>OX465284.1:54777047-55977047 GCA_949987705.1 Thereva unica
GATAAAGTCTGGGAAGTTAGCCAAACTTCTAATATAGGCGCCATTCAAACAAAGAATGGCGGAGGTTACAAGGAAGAAGCAGAATTTCAAGATCTGAAAGATGAGTTGAGCCAGGCACGAAGGGAAATCTCAGAACTCAGGAGGACGGTGCGCAGCCTAACCCTCCGAGACAGAAGCAAGTCTCCTCAGGGACGAAGACGATTTCCAGCTCGGAGTAACTCGGTAACTCCTCACAGTAGAAAAGATTGGTGTTGGTACCATAGTAAATTTGGGGCTCCGGCTAATGAGAATACGGAAAACTAAGCAAGCCGGTAGATTTGGCGACAACCTCTCGGCCTAACAATACCCGTCGCCTTTTTATTAGATGTCCAATCACCAACCATAGTTTTCTCATAGACACAGGAGCAGATGTGTCACCCGTTCCTTACAACCTTAATCGGGGTACCGTCCGAAGTAACCCCTACTACCATCTAATCGCCGCAAACGGCACACCAATCAAAACTTTTGGACTGACACTGCTCCAACTAGACTTAGGGCTTCGTCGTTCTTTTGCATACCCCTTTACCATAGCAGCGGTTGACAGGCCAATAATAGGAGCAGATTTCCTTACAAAGTTTGGCTTGCTTGTGGATCTTCGTAGGCGAAGACTAATTGATCCACTAACAAATTTGACATCGAACGGTACTATCATAAACGTGAAAACACCTACGCCACGAATATTTACTTGCGAGAAAGAATTTGCCCAACTCCTTAGGAGTTTTCCCGAATTGATTACACCTCCAGATTACTCACTCCCAGTCAAGCACAAGGTACGTCATTACATAGTAACGACAGGTCGATTACCTTATGCTCAGCCCAGAAGGCTAGACCCAATCAAACACAAGTTTTCACACAGCGAATTTCAGCACATGCCAAAAGTTGGTAAGATAGGACCATTGTTTTTACCGTTGTAGACAGGTGGAGGAATTCTGCGTGCACTGGTACCATAACCATGAAAATAGGTTATACGGTTACAAAAATACAGGGTGATATGTAAAACTTTAGCAAAAAAACTTCAAAACGCCCTAGCGGCTAAACCGTTACGATTTCCCCTCCCCCACCCATACAATTTTTTGTTCGTCTATCCAAGACATATCCACAGCCGGCCGCTTTGTAAGTTTATGTGGGACACCCTGTACAACATATATTTTGTGTTTGCTAAAAAAAAAAAGTTTGTCGTAAGCAAAGAGGAGCCATCAAATGTCAGAATTTAAAAACAAATGGCAAGCAAATAGCTCAAATTTTATAGGAATAATGGAATTTATTGAAATTTATTACTAACAATGAAATATTATTTTTAAATTTACTACTAACCATTATATGAACAACTATATTGAAATTTATTATCCTATATGTATATTGAATTTTATTATCATAATTGAATTTTTTTATAATTTTCTTTAAATTTGAATTTTGCCGATCGAGGTGAATTTTGTTGAAGGGTATTATTTGTTAGTATTATATTTAAGTTTATATGAACACTAATAACTCATGTAAAGGAACCGTAACCAACCCTCAGAATTAGTCTCGTTCCTTGTTGCACTTTTCGGTTTTCTTCTCTTTTGTATAAAAAAAAGTTTTTTTTTCTTTCCTGTAATAGTAAAAGGAAAAAGATATTTGCTCTCTTCTACCACACCGTTCTTTTAGTATTTTTAAATTTACAATACCGCAAATAAAAAAAAGAAGCAAAGATTTCACAACAAAAATTTTATTTAGTTTTTCTATAAGGCAAGCTTCTGCCTGCAGCGACCTAAAGAGGGGTGCGTTTTGTCTAATTATTAACATCAACTTGAACTTGCTTTTCTTTTCGAAAAAAAAAAAATTTAAATTTGATTTTGGATTATTTAGTATCGTGAATCAAGGCGTAGGACATGCTTGAGAACGATAATGAAGACAATTTTCCCGAGAATAGGGGCAATGCGAGTACATCAGGTCATGATGTAAAAATAAGGCAAACTGAAGAAAGGGACAATACTAGAATGAAAGAATTACGCGAAATTGGGAACGTAAAGTTACCGCCATTTTGGGACAGAGCTCCCTTAGCTTGGTTTCACGCTATAGAATCTCAGTTCTTAGTGAAAAGGATCACGAAGGACGAATCGAAGTATGCAAAGAGAGGTTATAAATTCAATTTTAGATATTCTAGAAAGCCCTCCGACAACGAACAAATACAGCTTTTTACAGGAAACTTTAATTAAAAGACGCAGCCTCTCCGAGCAACGTAGGCTATAAGGGTTGCTAGGTACAGAGGACTTAGGAGATCGCAAGCCTTCCGAACTTTTTAGGCATATGAAAGCATTAGCGGGATCCATGTCCGTAGTTAGCGACGACTTAATACAGTCACTGTGGTTGCGTAAACTACCTTCGTCTGTTACAATCCCATTGGCTGTCACTACCGACCAAACCCTTCAAACAAAACTAGAACTAGCGGATAAAGTCTGGGAAGTTAGCCAAACTTCTAATATAGGCGCCATTCAAACAAAGAATGGCGGAGGTTACAAGGAAGAAGCAGAATTTCAAGATCTGAAAGATGAGTTGAGCCAGGCACGAAGGGAAATCTCAGAACTCAGGAGGACGGTGCGCAGCCTAACCCTCCGAGACAGAAGCAAGTCTCCTCAGGGACGAAGACGATTTCCAGCTCGGAGTAACTCGGTAACTCCTCACAGTAGAAAAGATTGGTGTTGGTACCATAGTAAATTTGGGGCTCCGGCTAATGAGAATACGGAAAACTAAGCAAGCCGGTAGATTTGGCGACAACCTCTCGGCCTAACAATACCCGTCGCCTTTTTATTAGATGTCCAATCACCAACCATAGTTTTCTCATAGACACAGGAGCAGATGTGTCACCCGTTCCTTACAACCTTAATCGGGGTACCGTCCGAAGTAACCCCTACTACCATCTAATCGCCGCAAACGGCACACCAATCAAAACTTTTGGACTGACACTGCTCCAACTAGACTTAGGGCTTCGTCGTTCTTTTGCATACCCCTTTACCATAGCAGCGGTTGACAGGCCAATAATAGGAGCAGATTTCCTTACAAAGTTTGGCTTGCTTGTGGATCTTCGTAGGCGAAGACTAATTGATCCACTAACAAATTTGACATCGAACGGTACTATCATAAACGTGAAAACACCTACGCCACGAATATTTACTTGCGAGAAAGAATTTGCCCAACTCCTTAGGAGTTTTCCCGAATTGATTACACCTCCAGATTACTCACTCCCAGTCAAGCACAAGGTACGTCATTACATAGTAACGACAGGTCGATTACCTTATGCTCAGCCCAGAAGGCTAGACCCAATCAAACACAAGTTTTCACACAGCGAATTTCAGCACATGCCAAAAGTTGGTAAGATAGGACCATTGTTTTTACCGTTGTAGACAGGTGGAGGAATTCTGCGTGCACTGGTACCATAACCATGAAAATAGGTTATACGGTTACAAAAATACAGGGTGATATGTAAAACTTTAGCAAAAAAACTTCAAAACGTCCTAGCGGCTAAACCGTTACGATTTCCCCTCCCCCACCCATACAATTTTTTGTTCGTCTATCCAAGACATATCCACAGCCGGCCGCTTTGTAAGTTTATGTGGGACACCCTGTACAACATATATTTTGTGTTTGCTAAAAAAAAAAAAAGTTTGTTGTAAGCAAAGAGGAGCCATCAAATGTCAGAATTTAAAAACAAATGGCAAGCAAATAGCTCAAATTTTATAGGAATAATGGAATTTATTGAAATTTATTACTAACAATGAAATATTATTTTTAAATTTACTACTAACCATTATATGAACAACTATATTGAAATTTATTATCCTATATGTATATTGAATTTTATTATCATAATTGAATTTTTTTATAATTTTCTTTAAATTTGAATTTTGCCGATCGAGGTGAATTTTGTTGAAGGGTATTATTTGTTAGTATTATATTTAAGTTTATATGAACACTAATAACTCATGTAAAGGAACCGTAACCAACACTCAGAATTAGTCTCGTTCCTTGTTGCACTTTTCGGTTTTCTTCTCTTTTGTATAAAAAAAAGTTTTTTTTTTCTTTCCTGTAATAGTAAAAGGAAAAAGATATTTGCTCTCTTCTACCACACCGTTCTTTTAGTATTTTTAAATTTACAATACCGCAAATAAAAAAAAGAAGCAAAGATTTCACAACAAAAATTTTATTTAGTTTTTCTATAAGGCAAGCTTCTGCCTGCAGCGACCTAAAGAGGGGTGCGTTTTGTCTAATTATTAACATCAACTTGAACTTGCTTTTCTTTTCGAAAAAAAAAAATTTAAATTTGATTTTGGATTATTTAGTATCGCTATTGGCGTCGGATTCATCGTACTGCATATCTTCTTCACTTTCGCAATCGATATCATCCTCACATTGGCTTTCGTTAACATCTGCTGAAAAACTAACTAACTTCTTTTGCAAATAAATTCAAACAATCAAAAAAATCAAAAAGTAACCTGTGTACAAAAATTCAAAGCTCGCGTAATCAAACAAAATGAAATAAGATGGCATCAAAGTATACTTTCTGATGTATGTATATACATATACATATGAAGTGCCAACGTGAGTTCTGCAAGCTCGCCGTTACATCTATTCTATGCTATATACCTACTCGCACTCGCATATACATCGAGATACGCACACTCTCATGCCTCATATAAACACTCTTAATCCCGCATTAATTATGTATAATGCTTTGAATAGAGAAGATAAGGAACCGAAAATAGCGTACATGTACACGGATTTGAGGGAAGCACTTGGGATCAAGAAATTTTCTCTCCAATTCTCTCCCTCCACTTTAACCACAATAACAAAATACATTCACTTTACCCCACAACAACAAAATACATTGTCGATCCCGGACATAGGCGTAGTGAAATTTGTTCAGGTTTTGCGAAGGGTCTGCTTCAAACATTTAGCCAAGTGAAGCGTTTTCACCGAGATGGTTGCTGAGAAACGATATCCCTCCCGGTTTTTGAATGAATATAACACAGCCACTGACCGGGATCGACACAAATACGTAAAGAATGCTATTTATTAGTGTTGCCAAAATGCTTCCCCGTGCTTAATAAATTGCTCTTCCTCGTCTTCTCTATTCAGAGGTATAATGTTGGCATAGAAATATCAGAATAACATTCGAAAATATATCTATCGAGCCCGCGCTCTTCAATACCGTCTGCCTCGATGTTGTCTTTCATTTTTTCGTCTGCCATCCAACACACAGCTTCCTCAACAGTTTAATGATAATTCTCAAAAAATTTTAATCATGAGGCTTATCATTAATTTTTTCGCATCAACGATAACGCCACTTTGTGGACGTCTGCCGGCCATTTATCTTCCACGAAATCGTCTGCCAATAATTTTGGCGTTTCGTAGCAACAAATACTTCACTTATCAATAATTTTTATCCATGAGCATTATCATTTTTTTCTATGTATAATTTGTCATCTTTGATCGTCCGCCCCCGCCTTAATCTTCCTAATCGCGCTGGTAGATTAGCCACTCGGTGTCCGGGACCGCTAATGGCACCTATCTAGATATTCATATTTCATGTACCTTATACCTTGCTTTTTTATGTAGCCAGCTCTCCGTCTATAAGTGATTCATATAGTTTTTTTTCTTGCTTGAATTTTTTTTATAAACATTTTTTAGTTTTCTTTTTAATACTAACATAAGTAAGGTAATACGTAAACAAATAAAATAATTAGAGAATCAATAGTGCGCCTAATATAGTAAAAGTTTTTTGATACTAACGCTTTCATTTTCAGGCTCATACAAATGTACACATATAAGTAGATATGGATGTATATGATATATATTTAAAGAAAATAACTACTAACCCTTACATTTTCAGCTTTCATACAAGTAGATACAATATCACCATTTTAGCCAAAATATTTCGTTACAACAAAAAAAAATTTTTTTCTCTTTCACTAGTGCATATTAATTATTATCATACAGTTATTGAGCATATAATTGTGTTAATGTGAATATTTGATTTTTCTTCTTTTTTTTTCATCTCGTTTCTTTTCTTAGTGAGTACTCGTAAAAAATAAATGTTCACATTCTATTTTATTGCAAGGTAGATAACAAATCGAGTAGGGTTGTCGGTATTAGGTTGGTTTTATTAAGAACGTTTTACTTAAAGTCTTCATTTACATGGTCAACGTTTAACAACAATTTATTTTCTATTGTTTCTATGTAGTGGAACAACTTACAAGTCAACATAAATATAGCTAGTCCTAATATAACATAGTTCTCCTACACCCATCCTTCCAAACGTCGCGAAACGAGCCAATTTATCAAATCACCATTTCTTTTTGACAAAATCAATCAATAAATATAAGACAAAATCAATCAATAAATTAAGTTTGCTCAATGGAAGAGTCGGACCTAAACAATATGTCGGAAACGGATGAGCGAAGGGGGGAATCGAGTAGTGGAATCGAGGTGAAAGAAACCATTCACGCAGGCGTAAGCATGCTTAAAATACCAACCTTCTGGAATTCTAGGCCAGACCTATGATTTCTCCAGGTTGAAACTCAATTTAGAGTAAAAGGTATAACCACGACCATCTGGTCGCTGCACTGTCGACTGAGGTAATGGAATTGGTCGCAGACCTTCTTTTAAAACCTCCTCCATCGGACAGATACGAAAAACTCAAATCCGCGATACTAGCACGCAGTAGAGATTCAGAAGAGCGACGATTGGACGCTCTATTGCACAAGGTTGAGTTGGGAGACGCGAAAGAACTTTACCGCCAAATGGAGGCCTTAGCTGGGAACAATAGTCTAGTCAGCAATACCTTACTCCAAAAACTTTGGATTAGTAAGCTTCCAACCACAATACAAGGCTGTGTCATCGCGATGGAACAATCTCACGGTGTAGGTAAACTTTTTGACATAGCAGACAAAATTCACGATTCTATTTCCACTCACAAAGTCTCTTCTATTGTTGGAACTTCACAACAAGTAGAATCAAATGACCATTTTGCTAGTACCCTACAGTCACTTTCAGAACGCATTCGTAAATTAGAAATGAGTGAAACTCAATCGAACGATAGACATTATCAGCGAGATAGGGTCGCAAGATCTCGCTCCAGATCCCACTCTAGGAATAAATCGCCAAACCGCGGACGAAAACTGTGTTACTACCATAGAAAATTCGGACCAAAAGCTAGGAAGTGTGTAACACCGTGCGAAACAAAAAATCCTCAATAGCCACCTCGTCTACGGCACCGAAGATAGGCCTTTTCCCTCGCCGTCTTTTCATCTTTGAGAAATCATTAAATACTCAATTCCTCATCGACACGGGAGCAGAAGTCTCCTTGGTTCCAAAAAAACTTTCCGAAACACCAAGTCATATCTGATTTTCGTTTAGTTTCGGCAAATGGTTCACCAATAAACACCTACGGTTTTCAACACCTCACAATTAATTTAAATTTACGTCACGATTTCGAGCACGTTTTCGTTGTTGCAGGAGTAGACCACGCGATAATAGGGGCGGACTTTCTTTATAAACACAACTTGTCCGTTAACATTCGTCGAAGAAAGTTAACACACGAAACTACTTGCCTATCGGTAGAAGGAATTACTCGTCGCATTGATTTTTCGTCGCCAAAAATTTTCACCCTGCATTACATTTTCGGGAGGATCCTAAACCAGTTTCCCACTTTGAAAACCCCATCTAACTTTAGCAATGAGGTAAGACACAACACAGTGCACCGCATCATAACAGAAGGATCACTTCCTTGTTCCCGAGCACGTAGACGAAACCCACAGAAATTCCAAATCGCCAAAAACGAATTCCAGGCCATGGTCAAATTAGGCATTTGCAGACCATCCTCTTCCTCGGTATCTTCACCGCTACACTTAGTTCCGAAGAAGGACCAAAACGATTGGAGACCCTGCGGTGACTTCCGTCGCTTAAATGCAGTCACGGTTTTCGACCGATATCCCTTACCTAACTTACAAGACTGCAATATAAACCTCCAAGGATGTCAATACTTTTCTAAGATCGACCTGGTGAGAGCATACAATCAAATTCCTGTTGCTCCAGAGGACATATTCAAGACGGCAATCATAACCCCATTCGGGCTCTACGAATTCACTCGTATGCCGTTCGGACTAAAAAACGCCGCTCAAACCTTCCAACGTTTTATAAACGAAGTCCTCAACGATCTTGATTTCACCTTCGCGTATGTCGACGATATCTTGGTCGGAAGCAAAACGGCGGAAGACCACAAGGAACATTTGCACTTGCTTTTCACTCGTCTACAGCAATACGGCATGACAGTCAACCCTCACAAATGCATCTTCGGGATGAAAGAAATCGACTTCCTCGGACATAATATTTCATGCCGTGGAATCTCACCCTCAAAAGATCGGGTTTTGGCAATAAGAGATCTACCAACACCTACAGGTACGAAACAGCTGCAACGTTTCCTTGGGATGGTAAATTTTTATCATCGCTTTATACCAAACTTGGCCAACATAGCTGCACCTCTTTATGATTTATTGAGGAGTAATGCGAACAAGAAGGGAAAACCTGAATTTCTTTGGACAGAAGAACACGACCGAATCTTCACGAAAATTAAAGAAGATCTGGCCAAACAGACCTTATTAACTCACCCAGACCCAAAAGCTGACATCAGTCTGTGGACAGACGCATCCAATGATGCCATAGGAGCGGTATTGCAGCAGCGCGAACAAGGTCAATGGAAACCCCTGGCATTCCACTCCAAGAGATTGCAGGCTGCAGAAAAAAATACTCCACCTTTGATAGAGAACTGCTTGCAATATACTTGGCAATAAAGAAATTTCGGCATGTCCTTGAGGGAAGGGGAAGCCATTTTCGGTAATGCAGAGAGATCCCCACGGCAAACTAATCACCTCGGTTTTATAGCTCAGTTTACCAACGACATAAGGTATATCAAAGGACCCTTGAACACCGTATCAGACACCCTTTCAAGAGCACACATAGACGAGGTAAACTATCCTAAGGAGTTAAGTCTCCATGAACTAGCCAAACAACAGGGGATAGACGAAGAACTGGGAGAACTTTTGTCCAAACAAAATGTCACAAATAAATCCTCATTTTCACTAAAGAAAATACTCATTCCGTTAGAAGACATAGAAATTTGGTGTGACACTTCCACAGGAAGGAATCGGCCATACGTACCGGAACCCATGCGCCGGATGATTCTAAATTCGATACATCGGTTATCTCATCCGGGCATCCGCGCAACACGTAAGCTTATCACAACCAAATACTTCTGGCCGAAAATGAACCAGGATTGCAACAACTGGACAAAAACCTGTATCCCGTGTCAAAAGGCCAAGACACATAAGCACACACAGTCCCCACATGGACAGTTTGCGGTACCTGACGCAAGATTTCAGCATGTCCACATGGACATAGTAGGTCCCTTACCGCAATCCCAGGGATATACATACCTCTTAACCTTAAGAGACCGTTTCTCCCGTTGGCCTGAGGTCACACCTCTAAGAAACATGCATGCAACCACAATTTCAAATGCTTTCCTACGCACCTGGATCGCACGCTATGGGGTACCCAGAACGCTCACCACGGATCAAGGAACACAATTTGAGTCCACATTATTTAAAGAACTTACCAAACTACTGGGCTCTCACAGAGTAAGGACCACAACATACCACCCCCAGTCTAACGGTTTTATAGAGAGGTTCCATAGGCACCTTAAGGCTGCAGTTAGAGCCACAGACGAGCCTAAAAAATGGTACGATAGCTTGCCATGGATCCTTTTAGGTATTCGAACTGCCCTTATGGAAGACCTGAATACATCCCCAGCGGAATTACTCTATGGACAAACGCTACGTTTACCAGGAGAACTGCTGGTGAACGAAAATGACACAAACATACAAATTTCCGCGCCGTTAGCTAAACAGATCCAAGAATCTATACGCAGAATCACGCCATATAATTCCAGAACGCGAAAACAAAACCACATATTCGTGCCACAAGAAATGAATAATTGCACTCACTTTTTATGCGCGATCCTATATTAAGGAATAGCTTATCTCCACCATACACAGGGCCTTACCAAGTAGTTAAAAAATTTATAAAGTATTTCATTATACTTATAGATGGAAAAAAAGAGAAAGTCAATATTGACAGATTAAAACCGGCTTTTGTTTTGAACCCAAATAGTCATTCAACAACACCGGATAGGAGAAAGAAAGTCACTTTTAACATTTGAATTCAGGTATGACTGCCTAAAATACCTTGTATGAAAGTTGAAACCGTAAAATTATTATAATAGCAATTATTTATGTCGATTATACTATGATGCTGTCAAATCATGTGAAATGTACTTATACTAAGTTTAGTATCTAAGATAAATCACAGGTAGAATTGCAAAATTGGATTATTATAATTATTATAACTGAATTAATAGATGCACGTTAAGTTTATAATCAAACATAATCAATAAGATAGTTTTAAATAATTGAATTAAAAATTATGTAAATTTATTTTTAACAGAGGGGGAGTCATGTGGCTACTTTCCACATACAAGTAGATAGCAATTATTTAGCTCAAAGCAAAGGTCCATATCCGCTCCGTTATCACTGTTCCGGAAGGACAGGATAACGAGACCAGGCCAATTTACCAGATTCGTTCATTCAGTCACAAGTGCTAAGGAAATCCAGTCGCCACCTGCCTCCTCGTCTGCGCTAGCAATTGAAATAAATATTAATAACATTCTGACAAGAAGCGTATCATTTATATTAGTGGCGTTGTGTCTTATTGTGTTTTGGAGCAGAGTAATAATAGGGCAACGCTACACAAACTTCTCAAAAGTTAAGGAAGCCTTGGCGTCGGCCACACTGCTTAGACATCCGCTCACCGATGCGAAACTTAGGCTCTCTGTAGATGCTTCAAATATCGCTATAGGTGCAGTATTGGAGCAAGAAGGCAAAACGGGAAGTTGGGAACCGCTCGCATTCCATTCAAAGAAGCTCAGCACAGAAGAAAAGAAATACTCGGCTTTCGATAGGGAGCTGCTGGCAATATACCTTGCCATAAAGCATTTTAGGCACTGGTTGGAAGGCCGTCCTTTCACAGTTTTCACCGACCATAAGCCCTTAACAAATGCACTAGACGCTAAAACTGAGAGAACGCCCAGACAGGCTAGACATTTAGACTTCATATCTCAGTTTACGACTGATATCCGTCATGTAAAAGGGAAGGACAATATTATTGCCGACGTTTTATCACGAGTCGACGAGACTTGAACACTTTCAGCCGTTAATGTAGATCTGAAACAATTCGCGACTTTCCAAGGGTCAGACCACGAGCTGAAACAATTGTCAAGTGAACAAAACTTAGACAAATCGAAATTTAAACTAGAAAAACGTTTCGTGCCCACTTTACAGACTCCTATTTGGTGCGAAGTCTCCACAAAAGAAATCCGCCCTTTTGTCCCCATGAAAATGAGACGTATGGTTTTCGAGACCTTACACGGCTTATCGCACCCGGGAATTCGAGCGTCAAGAAAGCTCATCTGCACCCGATATTTCTGGCCAAGAATGCAAACAGATATAAAGACCTGGACACAATCATGTATCCCCTGTCAGCGATCGAAAATTGGCAGATATACCAAACGCCAACCTGGAGATTTTCCTATACCCAACGACCGGTTGGCACATGTCCATCTGGATGTAGTGGGACCCTTGGAAGTATCGAAAGGGTATACTTATATTTTGACTGTGGTAGATAGGTTCACCTGGTGGCCAGAAGCCTACCCTTTGAGGGACATCACCTCACAAACCATAGCTCAGACATTCTTCCAAGAATTCGTAAGTCGATTCGGAGTTCCCCTACATATCACTACAGATCAGGGAACCCAGTTTGAATCGCGACTCGTAAATAAAAAAGACGGTAGTTGTATTAAAAAACGTGGTTATTACAAACAAATAAAAATAAAATATGTAAGTAAACAAAAGTAACTATGGTGTTTATTTATTATTATTATGAGTTTATATTTAATATTGTTACTTATTGGGGCTTTTCTGTCCATATCCATAAAATTATCATTTTATGTTATGAAAAATTAAATGAGATCAAAGGAACCGGAAAAATTTCTAGAAGAGCGATTTTTTTACTGTCATCTTCATAAATACCTAGGTATTTTATGAAAATGACGTCAAAAAATCGCTTTTTTAGAATTTTTTCCCCATTGCTTTGATCTCATTTAATTTTTCATAACATACAATTGTCAAATTAGGAGTGATATGGGCTTTCATTGGAATATTTTCGGAAAAATATATGGCATCACTCATATTGGTTACGATCGTAATCAATCATGTCAAATTCAAATCGAATCGTAAATTCAAATCGTCAATATTTTTGATCGAATCGTATTCGGTAATAAGGCCCCTGATTTAAGGTTTTCGCCGGCAGAATTGGTCTACGGCCAACCACTCAGACTACCTTCGGAATTTTTCATACCCGACACGAAACTCGACGAGACGAGTCCCGATGATTTCGTTCAGCAACTGGGAGAGAAAATACGAACGTATAAGCCTATCAAAACTAATCATTCGAACAGTAAGACCTTCATTCCTAAAGAATTAGATGACTGTGAGCAAGTTTTTATACAAGCGATACCGCGGAAAGGAGCCCTGCGTGCAGTATATGAAGGGTCTTTCCCAGTAGTGCGCCGGTTAAGAAAGTATTTCGTAGTAAACATAAAGGGTAAGAACGCAAACATCTCTATCGATCGGCTGAAACCAGCATTTCTTTCCGAGACCGTTGAAAAAAGTACTAAGTTAACGAAAGTAAGATTCAAATAAACATTTTTTTACTGGAAGGGGGGTACTGTAGAGTATCGACACTCTACACTTCCGCCCAACAAAAATACGAAACGCACCCACAGTTTAATTCAGCCACAAAATAGCGGTGCACCGAGAGCAATTTCCTTTTCCCGCTGATAGAGGAAAAACAGTTCTTCTTCCGAGTCCGTGAGTGATGGTTGCCACCTAATAATTAAGTCTGATTAACTTAAATCTAAACTGAAATCTGAAGTAAGTGTTAAATATTGCGAAGTATTATTTAAGTACGTTTAAGGTGTATTGAAGTGTAAATAAAAGTTTACATAGAAGAAAGTTGATTAGTTAATGTGGACGTGAAGTAGGACGTATCCACAATCATATAAATATTCTTTATTACACTTTACTTTAATATTCGCTTATAAGAATTATGTTTTGGACTCGGCGATAGTCCAAGACACCGCGATAAAAATGTTCTTCCGCTCTTCGTAGTGACTGGCCGTCGTCGCCCTGGTCATCTGCTTTTATTATTCTGCCTTGTGTGTCAGCATGCTGCCGTTTACCTGTTGTTTGGTAATTGCTGGTGATTCCGGGCCACAGTGTCGCTTAGCGTGCACATTTGCCCTTTGATGAAACAATTGTTGTTTGTAATGAAACGATCACCCAATTTCTTGCTAGTAGAGTACTAGGCCAGATTGGGTAACCGCTCCATTCTGCCCCCGTTGAAATCTCCGATTTCAAGATTGAAGTGTGTAGCTGGAATAAAAAATTGATTAGTGTGTTGTGTTCATCTAGCGGCATTTCCTCCGTGCTAGATGAAGACTCTTGTGTTCTTTAGAGGTTTTGAGGCGCCTCGACTCGCCTTAGTGCTGAGGCTGTTGAAGGTGGTGGTTTATGATTTTTATTGGCTTGAGGTGGATAGGGAAGTGGATGGGTAGAGTGAAGTGCGTTGTACCATGGTGTCGAGGTGTTGTATGCTTGCGTATACATTCTCGTTTGCTTTCTTGTCTTCTGACTCTTGAATTGCGATGGTTGTGAGATTTCTCTGATCCTGCGGTGTTTCTCCTTGCGGCCTTGGTTGCCAATTTCCTCTTGTAAGATGATTTGTGAGTGTGCTCCATGATGCCGCCACGAGTCGCCAATTCCAACCGTACTGCTCGTGAATGGTCTGAGCGTTGATGATCATATTGCACATCTGCTTGATGATGATGAAGACGGCGTAAGCGCCTAAGATGGCCAAGTATATTTGTCCTGCGTTTCCTGCGGCAAAGATGGATTGAGTCGGTGTGCGTAAAAGTTTCTCTTGGCTTCTTCAATTTTAGCCGTTGTGATATTGCGAAGGCGTTTATAGGAGTTTTTAGCGCTTTCAGTTTTTATTTTTACAAATCGTCGATAAAGATATTCCCGCTCAATAATCAAGGAGTTAATTTCAGAATTGAACCAAGGCTTGGATTTTTCTGTAATGGTTTTTGTTCGAGTAGGAACAAACTCATCAAACAAGGGCTTAATAAGCTCCTCTAAAAACTTGGTTTTATCATCAACATCAGTTAAAGTGAACATGTTTTCCCATGGTAAACGCTCACAACATTCAACTAAGCTACGGCGATCGGTGTTGGTAAAGTCACGATAAGTAATTGTTTTAGCAGGTTGAGATATAACTGGAAGATTACAACAGACGTATAATATGTCATGGTCTAGGAAACTTGGAGCAGTATTTTGGTTCTGGAAGACGATTAGGCGAGTGTCACTGGTGAGTAGTAAATCTAGTTGTGATGGATGTGTAGTTTTAAAGTAGGTTGGCAGGGCATTGATTGTAATTAATCCGAGACGGTGAATAGAATAAAGAAATTGCTGCTGCTGGCAACACGACCTTAAAAGGTTCACATTAAAATCACCACCAACTAAGATATTAGTATATCTCCGTAAAGTGCTTTCTACCGCTTGTTCCAGCTCATGGAAATTTTCCGTATTAAACATGCCTGGTGGGCAATAGACAGCAATAAGGAGAATTTTATCAGAGTTGCAGGACACTTCAACGCCCAAAAATTCAATCAGAGAATTCTTGGAATGACAAACAATTTTAGCGTTTAGGAAATCTTTGATATATATAGCGACCCCTCCGCCAATACGATCCCGGCGATCGTTGCGAAACACTCGGCAGCCATCAAGAGATATAAAAGAGGATGGGACTGAATCATGCAATGCATGAACTCCTACATTGAGAAACATTTCTCCAAATCCATCAATTCTGTTCTTCAGGCTACGGGCATTGAAGGAGCAGATTTTAAAGCCACTATACCTAGAACTGAAAATTCTAAGTAATGTCCCTACCTTGTTATTGCAGCTGGAATGCAAATGCATCACTGTTACTCAAATTCGCGAATCAAGGTATCTTGACAAAAGGCACAACGGATATGGCAAAAAACAATAAAGAAGCACATCTTAAAATGCAAGGACCACCAAAAATAAACATTTAAATAAAATAATAAACGAGAAAAAATACTTGCAAGTCGCACTCCTCCCAAAAGAACAATAACACTAAAGAATGAAACAATGAATGAAATTACAATAGAAAGGTGAACAGAAAATAGAAAATAAGCTAAAAAATAGAAATTAGTTGAAAACAACAGAACGTTGGTAAGCATTCATACACTTGCATTTTGCGGCTCCAACGATTCCACCGACGGACACTCCAGCTCAGCAAGATCACGTACAATAAAGGGGGGGTCGTCTTTCCTATAAGAAACCCGCACAAATCCATCGAAGGTGTTAACACTATACAAAAGTCCCATTTTACGCATCCTCAGAGCAGCACTCAGCAATTTGTTGTTGTGCGGTGACAGGCTTTCATTTATATATACCGGGGAATCAGCTGTAAAGCCCTCAAGGTTGTTGAGAGCAAACTTCATTTTTTTGCTACGTCGTATAGCAGTCATAAAGGCCTTTGCTTCACGAAGGCCTGAAAATTTGACAACAATTGGGTTGTCGCCGGTTTGTTTACCCCGTTTGAGGCGAAACGCATGAACATATGGTGACAGTTGGTGGTTGACATCAGCTGATATGCTTTTAATAAATCTCAGTGGATCCTCTTCCGCCTTCCTTGGGATCCCTCTGATGATGACGTCACTCAGCCTCTGAAATCGTTTCGCATCATCAGCTAGATCGGACTTCAAGGAGGTGAACTGGCTGTTGGTGCTGTTGACATCGATATTAAATTCCGTTAACCGTTTTTGCATTCTAGAGACTTTAGTCTCGAGAGTCTGCACAGTTTTGTTAACTTCCGTCAGCTGACTTTGGCATGAGTCAGAGATGCTGCTCAGCCCATCCGTTAGACGGCGCTCCATAGAATCCAGTCTGTCCGTGAGAGTTTTAAAAGTAGTTAAATGCTCCAGAAACTGAGTTTCGGAGTTTTTTAATTGATTCGCAAGGTCGTCCATTTTTGCACAAACTCTCGCTTCAAGCGCTGATAGAAGCTCTTCGATGGTGTTCGATCCGCAGCCTCTTTCAGAAATTGCTCTAGCAGTGCTTCTGGTAGTTGCCGGTGATGAATTTTGCAGCTGATTTTTTTTAGGAGGCAGTTTGGCGGGAACTTTAGCCTTCTCCATTTTTTTCTTCAAGGGATAAACTGCTAATATAAAGAAGCAAACTCGTAACAAAGCCGCGACAAATGAGGAGTTAACAGGACACACAATGTTATTACTTAATTTTTTAGTGATCAAGCGGTTAAAAATCGCGGAGCACCAACGGCTGATCTACTCACTCACGCACATGAATTCGTTGATTATGCTATGGTTATTTTGCATTGATACGTCTGGACCACTGCAACTTCGCTTAGTGGCAAAAGCTGTATTTCTTCCTGTTCGTGTCGAGTTTTTGTCTCTTCAAATTGACATTCCGCGACTTCCACTAGAGAAACGGCGCTAATGTTTATGCTGTCGTGTCCGCAGTCGTAGGCGATTATGGCATTTGCTGTAGCACATAGTCCTAATAAGGAGAGCATTACCACTTTTGTGTAGTACATGTTGTCCTGAAATTGATGATAGTTTAAAGTCTTATGGCTAATTTCTTGATGATTTTCTTATCTTCTATGTAGCTTCTTACTTTCTTATCTTACTTATTTGTTTAAATTTACGGAATATGATTGGTTTGATTTGGTTGATCTTAGTTCTTCCTTATACTACAGTCTGGGGTGACTATCGGACGATTGCTTTCTATAGGCAGCACGCTTACTTTTGTTATGGGTCATGTTAAGGTTGTTTCCTTGCATCTTATCGTTACAACTCGGACCAGTCCATCTTTTCCTGGATGCACTTCAATGATTCGTCCCAGTGCCCAGTTTGTTGGCGGTAGTCGTTCATCTTTGATTAATACCAAATCACCAATCTTTACGTTTGGAGTTCGATGTTGCCATTTAGGCCTTTGTTGTGGTCGATTTAGGTAATCTGTCTGCCATTGCCTATAGAAGGTTTGATTCATTTGCTGCAGCATTTGCCATCTGCTTGTGATCCTGATGTTGGGTTCTAATAAATAGTCATCTGCTGGAGCTAGGATTGCGTTACCGATTAAAAAGTGTCCTGGTGTAAAGACTGCTAAGCCTTCCGGATCATTTGTTATAGGGCATAATGGTCGCGAGTTGAGACAAGCTTCTATTTGCGTTAAGAGTGTGTTTAATTCTTCAAAGGTCATTATTGTATCCCTTGTTGTTCTTTTCAGGTGGTGTTTTATGGACTTTACTCCACTTTCCCAGATACCACCAAAATGCGGTGAACCTGGCGGGATGAAGTGCCATTCATTGCTGGCTTCCTCGATGGATGCGAAGACTTCTTCTGATATTCCCCAATCCTTTTGCATGTTGATTTGTGCCATTCGTCTGCTGGCTCCAATAAAGTTAGTACCACAGTCACTGTACAAGTGACAAGAATCGACGGAAGGCAGCGATGAATGCGTCTGAAGTCATGTCGCTTACTGCTTCGAGATGCACCGCCTTGATAGCCATGCAGACAAAGATGCAAATGTATCCTTTGGAAGTTCGCACTCTCCCTCTACATTTCGATTCTCTTATTGTCAAGGGACCGCAAAAGTCTACACCTGTGTGTGTGAATGGGTGACTTGGCTGTATACGATACTCTGGTAGGTCACCCATCAGTTGCTGACTTGTAGCTGCCTTCTGTTTCCAGCATGGAAGACATGTATGTATTCGCTGTCTTATGAGATTTCTGGCCGCTACTATCCAGAATTCCTTTCTTATCATAGCGGTCACTAATTGTGCTCCTCCGTGTAACGTGATTCTATGGGCATCATCAATTAGTAGGTTGGTCACTGTGCTTCTAGCTGGAATTATCGTCGGAAATCGCTCGTTATAGGTTAAATGATTCCGTCAGGGTCAAGGAAGGGATTTAGGCTAAGAATTGAACTTTTAGAGGGTATCTGTTTTTGACTCTGTAATGTCGTAATTTCTTCTATAAAGTGCTTTTTTTGTAGTATCTGGATGATACTGTTCTTGGCCTAGTTCTCTAGCATTTTGACCTTGGTGCTTGCCTTGCAGTTAGTCATGAATCTGTTGCAGTAAGCTGTGACTCTAATTAATTTCCTCCATGAAGAATAGTGCTCTAGTAGTCTGGTACCAAATTCATTTTCCAAAGTTGTGAGTAAAGTGAAGGCTCCTTTCGCTTCCAGCTGTGTCTCCTGAACTTGTTCCTGTGATGGCCAGTGCTCCTTGGATTTGACAAGCCAAGTGGGACCATTCCACCACAACGTATGGCCTATGAGAGATTGAGTCGAGATTCCTCTGCTTGCGGAATCTGCTGGATTGTCCTTTGTAGGCACATGTCTCCAAGTGCTGCTACTGCATCTTTGAAGGATGTCACTGACTCGATTTGCGACAAACGTCTTCCATCTTGATGGGTGCCCTCGTAGCCATGATAATACTATAGTGGAGTCACTCCAAAGATGAATTTGAGTTGGCTTGCTTGGAAGTATCAGTTGTGTCCTTTGTACTAATTTTGCTAGTAAGGACGCGGCACATAACTCCAATCTCAGGAGGCTTATCTGCTTGATTGGCGCTACTCTTGTTTTAGCTGTTAGCAGTGATGTTTTTGTTTTATTGTTAAAGTTAACGACTACGTATAATACAGCTGCATAAGCTAGATTCGACGCGTCACAGAATCCATGTAGTTCATATTCTTCATCCTTGCGTGTTTGTAACCAGCGTGGAATTGTAAGTTCCTCGATCATGTGAAGTTGGTTCCTGAAGTTACGCCATGTCTCGCTAAGCCTTTGAGGTAGTAGCTCATCCCATTCGCCTTTTTCAAGCCATACCTTTTGCATTAGTATTTTAGCTGAAATTACTATTGGGCTTAACCATCCTAATGGATCAAAAAGTAGAGATATTTCTGATAATAGTTCTCGCTTAGTCTCCACCTTTCTTGAATTTTTCTTGATTTTAAAATGAAATGTATCAGTGACGGGGTTCCAATGAATCCCTAATGTTTTGATAGTAATGTTGATGTTAACTTCGGGAGGCCCTTTCAGTTCCCTGTCTTGAATTGCTATATCACGCAACGCTTGGTTATGATTGCTGGTCCATTTTCGTAGGTGCAGACCGGATTCTCTGAGTATTTTTCGTACCTCTTCTATTAGATAAAGGGCTTCGGGGATTGAATCTGCTCCTGACATTAGATCATCCACATAAAAATCTTCTAAAATTATCCTTGCCGCTCTTTCGGACTGAGACGCGGGGTTGGTTGCTATCTGTTGAAGGGTACGTACGGCTAAGAATGGCGCTGATGCTGTTCCGTATGTAACGGTAAGCAAGCGGTATTCTTGTAATGGTTTCGTTGTCTCGCTGCTCCAAAGGATGCGTTGGTAATCAGCGTCCTTTTGGGTGACTCTTATCTGCCGATACATTTTTTCAACATCAGCAGTGAAGGCGATGGCATGTGTTCTCCGCTTCAGCAGGGTGGATGCTAGATCTACCTGGATGGTGGGCCCCGTTAGTAGGTGATCGTTCAGTGATGAATTATTAGTGGTTTTCGCGGAAGCGTCGAATATAACTCTTACCTTTCTAGTGGAACTTTGCTCCTTTATCGCTGCATGATGTGGTAAGTAGCATGGTTTACCGGTGTGTGAGTATCGTGGTTTTCAGGAATCACTAATTCCATGTGTCCTAATTCCAGATATTCAGCCATAAACTTTTCGTATTCTTGTTTCAATTCGCTATGTGCTTCCAGTTTTCGCTCTAGGCTTAAAAATCTTCTTAATGCCATTCCTTTCGAGTTGCCGACCGCTGGTGTTTCTGGATGTGACTTGAACGGCAGTTGTACTTCATATCGACCATCTTCTCTGCGCCGGTGTGTCGCCTTAAAGTGAGCTTCGCATTGAGCTTCGGCCTCAGTGAGATGTTTTTCTTCGGTCAATTCCTCTAATTCCCAGAATTGTTGTAACAATTGTTTTATGTCACAATGTAGACTATTTGCAACCTTGATGGTATGACAGGTACCTTTCACCGGTCCTGACAAAATCCATCCCAGGATGGTACGTTGCGCCAATGGTGTTCCTGGAGGACCTTTAATTTGTCCTTCTTCAATTAGTTCGGGGTAGACATCGGCTCCTAAGAGTACGTCGATGCGCCGTGATTCAAAGTATTGAGGGTCTGCTAATTGGAGACCCTTGATGTGTGACCAATCTTGTGCTAAAATTTGATGAGTGGGGAGATCCGCTGAAATTTGCCTCACTACTAACGCATTCATATCTATGTAGTGATCGTAAGCGTAGCGAGAGCTGAGTCTAAAGTTGACTGTATGTTTGCTTGGCCCACTCTGTTGGTTTTCTATTCCGAAGACTGTTACGAAAGTGTTTGTTTTATCGAGCTGTGGAAGCTGGATGCTCCTTTCAGTAATGAATGAGACCTCTGAACCTTGGTCTATGAGAGCTCTAAGTGTTTTAGTCTCTGTCTTACTAGAGTGGCCCTGAATGAGTGCTGTGGTTAGCAGGACGGATTTACTGACCTGTTTACATCCCTGCTGCCCCTTGCATTGAAGTGAAACTATTTCGTGGTTACCTTGTGCTTGATTGCTGTCAGCTTCGTTCCTTCTTCCCAAGTTGACCTTGGCGGATGTGCTTCCGTTTCTTGGTTGCTCTGGATGGCTCTTGTTATGCCTGGGCTCTTCCAAATGTAATAATGTGTTATGCCGTCTGTGGCATTTAAAACATGTTCCCCTACTTGGACATGTTCTGATAGAGTTTGATGTACCTAGACAATTGAGACACCTTCCTTGTGACCTGATGTGAGCGATTCGGTCGTTGACACTCATTTTAATGAATTGAGCACACGTCCGAAGATGGTGATCCCTTTGGCATAGGCTGCATTCAGTTGCCCTTGTTAAGTGGATTCTTACCGGTTCTGATTTACCTAGGGACTGCTTGTGTGTTGTTGGCTTGGTTCCCCCTATGGCTTCGAGAGTGCGGAATCTCTTCTCTAGGAATTCCTTGAACTCCTTTGTAGTTGGTAAGTATTTGGCGTCATGGGAGCTCAGTGCATTCTCCCAGTGGGTGACTGTCTCCTTGCATAATTTCTGAGACAGTATATGAATCAGTAATGGATCCCAGGTTTCTGTATTGATGTGTAACCCTTTGAGTGCCTCCAATACCTCGTTGAGTTTATCCAACATTTTACGTAGCATTGGGGCTGTTTCCTGATGCTGCATGGGCATTGCTGTCAAGACAGTGAGTTGGGTATTCACTAGAATTCTATTATTTTGATAGCGCTGCTTCAGAATGCTCCATGCTGCAGTATAATTTACATCTGTGAGTTGAAGATGTCGTATAAGTTGCTCGGCTTCTCCACTGATGCATGTTTTTAAGTAATGTAACTTCTGGACATTACTTATGTGTTGGTTTTTGTCGACAATGGCTTCGAACAAATCATGAAATGATGGCCACAGGACATACATAGTCTCCGTGAACCTTGGGATGTTTATTCTCGGCAATCGTAAGTCTCTCGGATCGGGTCTAGGCGGATGGCGCACATAACTAACATTTGCACTGGGTTCTTGATGTGAAGTTGATGGAGCGGGTGGAGGTCTCAGTGATGACAGATGGTCTACAAGAATGCCCATGGTTTGGCAATACTGTTCTTCCATGTTGCTAAAGATATCCTGGGCAAAGTAATTTTGCTTACGATGCTCTTCAGAATATAGTTTAAGCAGTTTGCGGTGATTGCTTTCTATGATGTTCCATTGCCTTTCCATCAGTGCCCTTCGCTCGAGGAGGTAGCCTTATTTGAGCCTGTCCCTTGGGGATTTCCTGATGTTTGATATTATCCGGACTAGTTCCGCTTCTTCGATTGCTTGTTCCTTGATGAGGGATGTCACAATGTCATTTGAGTCAGAGTTAGCCATTGCAGATTGCGCGGATTATATGACGAAATACTATTTTAATTCTCGGTGTCAAGGACTTCACTGTGACAGCGTGATTGTCAACGATGTTATTCACTTTATCGCACTCAACTGACGCGGTGGCAAGGGGCTTTATTGATAATAAACACGCAACTATTTTCCTTACTTAATCTTAAGCACTTTGAAACTTTGAGAATTGGGAAAAGGACGCCAATAGAGATACTATAAAACCACCTATCTTAATTCCTTATTGATGAATCGCTGTCCTCGTAGTATTTTCCTCTAGATGATTGATTTGCACTTTCACACTCACGCACACGCGGATCCGGCTCGAAGGACCAAAATGAAAAGTCAACTTAATAAAAACCAAAAATGAAAACACATAAAAGTTGTTATTAATACACGCGACCTGCGTAATTAAAAAAAACACACACGATTAATCATATAAAAATTCTTTATTACACTTTACTTTAATATTCGCTTATAAGAATTATGTTTTGGACTCGGCGATAGTCCAAGACACTGCGATAAAAATGTTCTTCCGCTCTTCGTAGTGACTGGCCGTCGTCGCCCTGGTCATCTGCTTTTATTATTCTGCCTTGTGTGTCAGCATGCTGCCGTTTACCTGTTGTTTGGTAATTGCTGGTGATTCCGGGCCACAGTGTCGCTTAGCGTGCACATTTGCCCTTTGATGAAACAATTGTTGTTTGTAATGAAACGATCACCCAATTTCTTGCTAGTAGAGTACTAGGCCAGATTGGGCAACCGCTCCAGTAACTAAACTGTAAATATGCATTTCTTCAATTAAAATAAATCTCGATGTGCTATTAACAAACCAACAGTGTATTTTAAATTTACAAACCTAATTAATTAACGAAAAAACATAATTATTTGAAGGGGAAAATAAAAGTTGTATTTCGCAGGCCTGTGTTATGTGTCGAAGTAAAAAAAACGCAGCGAGTTTGATCAAAAAAATCTTTACTCTTGCATTAAGCAAAACATACGGAATAAAATAAATGGTTAAAAAAAAATTTTAAAAAAAATTCTTTTAATTAACTAAAAAATGTACTGAAAAGTAAAAAATAAAAAATATTTTAAAGAAAGCGTGAAATTTCAATTTTAATGAAAAAGTTAATTAAAAGAATGGCGCATTTTTCATCAAAAAATTTTGTTAGAATTTGAAATTAACAAAGCAAAAAATTGAAGGTTATTGTAAATCTCACGCGATTTACAGTTATATTTTCAATTTTTGATGATAAATGCGCCATTCTTTTAATTAACTTTTTCATTAAAATTGAAATTTCACGCTTTCTTTAAAATATTTTTTATTTTTTACTTTTCAGTACATTTTTTAGTTAATGAAAAGAATTTTTTTTTAAATTTTTTTTTAACCATTTATTTTATTTTCTACTTTTTAGTTTATTATATGTATTCCGCCATTTTATGATGGCAATTCTATTAGATTTAAAATTACGTCACACAGTTTACTGTATTCATTTGATACCCATGTCGTGGACTCGGTGGAACATAATTGCAAAAACGGCCGCCATCTCGGAACCGTCTTCTTGATTTTTTTACAAAAAGGTCAGATTGCATTTAGTACTTATACATGATGAGTTGAACTCAAGTTGAACCCAAGTCTAACTACATGTAAACGGGAGTCGAGTTGGGTTAAGGTTGACTGAACTCGTCTCAGCTCTGCTACCTGGGTTTAATTGAAATTATGCATACGGACATGAGTTCAGTATTTGAGTAGTTGAATTTAGTTGACAGCAGCATCTCTGTGTTTGTTTGTGATTTTTTGTAACGTGTATTGCTTCTTTATTATCAACTCACCCTTAACTCAACTATTCATCTCATCATTCATACACATTAAGCACCCGAACTACGAGTGTGTGCAAAATTGGAAGTTGATCGGTTATATTTTCTACTTTTTAGTCTATTATAAGCTTTCCGCAATTTAGTGTTGGCCGCCATTTTGAATTTGGAATGACTCCACATAGCTTATTGTGTTCTACCTGTCATATCCTTTCATTTGATACCCATATCAGAGGGCCGCGGAGCACAATTTCAAAAATCGGGCGCCATTTTGGAACCGCCATCTTGATATTTTTACAAAATGGCCAGATTGCATTGTCATCCAAACTAAACGTGTATGCAAAATTTCAGCTCTATCCGAAACCGGGAAGTGGGTCAAATTTAACTTCCAAGATTTGACGACAAACAGTGGCACAATTTCAAAAATCGGGCGCCATTTTGGAACCGCCATCTTGATATTTTTACAAAATGGCCAGATTGCATTGTCGTCCAAACTAAACGTGTATGCAAAATTTCAGCTCTGTCCAAAACCGGGAAGTGGGTCAAATTTAACTTCCAAGATTTGACGACAAACAGTGTAAGTTAAATAAAAGAATTTAAAAATGGCCGATGGGCGATCATCTCCTGCACAGAAGTCCAAGGAGGCTCTTGAAAGTGTGATTACAGGTAATATGCTGTTCTAGAAATGATAAAAAAAACTATCTCAAAAAAATAATATACTTTGTATAATATAACGTTTCTTTATTTCTTTTCCAGAATATTCTTGTGATGAAATTTTGGGCGACTCGGATGATGAAGCAGATGAATGCAAAATTATGTCGGAGAGTTCACAGCTTGAGCCAGGTTGTGAAATGCTCAAAAAGAACATTGAAAAAATAACTGAGAACATTTGGTATCAATGGGGTCTGAAGATTAAAGACAAAATGCGAGAAAAAATAAAAAGTCCGAAAGGTTTAGAGCTTAATCCGTATTATTTGCCCGACCTGGTGAAGTATCTTTCGAAGCGGTGGTCAAACGTTTCTCGTGATGACTTCAATTTTGGAAGAGTGCCTGCAACATCTTCAGGTAGTGAAAGTGAATTCAAGCGGCTGAAACACGATGTGTTTCCTGATCTTCCGTACCGAGTGGATTACTTTATTCAGCAGCATTTCCAGTACTTGGAAGGCAAAATGAAACTGGTGGAAGCTCCTAGGACTGAAATGTTGCTTGAAAGTGTACCAGGTAAAAGATTAAAATTGCAAGAACAAAACTAGTCGCTTTCATTACGTAAATTAAATTAATTTCAGAAAAGCAAAACATTGAACCAGCCATCGAGCCAGCCATCATGCCAGTTAGTGAGCAACGAATCCGAACGATCGAGACAATTGTTCCAGCGCAAAATGATTGTCCAGCTTGCCGAAATAACGAACCTTATCTTCAAAAGTGCGAAAAATGCTCTACAGGAATCCATCATTTAGGTGGCTGTTCGTATGCCATGAATGGGGATGAGGATGAGGGCTATAATCAAAAAAGACTGTGTCGAGTTTGTTATTCAAAGGAACAGGCATTAAAAGTGGCTAGAACATCAACGAGGAAAAGAAGTTAGTGAAATTTTTGGTTTTAAAAGCGAAATTTTGTTATTTGTATAAAATTAAAAATTAAACTTTATTTATATAAAAATAACAATATTTTTAGAAGCTCAAAAAGATCTGAAAGCCGTCACCAAATCCATTGACTTCGTCCACGAATGGACTTCGAGCAACACAACAGATGATTATCAACTACTGCAAAAACACAGAAAAGGTAAAAAATGCATTACAAATTTTGTACTGTATAGTACTATAGTTCTGCGTAATGATATAAATCGCTTCAAAGAATAAAAGAAAGGACTGAAATATTTAAACTAAAAATGTATCTAATATAACTTCTCAAATTTTTTGCAGGTTTCGATACTTCTCATGAGTTATCCTTGAACGATTCACAAGCAAGTGGAGAAGAAGCACTATCAACCAGTTCTCAGAATGTAATTGAAGCGGTTCGAGAATATGAAAATTGGAAAGACAAGGCGAGGAGCCAAAACAATGCCCTTTATTTAGGAGGTCGCAAAGAACTGTTGAAAGATGCGATCAGATTGGAAGGCCGACACAAAATTGGCGTTTTGAGAAATGGCAACAATTTCTCATCGACTGTCTTCAATCTCGAGAAGAAAACAATTTGTGTAACAAACACTTGTGCTTTTGATAGCGTTGCACAATTGCTTTACGTAGCAATTTGTGATCACAATTCATTAAGAGAAAAGGTGATGAGAAATTGATGATTTATAATAAATTAAATGATTTATAATAAATATAAAAAGAAATGTATTATTATCAATCTAATAATTTCGACTCTTATTATGTGCTTTCAGATCGCTTTGTTTAATGACCCATTTAGCAAATTCTTAATGAGTTTGTATCAGAAAGGAGTGAATGCTCATGCATACAAGTCTAGAGCGAAAATCTTAACTGATGTCCAATCACCGGTACCAGTGAATGGAAGTTCGACGATTTTTTCCGTCGACACATCCTATAACGCCCTTGACCTAGCATCAAAACTGACCAAACAGTTTTCAACTATAGTAGAGACTTCAATTTAGTGGTCAGTCATCAGCGGAATAGGGGGAATAACATGTAGCATAACATGCACGTGCCGCAACTATTTCGGACTGATGGAAGTGCGATCATAACCTCCTAGCGGTGGCCACTGGTAACTATTCTATGAGAGAGGATAGGCTAATATGATCGGGCTAGTCCCTTCCAAGTAAGGTTGGCGTGAGGCTAATAACCTCACCCGTAAAAAACAATTATTACGGAACGAGCAACATGCCTCGGATACTGGAATAAACGACGACGACCACGGCAACGAAAAAGGCAAAACGATTTACGAATTTTTTCATGGAACGTTCGAACTCTGTACAGAACTCGAGCTTCAAAACATCTAGCCGATACCCTGTCAAAGTATAAAGCTGACATTACCGCCATTCAGGAGATGAGGTGGACAGGGAATGGTGTTTTGCAAAAACCTGAGTATGACGTATATTACAGCTGTCATACAAAACACCATGTTCTAGGAGTAGGTTTTATGGTCAGCAAAAGAATGAAGCCTACCATTATCGGCTTTAAAGCAATAAACGAAAGGCTATGCTCCCTTCGTGTGCGAGGTAAATTTAAGAACATCAGCCTCATAAACGTTCACGCACCTACAGAAGAGTCCCCGGATGATGATAAAGAAGAGTTCTTCGAATTAGTTGAACGGGAACTTAATGCCTGCCCCAGGTATGATGTAAAAATCATACTGGGAGATCTGAACGCTAAAGTAGGCCGGGAGCCCATATACAGGCAATATGTCGGCAACCACAGCTTGCATGAAAACACTAATGACAATGGACAGCGAGTTGTAGAGATGGCAGCAAGTAAGAACTTGGTCGTTGCAAGTACTAGATTTGCGCGTGAAGATATCCATAAAGCCACCTGGGTATCTCCTGATGGAGCCACTCGCAACCAAATAGATCATGTGTTGATAGACCGCCGCCACCTTTCGGGTCTAATGACGGTACGAACGTACCGAGGTGCCAACTTCGACTCGGATCACTATCTTGTTGGTATGGTGCTCCGAGAGCGCATTACAACGCTGAAAAGCTTTGTATCCGCTGATCAGGCTCGAATCAACACAGCTGCACTACGCAATGAAATGGCCAGAAACAGCTACGGTCATGCATTAGAACTCGCCCTAAGTCCTGGGGATGAGATGCCGGGCGTCGAAGAGAACTGGACACGCCTTAAAAATACTGTCATTAGTACTGCTGATTCCATCTTAGGCAGATGTCGTAAAGATCGGAACGACTGGTTCGATAATGAATGCAAGCTGGCAACTGAACGTAAGAATGCTGCGTACCGAGCCATGCAGCAGTCTCAGAGAACACGGGCACGCGAAGAGAACTATAAAGAGCTCAGAAAAGAAGAAAAGAGAATTCACAGACGGAAAAAGGAGGCCTGGGAAAAAAATCTCGTCTGTGAGCTAGAACAGTACAGAGAACGACGGCCGCACCAGGCGCGGGAGTTCTACCAAAGAGTCCGCAGTATGACGCAATTCACACCACGTTGCACATACTGCAAGGACAAAGAAGGTAATCTGATCACCGATCCTAAAGGCATCTTGGAGCGATGGGAAGAGCACTTTTATGAATTGCTAAATGGCGAGCTAACTGAGGATTCGGAGGCTCCACCAATATCTGATGACAATGCTATGCTGCCGCCACCAAGCATAGAAGAAGTTAGCAGAGCCATCAGCCGGCTCAAAAACAACAAGGCCTCGGGTGCAGACGGCATCGCAGCGGAGCTGGTTAAATATGGAGGGCCTACATTACACCAAGCGATTCATGAACTAATTGTGCAAGTATGGGAGCAGGAAGTGATGCCAGAAGACTGGAGAAAAGGCATCCTCTGTCCGGTACACAAAAAAGGAGATATCACAGCGTGCACTAATTATCGCGGTATACCGTTGTTGAGTACCGTGTATAAGATATTCTCCGCTATCCTACAAAACAGGATGGCCCCATACGCCAGAAACATCATAGGCCATTACCAGTGTGGCTTCAGCCCAGGCAAATCAACGACTGATCAGATTTTCACCTTGAGGCAGGCTATGGAAAAATGTCTAGAGTTTCAAAACTCAATTCAACACCTCTTCATAGACTTTAAAGTCGCCTATGATAGCATAGCCAGGGAAGAACTCTACAAAGCCATGAGAGAATTCGGCATCCCCAACAAACTGACAAGACTATGTAGGTTGACCATGATCAAGTAAAGGTATCCGGAACACTGTCCAGACCAATGAACATCTATAATGGACTCCGACAAGGGGACGGTCTGGCCTGCCTCCTTTTCAACCTGGCGTTGGAGAAAGTGATCCGCGATTCGGGCGTGACATCAAGGGGTACAATCCTCCACAAGTCCACCCAATTACTGGCTTACGCAGACGACATTGACATCATTGGAAGAACAACAACAGCTGTACAAGAAGCTTTCACTCAGATTGAGCAAGCGGCAGGAAATCTGGGACTGCACATTAACGAAAGCAAAACAAAGTACATGGTGGCCTCATCTGGAAGAACACCTAACATTGGTCCCACAATCAAGGTAGCGGAACACGAGTTTGACGTGGTAAAATCATTTACCTACCTTGGGTCAATAGTAGCAGCCGACAATAGCATGGAACCAGAAATACGCGCACGACTGCTAAAAGCCAACAAAGCCTACTATAGTCTGTCAAGGCTCTTCAAATCCAAATATCTAACCATAACGTCTAAACTTTTACTATATAAGACGATGGTCTTACCCGTTCTCACATATGCATCCGAAACGTGGGTGCTTAGCAAAAAGCACTCAAACCTCTTGGGCGTGTTTGAGAGGAAAATACTTCGCAGGATTGTTGGCCCCGTATGTGAGGAAGGACGATTCCGGAGACTCTACAATGACGAGATCTACGAGCGCTATCGCGACATAGATGTTGTGAAGAAAATAAAGCTCGGTAGGCTCCGGTGGGCACGGCATCTAGCTCGTATGAGTGAAGATGAGCCTGCTCGTAAAGTTCTCTGCGGTAAGACCTATGGGGTGCGACAGCGAAGGAGGCCCAACCTTCGCTGGAAGGATGGCGTGGACCAGGACGCTCAGAGTTTAGGGATGCCAAACTGGATGACATCGGCTCAGAATCGGGACCGGTGGAGAGAACAGTTGCGTGAGGCCAGGACCGGATCCCGGTTGTATAGCCGTTAAAGAAGAAGAAGAAGAGACTTCAATTTGTATACAAAAAAACTGTTCAGATAAAGTGATCGAAAGAAGAAAGAAATCAACTCAAGCTCTCGATAAAAAGACAAAAAACCTCTGATATAAGAGATTTGTTTCTTCTGCAATGTTTTTGTGAGACGAAGTCTTGTAATGGGAACCGAACAAGCATGGTTACTGAAATTGGTATGTTTATTACTTATGAAAAAATAAAATAAAATAAACATTTTATGTTTTTGCAGGTGAGATTGTCATAATAGAAGTCAGGAACGAATCCCCGATAAGTATGAGTGATTCAATGAAGTTGAAGCACTTTCCAATTAAACTTCAAAATCCTGTCAGGAACAACAGTCATCTTCATTTACTAGGACTGATTTCATACAAAGGTCCTCAAGATATCAAATCAGTCGATCAAGGAATCGTCCACTATACCGCAGTTTGTTTGAAAAATGAAACCTTTTACGAATTTGAAAATAGCACCGCCAAAGTCAAAACATTAAGTGAATCACATAAAGTAGTACCCGAGGCATTAATATACACCACCGTGGAATACGAGGTCGAATAAATGAAGTTGTTGTTAAAGTTAACACTTGTTTTCTTTTTAGATACTAAAATTACTAAAATCCGATACCTAAATTACTAAAATCCGATACCGAAGTCTGATAATTTTTAGTTTATATTTATAGCAACAATGTTTAAATATTTTATTTTTGTGTTTTCTGACAAAATTAAAACTAGTTGGGATGTAGGTCCACACGATCAACTTCCCAGTATGATGGAAGGAAGCTCTTTGAAATAACGATAAGAATGGTAAATCCGCAAGGCTTTTATAAAGAACTTTTTTTTGTTGAACAGCAGCAAACAAACATGTCCCTGGCACTTCGTTCGCTACACTATAAAGCGAATTCATTTTGAGCGTGTTGACGCGCTGATGATAAACTGCAATGGTAAAAACTTCGCTTTCAATTCGAACGATTTCAGGAGATAGTACCAAAATCAATCAAAACGAATTTGTCAACCTTGTCCAAACTGTAATCACTGGAAATCCCGCGATGAACTCAATTCCCAAAACTGTAGGACATGGAAAGCAATCCGCCGTTCAAACAGTTCTGAACTTAAGTTTGAAAATTTCGTCATGTTTGTAATGGTTAATGTATTTGTTGAATGGTTTTTAAAGAAAACTCGGATTTTGACGAGTGATAACTCTTTGGGAAGCTATTGCTCGGCTGAATCCATAAAAGTGAACTTCATTTTGAACGGATGTCATTCCAACGCTTCGATCGGCACCTCAATGAAGTCAATATCATTTTTGGTTTGCGTTCTATCGAGCATGTACAAAAATCACTTACGCCCTTTAAACATAGATACCCTTCGATCGAATTTTATGAAAATCTTTTCAAACTGTACTTTCGGTAATACGCTACGATCGGCACCTCAAAGAAGTCGGTATCATGGTTGGTTCGTGCTATATCGTGCATGTACAAAAATCACTTACGTCGCTTAAACAAAAAACGACTGGACCAAATTTCATGAAAATCTTTTCAGATCATATTTCGGTTAATACGCTTCGAACGGCACCTCAATGAAGCCAATATCATTTTTGGTTTGCGCGATATCGTGCAGGAAAAAATGACCACATCCGTACGCACATACACACACATACTTCCTCCCAATTTTTTGCTTAAAATGCTCCTGGGACTTTGAAAGATGAAAATACGTTGTAATTTTCGATTTCGATTTTCGGACCGATTACAATAACTTCCTATACTGGGAAGTTAAAAATATTGATAATTTAATTACATCATGAATTGTGATTGCAAATTCAACATCACGTCTACGCAAAATGTATACCTAAGCCCTATTGCCATCAATCGACTTCGAACCGATGCGCAAAATGCAGTTCAGTAGACATTACGCTAAAAATGTTTTGGAATTTAAGTGTGTGATTTTAAATGTGTATGTGTGTTCAAGGTTAAAAAAAATTGGCAGTTATAGGGACTGCCGATAGAAGTGAAAACTTCGAACTTAGATGTTGAAATTCGATTCTTTTGAAGTAATACAAAATTCTATATTTCTTGAAAGGACTAAATCTTTTTGATTGCAGTATTTTCATTAGGACATTAACCAACTTATTAAAATATGTAGCACAAGTAACTGCGTCTTCATTAATAAGTGTACTTTTTTCTATAAAATTTAATGCTTATGTAATAATTGCAGCAATTTTGACCATCCTATTTCATTAGCACTTATTGTAAAAAAGATACAATCGGGTTATGGTAACTAAAGTAAGAAATGAAAATGTGATTAAGTAAGAAATGAAATGTGATTCAAATTTATCTAAGTATCGCGTAAAAACCGCATCGATCGTCGTTTTATATTTGGTAGTACTAAGTTTCCGATCATCGGACATATTTAAATTAAGTGTTGCATTTAAAAATTCAATTAATGGTAGATTTTTATCATCTGCAAAGTTAATATTGAAGTCTCCACTTAAAATCATCGGTACATTATCATATTTTTCGCCGAATCTTTTTTCGAGAATTTCAGAACCTTCTTTTGTATAAATCATCAAATTTTCGAATAAAAATTGTTGTATCTGTCCCCATAGATTTTCCAGGCGAAATATAAACGGCAACCATTAATACGTATTGCCCATTCTCGGAACTGCAACGAGCAACGCATATTTCGCCTATATCAGAAACATTAACATTAACACCAATGCCTCTAGTGAATTTAGTATGTATGTCCATATATGAAGTAATGAAGTGTGACGTTCAAAATGACTGGTTTTATATTTTCATTTTCGATACTTAATTGAATAATAGTAGGCGGTCAGATTTATTTTTTTATTCAAAATCAAAAAGTTTTTGATTATAATCGATTGAGCGCGTGCGCCAGTCATGAGCATGTCGGTGACGCGAACCCATAACATTTTCCCCTATCAAAAAGTGCCCAACGCGGCTAAAGAAGATTAAAGACAAAATGCGAGAAAAAATAAAAAGTCCGAAAGGTTTAGAGCTTAATCCGTATTATTTGCCCGACCTGGTGAAGTATCTTTCGAAGCGGTGGTCAAACGTTTCTCGTGATGACTTCAATTTTGGAAGAGTGCCTGCAACATCTTCAGGTAGTGAAAGTGAATTCAAGCGGCCTGAAATGTTGCTTGAAAGTGTACCAGGTAAAAGATTAAAATTGCAAGAACAAAACTAGTCGCTTTCATTACGTAAATTAAATTAATTTCAGAAAAGCAAAACATTGAACCAGCCATCGAGCCAGCCATCATGCCAGTTAGTGAGCAACGAATCCGAACGATCGAGACAATTGTTCCAGCGCAAAATGATTATCCAGCTTGCCGAAATAACGAACCTTATCTTCAAAAGTGCGAAAAATGCTCTACAGGAATCCATCATTTAGGTGGCTGTTCTTATGCCATGAATGGGGATGAGTATGAGGGCTATAATCAAAAAAGACTGTGTCGAGCTTGTTATTCAAAGGAACAGGCATTAAAAGTGGCTAGAACATCAACGAGGAAAAGAAGTTAGGGAAATTTTTGGTTTTAAAAGCGAAATTTTGTTATTTGTGTAATAGCATAATGGCGCGACCATTTATTGGGCGCCACTTATGCGCGGTGTTACCCCCCTTAGCCATAAGCCCTGAAGAGAATGGCCAAGGAGCCAACACCATACATAAGAATTACAAAGCAAATCCGGAACTCCTACGCCGGCCACACGGAGTTATCTAGCTCGCCGGCGGGGTCGTGGGGTGTGTGGCCGGGACTTACCGAGGCTGGTTCACCACTTACCTGTGACTATGTAACTTGAATTCCGCCATCATTCTCCGCTCGTCGCCCGAGCCGCGTCAACCCTGAAAAGAAAGGATCCCCCCCTCAACCATTCCACCGAAAAAAAATCTAACACAGAGCCATTATCATGCTTATAATCATTTAATACGAAAACTCAACATAAACATTACATGCAATATCAACAACACGGATTAGTTGCCCATGTCAAATAAATGTGAACAAATACAATTAAAAAAATTACATACGAGTTGCGTACTTTATGAACGTTAACAGTAAAGTGCGCAGTATTGGCCAATACCCCTCACTTTGTACAATGGATGGTACAATCACCAGAAGAGGAAAACAAAATTTCCTGAACCAACAAAAAAAAACCAAAATGTAAATATCACAGACAAGGAGCAACACAAATCACAAATAAGTAAAAAGACTATTCTCAAGGTAATACCAAATACTATTAATGTTAAAATTTTCTAGTACTAAATTTTTTCTTTTTTTTCTAAATTAAAGCAACAAGAAAGTGTTTTTGTTTTTTTTGTTTTTTTTTTTTTTTAATATAAGCTTCTGGACTGCAAGAATTCGTTAAACTTCTCCACACCAGACAGTCAATTAACTATACTCTCGTCCTCCTTTTGTATATGTGTAATATATTGTGTGAGAAAAACGCCGCCTACGGGGTTTTCAGAGCACACGAAACTTTCCCCCCCTTGTTCTTCTCTATTTTCTTCCTCTATCCAAAAAAAAGCCAAGCCACACAAAATTCAAGTATTTTTTTATTTTTTTATTTTAAACGTCCTCAGCCGCTTTTATATTTTTTATGTTTTTGTACTTTGCGATCTGCGACAGAATTATAGCCAAAAATCCGCAGTTGTTATTAAAATATTTCCTCTCCGCTGAATATTCTCGATAACCAAGAACAATAAATAAATATAAATTTTCTTTTATATACCGATTTTTTGTGTTTCAACAGCCAAAAAATTTGTACATGTGTACATGCAACTTTCCTCCCGTGTGTGTTTTTAATCCTTCTGGGTTTTTTATTTTATTTCCTTTTTGTTTTAATTAAACCCCGACTCTACATATATTTTAGATGTATTTAATTTTTACTTACTGCTGCCCGGAATTTAAAAGGATTTTTATTTAAGTTCGATGTAACTTAACCTCTGGCTTTCCGTCGTCTTTTGGTGGATTCCTTTTTTTGTTTTCTCCTCCCTTGGTTGTGTAGAGCCGCCGTACGTCGTCGTCTTCTTCTTTTCGTTCTGATCTTCTCTCGTCGTTATTTTTTTATGATGATGATGATTTATTATTTATTTCGGTTCCGTTTTTATTCTTTTTTTTTTTTTAGATATTTACTTCTTACGAATATAGAACCGCGTCCGTATACTTTTAATCAACAGTTTAATTAATTTTATAACACGAAATTATTATTTTGTAATTTTTAAGGACTCGTTAATGAAAAATTCGTGCTCACCAACCAGCTAGAACTTTTCCTTCTTTTCAAAGAAAAAACTCCTGCCATTCTTCCTTTTTTTTCTCGCCTATCCTGTTTAAATTTTCCTTTTCATCCCAAGTAATTTACAGTAAATTTCCCCTTGCCTACAGGGTGATTCCCACACTAAATTCCCCAATCAAAATAAATTTTCCGACCGACCGTTACATACCCTCGGGTCCACAAGGCCGACTCGCGAGGCAGTGAGGAGCCGAAAAAAACGGACGGTTTTTATGCCATAAGACCTAATTTGTTGGCGCCAATGTGGGTCTCGACTCACGACCTGAGAATAGGAGTCTCATGCTCTAGTGAGCTAGCCGGGCATACGTGAACTAGTAGATAATATACGAACCGAGTGAAAAGCTAACTATAATTTAGGTTCATGCTTGCAACCGTAAGTTGCGATGGCCAGTCTGAAAAATCTCCCGGAGGAATATCTGAAGGTACAAATATCAGGCGGAAGACAATACCACATTGTCCCCCTACTGATATCTATACGTCTCCAACCATTCTCACCCAAACCCAGGGTGCTTTCGCTCCATCGGCACAACCTCCAGCAATGCCATATTGCCTTCGACTCATCCCGGTGAAACGACAGACACCCAGTTCGCCGAGAGACCTTCTCCAGACTGACCGAAGAGTAAAAGAATACCATGGTGGTGTCTGGTCTGGCAGATCCGGATGAATACTTCATCAAAGCTTGGCCCCAGACGGCCAAGAGAAACAAGGAGGTGTACCATCCGCTAGGGAAGCTACCTAAGCGGACCACGCCGGGTACCCTATCATTAACCGGTGAAGCCGGCGAGATGCCTTCTTAGGGCTACTCAGAGGAGCGCTTGCTTCGAGGACACTTCTGGCATTAGACCTAACTTCCCCCAAAGAATTTTATCACAATCAACGAAATTGTGCCAGAACATTAACCTATGTAATTAAAAATTTAACGGTTAAAAATTCAATACAAATACGGGTTGGTTCCAAATTTCAAACTAATTTTTAACAGCTCCGTGACGTTCCACCTAATAACTTGCAACGAAAGTATTATGTTACCAACTTAAAGCAGCTACACGACCAACTTCCACAATAACAATAGCTCATACTGATAAAAAAACGACTGAAAATAACGTGAATGATCGACTAGTAATAGACCAGCAACGAATACGCTGAATTTATAATCTAACATCGGACCCCGATATAATGATGTAGTGCTTACTATTCCAAAAAAACAAAACGTAGATATGCTCAGTGTACGCCTAGCAAGGTAACATACGATGCCTAACCAGGGTGTATAAAAGAACCAACTAAGATAATCGAAAATATCATTAAAGCGGAGTTACGCAGGTGATTCAATAGAAATTACGAAATTAATTTTAGTACAGCCTCGAGAGTTACTTTAGGACCTTCAGGTGCAGTTCCTGACGATGCTGAATTACTTAAACCACGTATTAGTGTGGCGATTTCGGCCGGACAGTCTACTTTTAGTTCACAACCTATTATCTTACAAATGCGACACAGGCATTCAAGATTTTCGGGAGTTGGCTCCTGGAGTAACTGGGCCATTAACAACCGTACATTTTGGCCGAGTTCCATCATATGCGATCCCCTCAACTTTAATTGACCATATAATTCAGCGAAAAATAGAGTGATACCTCTCACCCTTCGACGGTGCATTTGCCTGTAACGCGAAATTTCATCTAGATGATAAGCTACCGTTAGCCTAAGCAAACTCCTAAAAATACTATTTCCCACCGGGTTCATAGAGTCAAACAGTACATATAACTTAGCTCCTGTGTTAACGAAAGTCTGTTCGTCAATGGATTGATTGTAAATAATTTCCATCACATTGCTTAACACAAAATGATTATCCTTCACATCTGCAAATACAGTACATGCTCTCGACGCTATGGTATCGAAAGATTCCGGCTTTTCTTTTAGACAATTAACAATAGTCCATGCGTAATTCACAGCTTTAATCTCGTCTGCTGTCGGTCCACATCTCCCTACCGTGCGAGAAGTTGAGTCATGTTCTGCCATCGGCGCAGTCTGGATGGCGGTCGACGACGAAGGATAGCCCCCAGTCCCAGATAGTGGTAGTCGTGATACTGAGCATCTCCTAACTGGAGTAAAAGCCAGGATGACAGGTGACCGTCGAGGTACAAACTCCTTTGCGAGAGGAGATAAAGATGAAAAAATATGTGGCCTTCGTAGCACCTTATGCCGGATGGGCAGGCCATAAAAGGTGCGTCCGCACAAGTCGCCCATGATTACCTACTATAGTATTAACAAACAAAGAAAATTCCCCCCGATATAATCAAAACAAACACAAACGATAACCAGTAAGAAAAAGGTTGCATTAAACAAATCAAATAGATAGTAACACTAGTGTGTGTATATCTCAAAGAATCAAAATCAACGCCGCTTAGTTTGTATAGATAAAACAATAAAAGTGTATTAGTGTGTATGAACAAATCAAATAACTATTGGTGCTATGGGAGGGTACCTCAAAAAAAATCAACAACGATTAGAGGGTAGCAATAAAACAATAAAAGTGTGTTAGTGTAGGTATATTTTAGTGTAGATAAGTGATTTGCTTTAATTCAATATACGTGGAATGGTTGAGGCAGACAACCCTTCCCCTCAGGGATCCCGCATGTCGATGGCCTCGATGGCAGCTGGTGAAAACTATGAAGCATAGTCATCACCAAGTGTCATCAAGGTCGCCGACCCAGCTTCAGGTAAACCCGGAAGAAGGACGGAAACAAAACTCAAAGTCGCATCGCCACGAAAGGGAAACTTCTTCAAAAATAAAAAAATTTTGGGGAATCCGCTGTTCAACCACAACTGAGCTACCTTTCGGAAAATCAATCAGTTGGGATGAACAGACGAAAAAAAACGATTCAGGACAAAACAAAAAAAATAGAATTTAATAAACTGAATGGACCTTCAGAAGGAACAAGGGGCGCAGTGGCAGGCGGTAACACGCCTGTTACCAGAGACGGTTAAGCCCTTGTACCAACTTCACCTTCCACCAGGAAAAATAATTCGAAGATCCTGTTCCAAGACCGACGCAGTGGCAGGCGGTATCACGCCTGATACCAGAGTCGCCGACCCTAGAAACAGGACAGGGATGAGCCACTACTACACCTACACGCATAGCCAAGCGAACACCGCTTGTTAGCAAGCCGTGCAGGTCAGCATGGCTCGAAGCTACTCCAAAACGAAGAAGTTACCGCATAAGAAAAAGGGTAGGCCTAAAAGCGAAGACAAATAATAATTCACATAGAATTTAGACAACGGATGCTGCAAAAAAAATTCGAAAAAACAGACAAAGGCTAAGGCTTCGCGGTACTACCTTAGCCCACGGCGAGCGCTGGGTAAGTGTGGTGAACCAAAGACGAAAAAAATCAAGACATTGTCCGTGAAGGCACAAGTGGTATTAAACCAAAAAAATTTAAACTTCAGGGTCCGTGTAGGACAGTCAACGGGCTTTAAAAGCTACGTTGGGCGCCATTTATGTAATAGCATAATGGCGCGACCATTTATTGGGCGCCACTTATGCGCGGTGTTACCCCCCTTAGCCATAAGCCCTGAAGAGAATGGCCAAGGAGCCAACACCATACATAAGAATTACAAAGCAAATCCGGAACTCCTACGCCGGCCACACGGAGTTATCTAGCTCGCCGGCGGGGTCGTGGGGTGTGTGGCCGGGACTTACCGAGGCTGGTTCACCACTTACCTGTGACTATGTAACTTGAATTCCGCCATCATTCTCCGCTCGTCGCCCGAGCCGCGTCAACCCTGAAAAGAAAGGATCCCCCCCTCAACCATTCCACCGAAAAAAAATCTAACACAGAGCCATTCTCATACTTATAATCATTTAATACGAAAACTCAACATAAACATTACATGCAATATCAACAACACGGATTAGTTGCCCATGTCAAATAAATGTGAACAAATACAATTAAAAAAATTACATACGAGTTGCGTACTTTATGAACGTTAACAGTAAAGTGCGCAGTATTGGCCAATACCCCTCACTTTGTACAATGGATGGTACAATCACCAGAAGAGGAAAACAAAATTTCCTGAACCAACAAAAAAAAACCAAAATGTAAATATCACAGACAAGGAGCAACACAAATCACAAATAAGTAAAAAGACTATTCTCAAGGTAATACCAAATACTATTAATGTTAAAATTTTCTAGTACTAAATTTTTTCTTTTTTTTCTAAATTAAAGCAACAAGAAAGTGTTTTTGTTTTTTTTGTTTTTTTTTTTTTTTAATATAAGCTTCTGGACTGCAAGAATTCGTTAAACTTCTCCACACCAGACAGTCAATTAACTATACTCTCGTCCTCCTTTTGTATATGTGTAATATATTGTGTGAGAAAAACGCCGCCTACGGGGTTTTCAGAGCACACGAAACTTTCCCCCCCTTGTTCTTCTCTATTTTCTTCCTCTATCCAAAAAAAAGCCAAGCCACACAAAATTCAAGTATTTTTTTATTTTTTTATTTTAAACGTCCTCAGCCGCTTTTATATTTTTTATGTTTTTGTACTTTGCGATCTGCGACAGAATTATAGCCAAAAATCCGCAGTTGTTATTAAAATATTTCCTCTCCGCTGAATATTCTCGATAACCAAGAACAATAAATAAATATAAATTTTCTTTTATATACCGATTTTTTGTGTTTCAACAGCCAAAAAATTTGTACATGTGTACATGCAACTTTCCTCCCGTGTGTGTTTTTAATCCTTCTGGGTTTTTTATTTTATTTCCTTTTTGTTTTAATTAAACCCCGACTCTACATATATTTTAGATGTATTTAATTTTTACTTACTGCTGCCCGGAATTTAAAAGGATTTTTATTTAAGTTCGATGTAACTTAACCTCTGGCTTTCCGTCGTCTTTTGGTGGATTCCTTTTTTTGTTTTCTCCTCCCTTGGTTGTGTAGAGCCGCCGTACGTCGTCGTCTTCTTCTTTTCGTTCTGATCTTCTCTCGTCGTTATTTTTTTATGATGATGATGATTTATTATTTATTTCGGTTCCGTTTTTATTCTTTTTTTTTTTAGATATTTACTTCTTACGAATATAGAACCGCGTCCGTATACTTTTAATCAACAGTTTAATTAATTTTATAACACGAAATTATTATTTTGTAATTTTTAAGGACTCGTTAATGAAAAATTCGTGCTCACCAACCAGCTAGAACTTTTCCTTCTTTTCAAAGAAAAAACTCCTGCCATTCTTCCTTTTTTTTCTCGCCTATCCTGTTTAAATTTTCCTTTTCATCCCAAGTAATTTACAGTAAATTTCCCCTTGCCTACAGGGTGATTCCCACACTAAATTCCCCAATCAAAATAAATTTTCCGACCGACCGTTACATTTGTATAAAATTAAAAATTAAACTTTATTTATATAAAAATAACAATATTTTTAGAAGCTCAAAAAGATCTGAAAGCCGTCACCAAATCCATTGACTTCGTCCACGAATGGACTTCGAGCAACACAACAGATGATTATCAACTACTGCAAAAACACAGAAAAGGTAAAAAATGCATTACAAATTTTGTACTGTATAGTACTATAGTTCTGCGTAATAATATAAATCGCTTCAAAGAATAAAAGAAAGGACTGAAATATTTAAACTAAAAATGTATCTAATATAACTTCTCAAATTTTTTGCAGGTTTCGATACTTCTCATGAGTTATCCTTGAACGATTCACAAGCAAGTGGAGAAGAAGCACTATCAACCAGTTCTCAGAATGTAATTGAAGCGGTTCGAGAATATGAAAATTGGAAAGACAAGGCGAGGAGCCAAAACAATGCCCTTTATTTAGGAGGTCGCAAAGAACTGTTGAAAGATGCGATCAGATTGGAAGGCCGACACAAAATTGGCGTTTTGAGAAATGGCAACAATTTCTCATCGACTGTCTTCAATCTCGAGAAGAAAACAATTTGTGTAACAAACACTTGTGCTTTTGATAGCGTTGCACAATTGCTTTACGTAGCAATTTGTGATCACAATTCATTAAGAGAAAAGGTGATGAGAAATTGATGATTTATAATAAATTAAATGATTTATAATAAATATAAAAAGAAATGTATTATTATCAATCTAATAATTTCGACTCTTATTATGTGCTTTCAGATCGCTTTGTTTAATGACCCATTTAGCAAATTCTTAATGAGTTTGTATCAGAAAGGAGTGAATGCTCATGCATACAAGTCTAGAGCGAAAATCTTAACTGATGTCCAATCACCGGTACCAGTGAATGGAAGTTCGACGATTTTTTCCGTCGACACATCCTATAACGCCCTTGACCTAGCATCAAAACTGACCAAACAGTTTTCAACTATAGTAGAGACTTCAATTTGTATACAAAAAAACTGTTCAGATAAAGTGATCGAAAGAAGAAAGAAATCAACTCAAGCTCTCGATAAAAAGACAAAAAACCTCTGATATAAGAGATTTGTTTCTTCTGCAAGGTTTTTGTGAGACGAAGTCTTGTAATGGGAACCGAACAAGCATGGTTACTGAAATTGGTATGTTTATTACTTATGAAAAAATAAAATAAAATAAACATTTTATGTTTTTGCAGGTGAGATTGTCATAATAGAAGTCAGGAACGAATTCCCGATAAGTATGAGTGATTCAATGAAGTTGAAGCACTTTCCAATTAAACTTCAAAATCCTGTCAGGAACAACAGTCATCTTCATTTACTAGGACTGATTTCATACAAAGGTCCTCAAGATATCAAATCAGTCGATCAAGGAATCGTCCACTATACCGCAGTTTGTTTTTTTTTTTATGTGATAGACTAGAGACTTAGGGAAAGCCCCCTTTGTACTGTTCGACAATCTATTTTTTCCTATAGAGTGTCGAACAGCAGCTCTAGCCGGAAGATGAGAAGTAGAGAGAGAGAAGTACATAGGAAGGAGCTGCCACAACCTAGCCGCGATATATTTTTATTCCACCTACTTCCAACCATTTCGCGACTCTGGCATCGGGGCATTTGAGAAACAACTCGCTGGAGTGTTATGCTTCCTGAAACGAGTTGAATCTCTTCAACCAACCGATGACATGCGCTTGGTGGAGTAGGGAAGGACTAGCAAAGGCTATGACAGGAGGAATCAGGAATGTAAAGAGAGGAGAAGAAAGAAGGAAAGTTATGTGGGTGGAAAAGTGGAAAAGTTTGAAAAATGAAACCTGGTACGAATTTGAAAATAGCACCGCCAAAGTCAAAACATTAAGTGAATCACATAAAGTAGTACCCGAGGCATTAATATACACCACCGTGGAATACGAGGTCGAATAAATGAAGTTGTTGTTAAAGTTAACACTTGTTTTCTTTTTAGATACTAAAATTACTAAAATCCGATACCTAAAGTCTGATAATTTTTAGTTTATATTTATAGCAACAATGCTTAAATATTTTATTTTTGTGTTTTCTGACAAAATTAAAACTAGTTGGGATGTAGGTCCACACGATCAACTTCCCAGTATGATGGAAGGAAGCTCTTTGAAATAACGATAAGAATGGTAAATCCGCAAGGCTTTTATAAAGAACTTTTTTTTGTTGAACAGCAGCAAACAAACATGTCCCTGGCACTTCGTTCGCTACACTATAAAGCGAATTCATTTTGAGCGTGTTGACGCGCTGATGATAAACTGCAATGGTAAAAACTTCGCTTTCAATTCGAACGATTTCAGGAGATAGTACCAAAATCAATCAAAACGAATTTGTCAACCTTGTCCAAACTGTAATCACTGGAAATCCCGCGATGAACTCAATTCCCAAAACTGTAGGACATGGAAAGCAATCCGCCGTTCAAACAGTTCTGAACTTAAGTTTGAAAATTTCGTCATGTTTGTAATGGTTAATGTATTTGTTGAATGGTTTTTAAAGAAAACTCGGATTTTGACGAGTGATAACTCTTTGGGAAGCTATTGCTCGGCTGAATCCATAAAAGTGAACTTCATTTTGAACGGATGTCATTTCAACGCTTCGATCGGCACCTCAAAGAAGTCGGTATCATGGTTGGTTCGTGCTATATCGTGCATGTACAAAAATCACTTACGTCGCTTAAACAAAAAACGACTGGACCAAATTTCATGAAAATCTTTTCAGATCATATTTCGGTTAATACGCTTCGAACGGCACCTCAATGAAGCCAATATCATTTTTGGTTTGCGTTCTATCGAGCATGTGCAAAAATCACTTACGCCCTTTAAACATAGATACCGCTTGATCGAATTTTATGAAAATCTTTCCAAAGCGTACTTTCGGTAATACGCTACGATCGGCACCTCAAAGAAGTCGGTATCATGGTTGGTTCGTACTATATCGTGCATGTACAAAAAACCACTTACGTCGCTTAAACAAAAAAACGGCTAGACCGAATTTCATGCAAATCTTTACAGATTATATTTCGGTTAATACGCTTCGAACGACACCTCAATGAAGTCAATATCATTTTTGGTTTGTCTTCTATAGACCATGTCCAAAAATCACTTACCCCCTTTAAACATAGATACCCCTCGATCGAATTTTATGAAAATCTTTTCAAACTGTACTTTCGGTAATACGCTACGATCGGCACCTCAAAGAAGTCGGTATCATGGTTGGTTCATGCTATATCGTGCAGGTACGAAAATCACTTACGTCGCTTAAACAAAAAAACGGCTGGACCAAATTTCATGAAAATCTTTTCAGATCATATTTCGGTTAATACGCTTCGAACGACACCTCAACGAAGTCGATATCAGTTTTGCTTCGCGCGATATCGTGCAGGAAAAAATGACCACATCCGTACGCACATACACACACATACTTCCTCCCAATTTTTTGCTTAAAATGCTCCTGGGACTTTGAAAGATGAAAATACGTTGTAATTTTCGATTTCGATTTTCGGACCGATTACAATAACTTCCTATACTGGGAAGTTAAAAATATTGATAATCGAAGTGAAAACTTCTTTAGCCGCGTTGGGCATTTTTTGATAGGGAAAATGTTATGGGTTCGCGTCACCGACATGCTCATGACTGGCGCACGCGCTCAATCGATTATAATCAAAAACTTTTTGATTTTGAATAAAAAAATAAATCTGACCGCCTACTATTATTCAATTAAGTATCGAAAATGAAAATATAAAACCAGTCATTTTGAACGTCACACTTCATTACTTCATATATGGACATACATACTAAATTCACTAGAGGCATTGGTGTTAATGTTAATGTTTCTGATATAGGCGAAATATGCGTGTCTCGTTGCAGTTCCGAGAATGGGCAATAGGTATTAATGGTTGCCGTTTATATTTCGCCTGGAAAATCTATGAGACAGATACAACAATTTTTATTAGAAAATTTGATGATTTATACAAAAGAAGGTTCTGAAATTCTCGAAAAAAGATTCGGCGAAAAATATGATAATGTACCGATGATTTTAAGTGGAGACTTCAATATTAACTTTGCAGATGATAAAAATCTACCATTAATTGAATTTTTAAAAGCAGCACTTAATTTAAATATGTCCAATGATCGGAAACTTAGTACTACCAAATATAAAACGACGATCGATGCGGTTTTTACGCGATACTTAGAAAAATTTGAATCACATTTCATTTCTTACTTTAGTTACCATAACCCGATTGTATCTTTTTTACAATAAGTGCTAATGAAATAGGATGGTCAAAATTGCTGCAATTATTACATAATTTAAAAAATAATTCTGAGATATCGGTTGAAGATGCAGCAGCATTAAATTTTATAGAAAAAAGTACACTTATTAATGAAGACGCAGTTACTTGTGCTACATATTTTAATAAGTTGGTTAATGTCCTAATGAAAATACTGCAATCAAAAAGATTTAGTCCTTTCAAGAAATATAGAATTTTGTATTACTTCAAAAGAATCGAATTTCAACATCTAAGTTCGAAGTTTTCACTTCTATCGGCAGTCCCTATAACTGCCAATTTTTTTTTTGTTTAAGCGGCGTAAGTGATTTTTGTACCTGCACAATATCGCCCGAACCACGAAAGATATTGACTTACTTGAGGTGCCGTTCGAAGCGTATTAGCGACAATATAATCTGAAAAGATTTTTATAATATTAGGTCCAGCGGTTTTTGGTAAAATGACTTAAGTGATTTTTGTACTTGCACAATACCGCGCGAACTAAAAACTATATCGATTTCATTGAGGTGCCAAAAAACATTAATACATCAATTTTATATACATTTTCGTCATCCTAATCTTGTAATTGCGCACATTTAGTTTGACATTTTAGCGAAAATATTGATAAACAATTGTGGCAAATTCTCGGTATTATAGATATATTCTATATTGCCTATTGTTCATTTATTATTAAAATATCCAATCATATATTCAACATCCATCATACCGGGAAGTTGATCGTGTGGACCGAAAGGGTCGAACCCACATCCCAACTAGTTAAATTTGTTACCTGTCTACCTTCCCTACAAATCACTGCAGAAAACTGTTTAGCGACCAAAATCACCCTGTCGCCTGCCGGAGATACCGCACGGATCCGATATATATATATATATATATATATATATATATATATATATATATATATATATATATATATATATATATATATATATATATATATATATATATATATATACATATTATATCTATAAAAATCTCGTGTCACAGTGTTTGTTACCGTACTCCTCCGAAACGGGTTGACCAATTTGCATGAAATTTTTTGTGTATATTTGGTAGGTCTGAGAATAGGTCGTAGGCTATTTTTTATACCTTTAACCAAAAAAAACAGATCCAAAATCCCAAAAAAAATGGTAATTTTAGGAATTTTCACTTCATTTTAGTTTCAATAGCTTCATGGCCTACCTATTGTTTGACAAATGTAAAATTGTCATTAAATTGAATCATTACATTTAATGAAAATTTCAAATTTACGCAGCTGTCAAACAATAGGTAGGCCATGACGCTATTGAAACTAAAATGATCCATGGCGGCCGTCCCAAGAAGGCGGTGTACCACTTTCTTCACAACCACCTCGACATGGGTATCAAATGAAAGGGTATGATAAGTAGAATACAATAAGCAATGTAGTATACAAAATATATCTTTAGATTAATGGCGGCCGTCTCAAGAGGCCGGATTACCACTTTCTACACAACCACCTCAACATGGGTATCAAATGAAAGGGTATGTTAAGTAGAATACAATAAGCAATGTAGTATACAAAATATATCTTTAGATCCATGGCGGCCGTCTCAAGAGGGCGCGGTACCACTTTCTTCACAACCACCTCGACATGGGTATCAAATAAAAGGGTATGATAAGTAGAATACAATAAGCAATGTAGTATACAAAATATATCTTTAGATCCATGCCGGCCGTCTCAAGAGGCCGGATTACCACTTTCTTCACAACCACCTCGACATGGGTATCAAATGAAAGGGTATGATAAGTAGAATACAATAAGCAATGTAGTATACAAAATATTTCTTTAGATCCATGGCGGCCGTCTCAAGAGCCCGGATTACCACTTTCTTCACAACCACCTCAACATGGGTATCAAATGAAAGGGTATGTTAAGTACAATACAATAAGCAATGTAGTATACAAAATATATCTTTAGATCCATGGCGGCCGTCTCAAGAGGGCGGGGTACCACTTTCTTCACAACCACCTCGACATGGGTATCAAATGAAAGGGTATGATAAGTAGAATACAATAAGCAATGTAGTATACAAAATATATCTTTAGATCCATGGCGGCCGTCTCAAGAGGCCGGATTACCACTTTCTTCACAACCACCTCGACATGGGTATCAAATGAAAGGGTATGATAAGTAGAATACAATAAGCAATGTAGTATACAAAATATATCTTTAGATCCATGGCGGCCGTCTCAAGAGGCCGGATTACCACTTTCTTCACAACCACCTCAACATGGGTATCAAATGAAAGGGTATGATAAGTAGAATACAATAAGCAATGTAGTATACAAAATATATCTTTAGATCCATGGCGGCCGTCTCAAGAGGGCGGGGTACCACTTTCTTCACAACCACCTCGACATGGGTATCAAATGAAAGGGTATGATAAGTAGAATACAATAAGCAATGTAGTATACAAAATATATCTTTAGATCCATGGCGGCCGTCTCAAGAGGGCGGGGAACCACTTTCTTCACAACCACCTCGACATGGGTATCAAATGAAAGGGTATGTTAAGTAGAATACAATAAGCAATGTAGTATACAAAATATATCTTTAGATCCATGGCGGCTGTCTCAAGAGGCCGGATTACCACTTTCTTCACAACCACCTCAACATGGGTATCAAATGAAAGGGTATGTTAAGTACAATACAATAAGCAATGTAGTATACAAAATATATCTTTAGATCCATGGCGGCCGTCTCAAGAGGGCGGGGTACCACTTTCTTCACAACCACCTCGACATGGGTATCAAATGAAAGGGTATGATAAGTAGAATACAATAAGCAATGTAGTATACAAAATATATCTTTAGATCCATGGCGGCCGTCTCAAGAGGCCGGATTACCACTTTCTTCACAACCACCTCGACATGGGTATCAAATGAAAGGGTATGTTAAGTAGAATACAATAAGCAATGTAGTATACAAAATATATCTTTAGATCCATGGCGGCCGTCTCAAGAGGGCGCGGTACCACTTTCTTCACAACCACCTCAACATGGGTATCAAATGAAAGGGTATGTTAAGTAGAATACAATAAGCAATGTAGTATACAAAATATATCTTTAGATCCATGGCGGCCGTCTCAAGAGGAGGGCAGGGTACCACTTTCTTCACAACCACCTCGACATGGGTATCAAATGAAAGGGTATGATAAGTAGAATACAATAAGCAATGTAGTATACAAAATATATCTTTAGATCCATGGCGGCCGTCTCAAGAGGCCGGATTACCACTTTCTTCACAACCACCTCAACATGGGTATCAAATGAAAGGGTATGTTAAGTACAATACAATAAGCAATGTAGTATACAAAATATATCTTTAGATCCATGGCGGCCGCCTCCAGAGGGCGGGGTACCACTTTCTTCACAACCACCTCGACATGGGTATCAAATGAAAGGGTATGACAAGTAGAATACAATAAGCAATGTAGTATACAAAATATATCTTTAGATCCATGGCGGCCGTCTCAAGAGGCCGGATTACCATTTTCTTCACAACCACCTCAACATGGGTATCAAATGAAAGGGTATGTTAAGTACAATACAATAAGCAATGTAGTATACAAAATATATCTTTAGATTAATGGCGGCCGTCTCAAGAGGCCGGATTACCACTTTCTACACAACCACCTCAACATGGGTATCAAATGAAAGGGTATGATAAGTAGAATACAATAAGCAATGTAGTATACAAAATATATCTTTAGATCCATGGCGGCCGTCTAAAGAGGCCGGATTACCACTTTCTTCACAACCCCCTCAACATGGGTATCAAATTTAAGGGTATGATAAGTAGAATACAATAAGCAATGTAGTAGACTCAATATACCGATTCATGGCGGCCGACGCAAGACCCATGTTCTTTGAGGCATTTCATCTGTGTAAAATTCATATCTCGAAAAATATTAAGTCAATGGATGGTTTTTATTGTTTGCTATTGACTTATGGGTGCAACGTAGGCGCACCGGGTCCCAGCTAGTATATATATATATATATATATATATATATATATATATATATATATATATATATATATATATATATATATATATAGTTTATAATATAAGTATTGTAAAACAATAATGACATTATTGAAGTTCATACAACGTCATAATAAAGTACTAATTCTTTGTATTGAATATTTGGTGGCCCTAAAAAGGGCCGATTGTTTTCATGTTTGAAAATTATTAACACCTATTTCGTCGATTTTTATTTTAGGTATTAGTAATTAGTTCCAGGTAACATGGCGGAGTAGCCCTGCTTTCCTGACACCAAGCTGGCTGAACCATGTTTCGATAGCAGCTTGGGTGAACCTCTGCACGCTAAAAGATCTGGAAAGAAAGTAAATTTTCCAAAAAAGAATAGTGATCGCAGAAAAACCAAAAAAAAAGAGAAGAGAGACACTTAACCGACGGGATTCGAACTCGGTTCACCTGATCAGCAGCCTGTAGTCTTTCCTACCCGCCAGCCAGGTTCACGGATCAACGAGGCTTGGATTGATACTTGAATAGATTTTAGCAATGTTCCGTATATATCAAATTCATTAACTCCGGGACAGGTGTATTTTTCAGTCAATAATTCACTTGAGAAAAGAAACTCACAACCTCCACATAAATTTAACATTTATTCTGTTCACAATTCCACTTTTTCATAATTTCAAATTTTTAGGGCACAATAATTCATAATTTTCACAATATACATATATAAGTTCGATTTTTTAAATTTTATTTAAGATAAAGATTGAGTTCAATGTTTATTATAATGTCCAGAAAAATATTTGTTCTTTATTACTAATAATATACCTATTTATGATTTTTTCATCGCCTTTACCGAGTTCCTCGTCGTTGCAGATTTGGTTTCTTGGGCTTCCGTGGAGTTCCACTGCGACTCGATCAAAGAAAGAGGATGTCCCGTTTCTTCTTCTCCCTTATATTAGCTCTCCTTAGCGGTTGGGGTGGAAGACTTTCCCGCTCCTGCTGAGGTCATCGACCTATCGCCTTCCCATTGTAGGTGGTTCTTGGAATTCGGTCGTTGACCCACATCTATCATTGCGAATATTCCCCTTCGTGGTGAATTTCGTCGATTCTCGCCTGACGGTGCCTTTCAATTTTCAATGTTGTCATCCTGGCAGATTTTGACAGTATCGTTTTGTTTTCAAGTTCTTGTGGTTTTGTTGATTTTGATGTTCTTGTGTTTTTTGGTGATTTTGTGGTGTCATTAATTATTTTGTGACGAGTTCGCAATCGTGGAAATAATATTACTAGGAGTCGTGTTGGTGTTACATCGATGGATTGATGGATGGATTGAATATGACGATTTTATGTTGCGTGACAAGCGAGGGGATGCTGTCGCTGAAGTGGTATTTTTTTCCTCTGATTTTAATTGTACTTTATCCTTTTGTTGAAGGGTTGACCATCCCGGAACATACTCCCCCCCTTGGCATTGCTGCAAGTGATGCCAATATTAAGTGCGGTAGCTGCTGCTTCATTCAATAAAGGATCTGCAAATAAATAATAAGGGAAGTTGATGGAGGGGTTATAGCGCCCCGACTCGCTGTTCGGAAAAGGGATGGGAACGTTATGAGAATCATCAGGATTTAATGTATTCTCAGGTAAATTTGGATGATGGTTGTTTAGATTAGTTCATTGTTTTGTTTATAATTTATTTTGAATGTTTTTATCTAGGTTTATATCTGTATTTGTTTGGAAAGGTAGTTTGCACAATTTCGCGATTGGACGTTTTAAAATTTTGTCCCTTATCTTTAGTGTAGCTACTCGTACCAGGCCATCTGTACCTGGGTATACTTCTACGAGTCGCCCCAATGCCCACTGACATGGTGGAAGATTATCTTCTTTGACTAATACCAATTCTCCGACTTTTAAATTTGGTTGTGTTGTTAGCCATTTCGGTCTTTGCTGTAGACGACTGAGATATTCTGTTTTCCACCTCTTCCAGAAATGTTGCACTATTCTTTGGATTAATTGCCATCGTTTTAATCGGTTTTCTTGAAGATCCAGGATTGAGGGTTCTGGAATCGCTTGTAGAGGTCCCCCAATTAGGAAGTGTGCAGGTGTAAGAGCTGTGAGATCTTGAGCGTCAGAACTAATTTCCGTAAGTGGCCTTGAATTCAAGCAAGCTTCTATTTGTGTCAAGGCTGTAGTGAATTCTTCATATGTGAGCGTCACGTTTCCAATCACTCGTTTGACATGGTATTTTGTGGATTTGACACCCGCTTCCCACAACCCGCCAAAATGGGGTGACGACGGTGGTATGAACTTGAAGTTGACTCCATCATTTTCCAGAATGGCTCCGATTTGACTATTTAGTTGGTTTGCTAACCCCTTTTGCTGCCTTTTTAGAAGTCGATTTCCTCCTACAAAATTCGTGCCACAATCACAAAATAGATTGACACACAATCCTCTTCTAGCCGTGAATCTTTTAAATGCGGCGATGAATCCTTCCGCGCTCAAGTCTGTCACCAACTCTAAATGCAAGGCCTTGGTTGCCATGCAGACGAAAAGTGCGATATAGGCCTTGTATTTTTTAGGGTTCCTTCCTTTGTGGGTTTTAAGTTCGAATGGACCACAGTAATCCACTCCAGTATTTGTGAAAGGACGTGATATCTGTATTCTTGACGCAGGAAGATTCCCCATAAGCTGCTTTTGAGTGACGGCCTTTTGCTTGAAACAAATCAAACACTTATGAATGTGGTGCCGAATTGTGTTCCTCGCGTTTAGTATCCAATACTTCTGTGAAAGCATTTGCATCGTCAACTGCGTGCCCCCGTGCATGGTGTCTCGGTGTGCCTTGTCTATGATGAGTACGGTGAAGTGACACTTGTCCGGCAATATTATTGGAAATTTTTCGGAGAATGCTAGGTCTGAATGTTGCAATCTCCCTCCGACCCGGAGGATGCCCTTGTCGTCAATGAATGGGAATAATTTTAGTAACCGGCTCTGGCGAGGTAGTGCCTCCTTTTTGTGAATGGCCTTAATTTCGTTACCAAATTCCCTTTCTTGATTCTGTTTAATCCAGTGTTGTAATGCATCAGTTAGCTCGCCAGTCTTCAAATACGCTGTCCTTCGCTGCGAGCTGGGTCTCTGTGCGTTGAAAACGAATCTCTTCACATATGCTGTCACCCGAATGAGTTTCGTGAGCGATGAGTGCCTGATGTCCAGATTATCGCTACTGATGCTGAGTTGGAGATTGGTGATTTTCCTTTGTTCGAGGTCTGTGCACGTCACATGTTTTACATTTGGCCAGTGATCTTGTGGTTGCCGCAACCAGTCGGGTCCATTCCACCAGAGCTCGTGCTTAAGTAGTTCCTTTGCAGACATCCCTCGGGATGCACAGTCGGCCGGGTTTTGTTTGGATGGCACATGTTTCCAGACATTCTCTCCTAAAACTTCATGTATGTAAGATACTCTGTTGGCTATGAAGGTTTTCCATTTATGAGGATGTCCCTGTAACCAAGCGAGAACGATTTCAGAATCCGTCCAGGTGTAAGTTGTATGTGGTGTTTCTAACTTTAAGGCTGCCTTTACATATCTCACCAATTTTGCTAAGAGTGCTGCCGCACATAGCTCCAACCGAGGTAACGTTATCGTCTTCAAGGGAGCCACCTTAGTTTTAGCTGCTATCAAAGTTGAATGCCGATTGCCTAGTCCATCATCTACGCACAAATAAACTGCGGCTGCATACGCTTTAATGGAGGCATCCGCAAAACCATGCAGTTCGGTTTTTTGATTCGTGTTCATGTACTGTGTCCATCTGTGTATCTTAATGTTGCTAACATCTAATAAATTTTCCTTATATTTTAGCCAATCCGTCATGATATCTTGTGGGATTTCTTCATCCCAATCAAGTCCCTTTAGCCACAGGCTTTGAATTAAGAGTTTGGCTTGTATGATTATCGGTGCTAGCAGGCCGAGAGGGTCGAAAAGTTTCGAAGTTTCGGAGAGTACAGACCGCTTCGTCCATTTTGGCGGAATTGGACTCGGTGTATACGTGTATGCCAGCGTGTCGGTTCCAGGTTTCCAGCAAATACCCAATGCTCGGATGCTGTCATCGTGGGAGATTTCTAAAGATAAGTTATTTTCACAGTATTCTGGTGGTAATGTTTTTAATATTTCCTTGCAGTTAGACGACCATTTGCGGAGAGAAAAGCCACCTTTCTGCATCATCTTTATCAGTTGCTGCTGAATTAATAACGCGTCATCGATTGTCTGCGACCCGGACAGGAGATCATCCACGTAGAAGTCGGACATCACAATGTCGGAAGCCTTTGGGTACCTTTCTCTTTCGTCGGCAGCTAATTGTCGTAATACCCGTGTCGCCAAGTACGGTGCACTTTTCGTACCAAATGTCACTGTTAACAGTTTGTAGTCCTCAATGGGTTCATTAGGAGAATTGCGCCAAACAATCCTCTGATATTCTGAATCTGGGTTGCTTACTCGGATCTGGCGGTACATTTTCTCCAAGTCCGCAGTGAATGCAATAAAATGCTTTCGCCACCGGATCAGCAAAGTGGTTAGTTCCTCCTGTACTACAGGGCCTTTTAGCATCATGTCATTTAGTGACACTCCACTGTCCGTGGGTCTTGAAGCATCAAATACTACTCGGAGCTTTGTTGTTGTACTGGTTTCCTTTACCACACCATGATGTGGTAAATAACTGCATGTATAAGACTCCTTCCCATTTATCCTTTGGCGATGACTGTCTTCGTATGAAGTGACTTTGGCCATATGTCCCATTTCTAAATATTCATTCAGACATTTGGAGTAATCTTCTTGCAGCTTCGGGTTCCTACTGAATCTTCTTTCCATCTGCATCAATCTTGATACTGCGATGCTCCTTGACTTGCCTAAACGTAGCTGTTCATCTGGCGTCCGGAGTGGTAGTTCCACCTGATATCGTCCTTCTGCTAAACGCGTGGTAGTTCGTACGAATCGTGCCTCACACTCCTTCTCCTCGTTCGTGTATGGATCTCTCTCCAGTATCTCCTCCAATTCCCAAAAGCGCTTTAACTGCTCATCGAACTCCGAACGTATGTGAAATGATTGTAATTGGATCTGATTTCGTGATGGATGCGTGATTTCTCCTGATAAGATCCATCCTAATGCGGTTTTTTGTGCCACTGGTCCTCCATGCTCACCACTTATTACTCCGCTCCTCACTATTTTTCCATGCACATCTGCCCCCAATAGTAGATCAATTTTACCTGGTTGATAGTATTTCGGATCTGCTAGCTGTAGTCGTTCTAAATATTTCCAATTCTTGCGGTTTGGCATAGGTGTTGGTGTGACCTCGGTTAGCCTTGGCAATACCAACCCCGTCACCTCCGTGCTGAAATTATTACCTCTGATTGACTTAATGATGAACTTCGTTCTGGATTTCGGAGGGGCCAGCTTTTCCATTCCTACGCCGGTTACAATTGCATCTATAGCTTCTTCTTTTAGTTGTAGATCTTGCTTCATCGATTCCGAGATAAATGACGCTTGTGAGCCCTGATCGATGACTGCGCGAGCTATTTGTTCCCTTCCTCCTGGAGCCACGATCCTAACCAAGGCAGTGGCTAACAAGACCTGACTGATCTCGGCGTTGTTTACCATTAGAGAATTGAAGGTGGTCGTATTGTTGTCTAAGTTATCTACTCCGGCTGTTGTCGTGGTGGTAGCAGTCTGTGTCTGAGGATGGTTCTTGTTCAAGTTTCCACTTGATCCTTTCCTTGGAATCGTTTGTTGATTGTTCCCAAGCTGTGGAGTCCCATGTAGCAATGAATGGTGTCGTCGATTGCAGCTCCTGCATTTCCTATTGCTGGGACAGTTGCTAGAAAGATGTCCAGATCCTAGGCAGTTAATGCACAAGCCATTCTTCTTTACTACAGCCATTTTTCGTTGTGCGTCGTACTTTGGAAACTCGTGACATTGCCTTATGTTATGTGATTGGGCACATGCTGCACATAACACTTGTGTTGTAGTGTGAAGTGTCTTAGCATATGTCCTTGCCTGATTTCCCTTTACATTCACCCTATTGTAGCTTGGCAGGGCTTTCGAAGACGTGGCTTCCAATGTTCTGAACCTATCGTTCAGGAATTCTTGCAGCGATTTCCAAGTCGGTAATTCCTTACTTTTCACCGCGGTTTGTTCCCACAACTGATGGGTTGTTGTTGGTAGTCGTTTCACTACTAGATATATTACTAGTGGATCCCATGATGAAACATCCACCTTTAAATTCCTGAGAGCAATTATGCACTCCGTAGTAGTGTCCAACAATTGTCGGACTCCATGTGCCGTTTCTGAAGACAGCGCCGGCTGGTTGAAGAGTGTTTCTAGCTGCGAGTTTACTAGGACACGCTTGTTGTCGTACCTATCTTTCAGTAATTCCCAGGCAGTCGTATAGTTTTCCTCGGTGATCTGCAGGTGTCTGATGAGATTCTCTGGATCCCCTTCCAGCAGAAGCTTTAAATATTGGAGTTTCTGTACTGGGGCGTATCCTCTATTCTCGTGGATCATGGTGTTAAATAAATCATGGAAAGTAGTCCACTGCTTGTAGTCACCTCGAAATTTCTCAATTGCCAACTTAGGTAATTTTATGGACATATTGAGACCGTTTTCACGACTGGCGTCAGCTCCGCTTGCCCGAGATTCGTTTGGTGAGTTTGGTGAAGTCGTTGGTGTCAGCTGCTGTATGTAACCCTCCAATACGGCTACATTATTCATGAAGAAATCCTCCACTTGGTCGTAGACATCAGTCGCGAAATATGTATGCTTGACGACGGTCCCCGTCTTATCGGCATATTTCAGCATAAACATCTCCTTATGTCGGTTTTGGAAATCCGCCCATAGATCCTCAAACTGTTTGAGCCGCCGCTCATAGTTTGCTTTAGTTCTGCGTTCCTTCGGTTCCTTTTTTGTGTTTTTTATGCACCTTTGCATCAGTTCATATTGCGCCTCTTGTTGTTGCACTAAAGTATCCATATTTGCAATTTTATATTTCTTTTGTTTTTTTTTTTTTTTTTTTTTTTTTTTTTTTATAATACTTGTAGGGTCAACGATCACTGATATAGTATTTAATTTTAATGTATGTATTTGATTTTAAGAATAATGTATTTGATTTTAATAATAATGTATTTGGTTTCAATAATAATTTGATAATGTTGAATGTAACAAAGGAATAAAATGCAACACTAAATTATAATAATTTTTTATTAATATTTGTTTATTTTTGGAACTTTGGAATTGTGAAGTTGTGTACTCACTGTTCTTAATTGTTTCCTTCTGCTTGTGTTATCTGTTTCATATGGATTTCTTCTTGGTTGGGGCTGATGCCTGCTGGGTTGATATGGCCTTCCGACTTCACACCTTTTGATTATTATTCACTGATATTACTGCATGAATTCGCACCTTTGTAACAATTGTATCGGATCGTTAGCACCTAGCCGTTCACTGTTATTTCCGGACCGTTGAGATGGATCGCACAAGGTTATAGCGTTTCCGGACCGTTAGGAGTCACACAATTTTTGATTTGCCGGACCGTTAGAAGTCGTACAAGTTTTAGATTTCCGGACCGTTAGGAGTCACACAATTTTTGTTTTTCCGGACCGTTAGGAGTCACACAATTTTTGATTTGCCGGACCGTTAGAAGTCGCACAAGTTTTGTTTTTCCGGACCGTTAGGAGTTACACAATTTTTGTTTTTCCGGACCGTTAGGATGTTGATTTTCACGGGTTTTCCGACGTCTCTCGTGTCACTCTCTTTTATGATTTCACTATCGATTTCGTTTTGAGATTTCAAGTTTCTAATTTACGCGTTCGCGGATTTCACTGAGTTCAAATTGATTTCACTTCCTGTATTTCACTTTCTTAACCATCCGGCTCGAAGGACCATGTTTCGATAGCAGCTTGGGTGAACCTCTGCACGCTAAAAGATCTGGAAAGAAAGTAAATTTTCCAAAAAAGAATAGTGATCGCAGAAAAACCAAAAAAAAAGAGAAGAGAGACACTTAACCGACGGGATTCGAACTCGGTTCACCTGATCAGCAGCCTGTAGTCTTTCCTACCCGCCAGCCAGGTTCACGGATCAACGAGGCTTGGATTGATACTTGAATAGATTTTAGCAATGTTCCGTATATATCAAATTCATTAACTCCGGGACAGGTGTATTTTTCAGTCAATAATTCACTTGAGAAAAGAAACTCACAACCTCCACATAAATTTAACATTTATTCTGTTCACAATTCCACTTTTTCATAATTTCAAATTTTTAGGGCACAATAATTCATAATTTTCACAATATACATATATAAGTTCGATTTTTTAAATTTTATTTAAGATAAAGATTGAGTTCAATGTTTATTATAATGTCCAGAAAAATATTTGTTCTTTATTACTAATAATATACCTATTTATGATTTTTTCATCGCCTTTACCGAGTTCCTCGTCGTTGCAGATTTGGTTTCTTGGGCTTCCGTGGAGTTCCACTGCGACTCGATCAAAGAAAGAGGATGTCCCGTTTCTTCTTCTCCCTTATATTAGCTCTCCTTAGCGGTTGGGGTGGAAGACTTTCCCGCTCCTGCTGAGGTCATCGACCTATCGCCTTCCCATTGTAGGTGGTTCTTGGAATTCGGTCGTTGACCCACATCTATCATTGCGAATATTCCCCTTCGTGGTGAATTTCGTCGATTCTCGCCTGACGGTGCCTTTCAATTTTCAATGTTGTCATCCTGGCAGATTTTGACAGTATCGTTTTGTTTTCAAGTTCTTGTGGTTTTGTTGATTTTGATGTTCTTGTGTTTTTTGGTGATTTTGTGGTGTCATTAATTATTTTGTGACGAGTTCGCAATCGTGGAAATAATATTACTAGGAGTCGTGTTGGTGTTACATCGATGGATTGATGGATGGATTGAATATGACGATTTTATGTTGCGTGACAAGCGAGGGGATGCTGTCGCTGAAGTGGTATTTTTTTCCTCTGATTTTAATTGTACTTTATCCTTTTGTTGAAGGGTTGACCATCCCGGAACAACCATTATAATTAAAAACTAGTTGGATTGTCGGCTTGACCCCTTAGGTCCACACGATCAACTTCCCAGTATGTGTATGATGAACGTAGACGGAATAAATTGTCTTCTTACAAAATAATAATACGTTTAGCAGTAGTGGGAAATTGACTAGTATTAGAACTGGTGACAAAGTAATCCTGACAGAAGCTAGTTCAAATAAATATAATAGTGGTTAATCTAAAAGATTTTCTAAAGAATTCGTTTTTCCCGAACGTCAGCAAACAAACATTTCCTTCGTACTTCGTTTGCTACACTAAAGCGGGTGTTCGAATTTGTATTGAGCGTGTTGAAGCGCCCCTGATAAACTAGGAAGAGAATGAATTCATTTGGAAACTTCAAAGCTTTCCGGAGATAGTGGTTGTTAGACTTGACCAAAAAGAACAAATTTTTCAGTAACTACTGGAAATCCCAGGATGAACCGCAATTTCCTGGAACTGCATCACTCGTAAAAAACAATTCCCCATCTAAAAAGTGCTGAACCGAGCTTTGAAAAATTCGTGATGTTTGTAAAAGGTAACGAAATTTTTGCACGATTTTTAAAGGTTGTCGGATTTTGACAAGTGATGTTTTGTTCGAAGGCTATCGCTGTGCAGAATCCAAAAAAGATTACTTCGTTTAAAACGGGTCTCATTCCATCAAATTTATTAGATATTTACAAAACCTATCAATTTAAGGTCTTTCTGACACTTATCCGAAGTTTTTCCATTTAAACAAAAAAATGCCCGACCGAATGCTATGAAAATTTTTTCATGGCATTTTTTTGTTAATATTCTATTTTCGGCACCTCAAAGAAGTTGATAAAGTTTTTGGTTCAAGCGGTATCTTGCAGGTACAAATATCACGGGCGTCGTTTAAACCAAAAAACGCTTCGACCGAATTTTATGAAAATCTTTTCAGATCATATGTTGGTTAGTAGTCTTCGAACGGCACCTCAACCAAGTCGATATCTTTTGTGGTTCGCGCGATATCGTGCAGGTTCAAAAATCGCTTATGTCGTTTAAACCAAAAAACGGCTCGACCAAATTTTATAAAAATCTTTTCAGATCATATTTCCGTTAATACGCTTCGAACGACACTTCAACGAAGTCGTTATCCTTTTTGGTTCGCGCGATATCGTGCAGGAAAAAATGACCGCATACGTACGCACACACACACACATACTTCCACTCAAATTTTTTATTAGAATGCTCTTGGGACTTTGAAACATGATAATACGTTGAAAATTTCGATTTCGATTTTCGGATCGTTACAATAACTTCCCTATACTGGGAAGTTAAAAAAATAAATAATTATTTATTTTAGTCAAATTAATAGCAATTAATTAGTAATAAATTATGGTGCATTGTATTATTGAAAATTCGACGTTTTACTTGGTTCTGCTGAAATGCAGTACCGCTGTAACTTTTTCAAAAAAATAGCAATTAATTTTTTATTTCGGTAATTAATTAGCAATTAAAAAGTAGTAAATTTTTGCATAAATTTTCGACGTTTTACTTGGTTCTGCTGAAATGGTCCGGCCAGCTTGATATCAAGGTAGTAGAACCGCTGTAACTTTTTCAAAAAAAATAGCAATTAATTTTTTATTTCGGTAATTAATTAGCAATTAAAAAGTAGTAAATTTTGACATAAATTTTATTTGGTTCTGCTAATTTGGTCCGGCCACCTTGATGGAGCTAGATAATCTTCGATATAATTTCAATTCTAATGACTATAACGATACATTACATGATTACATTGAACTCATTGGCAGTGATAACTTTAATCATGAAGTTCAATATTCTAACCATGAAAACATTCAAGATGTATCATATGAAGAAAACTCGTTTCAAACTATGAGAGCAAACTTTCCAAATCTGCCAAAAGCTTAAGACAGTGATTTTGGTGAAGATCTTAGAATATGGATTTTGAAACATAATGTATCTCATCGATCAGTAAATGATTTGCTAAAAATTCTTCGGACCAATGGAAATAAACAATTGCCTCAAGATGTTAGAACGTTGATGGGTACTCCAAGACAAGTTACTGATGGGATCTATCATGGTAACGGTGGTGCATATTTTCACTTTGGGATTAAAGAAGACCTAGTACGATCTATAAACAAATATTTTAATTCACCTCCATCTAAAATAGGTGTTCAACTTAATTGTGATGGTCTCTCAATAGCCAATAGTTTTTCTAGTCAATTTTGGCCACTCCTTATACATGCTGATTTTTATACTGAACCATTTCTAGTGGGTATTTATCATGGTTATTCAAAACCAATTGATCCAAATGAATTTCTCAAACCTTTCGTAACTGACATGAGGGTGTTTCTCACCAAAGTGGTAAAATCGCTGTCCTTGGCAAATATTACGTAAACTATGGCGAGAAATATTTATATTTCTGCAAATTGCAATTTATAACTATCTAAACTATAGTATACAATATAGAAAATATCTCACTTAAAAACCTATATGGTTTAAATAACGTATTTTTTAGGTCTAAAAACAGTCCCCTGGCCGGTCACCAAACCAAAATATTTTCTATTGAGTTCAATAATTGAACTAATATTTTAAAAACAATTAACTTATATAACAGAATTTAATCAATATGAAATGATATGCTATTAGACTCTAATATCAATTTATTTAAACTATTTTATGATTAGTTTAATTTAACCTAAAGTTGGTCCCCGAATTTCATGAACAGTCCCCTGCCCAAGGTTTCGAGTGACGCATCAGGCCATCTACAGTAAAGACAGACTTGTTAATGGGCGTAACGAAACGTGAACGACATGAAGTTAGCTTTGTTACCCCCAAAAGTAGCTATACCTCATTTTGTTTAGTGTTACAAGAGTTAGAGGGGCACATGCGCGCATCGGTACGCAACATTCGACAGTCCCCTAGTAAGTGTTATTTTTCTTTTTTTAAAGTGTTCCAGTTTTCTCTATTGTGCATCGTTTTAAATAAGATGGCTTATATTGTTTCTATAAAACAAAATAAAGTCATAATGAAGGAATTTTATGGTACCGTAACAATTACACAAATTAAACAGTCCCCTGCCAACAGTCCCCGGTCAACAGTCCCCCGCTACATACAGAAACAAGAGACTGTTTCATTTATTAGGGGACTATTATTGTACTTTTGCCTTTGTTTTAGGTCTATAACCATCTTTTAATTATGGCGCGAGAAAGAAGAAAGTGTCTAAGGAAGAAATAAAAGTTCACAAGTTTACTTGGAACCACACAGAGAACTTGGAACTACCAAAGAAGACTGTTTTATTTTTATATATATGCGTCATGAGGAATGTTTTTAAAGTATATATACTACTAATAAATGCTCATTTCACTTATATATACAATCCTCTGACATATGCAACAGTCCTCTGACATATGAATTTTTTAAATTTACTCAATAAGTCCTAAAATAAAACAAATATATTTGGGTCCCTTACTGTTTATTATCCACCAGATAGATATCTATTTAATTGTATATTTTTTTTTCATATTCACTTAAAAAAGTTACTGGGACAGATTTCTTGCAAAAATTTACCAGTTTACAGAGAAACACCCATGATGATAGTAATGGAGGAAGGCATAGTAATTTATGGAAAGAAAACAACAGTTACAATTTGAGTAGTAACTTGTGATGCACCTGCTAAGGCGTATATAACTTGCACCAAATATCCGATAGGCTATTATAGTTGTTCTAAATGTGATCAAGAAGGAGAATGGAAAGGCCGTGTTGTTTTTCCAGAAATGAAAAGTCTCTTGCGAACTGACGAAGCCTTCATAAGTATGGATCAAGAGGCTATTAGAATTCTGTGTGATCCTCAATTATGTATAAGTCTGAATGATTATGCTCATTCATTGTTGGAATGGTTTGTCGAAAGATATAAAAGAATTTATGGAGTTCAATATTTAACGCATAATGCTCACAATCTTCTCCATCTAGCTCATGATGTTAAAGATTTTGGATGTTTGGATAAGTTCAGTTGTTTTAAATTTGAAAATTTTATGTCTAATATAAAAGGGCAAATACAAAATACTCCAAAACCCTTGGAACAAGTAATCAACCGTACATATGAAGAAAATTCACTTTCTGTGGAAAGAGAAGACAAAGATTCATATCCTGTTGTCAAATTTGCAAGAAATAGCTCTCAAATAAAAGCTCTTGTATTTGACGGCTTTACTCTTACCACAGAGAAAACTGGTAATCATTGTTTATTAGATGATGGATCAATTTTGTTTATCACTGATTTTAAAATTATTGACAATGTTGTGTATATTATTGGTAATAAGTACCTAGCCAAACAAACTTTTTCAAACATCCCTTGTGATTTTTCAATTTTTAACATTTTTAAATTTTATCATTCTTGTCCATTTCAATCAGTTATTATCGTAACATCTAAAATAGTTACTAAATGTGTGAATATATCATATCCTTCATTAGGTTATAAAGTAATAATTCCATTATTGCAAAGTAACAATTAATTATTCTTCTTTTCTTTATTAATTTACGTTAATATGAGCACTGTATGTAAATTTATTATAAAATAATGAAATGAGATTGCATTTGTGAATTTGCCATTGTGGAATAATCATTTCCAGCGCTGGCTGCTAGTGACTACACGTGAGTAATACGTAATTAACGTGAATTATACTATTTTTATTGTTTATTGAGCTTTCTCTAACAAAAAATTACTGTAAAAAATTTGTTTTTATTTTTTATATGTTCATATGAAATATTCCTTATAACTTATTCTCAGAAAGCTCTTAACTAAATGCCGATTCTCATTTCAACCTTACTTTCGCGAACATAGCATAATTATCATATTATTTACATTCTTTAGGTTTGGCTTTTTATCTTATTCACAGGATTTGGTTTGTTACTACTTTTTCAGTTTTGTTTTGTCTTGCTTCCATTAACTAAATTCACATGACAATGGTTTATGCAGCTATCACATTTATAGATGAAGGAACTCCTAACGAAATTCCGTCAAAGTGGATTTTAGATTCAGATGATGAAAAGATTGAACAATATGTAGAATGAAACAGAAATAAATGGTGCTGGTGGCCACCAGACGGTACTAAAAATGTAACTCAATTAATACAGCAACAAGCAAATCCAGATGTTACTACTTGGAAGAAGTGTAAAATTGAAATAAAGAAATATTATTAGTATTAGCAAAAAGCTTAATAATTTAAATATTAAATAAAATATTATAAACACCGCATATAAATAATTATTTAATTTTTAATAATGTTGTAATCGTCTGTGACAGGTACATGGGAGAAAGCCAGGAAAGTGGCTCAAAATACAGATTATTGCTCAACGGATGAAGATAACTGTGGAAGAGGAAACAGAACTAAGCTAGCATCTAAACTAAACGCTACCAACATCATGTAATTTATTCTTCTGAGGATGATGGAAGTTGTTTGGATGATCCTCCAAGTCTTCCCAAACCTACCTCAAAAAATTCCAAATGAAAGACTTCGGGAGCACAGGCACAACTACTTACAAATAATGAAGAATTAATAGACGGAGGAGGACATTCAAAATCACGGGCGCCAACATCTCAGGCTAAACCACTTACAACTGATGAAGAATCAATTAACCAAGAAAAATCTGCTGAAACAAATGTAGAAACAATATGTGAAAATGTGGTCGAAGTGAATAATCAGGGCCGGATTAACCCTCAACGGGGCCCTAGGCAACCATCAATTTGGGGGCCCTTTTTTCACGTCCGTTCCCTTCTTTCTTCGTTGGAATTGTTTCATTTGATGGCCCAGTCGAATTTTGACATGTGGATGGCCCATGTTCAATCCAAAATCTTGCATCTTCACTAGTAAATTTTTCCCATTTTCCTGGATCGTTGGAACGGTTGGAAATTTCTACACCTTGATTTTTATGTACACTTTCGCCCACAAGAGATTGGTTTGAAGATTCAGGTGTTGAGTTGAGGAGTGACTTTTCAAAAGGCCTTATTTCCATTTAGATTAAATTTTCAGAAACCGCAAATTTCTGTGGTACGTCCAAAATATGCAAAATTGTTATTTTTTTGCATCAATATAGTTTGTCCTAGTATAACTATATTTTTACAGTGGTAGATGGAAAATATTGTAAGTGCGACTTCATTAAAAACAAAAAATAGTTTGGAAATATGCCCTTTTGTTTGAAAAGTTTGGAAATAAGACCTTTTGTATGGACATCCATAGGAAAAATGACTTTATTACATTTTTTTAAACAGTCTTTTGCTTGAAATCTTTAAAAATACTACAAATTCACGCAGGAAATGTGGCGTTTTGTTCAATTAAATACACCGTTTATTTCATACATGGGAATATGCCTGTTTTGAAAAAAAAATCTATATTAGTATCCATTTTTTTATAGGAACGAAGGACTTTTCTTTCGTCCTATTAACGTGAATAGGTGATAATTTAGCCTTGCTACTGGATTCCATCGAAATTTGCTCTAAAGTAAAAAATGGAAATAAGGCCTTTTGAAAAGTCACTCCTCAGTTGACTAGATCATCGTTCAATTCAGGACTAGTTGCAAGTCCTTGACTGCCTGATGAATTTGGTGTTTTTACGTTCCGATGAAAATAATTGTCGAGTTTTGGAACTTTTTCTAGCACTGCACTTGTTCGTGATCGTGTTTTTTCGACAACCTCTCTTTTTTGCGCACCACTTAAATATGAACGAGACATTTTTTTACATAATAACAACTTAAGACGCTAACGATAGTTTGAGTATTTACTAGTGTATTGCACTTAAACTATCACTCCCGAAAAATGATGGTCTCACTACGGTAAAGAAAAAAACGCGGACTTTTACGTGATAATAACAAGGATATTTTATTCACTTATTCACTTTACACTATGTAATTGTTTACGGTGAGTATTCTCAGACTTGACTATCCCCGTACAGCGAATTCTCCGTCTTATATACAAATTCAAATGTTCCAGAATATTATCGAAAATTCCAGGAACCTTGTCTAGTTCGTCGGTCGTCGCCTTTTGAATGCGGTCAATTGAGTTTTATTTATTTGAGTAAAGTTTATTTTCAGTTCTGATTATATTTTTCTTTCACTCTCTAGAATTTTATATGTGTAAGAAAATTTTAGAAGTCTTTCATTTTTCGGGGGCCCCAGGCAACTGCCTATTCTGCCTACTTGTTAATCCGGCCCTGTGAATAATAATTCAAAAGAACATGAAGGTAATCTGCAATTTTTTTTTAAAAAAATTAAGTAGTCTTAATATTCAAATTTATATGAGTTTGTCTTTCTTGTAGATGGAAAATTATCCTTAACTTTGCGATTCTTGGCTCGAATCGAATTAAAACTTGATTTGTCCAAAAGACTCGACGCCATTGGACCTTCTCCTAAATTAATGGGAAAAGTTGATAATATAAAGTTATTCTTACCAGTGAAAACTCGTGAAGAACTGGAAAATTTAGATAAGCAACTTGAAAATCCTGCTATGTGTAGAGAATTTGTAAGTATAATCAATACTTTTTCTTCGACTGATCGTTTTTATTCAATTTGAGTATTTTTTATGTGAATTAAATCGTTGCAGTTAACTTATATAGACAGAATTCGTGGCGACACTCCAGAGAATATGGTAAAAAATATTTTTGCGGAAATTTTTACAAATGAATTTGCAAAAGATTATACATGCCCCGGACGAAATAAAGAAAAATTCAGGGTCTCAAAATCAAAAGCAATGGCGAAAGTACAAGGTAATTTTAATAAAATAAAGCTATTGTATAATATTAAATAGAAAATTAGTCTAAGCTTCCATGATAAAAAAGGTGCCTCATCGAAGACCTCAAAATTTTAAAGTGAGAATGGCTGAAAAACTTGTAGAAAACTTGTTACGCCCGCCAGACCAGTGAAAATTTGTTAATTGTTATTTTTTATGAATTTTTAAAGTTAGGCTAAAAAAATGATTTTTTTTTCTCCAAAACACCTTCTTGAAATTTATACAATTTGTAGTAAATAATGAACCATTTATGAAAAAATTTATCTGGCTGACAATTTTTGTTAATTAATTGGCCAGACCTTTTGTTATAAATTATTTATTTTTATATAAAAATGCACTTGCTAACACCTTCTTGATTTTTTCATAAAAATAAAATTTAAGATCTCTTTTATCTATTACAACTTCTCTGGCTGGCAATTTTTGTTAATAAATTTCAGACTGAATTTTGAATGCGCATCAAGATCCAATCACAAGCATTTCAAAACACCTCGTTCATAAGCAAAAACAACTGAGGTTTAAGATGCCCTCTATGCATAAAAATATGCCTGTCATTGAAAAAATGCTTTTTACAATGTTAGATTTAATTTTTAAGTGCAGTGATAGCGTTTTCTTTTTTTAATAAGCTTTTATGAGGGTCTTGTCAAAACACGGCCTTAATTTTACAATACAATTGTTAAAAGGGTTGATATAAAAAATAAAAAAAGTGCTGATTTTCATTAGAGATGACGACTATTTTATTGTGTTTTATAGACAAAAAGCGCGTGTACAAAAAGAGTAAGAAAACATGACATGACATACTTAATAAAGAAGAAGATGTAACATCAACATGATAAAACATAAAAGAAGGAAGAAAGTTCTAAAATACTATAATTATTTTGCTAATTCATTATTATTATTAACACTCCCACTAATTAGCAAAAGTCTCCCCCTACATGCTTCCAAAGTCTTTTATGTTAAGAACATATAACATCTCCCGTTGTTTTTCAAAGTTACCACGGGGCAGTAGCTTAGTGAAGATGTCCGCCTGTTGATCTTCTGAGCTGACGTAATCCAAATTGAAGACGCATGATTCGAATTTTTCCCTTACGTAATGGTATTTGACGTCTATATGTTTGGATCTTTTATAGAATTCTGGGTTTTTTATCAGCCTGATTGCACTTTGGTTATCCATATGCAAAGTGGTGGGTATGTCCATTGAATTTATTAATTCGCGAAGTAGCGTTTTGGTCCAGACTATTTCTCTAACGGCTTAACATGCTGCAAGATACTCCGCTTCGGTTGTTGATAGGGCAACCACCTTTTGCTTTTGTGAATTCCAGGCCACCGTGGCTTCACTGAAAACGAACATGTGTAGATTCTCGTTAGCAGGATAGTACAGTTCATATGAAGTGGTTCCTTTTATATATTTTAAAACTCGTTTAACTGCGTTCCAGTGGATTCTTTTAGGATCTTCGATATGTTGACTAGCGCTATGAACGGCGAAGATTATGTCCGGTCTGGTTGCTACTGATAAATATAGCAGGCTTCCTATTGCCTCGCGGTAGGGTGCATTGATTCCTTCCGTTGAACTATGTATCACAGAACACATCTGATGATTTCGATCAGCAGGGACTGCAACGGCATTTGCATTTTCTATATTGTATCTATCCAGTACTGCTTTTGCGTAAGCTTCTTGGTGCAAGAAAATGGAGCCATTTTTCAATTGTTCGATTTGTAACCCAAGATAGTGTCTTGCCTCACCTGCAGTTACACTAAATTCTGCCTTCAGTATCTCAAGTAATGTATTCATCATCATTCATCAATATGAATAGCCAGAATGAGGAAGGACTTAGAGTTGTTGACAAAAACACAAGGATCTGCATCTGTTGATTTCAAGCCGGAATTTTTGAGAACATTGGTTAATTTCTGGTTCCATAGCCTGGATGCCTGCTTCAGGCCGTATATACTTTTAACTAATTTGCAGACTCTTGACGTCCCATCTTCAAATCCTTGAGGCTGCTTCATATAAATCGTCTCATCGATATCGCTATTCAGAAATGCAGTCTTTACATCAAATTGCTTTAGACTCATTTTCCTAGATGCTGCAAGTGATAAAATAATTCTAATGGAGTCGAATCTTACCACTGGGCTAAACGTTTCAGTGTAATCCACACCGTGTTGTTGTCTAAAACCTCTTGCAACTAATCGTGCTTTAAATCTGTCTACAGTTCCATCAGTATTCTTCTTGACTTTGTAAGTCCATCTATTGTCAATTATCTCTTGGTTATTAGGAGGATCGGTCAGAATCCATGTTTCATTAAGGTTCAAGGCGTCGATTTCTTCTTTCATGGCCTTTTCCCATTCTTCTGCATTTTCGCACTTTAATGCATCTTGATAAGAGATAGGTTCATAACACTTCGCTGCATATGCTGTACTCACGCTAAAATTGGCATATCTTGCCGGTTTCTTGATCCGTGCTCTGTCTCTTAAAGTGCATTTTTCTGCTCGATTTTCTATCTCGATCTGCCCTTCCTTGGTGTTATCTAGGTTTTGTTGTACCTCTTCATGGTGTATATGCTCCTCTTGTGATCGATGTTCATCATTACGTGGTTGAGCTTGTTCTTCTCCATCGAGTGATGCTTTCTCTTTTGCTAACTCCTCCTGTACTTCAGGACCAGGTGGTTCTTCAATGGTTGGCTTAAATTTAAAGTACGTTTCCTCCTCATTCCTCTATTTTGTTCAAGATGTTCTTTATACAATTTCCCGATGAAAATGACATCTCGATGAATTTTAACTATATTTTCATTAGGATACCATACTCTGTACCCCCATACTTCCGTGTCATAATCCACGAGGAAACCCTTTTCGGCCTTAGGATCCCACTTTCGTCGCTTTTCTTTCGGGATGTGCACATGGGTCTGTTCACCAAAGACTCTAAATTGTATTAATTCAACATCTTTACCTGTCCATAACAGAGTGAATACTGCTGCGTTGATTGCTTCAGCCCACAGTTTAGTTGGCATTCCACTTGCATGAAGTATGGTTCTTGCTGCCTCGACCAGCGTCCTATTTTCTCGCTCAGCAGAGCCATTTTGTTGAGGACTACTGACTGTTTTCTGATGGATTATTCCATGATCTCCCAAGGTCTGTTGTACCTCCTGATTCACGAATTCTAGTCCATTATCTGTACGGATGATTTTTATGCCATGCTTCATTTGCTTTTCGCTTGTTTTTATGAAATATTTCAGGTTTGTAGCTGTTTCAGATTTTCGTTTTAAAAAGAATACAGTTCTCCAGTGCAAGTAGTCATCCTTTAGTAAAAGATAGTATCTTGACCCTCCTATCGAGCTCTCCTGCATGGGACCGCACAGGTCACTATGAATAAGATCACAGATTTTTTCAGACTTAGAGTCGCTTTTCGGAAAATGCAATCGATGAATTTTTCCTATAGCACAATCTTCACATATGGGGTTGCTACCTTCGTTAAATTGGATGCTATTATTTTTCAGAATTTTTCTAATATGGGGAAAATTCTGATGTGCAAGCCTTTTGTGCCAGGTATTAAGGTCCAATTTTGCAGCCACATTTGCTTGGGTGCTGTCATCTTTTGTCTTAACCTTGAATTTCATTTCATATAACTTATCTTTGCGTGCTCCCACTGCGACAACATTTCCTTCTTTGAGAAGCTTGCATGATATTTTGTCTGATTTGAATTTAAATCCATTATCTAGTACAGTTCCTAGTGAGAATAGGTTATATTGTATTGTTGGTACATATAAAGTATTTGACAAGTGTTTTTCATTCCAACTTTTTCCATCGAATGCCAAAATGTTTATATCGCCTCTTCCCAGCGCAAAAATATAATTACCACCACCGAACTGGAAGTTTCTTTTCAAATGATCTGTAATTCAAAAACCATTTAATTTGATTTGACATATGATCCGTAGCGCCAGAATCAAGATACCACGAAAGAGTGTTGGCACAAATATTCAATGTTGACGAAAAAGTTTCATCAATGAATGCGTCTCCCTCGATGTATTCTGATTCTGTGGATGCCATTTAGTGCTTTTGCATTCTTTGGCCCAATGCCCCGATTTATTACATTTAAAGCACTTACCCGGTTTTGTGGAGTTTTTATTGTTGTGACGTGAGTTACCTTTATTTTTATACGGCTTTCTTGCCATGAAAGCGTTGCCCTCTGATTCTTGGTTATTTAAGCGCTTTTCCTCCAATATCAACCTTGAAGTTAAGTTTGTTAGATTTTGTTGCTCCTTACGCTGAGAAAGTGGTTAAAGGCTGGTGGTAATGCCATCAACAATTTTGTGATTATCATGGAATCTGGGATAGCTGATTTTCATTAGAGATGACGACTATTTTATTGTGTATTATAGACAAAAAGCGCGTGTACAAAAAGAGTAAGAAAACATGACATGAAATACTTAATAAAGAAGAAGATGTAACATCAACATTATAAAACATAAAAGAAGGAAGAAAGTTCTAAAATACTATAATTGTTTTGCTATTTCATTATTATTATTAACAACAATCATTCTAAAAAAAATTAGAAGTTTTATACTTTTACTGGTAAATTGAAGTCAATTGAATTATACACTTTAAATGTTTTATTTTACTTACTTTAAATTTCTTGTATAAGTGAAAATTCTGTCAAATTATTTAATTTTTTTTTAATAAATACCATACAATGACTTATATTGTTAATTCAATTCATTTTTAGGGTCTGTGCCAAAATAGCAATTCAAATGTCAATTTGTATGGAAAACCCATTTCAATTGGTAAATTTGATTTTCGACGGTTTGCGTCTATGGAAATGCTTAAATTATTATAAACATTTCAGTTTTTACTTTAATCAAGTCAGCCTATAAATACATTTAAAAAAGTAAACAAGTAATAACAATAAATTATGGGAAAAAGGAAATGCAAAAAAGATTTTACTTAAAATAATAAATTTGTCGCTTATACCATGTTCGCACTGAGCCGAAATTAGGTGATTTCGGAAAGTGATTTTGAAATTATGTAGAACCGTTCGCACTGGATTGAAATGATTTCGTTTGACAGTTTTTTCTAGCACTACTCATGTCTTCGTTTTTTCCTGCCCGAATTTTACTAGCAATTCTTCTTATAACAAAGCCAATAATAGCTTATTTATTTTTTATATCCTGGTTTTTGTAATTTGAAGAATGTTAAAATGTCCAAAATCAAAATTGTGTTATTAAAATGTTTCAAACTAACGTGCTGCCAGCTGCTGAGAGACGTGCTGAATTGAGCTGAATTCGATTTTTAGGTTTGAGAATTGGCTTCTACATGATTTCGTTCGTAATTTTGTCAAAATTACGAGGTTTGAGATGATTTCGAAATCACAAGAATACATGGGAAATCACATGATTTTGAACGTAATTTTGGGCGAAATCACCAAAATAACCGAAATCACGTAATTTCGGCTCAGTGCGAACATGGTATTAGCTAAACGGAGATGGCAAATGTTTAGAGAAAAATATTATGCAAACAAAATCTTGCTCTGAATTTTTTCCACCCAAATATGCTTGTCTGATATCTTAATATCAACTGGAAAACACGAAATAAAAGTAAAAAGATAAAAACAAAACATAACTGGAAACCAGTTATTAATTATTTATGGTTTTAAACACTCGCAAGCAGACATCATTTTAGTACAATACTTTTAGTTTTGCAGGAAGAAACTAAAAAAATATTGCAATTAGGGATAACGCTCAATCATTCAATTACAAGAAGAAGATTAAACAATCTAACAATCTGATCTAAAATAATAAAATATTAAAAATTTTCAACAAATATTGGTTTTGTCGTCCATTTTCACTGAATTTTTTAACTGTCATTGAATTGTGTGAATTGGGATTTTGGCACACTTTAGAATATCGAAGGGCCTTGGGAAATGAGAAAAATTCGAAATGGTATTTTGGCAAACGCCCTTAGAAAAAATGGTTGATGAGCATGCTACATTTCGAAAAAATGACTTTGAGCGTGAAGGATTGGAGTGGTTCCGGCTTGGCAATCAACGATGGATACGCGAAGGAAAGAAGAAAAAATAATATATGTATATTATTCTTATTGGTCTTATATCTTTTCAAAGAAATTCTTATATTTATTTTTTTATTACTTAATTATATTGGTAGTTCTGTTTTTTGATATTAATTGAGTTTTAATTTTAGTTAAAAATTTCAATATGGAATTGAAAATGAGTTTTCTTGACATTTTATTACTCTATTAATGGATACCAATTATTTTGTTCTTTGAATACTGATAAAATTTTACTTTGTGTTAAAAATTGGAATATTTTATTGCAAGTGTTTTTGGCGGAAGAAAATTTAAGGATTGCAAGAAGGTAATGAAAATTTTGTTCATGTTCGACCAGCTTGATCAAACCGTGAAGAAGGACGTTTTAATAAAGTTTTCAGTTATCTCTAGACATTTAGTAATATATATTTCCGATCAAATTACATTGAAACGTCTTTGTACAGACATGATGTCACAATAATATAACATTGACGTAACAGCAATGTTATTCTCATGTTATGTTGCAGTTACGTCTGTATCCTCTTAAAAAAATTATAGATCAGTTTGTAACATTTACATAAACTGGAATATTTTTCTTTTCATTATATTTACGTATTTGTTATGTTACAATTATATTGCTGTTATATCAATGTTACGCGGCTTTTATATATAAGTGATGTAAAAATTATATTATTCTGTAACATAACAAGAACGTAACTATGGCTCATTTTACACGATGAAACACGAAACGAAACAAAGTTGCCTGCAATCGCTAATTCCCTTTTGGAGTTTCCTCAAAAACTTCATCGATGTCTACATGAGTAAACTTCTCATTTCTCTTTTTTACAAAGAAATCAGAGAAAAAACAACAACAAACCTGAAGCTGTCAAACTGTTTCCGCAAAATTGCTTCCAAAAGTTTGTTGGCAAAATTTCACGTCCCCTCAAGCCCTCTCTCACCCCTAGCCTAAGCTTGCTGGAAACTTTATGTTTTGTGTTTCATCGTGTAAAATGGGCCAATGTGATGTAACATTGCTACGTTTATGAGTAGGAAATTGTGAATTATATGTGAGTCACATGTGACTTACATTTTATGGAACTTGTTACTTTCGGTTTTGTAAATGAGACATCACATTTACAAAACAGTGTTCACTGGGAACGAGTTATGTACTAAACTAAAATTAGTACGAGCGATAACCGAAGACAAAATCAAGCTTCTCAAAAACTTGCGGAAAATAAAGCGATAAGAATTTAATAGTGCGAGATATTAAATTGAATGTGATAATAGTGAACTATAAGAATTGTGTTTGTTAATAAATTGTGTTTTGGTTTATAATAAATAAGTTTTATGTGGATTATTAAAAAGTGTATTCCCTAATTAATCCTACGAATCCGTTATGCCGTAAAAACGTAACAATGTGTATAAAAGGGGCCAGACGATCAATTTGTCTGCAATTGCAATTTGAAATTTTGAGTGTCAAACTTTTAGATAGTTGTTCCTTTTTTGTACAAATTTTCTTTAATTTAGTCATTGTGTAATAAAATAGTTAACATCCTCAACTTTTACTTTGTAAAAAAACATTTAAGTTAATTTTCACCTAATTAAATAATCTCGCGTCAAGTAATCACCACTGTTTAGGATTTTTCATTTTCCGCCATTTTGTATTAATCAAAATCTGAATTTCTAGCATAAGCAACCATTGCATTTAAAATATTGTTTGCTATATTGCAGCAGGGGTTAGACCTTAGAATACAAAACTACAGGAAGGGCCCTCGCCGAATTAAAGCGTAGTGAAATTCGTTTTGTATGAGTACCCACGCTTTGGTAGTTGTTTGTACACTACAAGCGTAAAAACCGAGTAAAATAGAGGAGGGGCAAGAGCGAGTTCAAATGATGAGTTATCTAAAATAAAATCTTGCCCCCAGAAATGAACTTTTTACATGGCGTCATTCAGAAATCGAATCAGCTGATCCCCTGAATTTTGCGTTGGGTTAGTTAATGTAAATAAAGAAATTCAAGCAAATAAAATTTACATTTTTTGGACTATTTATCACAGTGATTCACATATTCGTTAATGTAAATATCTAATGAATGTGTTTAGGAACTATTTTATTTAGCACATTCACCTAAAGAACGATTTTTCTCGCGCAAATTTCGATTTATTCCTACATTCACAAACTGCACACTTCATTGTTCTTTTTTTCACAGAAATCTCACTCGCTAGAACTTTAATTACACTTTAAACTATTCTTTATACTTTCTTTGTTTAAGTTAGTTTTGATAGTATGATTTCGGAAAACTTTATAAAAAAAACTCGTTTTAAAAAAGTATTCCACCGAACGCGGGAACACAAGCAGCTTACTAACCCAATTTGACAGTTGTCTAACTCCCAGATTTCACTACGCTCACATACAGGGATTATTCACACGAGGGCCTTTCCTGTAGTTATCTATTGCAAGGGTTAGACGATCAAATTTAATGCCTCAATACAAAATTGCAATTGAAAAATTGATCGCCTAGTCCCCGGGTAAATCACTTCGTTGCATGTCATTTTTTCAATCAGATGTAGTATCTTAGAATACAAAACTACAGGAAGTTCCTTCGCCGAATTAAAGCGTAGTGAAATTCGTTTTGCATGAGTGCCCACGCTTTGGTAGTTGTTTGTACACTACAAGCGTAAAACCCGAGTGGAAAAGAGGAGGGAAAAGAGCAAGTTCATATGATGAGTTATCTAAAATAAAATCTTGCCCCCAGAAATGAACTTTTTACACGGCGTTACTCCGAAATCTAATCAGCTGATCCCCCTGAATTTTGCGTTGGGTCTCTTAATGCAAACAAAGAAATTCAACCAAATAAAATTTAAATTTTTTGGACTATTTATCACAGTGATTCACACATTTATTAATGTAACTATCTAATATATGTGTTTATTAAGTGTTTTATTTGGCACATTCACCTAAAGAACGAACTAGAACTTTAATTACACTTTAAACTATTCTTTATGCGTTCATTCTTTTTTTAAGTTAGTTTTGATAATATGATTTCGGTTAACTTTATAAAAAAACTCGTCTTAAAAAACATTCCACCGAACGCGGGAGCACAAGCAGCTAACTAACCCAATTTGACAGTTGGAAGACCCCAGATTTCACTACGCTCGCATACAGGGATTATACACACGAGGGCCTGTAACTGTCAGGGATAGGGGTGCCTTAGCACGAAATAAAATAAATTTAAACACATCTCAGAGAAAGATGCGAAGGACTATCATTACAAAACAAATTAGAGGAAGGGGGCAGATAAGAAGGTGGCTGGGATGGCTTGACCGCCTTGGGGTAATGCCTGAATTGTGAGGCATCCGCGGCACCGATGGTCGGCACGACGTGCGGAGCGCTAACTAGCTCGACGGATGGGGTGGGGTTCGCGGTGCAGGGATGCCGAAGGGTGACAGTATATAAAAAAAACTCGTGCCTGTATCTGAAAGTAAAGGAGAGGCGGCGGCGGATGGAAAAGCCTACCTAGGTCAACGAGAGGGGATCGAAGAAAAAAGAAAGAAAAGGAGTTGGGCAACAAACGCCGGTCACCGTTGCAGAAAGCCACATGCTAGTCGGGACTTAGTGGTAAGCACTTACCCCGTGAGAAGGCTTCCATGTTCCAGGGGGCCTCATTGGGAGGGTACTTATCTAAACATCTTAACCGCTTAACCTTTTAATTATCTCAAGTGTTGATTATTTAAATTTACAATTTATCCTTTAAAATTATCCCAATATTTTATCTTTAAAATTTCTATCAAAGAATTAATTAGTTAAATTTTTATTAATTATCTTTTAAATTAGCTCAAAGTATTATCTTTAAAATTTATTTCAAAGAATTAATTAGTTAAATTTATTATTTATTCTTTAAATTATCTCGATGCATTATCATTCTCAATGATATAGTTATTCCAGTTTTTTTGTTCATCCTCAGAATAGTGCCTTCGGCCATAGTGCCTCATTACTTAGTCATCATGCGGATGATTTTTAAAGAAAATTATTTGTATTTATATTATTTTTAATTCTTTTGATCAATTCGAAGTATATGTATTATATTATATATCAATTACAAAACCATTATATGCCAATTTCATATCAATTATATGTATTATATTATTTATATTTATTATATTCATTATCATTTACATATCCATTATATACCAATTTCATATCAATTATTTGTATTATATTAAATTTTATGTATTATATCATATCTCAATTACAAAACCATGATATGCCAATTTCACATCAATTATATGTATTATATTATATATATTTATTATATTCATTATCAATTACATATCCATTATATACCAATTTCATATCAATTATCTGTATTACATTAAACTATATGTATTATATTCATTATCAATTGCATATCCATTATATACCAATTTCATATCAATTATTTGTATTATATTAAACTATATGTATTATATTCATTATCAATTGCATATCCATTATATACCAATTTCATATCAATTATCTGTATTATATTCATTTATATGTATTATATTATATATCAATTACGAAACCATTATATGCCAATTTCATATCAATTTACTGGTCTTCACTCCTACAATCTAACTTGTCAGGCCGTGGTTGGGCGGGAGTGCCCTTTTTCTCTTATATAAAAGAACAAAAAAAACTAAAAGTTCCATATTTTTCATTTCGCCAACCCACTTAAGTGTAACTTTCTCAAACCACCATCAATCGCGAAGCAAGAATATGCTCCCACCAACACGCGAAAAACTTATGCTATTTCTTCAGATGACAAAAAAAATGATTAATTATTCGAACAAGTACTTAATGATCCAACATTCGAGTTTCCTCGATACCATAATTTTCTTATACTAAAAATGTACGCAACAACGTTTTATTTATTTTTTTTTTTTCAATTACCTTTGCCTTCTATATGACGTTACTATTATTGTTATTTTTTTCTAAATACCTTCAAGAGTCCTCAATCTACTGTAAAAACCAGCCTTAGTGGGGGTACCTTCAATATTACAATTTCAATTCTTCCGTTTCCCCTTCTTGATCGTCCCAAGGAAAATCCTGTTTTTTTCTTTTCACCGCGCGTCCACTTGGTTCTTTTTATTTATTGACAGCTCTGCTCACTAACATCAAAACCCTAAAATCAAAAAAAACCTAAAACGAAAACAAGATAATTTATTATGAAAGGGGCCTGGTTTCCCTGTCTCTCTGGCCCTTTGTTTTCCTCAAATTCTTGTGTGGAAACCTTTCCATGATGAAATTGATAATGAAATTACATAATACTAATTGAATACTACGTTTACTTTTCCAATTACATGAAATACTCAGTTATTCTAGGGTACTCAGTTAAAGAATTCTTCCGGATATGGCGATTAGAATTTTATATCATATTTTTTTTTCTTTGTGGTTCAAATTACACTCACAACTTCACTTTCCAACAACAGTTATAACCGAACTTTTCTTTTGACTAAAACGGTATCTTAATTTTTCCTTTAATTCTCTCTCCTAAATCCCACAATTACCGCTCTACTCCGTTATCATTGAATTACTTCTAAAAACGATTTTTGTATTGTAATTATGTTTAACGGGAATATAGATTTTCCACTATATATTACTTAAACACCAGAAAAATTACTAATCCACTATTTTACTCGCAAAAAAAAAGGACCGGTTGGTGGGCGACCATTCGCGCTAATTATCCTGTATCGCGAAGAAAAAAGTCACCACGATGTCGACGAAAGTGACACGCTGCCGTAATGCACGCGTAATTAAATCCCGTTATTACTACTAAGATAGTAATTATTCTTGTGGGATTAAATGGAATACACCGAACTTTAAAATATTATATATATAACCGCAACCATGCGCGAAATTCCGTGGCCCTTTCTAGTGGGCGATTACTTCACCCTTGATTTCCTGTATTTAATTCTCCCAAAAATAAAACAAAAAAAAATTTTCTCATGTTCTACATACCAATGCGTGCCCAGGATTATAACCCAGTCACACCTGTTACCTGTATTTATGCCAGAAACCTCGAAATGTCTCCCGTGAACATCTAAATCCTTTTTCGGGCGTCTAACTGTTCAGTTTTTTCCCTTAATTTTTCACCACTTTTGACTCACTTTTCACCTTTTAATATTTACTTTTCATCACGTTGTTACTTATTCGAATCGCAGAGAGTCACTGCCCGCCCGATGCCGGTTTTTCATCCGAAGTTCTCCTTCCTGACCACAAAAAAAACGCCCGATCAGGCGATCCCTCGTAAGCGGCCTGCACACATCGACACAATCACGCCGTTAGCCTGCATTCCAGGCGAATTTCTCCATTTTTCGTCGCTTCAGTGCCGTCGGAGCCGATTTTGTCCACCGGTACTGATTTTTTTAGCATGGTATTGGTGCATTTTTCTAATTTATTTATGCGTGGTGGCTAGTTAATAACAATTTGTCTATTTGAGGAAACCGAAAAGGTCTGCCCGGGGTTACCATTTCTATTTTTCTCTTTTTTGACATGAATATGTCTTATCCCTGGAGTCTATTTGAAAGAATGTGCGGAGACGAAAATCGTTACCATGAGTCATTATTGTTTAGCATACTTTTAGGATAAATTTTTGTTTTTTTGCTGTTTTTGTTGTTTTTGCTGTTTTTTTTGTTTTTGCTGTTTTTGCTGTTTTTGTTGGTTTTGTGTTATTTGTTGTTTTTGCTGTTTTCGTTGTTTTTGTTGTTTTTGCTGTTTTTGTTGGTTTGGTTGTTTTTGTTGTTTCTGCTGTTTTTGCTGTTTTTGTTGCTTTTGCTGTTTTTGTTTTTTTTGCTGTTTTGGTTGTTTTTGCTGTTTTTGTTGTTTTTGTTGCTTATGCTGTTTTTGTTGTTTTTGTTGCTTTTGCTGTTTTTGTTGTTTTTGTTGCTTTTGCTGTTTTTGTTGTTTTTGTTGCTTTTGCTGTTTTTGTTGTTTTTGCTGTTTTTGTTGTTTTTGCTGTTTTTGTTGTTTTTGCTGTTTTTGTTGGTTTTGTGTTATTTGTTGTTTTTGATGTTTTCGTTGTTTTTGTTGTTTTTGCTGTTTTTGTTGGTTTGGTTGTTTTTGTTGTTTTTGCTGTTTTTGTTGTTTTTATTGGTTTGGTCGTTTTTGTTGATTTTGCTGTTTTTGTTGTTTTTGCTGTTTTTGTTGGTTTTGTTGTTTTTGTTGTTTTTGTTGTTTTTGCTGTTTTTGTTGGTTTTGTTGTTTTGTTTTTTTGTTGTTTTTGCTGTTTTTGTTGTTTTTGTTGTTTTTGCTGTTTTTGTTGGTTTTGTTGTTTTTGCTGTTTTTGTTGTTTTTGTTGCTTTTGCTGTTTTTGTTGTTTTTGTTGTTTTATTTGTTTTTGTTATTTTTGTTGTTTTTGCTGTTTTTGTTGTTTTTGGTGTTTTTGTTGTTTTTGTTGTTATTGCTATTTTTGTTGTTTTTGCTGTTTTTGTTGTTTTTGCTGTTTTGCTGTTTTTGTTGTTTTTGCTGTTTTTGTGGTTTTTGCTGTTTTTGTTGTTTTTGCTGTTTTGTTGTTTTTGTTGTTTTTGCTGTTTTTGTTGTTTTTGTTGTTTTTGCTGCTTTTGTTGTTTTTGTTGTTTTTGCTGTTTTTGTTTTTATTGTTTTTGTTGTTTTTGTTTTCGTTTTTGACATGAATATGTCTTATCCTTGGGGTCTATTCATGTCTACTGTGCCATCGAGAAGCCATGGCACTTTTTTTTTCTGGGATATTTATGAATTTATTGAGTTCTAATTTTAACTGTCAGGGGTTACCATTTCTATTTTTCTCTTTTTTTTTCTGGGATATTGATGAATTTATTGAGTTCTAATTTAGGCAGGCGGCCGTTACAACGCGCGTCACCTAGATGTCGCCAGAGGAGAGGGGACTCGAAAAGAATAAACGGGGGCCTGCTATAGAAATGGCAATTTTTGGCAACGTGTGGCTCACCCACTCCCTGAGATACAACAAGTCTCATGCTCTATCACTGGTTTTCATCTTGGGAGAGGTAAAGGGTTAAAGTTCCTCAAGTTGTTCCGACTTGAGTTACACTAGTGATAGGAGGCAACATACATCGGCCATTCCGCCGCGCCTTTGGAAGGGCGAGCTATCGCGACTCCGTGTTAGAAGTTTCCATAATTCCCGCCTCGTTGTGGATTGCCTTGGGTACGAGCAATCATTTCGGACAACGACGCTCGTCAACGGCCACGGCTTGGTTTTCCTATAAACCGTTACACCAGGCGTCTCCTACTGAGTGTCGCACGAGTGACGTTTTGTTTCATCAGGGATAATCCCAACTCTACATGTCGCTCGTGTTCTTTTCGGCAGACGTCTTACAGGGTCGATTGGGCCTCATGAGCCGGGAGTGTGTCTAGATTCGTCGGCTCCATACTCAAAAGGACATAATCCTGGCGGTGTTAAGATTTCATGGAAGAGGGCGGCGAAGGTTTTGGGCGGTTGACGCGATGATGTTGACAGAAGCGAGGGCTTCAAGCGTGAAACTCATAGAAGCAATGGAGGCTCAGAACTATTTGATGAAGACAAAGAAAATGGTTTTTGGGAATACTGATATCGCCTTGGAAACAGGAATGGTCAAGAAAGAGGTGGGAGAGGGAGCAGAAAACACGACGAAGAGCGTGGAGATGTAGATGAAGCAACGGAAACCCCAAGAGAGGTGTACATGATCCCTGCGCTAATAAATCAACAATACCACCTTAAAGTGGTCAACATTTATATTAGTCTGGGATAGAGAGAAGGTTTGTTTAATTTATATAAGATAATAGCACTGACAAACGAACAGCAACAGACTTTTTGCGACTGTATATGCGATAAATATTTATAGTCACTTACTAGAATAGAAATATAATAAGCTAGCGTATAAGTGTGAAAATTGTGATAACCACTAAACCTACTAGTATGCCAAAGGTAAGTTTGTAGAGAAAAGTTCTTAAGTTAATTTCTAAACGAAAAATGTATCTAATATAGCCAAAAACTAATGAGCCTAGTAATACGTTAAAGAAAGCCAAAAAAATCATGAACTAATAAGTATGATCCCCGGCAAGAGACGTTCCCTTACCAGCGGAGGTGGCTGATGGCGCTGACGACAGTCCGTTGTGAGTCCTTCAGATTCCAGCTGGAAGGAACCAGAAACAATAAATACCCCATAGGGAAGCTCGTTGAGGGGGCGAGGCTAGATACAGGTATAACCCCGTCCTCTCCAAAAGAGACTTCATGCTACGACACCCTGGTTTCCCAGGCAAGATGAACAACAGTGACCATGACTAAAAGAAATAGAATTGGGGTGGGAGAAGGGGTGATAGAAATCTCCGTTTGATGAAAATCTGGGAACCGCTCTGCCGTCCCTCTACGACTGGTCAGAGGCGGAGCCTGCTGAAATCCAGGAAAGTGGGACGACTGGAGAGTTCTTTGACGGGGTCGGGTGGCTACCATTGTGCCGAACCTGTCGCAAGGTCAGGCAATGAAATGCCTGTTAGCCCAGACGGGGCAGCTCCAACATCGTTGGATCCCACCGACCATACTAAATAATGAAATAGTAAGAAAATAGTGTGGGTTCCGTGGCCAGTAAAACTCGCGCAGTGCCAGGCGATAGGACGCCTGTTAGCCAGACTCCTAGTCTGTCTGACAGGAACTAATTGAATTCGGAGACTACCGCAAAGGAATGAAAAGGTGAAATTATAGAGAAGGAAGAAATATAGGAGAGCGGAAAAGAAACAATGTCAAGAGCTAAGGCACCGCGGTAAGTGCCGTCGCCCATTCTTAAATAATTACGTATTACTAACCATCGGTGCAGTTGTGGGCGCGTTTGATGAAGTGGGACAACACCTTTATCAAGTATCTAGATTCGAGAATGGGAACCAAATTATTTGCTATTCTGAAGGCGTGGGGACCTAGTGGAACTCTGGCATACGTTGGAACACAGCGCAATACCGACCGTGTTGCATTGCTGCTATCTGGAAGTGGACGTTGTGAAACTTGGGTCTATGAACTACTCATCTCAGGGCGGAGCGGCATGACAGGAAGACTGGTCTGGCAGCCTTAGGATAAATTTTGACATTATAACTCGGTCCCAGACGACCAAGCATAACAACGAGGTGTACCATCCGCTAGGGAAGCTACCTAAGCGGACCTCGGCGGGTACCCTATTATTAACCGGTGAAGCCGGCGAGATGCCTTATTAGGGCTACTCGGGGTTCGACTTGCTTCCAAACATGCTGGGTCGCGACATGACGAGAATGTTGTGAACCCGATCGAGCCTTGAAGTGACTTCGTGCTTCCGCAGGGAGATTCGAGGCAAATCCACTTTGTCCCGAAGTATCCCCACGGAAGTACCAAATCACTTCTTCGGCAAGTGCCTTCGCTCATGGATTCGATCCTACGGCAATGCCATATTGTCGTCGTCCTGAACTCATGGTCAGTGAGGCTACTTCCCAATAGTCAGCTCGTCAGGCCTTAATGTCTTTAGCGTGGTAGATGCCAAGGCTAAGCCCTGTCAGGTCCTCCAGCTCGTATCTGCTGGTACCTATTGGTCTCTTCACCCTTGCCTTTGTGAATTTGTCAGCTAGTTTGGCACAGAAGCGTTCAGCTTTCTTACTGACTGGGAAGGTCCTATAATACACGGTCTGGCCAGGCGAGAAACATACGGCCTTACAACGTAGGTTGTAATTTTTCTTGTGCCTAGCGTGTGCTGCGGCGAGCTGGTGCTCTACTTGCTCACGTAGGGCCTGACCACGGTCCACTGCCGGTAGCACGGCAATCCCTCCCTCTCTCAGGGCTCCCAGGGTTTTCAGCAGAGGATACGCTGATCCGTGAAGGACCATGGGGTATCCGAAGAGAGCCTGATAGGGAGAGGTGCCGATGGACTCATGGCGAGCACTACGGAAAGCACACTCTATCGCCGACAGGTGTTTGTCCCAGTCACGGTGATCGGTGCCCAAATATGAGCGAATAGCTGACAAAACCGAGCGATTCACTCGCTCTGAAGCGTTGGGGTGAGGAGCATAAACCGCCGTTCGCAGGTGCTGGATGCCATAGTCCGTTAGTAATTTCTCGAACTCCTTGGATGTAAAATGCTTTCCGTTGTCGGAAAAGATGGTCTCTGGGACGCCGAAGGCGTGGAAGATACGTTGTTCAAGAAAGCTAACGGCGGCGCTAGAAGTTTCTGCATTTACCGGGTGGAGGAAGGTAAATTTCGTGAAAGCGTCTAAAACGACAAAGATTGCAGTGTAGCCTTTCTTCGTTCGTGGGTACGGACCCATATAGTCCACGTACAAAAACTGGAATGGACGTTGTACCTCCATGGCTTCACCCATAGGTGGTCTTAAGATGGTGTTGGGGGCCTTAGTTGCCTTGCACGTGGCACAAGAGGAGATGAAGGACCGAACCTGACTAGACATGCCGGGCCAATAATATTTCTCGCGAAGTCGTGCAAGGGTCTTTGCTATTCCGCCATGAGCAGCTTGGGGTGGCGCGTGGGCGGACTCGATAGCCTGAGCAGTCAGTTCTACAGGTAGCCACAATTTCCAACAGAGATCATTCATTTCGGGGTCGCCAGTGCGCGGGGCTGTACGGTGAAATACGCTGGACATAGTCTTCAGATTTAAAGGCAGGGGACGATAGGTCCACGTCACTGCAGTAGAGCAAGTCGTCGACGCAATCTATTCGCGACAGCGCGTCCGGCACCACGTTCTGGCAACCCTTCCGGTGCTCTATTGTAAATTGGAACCCTTGCAGTTTCAGGCTCCAACGAGCTAGACGCCCGTTTAAGTCATTCTGATTCATGAGCCACCTTAGGCTTGCATGGTCCGTGATGATCGTGAAGGGGTGGCCTTCCACATACGCTCGGAACTTCTTCACGCTCAGCACCGCAGCATAGCACTCTAACTCAGTGATTGAATAATTACGTTGAGCAGTATTCAACTTCTTCGAGAAATAGGCGATAGGGTGTTCTTCATCACCGCGTCGTTGGAACAGGACGCTTCCTACTCCGGTCTTACTGGCGTCACATTGTATAAAGAAAGGGCTAGTGAAATCCGGGGTCACCAACAAGGGTGCAGACATCATGGACTTCTTCAGTTCCTCAAATGCCTCTTGGGCTTCGTCAGTCCAAGCAAATTTGCCGTTCTTAAGGCAGTCGGTGATAGGAGAGGCAATGCTGGCATAGTTACCTATGAAGCGCCTGTACCATCCCGTCATTCCCAAAAACCGTCGTACCTGCTTGGCCGACTTTGGAACTGGGAACTCCCTGATGGCTGAAACCTTGTCGGGGTCCGTTTTAAGCGTACCATCGCCTATGATAAAACCCAAATATTTCACTTCCCGGACGCAAAACCGGCTTTTATTCAAATTAACCGTCAAACCTGCATAACGCAAACAGTTTGCGACCTGCTCCAACGTTTGGACATGGATCTCGAAACTCGGAGACACCACCAATAGGTCGTCTAGATAGACGAAGACACGTTCTCGAAGGGAGCCTGGAATCACTTTGTCCATGAGGCGACACATGCGTTGCGGGGCGTTACAAAGCCCGAACGGCATTACCTTAAATTGATATAGCGGCCTTCCAGGGACGGTGAAGGCCGTCTTCTCTCGGGATTTTTCCTCCAAGGGAATTTGCCAGAAGGCATCCTTGAGATCAATCGCCGAGATGAATCGGGTATCCTGCAATCGTCCTAGGAGGCCGTCTATGTGGGGCAGTGGATATGCATCTTTCACGGTCACCGCGTTCACCTTCCGGGAATCCAGGCAAAGGCGAACTTTGCCAGGTTTTCGGACCAAGACGACGGGAGAGTTCCACGGGCTATTTGATTCCTCTATCACGCCTAGGCTCAGCATGCGGTCGACTTCCTCATACATGAGGGTCTGAATGGCAGGAGAGACAGGGTAATGTCTCTGCTTGATGGGTACCGCCCCGCCAGTGTCGATTACATGCTGCTCCAAGTGCGTTCGGCCTAACCCGGAGGCATCAAAAGACGGGAAACGCGCTCGTGTCTGGTCTAGAATTGTCTGTTGGGCTTCGGTCAGGTGGTGGCTGTTAGGGTCTTGCGAAAGGGGTAACTGGAGTTCCCCTATTATATGGGGCGCTAGTCTGAAAGCCCTCCAGAAGTCAACTCCGAGGTAGAGTCTTTGTGCCAAACTAGGGACTATAAAGAGAGTAAGCGTGTGTGTACGGTGTCCATAAGACACGGGGACTGTCACGTAACCTAGTATGTCTTTAGGAGTTCCATCTGCAACCTGAACAGTGGTGTGTAGACGATACAGCTGCACTTCTGGATGTTCTTTGAGAAGCGACTCTGCCCCTCTTCCCAGGCAACTGAAGCTAGCACCACTGTCCAACAGTCCGACTATGGGCTCACCTAGAAGGTACACTTTGGCGAATGGGCGGTTATCGCCTTCTTCGGTAATCAGGGAGGAGATAATGTTCTTAGTATGTTTCCGTTTCTCTCTAGCTCTTAGGCGAATGCGGGGGACCTTGCTGGGTGTTGCTACTTCGACCGTGTCCTTAAAAATCCTTTTACGCACCTGGTGATAATTGACCCATCTTCTTATAAAGGAGATCATGGCCTGGGGAGACGGGAAAGCCGGCAAAGGCTCCATTGTCGCCAGGTCAGACTCATCTGGAGGGCTCATACACAAGTCGAGTAGGTCGGAAGGGGCATCCGAGACTAGGTCGGACGCGGACCCCCAGGGGGTCTCGCACCCTGTCTCGCGTTTCCCGAGCAATTTGGGCAGTGTGGGGTAACGACATCTGGTCGGCCGCACCTGTAGCAGAACAGATTCCTAGTTGATGATAGACAGTCTGGAAATATGTGACCCGGCTGATGACAATTCCAGCATGTAACCATCTTGCGCGGCGTGACCACTGGGGGTTGTAAAGCCTCTACTTGACCGTCCTGGATGTGGTACGGGTCCGATCCGCACCCTGACGCAGATGGTTGAAGTTGGACTGCATCTATTTCGTGCACACGAGGGACAAACTTTCTTTCTTCTCGCTTCGATTTCTGCCAAGTTTCTACTCTGATGCAAGCTTCGCGCAACTGTCGCATGTTTTTGAAACTTGAGCCAATAATTGCGGAACCCAAGGTGGAATTTAGGTTCTGAGTTACTATTTCAACCAGCTCTGCCGCTGGCAATGGTTGGCTCAGGCGATTGTGCAAATCGATCATTCGTGCGGCGCACTCGTCATAAGTTAGGTGTTGTTGTTTTACCTCTAGCATAGCCTTTATTATTTGGTAATCAGACTCCCTACCACCGAACTGTTCTATTAGAAGGGCCTTAAAACAGGGCCAAGAGGGATCAGGGTTTTGACGGGTGAATTGTGTCCAATACCAATCTTCGGCTCTCCCAGACAGCAGCGCACATACATGTCTCCCTAACTCGGCTGGGGAGACGTCCTCAAAACGGGCTCTCTGATCTACTCGATACAGAAATTCCTCGGCTGAGAGGTCATTTGGCTGCCCGCTAAACCTTAGGTTCCATCCTAGGACTGGAGATTTCCTCCGAGGAAATAACCTGGAGTTGTCGGGTCGATCTTGTCTAGTGTCCTGGACCGGAGGCACAGATGGAGGGGTCTCAGGTAAGGTTGGAGCGCTCGCGGATGCGATGTCTTGAAAAGACTTACAAAATTTGACCAATTTCGCTTGCATTTCGGCCGTATCTCGGCGTGCTTGTTCTAGCTCCTTTTCCAATGTTTTCTCGTCCGTCTCGTTTTCAAGACTGCTGGGGCCGGCTTGTGGGGGGGCCGAGTCGAAAACATCTTCGTCGTCTTCCGCTTCAGGAGCGATCGAGCTTGCTCCCTTTCGTGTTTTGGGCATGCTGGGGGATCTACTATAATGAGCAGCACTATCGGTTAGGGTTCGATACTAGGTAGACGAAATCTATTTAGCGCCAGAAGATGAGGAATCTATTGGACCGACTAACACTTGTAACAATCGATTTTGTTTAATGGATTTAAAAGGCGGGAAGGAAATTTATGAAAAAAAAAATGAAAGATTGAAATGTCACAAAAATGGGTAGTACAAAAGAACCCAAGCATCTAAGCTCCTGGAATCTGGTAACTATAAGAAAACTCAATCCTGCAATGACTTAAGAATTCTGGTTTTTATATCAAGAGAGATTTGAAAAAAAAATTCAATTCATAGAGTTCAAAACGTTAAATTCAATTTAATTGCTTATTCTTACTATTCGAGATCCTTATAACTACTTAGTAGTCGTAGTCAAATTCAAAAAAAAATCAATAATTCTATGTGTCTATCACAATGCTGAAATATGCTTCACAAGGGGCCCTCTGGATAAGGACACCACTCACCAGGCTGTGGCGACTGTCGGCGGCAATGTCAGTCAGCTTGCCTTCGGCGCTGAGTGGCACTCCCGTCGACAGCAACACACAGTGCCTCCACCTGTGGGACTGATGTTGGGGTTGGCGCCAGACTACTGTCTGGCAACACTCCCAACACCGACGTCCCCACCAACTAACATTTGACGATCCGGACGGTGACCGGATCCCGATGACCAATTGAGGAAGTGGAAGAAAAAGAGATAGAAGAGGTGATAGAAGCCTCACTGTAGGGATATGGTTGAGCGTTCTGCCAACCCACCACGACTGGTCAGCAACTCTGCTGAGCCCCAGGAAGGCGAGAAGACAGAAAGACTCCATTTATACGGGATCGGATGGCTCTTAATGGGGACATCTACAATTGCCACTAGGCGAAACCAATCGATCTGGCCAAGCGAACATCAGCCACTTGCAGCCAGATCCCTCCGAAAAACACACTACAATTGAACCTTGATATCGGACCCGTCGCAAGGTCAGGCGGTAACACGCCTGTGAACCCAGACGAGAACAGATCCGGTATCAAGGTGCCCATCCGACCATACTAAATAACGTAGCAGTAGAAAAAATGGAGTAGGTTCCGTCGTCAGCACAAACTCGCGCAGTGCCAGGCGATAGAACGCCTGTTAGCCAGTCTCCGAGTCTGTCTGCCAGGAACTAATTAAAATAGAGAGGCTACCGCAGAAAGATAGTCAAAGTTGAAGTGGGTGAAGAAGAAGAAAGATAGGAAAGAGGAAGCAGAAGAAGTTTAGAGGGCTAGGGTACCGCGGTAAGTACCTTCGCCCAAGTTACGATAGCCGGAGGGGCTTGGACTAAGAGGAGAAATAAAACTGGAAAGAAGCCCGCTCCTGGCTCCTCTCGCTGGCCTAAGCCACGAAACAACATCAAAAGAGTCGGCTGAATTATAAAGTGAATGGATTAAGAATTGATGGCATGGGATGGAGAACAAAATAATAGAAGAAGGAAATGCCGACGAGGAAAATTAAGGTGTCACTGAGAGACAAACAGACTTGTCCATGCCATCGGTTCGTTAGACTAAGGAACTTAAAGTGAATTAAGTTCCTTAGCCCACCGTTGGGCGCCATTTGTAACTGTCAGGGATAGGGGTGCCTTAGCACGAAATAAAATAAATTTAAACACATCTCAGAGAAAGATGCGAAGGACTATCATTACAAAACAAATTAGAGGAAGGGGGCAGATAAGAAGGTGGCTGGGATGGCTTGACCGCCTTGGGGTAATGCCTGAATCGTGAGGCATCCGCGGCACCGATGGTCGGCACGACGTGCGGAGCGCTAACTAGCTCGACGGATGGGGTGGGGTTCGCGGTGCAGGGATGCCGAAGGGTGACAGTATATAAAAAAAACTCGTGCCTGTATCTGAAAGTAAAGGAGAGGCGGCGGCGGATGGAAAAGCCTACCTAGGTCAACGAGAGGGGATCGAAGAAAAAAGAAAGAAAAGGAGTTGGGCAACAAACGCCGGTCACCGTTGCAGAAAGCCACATGCTAGCCGGGACTTAGTGGTAAGCACTTACCCCGTGAGAATGCTTCCATGTTCCAGGGGGCCTCATTGGGAGGGTACTTATCTAAACATCTTAACCGCTTAACCTTTTAATTATCTCAAGTGTTTATTATTTAAAGTTACAATTTATCCTTTAAAATTATCCCAATATTTTATCTTTAAAATTTCTATCAAAGAATTAATTAGTTAAATTTTTATTAATTATCTTTTAAATTAGCTCAAAGTATTATCTTTAAAATTTATTTCAAAGAATTAATTAGTTAAATTTATTATTTATTATTATAATTTAATCTCGATGCATTATCATTCTCAATGATATAGTTATTCCAGTTTTTTTGTTCATCCTCAGAATAGTGCCTTCGGCCATAGTGCCTCATTACTTAGTCATCATGCGGATGATTTTTAAAGAAAATTATTTGTATTTATATTATTTTTAATTCTTTTGATCAATTCGAAGTATATGTATTATATTATATATCAATTACAAAACCATTATATGCCAATTTCATATCAATTATATGTATTATATTATTTATATTTATTATATTCATTATCATTTACATATCCATTATATACCAATTTCATATCAATTATTTGTATTATATTAAATTTTATGTATTATATCATATCTCAATTACAAAACCATGATATGCCAATTTCACATCAATTATATGTATTATATTATTTATATTTATTATATTCATTATCAATTACATATCCATTATATACCAATTTCATATCAATTATCTGTATTACATTAAACTATATGTATTATATTCATTATCAATTGCATATCCATTATATACCAATTTCATATCAATTATTTGTATTATATTAAACTATATGTATTATATTCATTATCAATTGCATATCCATTATATACCAATTTCATATCAATTATCTGTATTATATTTATTTATATGTGTTATATTATATATCAATTACGAAACCATTATATGCCAATTTCATATCAATTTACTGGTCTTCACTCCTACAATCTAACTTGTCAGGCCGTGGTTGGGCGGGAGTGCCCTTTTTCTCTTATATAAAAGAACAAAAAAAAACTAAAAGTTCCATATTTTTCATTTCGCCAACCCACTTAAGTGTAACTTTCTCAAACCACCATCAATCGCGAAGCAAGAATATGCTCCCACCAACACGCGAAAAACTTATGCTATTTCTTCAGATGACAAAAAAAATGATTAATTATTCGAACAAGTACTTAATGATCCAACATTCGAGTTTCCTCGATACCATAATTTTCTTATACTAAAAATGTACGCAACAACGTTTTATTTATTTTTTTTTTTTTCAATTACCTTTGCCTTCTATATGACGTTACTATTATTGTTATTTTTTTCTAAATACCTTCAAGAGTCCTCAATCTACTGTAAAAACCAGCCTTAGTGGGGGTACCTTCAATATTACAATTTCAATTCTTCCGTTTCCCCTTCTTGATCGTCCCAAGGAAAATCCTGTTTTTTTCTTTTCACCGCGCGTCCACTTGGTTCTTTTTATTTATTGACAGCTCTGCTCACTAACATCAAAACCCTAAAATCAAAAAAAACCTAAAACGAAAACAAGATAATTTATTATGAAAGGGGCCTGGTTTCCTTGTCTCTCTGGCCCTTTGTTTTCCTCAAATTCTTGTGTGGAAACCTTTCCATGATGAAATTGATAATGAAATTACATAATACTAATTGAATACTACGTTTACTTTTCCAATTACATGAAATACTCAGTTATTCTAGGGTACTCAGTTAAAGAATTCTTCCGGATATGGCGATTAGAATTTTATATCATATTTTTTTTTCTTTGTGGTTCAAATTACACTCACAACCTCACTTTCCAACAACAGTTATAACCGAACTTTTCTTTTGACTAAAACGGTATCTTAATTTTTCCTTTAATTCTCTCTCCTAAATCCCACAATTACCGCTCTACTCCGTTATCATTGAATTACTTCTAAAAACGATTTTTGTATTGTAATTATGTTTAACGGGAATATAGATTTTCCACTATATATTACTTAAACACCAGAAAAATTACTAATCCACTATTTTACTCGCAAAAAAAAAGGACCGGTTGGTGGGCGACCATTCGCGCTAATTATCCTGTATCGCGAAGAAAAAAGTCACCACGATGACTTGACACGCTGCCGTAATGCACGCGTAATTAAATCCCGTTATTACTACTAAGATAGTAATTATTCTTGTGGGATTAAATGGAATACACCGAACTTTAAAATATTATATATATAACCGCAACCATGCGCGAAATTCCGTGGCCCTTTCTAGTGGGCGATTACTTCACCCTTGATTTCCTGTATTTAATTCTCCCAAAAATAAAACAAAAAAAAATTTTCTCATGTTCTACATACCAATGCGTGCCCAGGATTATAACCCAGTCACACCTGTTACCTGTATTTATGCCAGAAACCTCGAAATGTCTCCCGTGAACATCTAAAATCCTTTTTCGGGCGTCTAACTGTTCAGTTTTTTCCCTTAATTTTTCACCACTTTTGACTCACTTTTCACCTTTTAATATTTACTTTTCATCACGTTGTTACTTATTCGAATCGCAGAGAGTCACTGCCCGCCCGATGCCGGTTTTTCATCCGAAGTTCTCCTTCCTGACCATAAAAAAAACGCCCGATCAGGCGATCCCTCGTAAGCGGCCTGCACACATCGACACAATCACGCCGTTAGCCTGCATTCCAGGCGAATTTCTCCATTTTTCGTCGCTTCAGTGCCGTCGGAGCCGATTTTGTCCACCGGTACTGATTTTTTTAGCATGGTATTGGTGCATTTTTCTAATTTATTTATGCGTGGTGGCTAGTTAATAACAATTTGTCTATTTGAGGAAACCGAAAAGGTCTGCCCGGGGTTACCATTTCTATTTTTCTCTTTTTTTTCTGGGATATTTATGAATTTATTGAGTTCTAATTTTAACTGTCAGGGGTTACCATTTCTATTTTTCTCTTTTTTTTTCTGGGATATTGATGAATTTATTGAGTTCTAATTTAGGCAGGCGGCCGTTACAACGCGCGTCACCTAGATGTCGCCAGAGGAGAGGGGACTCGAAAAGAATAAACGGGGGCCTGCTATAGAAATGGCAATTTTTGGCAACGTGTGGCTCACCCACTCCCTGAGATACAACCAGTCTCATGCTCTATCACTGGTTTTCATCTTGGGAGAGGTAAAGGGTTAAAGTTCCTCAAGTTGTTCCGAATTGAGTTACACTAGTGATAGGAGGCAACATACATCGGCCATTCCGCCGCGCCTTTGGAAGGGCGAGCTATCGCGACTCCGTGTTAGAAGTTTCCATAATTCCCGCCTCGTTGTGGATTGCCTTGGGTACGAGCAATCATTTCGGACAACGACGCTCGTCAACGGCCACGGCTTGGTTTTCCTATAAACCGTTACACCAGGCGTTGTTATGTTCCTAAAACGATATGAGTTAATTGTTAATTTTTAATAATAATCTGTGTGTACTTATCTGTCGTATTTATGTACGTGCCGTCTGCCAGAGCATCATACCGCTGAGTAATCTTTTTTTTATAGATCCCGGCCGAAGGAAGCGAATTCAGGGAGAGGTTCGGCGCATCGCCTGGAAATAATAGGAGTCCGAATTTCCTGACAACCAAGATGTCCATGTGTTTGGTGATCCACCCAATTCTTCATTAACATCAATTGAATCTCCTAAATATGGATTATTATTATTATTATTATGATTATTACTATTATAGCTCTTGCAATTAATTACCGACGAGTAGAACCGATGCTGTAAACGACCCGCAATCCTCAGCGTTAATCATAGCCCTCCATACGTACGAAAATAGTCAGGAGCTCCTATGATTACAAGTCCTGAAGCTCAGCACTCTGATCGCGCAGAAGGGAGATCATCAGGGAGTGCTCTAGATTTCAAAAAAAGAGGAAAACCCTAGCTACCCGGAAAATCCGCCAGCATATCTTGAGCTGTCATGCTCAAGCGCCTTCGCCAATTGCGAGAATATGCTTGGTCGCTGAATTTTCCGAGGTGTAGTGTTATGTTGCCCAAAAATTAGGGATTATTTCCCGAATATTTTTTTGTTAATAATAATGACTAGCCCGATTTCAACCGGTCCAACCGAGTCCATCCGGTGGGGTGGGACGGTTGGAAAATGGTCCGAAACGATGGATGGAACTTGTGGAATAGTGGGGTTTTCCCTATAAAAGTTGGGCCCCTGATGGATACTCTCTCTCTGTCAGTAGTGATTGTGCGGCCAGTGAAAAGTGTGATTACGGAGGTGATATACTTATATATTTTGGAGGAAAGTGACCGTTGCAGGGATAGAGGATTGCGGGACGGATCAAACGGAAAAGTTAAGTCCTGTTTTTTTTGTATCTTATTTTATTTTATTTAATTAGATTTTAATAATTTTTCATTAACTGCGGAATATTGCCTTTTATTATTTAATTATCCAATTTTTTTTTAATTGCATTTAATCTTAAATTGCCCTAGTAGTGTTATATTATATTATATTTTTTTTTATTATTACTTTATTTATTTTATTTTGAACTGAATTTATTTATAATAAACCGAATTTTCCGAAGTTTTTTTTTGTTGTCTTATATTTTATTTTATTTGTTCTGAGTGGGTTCAAGCCCCACGTTAGCACCCAGGTTACAGGTTCGTAGTCCTTAAAACTACGTGGCGCCCATAATTTTATTTTCCTATAACCCACGCCCAACGCTGAGTATAGCCGAGCCGTGCGTGCAAATTAGTACGTAACAAATTGGCGCCCAACGTGAATTTTAACAATATCCATAATATCTAACGGGTTGTATGGAAAAATAAAATTACTTCAAATCAAAGACAGTTCGCTATATATGTATGTAACCAAGGAAAATATCTGAGGTGGAAAGAAATAAAATTTTTTTTTTGGTTACAAGAGTGAAAAAATTTATGTTTAGGACAGCGATAAAGTAGTTAGGTGGTCATTAATAGTTGCGGTTGGAACTCACTAAGATCCACGGTCAGGAAGGAAAAGTGATTTGTGAAGTGAGAAGTGGCATCTTAATAGTGGAGAAGTGGCATAATTGTTTTAGTGGCAGAGTGGCATTTAGTGTGGCAAAAGACAACAATTTTCTTAGTTTTTTTTAAAGGAAAAAAAAAACTGTTGATTCTAGGGGGGTTTAGTGACAGCCAGCTGTTCAGCCACTCTAGTGATATACAAATATTATCTCACCGTGAAATCTATGTGTGAAAGTGACAGTAGCGCGTGTACGAAAAGAGAGTAGAGAGCGCGGCAACAAGTTCTTGGAGAATTAGGGACTCTGAGTAAGTTGCAAAGCTTGGGAACTCTAAAAGTTGCCAAAGTTTAAAGGTTGCGAAGCTTCAAAAGTTGCGGAAGTTTAAAAGCTGCGAAGTTCTAAGTTTTAAAAGTTGCGAAGCTTTGAAAGTAGCGGAGCTTTAAAGGTTTCTAAACTTGGAAAGCTCCGAAACTTTGAAAGTGCGAAACAACCACGCCACTTAAATTTTTTTGTTTTTTTCGAAACCACGCCACTAAATTTCTTTTGTCACGATTATAATGAATAAATGCCTTGGTTACTTACGGGTTTAGTCATGATATAGGGAGTTGATATTATGCGGAATCCCTTGTAGTTTAGGTTGTCTCAACCTGGTAAAGATTAATGGAATTTTCCTTTTCTTTAATACAGAAAATACACAAAAATTTTTTCCAGCAAGACACCGCTCGTCGGGAAAATTAAATGGATATCTCATAATTTCACTTCACATAAACTACATTAAAACATCACGTTAAAATTGATTTTCTTTTCCTTCTTGTAACTTCACATCACACATCACATCACATTAAAATTGTTTCGTTTACCGACAAGTACAACGCGCACAATAAACCAACCGACGCGACGTTAATTACAAGTACAACTGGCCCGTCCGAAGGAGTAGCCAATGCTCGACTATGAATGACCATCGGGTATAAGAGAATTGTTGTTTTCAATTTCAATATTAGGAGAGAGAGTCGAATTTTTTTGAATTAAAAGTTTTTTTTTGGGAATAATAATTCACTACCTCGAGCTGAGGAAGGCTCACAGCACCGGACTCAAATTTTTTTGTTAAGCAGTCGGCCATTACTTTGCTAGAAAAAAAAAGTTTGAAATCGAATTGTAGGTCAAGTTCATGCTTTTGGTTTGCCTTTGTTTTTTTATTGTGCCGATTGATCAGGAATTACGTCATTTTGAATATTTAACCAACCGACGTTCCGATATTAAGTCATATTCAATAAGTACATTTTCCAACAGGCAGTTAAAATTAGTTTTCTTAAGAATATTTGGGCTTGGAAGTTTGAAGATCGTAGTGGGAAGACGCGGAATATTTTTTTTTGAAGAGAATTTTATTGAGAAACAATTATATTTGAACGATTTGAATTTTAAAATCATTGAATTGATAGGTGGATTTTTTTTTGTGGCGCTTCACAGGTTATTACGGTTCTAAAAACGGCCTTGAGTAATAGGATCGTGCGAATCGATCGAGTCAAATAGGGAATCCAAGTCTGTTTTTTTTTGTACGCTTATACCCACTTGCAGCCCTATTGTACCATTCCTGGATGCTTTTGTCCTGATAGGATTCTTTTTGTTTGCGCTTTATTTTGATTGGGTTATCCCTTGCGTATTTTACCTAGACACTTTCGCTCCGCAAGTTGGTAAGTTTTTTTGTGCTGATTTTACTATTCCTTGGATGTTAGCCGGCGGTACTTTTACTCGGTTAAGTTTTGTTTTCCTTTGTTTGGGTTTTGCGGATTTTAAGTTGTTCCCTGGTTTCTAATTTTATTTTTTTGCGGCATTTTGGGCTTTGGTGGGCGGCGACACTTGCGAGAGGGTTAATAGCGGGGACGTTCCTTAAATTTTACGCACATTTAAGATGGAGGTTAACAGGCTTAGCCAGGACGAGCTGTCCTACGAGTTGATAATTAGGGGTTTACCGACAGGTAGGGTGGAGGAAATGAGGGTCGCCCTTCGATCGGCGTTAAAAGTAGAAAAGGAAGGAAAATTAGTAATGGTGGAACCCTACCCTTTCTCCTTCGACGAAGACGCTCAGGCATTGGAGAAGAAGCTGAGCGAGATATCCTCCCTACAAGAAGTCTTCGAAGGTGACTCAGACTCAGGCGAATATAAGAAATTACTAACGAAGATAGAATGGTGTCTGGCCAGAGTCAACCGTATGCCGATCACGGAGGATTCTCAAAAGAAAGAAAAAGCTCGCATTAGAGGCGAATTAATTATATTGTTGGGTTCGCTTTATGCAAAGGCGGAAGGGGATGATCCTGACGACGAATCGTCTGAGGCGGCTGCTGAGTTATCTCTCCCTGCAGCGGTGATGACGACCAACCGAGCTCAGGCCCAAATATATAAGTGGGGTATAAAATTCACTGGGGAACAGGGGCAATCGGTGAGTTCCTTCCTTGAAAGGGTCAATGAGATGGCGGAAGCAAGGGGGATAAACCGAGGCCAGTTATACCGCTCAGCCCTAGATTTATTTGGAGGACGCGCGCTAATCTGGTACCGTGCAAACAAGGGGTCGCTGCATAGTTGGAGTGACCTAGTGAAGGAACTGAGGAAAGAGTTCCTGCCGCCGGATTATGATGAGCGACTATTAGAAGAAATACGGAGAAGGACGCAGGGGAGGGATGAATCCATGGGAATCTACGTTGCGGTTATGAAGAATATGTTCTCACGGCTGAATGAGCCCCTTTCGGAGAAGGAGCAACTCAGGACCCTTAGGAGGACGATCCACCCTTTTTATCAAACGCAACTAGGGTTGCAAGAAATCGAATCGATAACGGAATTGGTAGAATTAGGTCGGAAGCTCGAGACCATAAGGTCATCTGCCGAGGCTTTCATTCCTCCCCCGTCGCGTCGAAACCATTCCTTGCTTGAACCAGACCTTGCGTATATTGTCCACGAACCTCAAGCGATAGCTGCAGTGGATGACTCAAACCACCCCAGGAGGCCGAATGCAACGGCAGAGAGGAGGTGTTTCCGATGCGGCCAGCCTGGCCATTTTGCTCGGAATTGTCGGGTACTAAGGTGCTTCGGTTGCGGTACACCAGGGACGATCCGATCACGTTGTGATCGATGCAATCGGAGACCAGCAGAGGGGCAACATCCAGTTCCGGTGGAACAGCGCCAGGTCCAGGGATCGGGAAACGACCAGGGAGCCCGAGCCTAGACGGCGAGCCGGGTAGTCCACAGGGAGCCGTAACCAGCGAAGATCAGGCTAATCATCAACGGCCGGAGCATTCCGCTAACATGGGGGTAAGAGGGGCGGCACAGCAGGAAAGAGTGGACTATGTTTTCTGTGGCCCGGAAGACGATGTGCGACCTCATCTGTCAGTGGAAACCCTTGGGGTAAGATTTTGTGGGTTACTTGACTCAGGAGCAACAGCGACAGTCATCGGTGGCCCTGGTTGGGAGAAGTTGAAGAAGACGAGGTTGGGAATTAGCAGCACAATGAGGAAGGTGGTCAATGTAGCCGATGGAAGGTCAGTCGAGGTGTTGGGAATAGCGGACATACCCATTGAATTAGAAGGGAGAGTGAAGGTTAAGGAGGTGCTGATAGTCCCAGAGTTGCCGCACCCAATTATCCTGGGGATAGACTTCTGCAGGGAAATGAAGCTGATAGTAGACTTCGATGACAACAGCTGGTGGTTTAAGGAAGAGCAGACGGAGGTTCGAACATACGCTTTGGAGAGTAAGTCGAAACTTCTGGAGGGACAGCAGAAGGAATTGGAAGAGGTAATCGACAGCAGCTGGAAGTTTAAGGAAGAGCAGACGGAGGTTCGAATACACGCTTTGGAGAGTAAGTCGAAACTTCTGGAGGGACAGCAGAAGGAATTGGAAGACATTATCGAGGAAGTAAAGCGGAAAATGGGAACGAAGCTGGGGCGCACAAATATTGTGGAACATGCGATCGAAACGGAATCGCCTCCCATCAAGCAACGTTACTACCCTATCTCTCCAGCTATGCAGAAAATCGTGAACGAGCAGTTGGAAGAAATGTTGGAAGCTGGGGTGGTGGAACCTTCCAACAGCGCATGGGCCTCACCGGTGGTGTTGGCTAGGAAGAAGGATGGTAAGTACCGGTTCTGCGTGGACTTTAGGAGACTTAACAAGGTTACCAAGAAGGATGCCTACCCTCTGCCTTTCGTCTCGAATACCTTGGACAAGTTGCGCGACGCCAGATACCTGTCGTCGTTGGACATCAAGTCGGCTTTTTGGCAAGTACCGATGGAAGAAAAATCCAAACAATACACTGCTTTTACCCTCCCTGGTCGAGGTTTATTCCATTTCAATAGGATGCCGTTCGGGCTAACCAACTCACCGGCAACTTGGCAACGATTGATGGATAGAGTACTGTCCGGTACCTTGGAGGATAAGGTCTTCGTTTACCTGGACGATGTTATCATTGTGACTCAGACGTTCGAAGAGCACAAGGAGGCACTAAGGGAAGTTTTAAATAAAATTCGGGAAGCTGGGCTCGTCATCAATTTCGAAAAATGTGAATTCTGCAGAGAAGAATTAAGGTACTTAGGGTACGTAGTAGGAGAGAATGGGTTGCAGGTGGATCCAGAAAAAGTGCAAGGTATTCTGAACATCGCAGCGCCCAAATCTGTCACGGAGGTACGGAAATTTATTGGCACAATATCTTGGTACCGTAGATTCGTCCCTAATTTTGCCACACTATTGGCCCCTATCACCGCCTTATTGAAGAAGAAGACGAAGTTTATGTGGACGCCGCAGTGCGACGAAGCTTTTAAAAGAGCGAAGGATTGTTTAGTGAGTGCACCCATACTCGCCTGCCCAAATTTCGACTATCCTTTCATAATCCATACCGATGCCTCCGGGTATGGTCTAGGCGCAGTCCTTACTCAGCATATTGAAAACCAGGATAAAGTGATAGCATACTTAAGTAGGTCGTTGAACCGGGCGGAACGCAACTACTCAACCACAGAGCGAGAGTGCCTCGCCGTGCTATGGGCAATTGAAAAGTTGCGGCCATATATTGAGGGCACTAGCTTCACTGTCGTCACGGACCACGCATCCTTGGTCTGGCTTCATAACCTGAAGGACCCCGCGGGTCGTCTGGCCCGATGGGCCGTACGGCTGCAACAGTACGACTTCAACATTATACACAGGAAAGGGAAAGAGCATTTGTTACCAGATCTGTTGTCGCGATCAGTCCCAGTCGTAGATTGTATTGCGGAAGACCCTCCACCCAATTCACCCAATTCCCACAACGAGCCTTGGTATACGCGAATGGTAGAACAAGTAAAGCGGAACCCCGAACGCTTTCCAGATTGGAAATTCAGTCTTGATAGTCTTTGGAAGCATGTACGACCAAGGTACCCGGAGTTGGCGCGAGAGGACTTCGACTGGAAAAGGGTATTACGGAAGGCAGAAAGGAGGGAAGCTTTGTTGGAAGCTCACGATGTCCCGACCGCAGGCCATGGAGGGGTCAAGAAAACCTATGACCGATTGGCCCAGCGATTCTACTGGCCGAAGATGAAAAGTGACGTCGCGGCATACGTAAGACGATGCTCTACGTGTCAAACGACTAAACCAGAACGTAAGAAACCAGCCGGTTTGATGTCTTCACGCGTGGTCAGCCATCATCCTTGGGAGTGTGTGTGTATAGACTTAATAGGCCCCTTACCCCGTTCAACACGTGGAAATAAATATATTCTAACCGTGGTCGATTATTTCAGTAAATTTCCTCTGCTTTTCCCCTTGCGCTCTGCCACCGCCCCACCTATTTGTCGCCTTTTAGAGGAGTCTGTTTTCCTGATCTTCGGCGTTCCCAAAATTCTAATCTGCGACAATGGGCAGCAATTTAAATCCAAAGAGTTCAAGGAACTACACGCACAATATGGCATAAAGGTTAGTTATACTGCATCGTACCACCCTCAGGCCAACCCAACAGAAAGGATGAACCAGAACGTAAAGGCAATGTTACGCGCTTATGTAGCGGACAACCACCGGACTTGGGATACGTACTTAGCGAAGATTGGTTGCGCTATTCGGACAGGAACGCATGAAGGGACGAAGTTAACGCCATACTTCATAAACTTCGGTAAAGAAATGTCGTTATATGGAGACAGGACGCACCGCGGAAGTCAGGGAGAAGATAATCCAGAAGTGCGTGCTAAGGTGCTGCAGGACGTGTGGAAGGATGTTAGGGCGAGGTTAACCAAATTATCGGAGGCGTCCAAACACACCTACAACCTTAGAAGAAGGGACCAACGGTTCTACGCGAATGATACGGTTTTACGAAAAAATTATGTTTTGTCCGATGCCGAGAAATATTTCAGCGCGAAGTTAGCCCCAAAGTACGTAGGACCATTCACAATAGCGAAAGTACTGTCGCCGTGGACATACCAGTTAAAGGATAAGACCGGTAAAGACGCTGGTGTTTGGCACGCGAAGGATTTGAAGATTGCAGAGAAGGATAGTCTCTCCGCTTTAAGAATTAGTTAAAATAAGTTTGTCAGTAGTAGTAGTCGAATTGTTTTGAGTTGAATTATGGGAAGTGGATTGTTTCAGTTGGATTAGGTGAATTGAACTATTTGAGTTGAATTAGGGGAATTGGATTATTTAAGTTGTGGATTAGGTGAATTGAACTATCTGAGTGGATTATCTGTGTTGAGCTGATTAAATTATTATTTATTGAGCTAAATAAATATCTTGGAAGTTAAGAATTAGCTAAAATAAGGGAAACTTGTTGGTAGTAGTAGTTGAATTATCTGAGTACAGGACTAGAACTATAACAACTGAATAACGCTCATATCGTTAGAGATTTCTTTGAAATCTCTTGAAGGAAGGGGAGGTATGTTATGTTCCTAAAACGATATGAGTTAATTGTTAATTTTTAATAATAATCTGTGTGTACTTATCTGTCGTATTTATGTACGTGCCGTCTGCCAGAGCATCATACCGCTGAGTAATCTTTTTTTTATAGATCCCGGCCGAAGGAAGCGAATTCAGGGAGAGGTTCGGCGCATCGCCTGGAAATAATAGGAGTCCGAATTTCCTGACAACCAAGATGTCCATGTGTTTGGTGATCCACCCAATTCTTCATTAACATCAATTGAAGCTCCTAAATATGGATTATTATTATTATTATTATGATTATTACTATTATAGCTCTTGCAATTAATTACCGACGAGTAGAACCGATGCTGTAAACGACCCGCAATCCTCAGCGTTAATCATAGCCCTCCATACGTACGAAAATAGTCAGGAGCTCCTATGATTACAAGTCCTGAAGCTCAGCACTCTGATCGCGCAGAAGGGAGATCATCAGGGAGTGCTCTAGATTTCAAAAAAAGAGGAAAACCCTAGCTACCCGGAAAATCCGCCAGCATATCTTGAGCTGTCATGCTCAAGCGCCTTCGCCAATTGCGAGAATATGCTTGGTCGCTGAATTTTCCGAGGTGTAGTGTTATGTTGCCCAAAAATTAGGGATTATTTCCCGAATATTTTTTTGTTAATAATAATGACTAGCCCGATTTCAACCGGTCCAACCGAGTCCATCCGGTGGGGTGGGACGGTTGGAAAATGGTCCGAAACGATGGATGGAACTTGTGGAATAGTGGGGTTTTCCCTATAAAAGTTGGGCCCCTGATGGATACTCTCTCTCTGTCAGTAGTGATTGTGCGGCCAGTGAAAAGTGTGATTACGGAGGTGATATACTTATATATTTTGGAGGAAAGTGACCGTTGCAGGGATAGAGGATTGCGGGACGGATCAAACGGAAAAGTTAAGTCCTGTTTTTTTTGTATCTTATTTTATTTTATTTAATTAGATTTTAATAATTTTTCATTAACTGCGGAATATTGCCTTTTATTATTTAATTATCCAATTTTTTTTTAATTGCATTTAATCTTAAATTGCCCTAGTAGTGTTATATTATATTATATTTTTTTTTATTATTACTTTATTTATTTTATTTTGAACTGAATTTATTTATAATAAACCGAATTTTCCGAAGTTTTTTTTTGTTGTCTTATATTTTATTTTATTTGTTCTGAGTGGGTTCAAGCCCCACGTTAGCACCCAGGTTACAGGTTCGTAGTCCTTAAAACTACGTGGCGCCCATAATTTTATTTTCCTATAACCCACGCCCAACGCTGAGTATAGCCGAGCCGTGCGTGCAAATTAGTACGTAACAGCGTCTCCTACTGAGTGTCGCACGAGTGACGTTTTGTTTCATCAGGGATAATCCCAACTCTACATGTCGCTCGTGTTCTTTTCGGCAGACGTTTTACAGGGTCGATTGGGCCTCATGAGCCGGGAGTGTGTCTAGATTCGTCGGCTCCATACTCAAAAGGACATAATCCTGGCGGTGTTAAGATTTCATGGAAGAGGGCGGCGAAGGTTTTGGGCGGTTGACGCGATGATGTTGACAGAAGCGAGGGCTTCAAGCGTGAAACTCATAGAAGCAATGGAGGCTCAGAACTATTTGATGAAGACAAAGAAAATGGTTTTTGGGAATAGTGATATCGCCTTGGAAACAGGAATGGTCAAGAAAGAGGTGGGAGAGGGAGCAGAAAACACGACGAAGAGCGTGGAGATGTAGATGAAGCAACGGAAACCCCAAGAGAGGTGTACATGATCCCTGCGCTAATAAATCAACAATACCACCTTAAAGTGGTCAACATTTATATTAGTCTGGGATAGAGAGAAGGTTTGTTTAATTTATATAAGATAATAGCACTGACAAACGAACAGCAACAGACTTTTTGCGACTGTATATGCGATAAATATTTATAGTCACTTACTAGAATAGAAATATAATAAGCTAGCGTATAAGTGTGAAAATTGTGATAACCACTAAACCTACTAGTATGCCAAAGGTAAGTTTGTAGAGAAAAGTTCTTAAGTTAATTTCTAAACGAAAAATGTATCTAATATAGCCAAAAACTAATGAGCCTAGTAATACGTTAAAGAAAGCCAAAAAAATCATGAACTAATAAGTATGGTCCCCGGCAAGAGACGTTCCCTTACCAGCGGAGGTGGCTGATGGCGCTGACGACAGTCCGTTGTGAGTCCTTCAGATTCCAGCTGGAAGGAACCAGAAACAATAAATACCCCATAGGGAAGCTCGTTGAGGGGGCGAGGCTAGATACAGGTATAACCCCGTCCTCTCCAAAAGAGACTTCATGCTACGACACCCTGGTTTCCCAGGCAAGATGAACAACAGTGACCATGACTAAAAGAAATAGAATTGGGGTGGGAGAAGGGGTGATAGAAATCTCCGTTTGATGAAAATCTGGGAACCGCTCTGCCGTCCCTCTACGACTGGTCAGAGGCGGAGCCTGCTGAAATCCAGGAAAGTGGGACGACTGGAGAGTTCTTTGACGGGGTCGGGTGGCTACCATTGTGCCGAACCTGTCGCAAGGTCAGGCAATGAAATGCCTGTTAGCCCAGACGGGGCAGCTCCAACATCGTTGGATCCCACCGACCATACTAAATAATGAAATAGTAAGAAAATAGTGTGGGTTCCGTGGCCAGTAAAACTCGCGCAGTGCCAGGCGATAGGACGCCTGTTAGCCAGACTCCTAGTCTGTCTGACAGGAACTAATTGAATTCGGAGACTACCGCAAAGGAATGAAAAGGTGAAATTATAGAGAAGGAAGAAATATAGGAGAGCGGAAAAGAAACAATGTCAAGAGTTAAGGCACCGCGGTAAGTGCCGTCGCCCATTCTTAAATAATTACGTATTACTAACCATCGGTGCAGTTGTGGGCGCGTTTGATGAAGTGGGACAACACCTTTATCAAGTATCTAGATTCGAGAATGGGAACCAAATTATTTGCTATTCTGAAGGCGTGGGGACCTAGTGGAACTCTGGCATACGTTGGAACACAGCGCAATACCGACCGTGTTGCATTGCTGCTATCTGGAAGTGGACGTTGTGAAACTTGGGTCTATGAACTACTCATCTCAGGGCGGAGCGGCATGACAGGAAGACTGGTCTGGCAGCCTTAGGATAAATTTTGACATTATAACTCGGTCCCAGACGACCAAGCATAACAACGAGGTGTACCATCCGCTAGGGAAGCTACCTAAGCGGACCTCGGCGGGTACCCTATTATTAACCGGTGAAGCCGGCGAGATGCCTTATTAGGGCTACTCGGGGTTCGACTTGCTTCCAAACATGCTGGGTCGCGACATGACGAGAATGTTGTGAACCCGATCGAGCCTTGAAGTGACTTCGTGCTTCCGCAGGGAGATTCGAGGCAAATCCACTTTGTCCCGAAGTATCCCCACGGAAGTACCAAATCACTTCTTCGGCAAGTGCCTTCGCTCATGGATTCGATCCTACGGCAATGCCATATTGTCGTCGTCCTGAACTCATGGTCAGTGAGGCTACTTCCCAATAGTCAGCTCGTCAGGCCTTAATGTCTTTAGCGTGGTAGATGCCAAGGCTACGCCCTGTCAGGTCCTCCAGCTCGTATCTGCTCGGTAGCACGGTCCACTGCCGGTAGCACGGCAATCCCTCCCTCTCTCAGGGCTCCCAGGGTTTTCAGCAGAGGATACGCTGATCCGTGAAGGACCATGGGGTATCCGAAGAGAGCCTGATAGGGAAAGGTGCCGATGGACTCATGGCGAGCACTACGGAAAGCACACTCTATCGCCGACAGGTGTTTGTCCCAGTCACGGTGATCGGTGCCCAAATATGAGCGAATAGCTGACAAAACCGAGCGACTCACTCGTTCTGAAGCGTTGGGGTGAGGAGCATAAACCGCCGTTCGCAGGTGCTGGATGCCATAGTCCGTTAGTAATTTCTCGAACTCCTTGGATGTAAAATGCTTTCCGTTGTCGGAAAAGATGGTCTCTGGGACGCCGAAGGCGTGGAAGATACGTTGTTCAAGAAAGCTAACGGCGGCGCTAGAAGTTTCTGCATTTACCGGGTGGAGGAAGGTAAATTTCGTGAAAGCGTCTAAAACGACAAAGATTGCAGTGTAGCCTTTCTTCGTTCGTGGGTACGGACCCATATAGTCCACGTACAAAAACTGGAATGGACGTTGTACCTCCATGGCTTCACCCATAGGTGGTCTTAAGATGGTGTTGGGGGCCTTAGTTGCCTTGCACTTGGCACAAGAGGAGATGAAGGACCGAACCTGACTAGACATGCCGGGCCAATAATATTTCTCGCGAAGTCGTGCAAGGGTCTTTGCTATTCCGCCATGAGCAGCTTGGGGTGGCGCGTGGGCGGACTCGATAGCCTGAGCAGTCAGTTCTACAGGTAGCCACAATTTCCAACAGAGATCATCCATTTCGGGGTCGCCAGTGCGCGGGGCTGTACGGTGAAATACGTACCCTTCTGAGGTCCGCAGATCAGGTAGTTGATCAGTCTTTGTGGTCACTTGCTCAACGAGCTGGACATAGTCTTCAGATTTAAAGGCAGGGGACGATAGGTCCACGTCACTGCAGTAGAGCAAGTCGTCGACGCAATCTATTCGCGACAGCGCGTCCGGCACCACGTTCTGGCAACCCTTCCGGTGCTCTATTGTAAATTGGAACCCTTGCAGTTTCAGGCTCCAACGAGCTAGACGCCCGTTTAAGTCATTCTGATTCATGAGCCACCTTAGGCTTGCATGGTCCGTGATGATCGTGAAGGGGTGGCCTTCCACATACGCTCGGAACTTCTTCACGCTCAGCACCGCAGCATAGCACTCTAACTCAGTGATTGAATAATTACGTTGAGCAGTATTCAACTTCTTCGAGAAATAGGCGATAGGGTGTTCTTCATCACCGCGTCGTTGGAACAGGACGCTTCCTACTCCGGTCTTACTGGCGTCACATTGTATAAAGAAAGGGCTAGTGAAATCCGGAGTCACCAACAAGGGTGCAGACATCATGGACTTCTTCAGTTCCTCAAATGCCTCTTGGGCTTCGTCAGTTCAAGCAAATTTGCCGTTCTTAAGGCAGTCGGTGATGGGAGAGGCAATGCTGGCATAGTTACCTATGAGGCGCCTGTACCATCCCGTCATTCCCAAAAACCGTCGTACCTGCTTGGCCGACTTTGGAACTGGGAACTCCCTGATGGCTGAAACCTTGTCGGGGTCCGTTTTAAGCGTACCATCGCCTATGATAAAACCCAAATATTTCACTTCCCGGACGCAAAACCGGCTTTTATTCAAATTAACCGTCAAACCTGCATAACGCAAACAGTTTGCGACCTGCTCCAACGTTTGGACATGGATCTCGAAACTCGGAGACACCACCAATAGGTCGTCTAGATAGACGAAGACACGTTCTCGAAGGGAGCCTGGAATCACTTTGTCCATGAGGCGACACATGCGTTGCGGGGCGTTACAAAGCCCGAACGGCATTACCTTAAATTGATATAGCGGCCTTCCAGGGACGGTGAAGGCCGTCTTCTCTCGGGATTTTTCCTCCAAGGGAATTTGCCAGAAGGCATCCTTGAGATCAATCGCCGAGATGAATCGGGTATCCTGCAATCGTCCTAGGAGGCCGTCTATGTGGGGCAGTGGATATGCATCTTTCACGGTCACCGCGTTCACCTTCCGGGAATCCAGGCAAAGGCGAACTTTGCCAGGTTTTCGGACCAAGACGACGGGAGAGTTCCACGGGCTATTTGATTCCTCTATCACGCCTAGGCTCAGCATGCGGTCGACTTCCTCATACATGAGGGTCTGAATGGCAGGAGAGACAGGGTAATGTCTCTGCTTGATGGGTACCGCCCCGCCAGTGTCGATTACATGCTGCTCCAAGTGCGTTCGGCCTAACCCGGAGGCATCAAAAGACGGGAAACGCGCTCGTGTCTGGTCTAGAATTGTCTGTTGGGCTTCGGTCAGGTGGTGGCTGTTAGGGTCTTGCGAAAGGGGTAACTGGAGTTCCCCTATTATATGGGGCGCTAGTCTGAAAGCCCTCCAGAAGTCAACTCCGAGGTAGAGTCTTTGTGCCAAACTAGGGACTATAAAGAGAGTAAGCGTGTGTGTACGGTGTCCATAAGACACGGGGACTGTCACGTAACCTAGTATGTCTTTAGGAGTTCCATCTGCAACCTGAACAGTGGTGTGTAGACGATACAGCTGCACTTCTGGATGTTCTTTGAGAAGCGACTCTGCCCCTCTTCCCAGGCAACTGAAGCTAGCACCACTGTCCAACAGTCCGACTATGGGCTCACCTAGAAGGTACACTTTGGCGAATGGGCGGTTATCGCCTTCTTCGGTAATCAGGGAGGAGATAATGTTCTTAGTATGTTTCCGTTTCTCTCTAGCTCTTAGGCGAATGCGGGGGACCTTGCTGGGTGTTGCTACTTCGACCGTGTCCTTAAAAATCCTTTTACGCACCTGGTGATAATTGACCCATCTTCTTATAAAGGAGATCATGGCCTGGGGAGACGGGAAAGCCGGCAAAGGCTCCATTGTCGCCAGGTCAGACTCATCTGGAGGGCTCATACACAAGTCGAGTAGGTCGGAAGGGGCATCCGAGACTAGGTCGGACGCGGACCCCCAGGGGGTCTCGCACCCTGTCTCGCGTTTCCCGAGCAATTTGGGCAGTGTGGGGTAACGACATCTGGTCGGCCGCACCTGTAGCAGAACAGATTCCTAGTTGATGATAGACAGTCTGGAAATATGTGACCCGGCTGATGACAATTCCAGCATGTAACCATCTTGCGCGGCGTGACCACTGGGGGTTGTAAAGCCTCTACTTGACCGTCCTGGATGTGGTACGGGTCCGATCCGCACCCTGACGCAGATGGTTGAAGTTGGACTGCATCTATTTCGTGCACACGAGGGACAAACTTTCTTTCTTCTCGCTTCGATTTCTGCCAAGTTTCTACTCTGATGCAAGCTTCGCGCAACTGTCGCATGTTTTTGAAACTTGAGCCAATAATTGCGGAACCCAAGGTGGAATTTAGGTTCTGAGTTACTATTTCAACCAGCTCTGCCGCTGGCAATGGTTGGCTCAGGCGATTGTGCAAATCGATCATTCGTGCGGCGCACTCGTCATAAGTTAGGTGTTGTTGTTTTACCTCTAGCATAGCCTTTATTATTTGGTAATCAGACTCCCTACCACCGAACTGTTCTATTAGAAGGGCCTTAAAACAGGGCCAAGAGGGATCAGGGTTTTGACGGGTGAATTGTGTCCAATACCAATCTTCGGCTCTCCCAGACAGCAGCGCACATACATGTCTCCCTAACTCGGCTGGGGAGACGTCCTCAAAACGGGCTCTCTGATCTACTCGATACAGAAATTCCTCGGCTGAGAGGTCATTTGGCTGCCCGCTAAACCTTAGGTTCCATCCTAGGACTGGAGATTTCCTCCGAGGAAATAACCTGGAGTTGTCGGGTCGATCTTGTCTAGTGTCCTGGACCGGAGGCACAGATGGAGGGGTCTCAGGTAAGGTTGGAGCGCTCGCGGATGCGATGTCTTGAAAAGACTTACAAAATTTGACCAATTTCGCTTGCATTTCGGCCGTATCTCGGCGTGCTTGTTCTAGCTCCTTTTCCAATGTTTTCTCGTCCGTCTCGTTTTCAAGACTGCTGGGGCCGGCTTGTGGGGGGGCCGAGTCGAAAACATCTTCGTCGTCTTCCGCTTCAGGAGCGATCGAGCTTGCTCCCTTTCGTGTTTTGGGCATGCTGGGGGATCTACTATAATGAGCAGCACTATCGGTTAGGGTTCGATACTAGGTAGACGAAATCTATTTAGCGCCAGAAGATGAGGAATCTATTGGACCGACTAACACTTGTAACAATCGATTTTGTTTAATGGATTTAAAAGGCGGGAAGGAAATTTATGAAAAAAAAATGAAAGATTGAAATGTCACAAAAATGGGTAGTACAAAAGAACCCAAGCATCTAAGCTCCTGGAATCTGGTAACTATAAGAAAACTCAATCCTGCAATGACTTAAGAATTCTGGTTTTTATATCAAGAGAGATTTGAAGAAAAAATTCAATTCATAGAGTTCAAAACGTTAAATTCAATTTAATTGCTTATTCTTACTATTCGAGATCCTTATAACTACTTAGTAGTCGTAGTCAAATTCAAAAAAAAATCAATAATTCTATGTGTCTATCACAATGCTGAAATATGCTTCACAAGGGGGCCCTCTGGATAAGGACACCACTCACCAGGCTGTGGCGACTGTCGGCGGCAATGTCAGTCAGCTTGCCTTCGGCGCTGAGTGGCACTCCCGTCGACAGCAACACACAGTGCCTCCACCTGTGGGACTGATGTTGGGGTTGGCGCCAGACTACTGTCTGGCAACACTCCCAACATCGACGTCCCCACCAACTAACATTTGACGATCCGGACGGTGACCGGATCCCGATGACCAATTGAGGAAGAGGAAGAAAAAGAGATAGAAGAGGTGATAGAAGCCTCACTGTAGGGATATGGTTGAGCGTTCTGCCAACCCACCACGACTGGTCAGCAACTCTGCTGAGCCCCAGGAAGGCGAGAAGATAGAAAGACTCCATTTATACGGGATCGGATGGCTCTTAATGGGGACATCTACAATTGCCACTAGGCGAAACCAATCGATCTGGCCAAGCGAACATCAGCCACTTGCAGCCAGATCCCTCCGAAAAACACACTACAATTGAACCTTGATATCGGACCCGTCGCAAGGTCAGGCGGTAACACGCCTGTGAACCCAGACGAGAACAGATCCGGTATCAAGGTGCCCATCCGACCATACTAAATAACGTAGCAGTAGAAAAAATGGAGTAGGTTCCGTCGTCAGCACAAACTCGCGCAGTGCCAGGCGATAGAACGCCTGTTAGCCAGACTCCGAGTCTGTCTGCCAGGAACTAATTAAAATAGAGAGGCTACCGCAGAAAGATAGTCAAAGTTGAAGTGGGTGAAGAAGAAGAAAGATAGGAAAGAGGAAGCAGAAGAAGTTTAGAGGGCTAGGGTACCGCGGTAAGTACCTTCGCCCAAGTTACGATAGCCGGAGGGGCTTGGACTAAGAGGAGAAATAAAACTGGAAAGAAGCCCGCTCCTGTCTCCTCTCGCTGGCCTAAGCCACGAAACAACATCAAAAGAGTCGGCTGAATTATAAAGTGAATGGATTAAGAATTGATGGCATGGGATGGAGAACAAAATAATAGAAGAAGGAAATGCCGACGAGGAAAATTAAGGTGTCACTGAGAGACAAACAGACTTGTCCATGCCATCGGTTCGTTAGACTAAGGAACTTAAAGTGAATTAAGTTCCTTAGCCCACCGTTGGGCGCCATTGGTAACTGTCAGGGATAGGGGTGCCTTAGCACGAAATAAAATAAATTTAAACACATCTCAGAGAAAGATGCGAAGGACTATCATTACAAAACAAATTAGAGGAAGGGGGCAGATAAGAAGGTGGCTGGGATGGCTTGACCGCCTTGGGGTAATGCCTGAATCGTGAGGCATCCGCGGCACCGATGGTCGGCACGACGTGCGGAGCGCTAACTAGCTCGACGGATGGGGTGGGGTTCGCGGTGCAGGGATGCCGAAGGGTGACAGTATATAAAAAAAACTCGTGCCTGTATCTGAAAGTAAAGGAGAGGCGGCGGCGGATGGAAAAGCCTACCTAGGTCAACGAGAGGGGATCGAAGAAAAAAGAAAGAAAAGGAGTTGGGCAACAAACGCCGGTCACCGTTGCAGAAAGCCACATGCTAGTCGGGACTTAGTGGTAAGCACTTACCCCGTGAGAAGGCTTCCATGTTCCAGGGGGCCTCATTGGGAGGGTACTTATCTAAACATCTTAACCGCTTAACCTTTTAATTATCTCAAGTGTTGATTATTTAAATTTACAATTTATCCTTTAAAATTATCCCAATATTTTATCTTTAAAATTTCTATCAAAGAATTAATTAGTTAAATTTTTATTAATTATCTTTTAAATTAGCTCAAAGTATTATCTTTAAAATTTAGTGCCTCATTACTTAGTCATCATGCGGATGATTTTTAAAGAAAATTATTTGTATTTATATTATTTTTAATTCTTTTGATCAATTCGAAGTATATGTATTATATTATATATCAATTACAAAACCATTATATGCCAATTTCATATCAATTATATGTATTATATTATTTATATTTATTATATTCATTATCATTTACATATCCATTATATACCAATTTCATATCAATTATTTGTATTATATTAAATTTTATGTATTATATCATATCTCAATTACAAAACCATGATATGCCAATTTCACATCAATTATATGTATTATATTATTTATATTTATTATATTCATTATCAATTACATATCCATTATATACCAATTTCATATCAATTATCTGTATTACATTAAACTATATGTATTATATTCATTATCAATTGCATATCCATTATATACCAATTTCATATCAATTATTTGTATTATATTAAACTATATGTATTATATTCATTATCAATTGCATATCCATTATATACCAATTTCATATCAATTATCTGTATTATATTCATTTATATGTATTATATTATATATCAATTACGAAACCATTATATGCCAATTTCATATCAATTTACTGGTCTTCACTCCTACAATCTAACTTGTCAGGCCGTGGTTGGGCGAGAGTGCCCTTTTTCTCTTATATAAAAGAACAAAAAAAAAACTAAAAGTTCCATATTTTTCATTTCGCCAACCCACTTAAGTGTAACTTTCTCAAACCACCATCAATCGCGAAGCAAGAATATGCTCCCACCAACACGCGAAAAACTTATGCTATTTCTTCAGATGACAAAAAAAATGATTAATTATTCGAACAAGTACTTAATGATCCAACATTCGAGTTTCCTCGATACCATAATTTTCTTATACTAAAAATGTACGCAACAACGTTTTATTTATTTTTTTTTCAATTACCTTTGCCTTCTATATGACGTTACTATTATTGTTATTTTTTTCTAAATACCTTCAAGAGTCCTCAATCTACTGTAAAAACCAGCCTTAGTGGGGGTACCTTCAATATTACAATTTCAATTCTTCCGTTTCCCCTTCTTGATCGTCCCAAGGAAAATCCTGTTTTTTTCTTTTCACCGCGCGTCCACTTGGTTCTTTTTATTTATTGACAGCTCTGCTCACTAACATCAAAACCCTAAAATCAAAAAAAACCTAAAACGAAAACAAGATAATTTATTATGAAAGGGGCCTGGTTTCCTTGTCTCTCTGGCCCTTTGTTTTCCTCAAATTCTTGGGTGGAAACCTTTCCATGATGAAATTGATAATGAAATTACATAATACTAATTGAATACTACGTTTACTTTTCCAATTACATGAAATACTCAGTTATTCTAGGGTACTCAGTTAAAGAATTCTTCCGGATATGGCGATTAGAATTTTATATCATATTTTTTTTTCTTTGTGGTTCAAATTACACTCACAACCTCACTTTCCAACAACAGTTATAACCGAACTTTTCTTTTGACTAAAACGGTATCTTAATTTTTCCTTTAATTCTCTCTCCTAAATCCCACAATTACCGCTCTACTCCGTTATCATTGAATTACTTCTAAAAACGATTTTTGTATTGTAATTATGTTTAACGGGAATATAGATTTTCCACTATATATTACTTAAACACCAGAAAAATTACTAATCCACTATTTTACTCGCAAAAAAAAAGGACCGGTTGGTGGGCGACCATTCGAGCTAATTATCCTGTATCGCGAAGAAAAAAGTCACCACGATGTCTTGACACGCTGCCGTAATGCACGCGTAATTAAATCCCGTTATTACTACTAAGATAGTAATTATTCTTGTGGGATTAAATGGAATACACCGAACTTTAAAATATTATATATATAACCGCAACCATGCGCGAAATTCCGTGGCCCTTTCTAGTGGGCGATTACTTCACCCTTGATTTCCTGTATTTAATTCTCCCAAAAATAAAACAAAAAAAAATTTTCTCATGTTCTACATACCAATGCGTGCCCAGGATTATAACCCAGTCACACCTGTTACCTGTATTTATGCCAGAAACCTCGAAATGTCTCCCGTGAACATCTAAAATCCTTTTTCGGGCGTCTAACTGTTCAGTTTTTTCCCTTAATTTTTCACCACTTTTGACTCACTTTTCACCTTTTAATATTTACTTTTCATCACGTTGTTACTTATTCGAATCGCAGAGAGTCACTGCCCGCCCGATGCCGGTTTTTCATCCGAAGTTCTCCTTCCTGACCATAAAAAAAACGCCCGATCAGGCGATCCCTCGTAAGCGGCCTGCACACATCGACACAATCACGCCGTTAGCCTGCATTCCAGGCGAATTTCTCAATTTTTCGTCGCTTCAGTGCCGTCGGAGCCGATTTTGTCCACCCGTACTGATTTTTTTAGCATGGTATTGGTGCATTTTTCTAATTTATTTATGCGTGGTGGCTAGTTAATAACAATTTGTCTATTTGAGGAAACCGAAAAGGTCTGCCCGGGGTTACCATTTCTATTTTTCTCTTTTTTTTCTGGGATATTTATGAATTTATTGAGTTCTAATTTTAACTGTCAGGGGTTACCATTTCTATTTTTCTCTTTTTTTTTCTGGGATATTGATGAATTTATTGAGTTCTAATTTAGGCAGGCGGCCGTTACAGGCCTTTCATGTAGTTCTCTATTCTAAGTGTAGAAATGCGCGTCCTCTTTGTATTGTTTCCCAGTTCTCACTAGCTTGTATGTCATCGGATGTTCCTTTCAATGCAGGTACTTTTGTATTGTTACAGATATTAAATTGTAACGGTTTTGGTACCGTTTCAGAGCTGGTCACCGTTATAACTCCATCCACATGAGATTCTACATTTTCTGAAATTATAATAAGGTGAGCGTTTTTGGTTAAATCTGGTTGCCTATTAAAAAGTTTTGTGCGCCTATTTAATCTCCATTTTCACGACTCCATGATTAACACCCACGACTTCATGTGAGCATGTGCGTTCACTTTAACGGTTAATGTTTTTGTGTTTTTTTAATGAACTATCGAGTTCATTAAAAAAACGACAAGGGAAATTTCATGAAGCGCCTACTTCGATGCCTAAAAATTTCAAAATTAAACGGAAGTTAAGTGCTAATTTTTACACTGTTACATGAAATACTCGCTAGAAAATAATAAATATGTTTATAAAAAATCAATTATTTGTTATAAATTTGCTCTCATCACTTTCCCGTTGTTTTTATTTTTAAATTAAGTCTTTCCGACCCCCGAAAGTATGCAACATGCCAACCCCCGAAAGTAAAGTATGCAACATGCCAACGCCCGAAAGTATGCAATATGCAAATTAAGAAATTTCCCAAAACCTCGATAGAAACCCCCATAAAACCTGGGTTTTGAGATTTGTATGGGGGTTCATTAAAAAACACGGCTATTGGAAATAAAAAATACTGAATAAATAATCACACTGTTATTGTTACATTTGAGAATAAATAAAAATAAAAATACTGCAAAATTATATGTATATTGTGTTTATTATATATTGCATAACGAATAAGCAACATGGTTAAGTTTCCAAGGTCCAGACTAACTCAATCAATTTCTAAAGACTGGAATCGATTACTGTGGGCCATTCTTCATAAAAGAGAAAAAAATCCGAAACCGAAATAAAATAAAGGCTCAAGCAGAACCAATCCGTTCCGTCCGTTTTTAAAAGTTGGAAATTTGACATTTCCATAAACTTTCCATGAGACGAACGGAACGGTAGCTACAATCAAGCGGACGGAATGTCAAAAAGAACAAAGGAAAAACGTGCGGAGCGGGCGGAACGGATTGGTTCTGCTTCAGCCTTAAAGTTTTATGTAGCAATATTTAAATGTTTCGTGACCAAGGCAATTCATTTAGAAGTCGTTAGCGATTTGACAAGATTTGATTGAGTTCATTGAAAAGGTTCTTTTCGCGTAGAGGGAAAAGTAAAGACATCTACTCAGACAACGGAGCCAACTTTGTTGGGGCCTGCAATAAAATTAAAAATCTACATACATTCATCAATTCTGAAAAATACAATAACACAATTTCTAATCAATTAGCTAACGACGCAATAAACTTGCATTTTATTCCCCCACGGTGTCCTCATTTTGGTGGATTATGGGAATCAGCAGTAAAACTATTCAAAGTACATCAACCATAGGTAACACACTAGCTTTGTTCCAGTTTCTTTACTTTCTCATGACTTCCCCTCGTGCAGGAATTAGCCGGAGGTTTTCGGTCCTGCGATTTCTTGCAAGTTGTCAATTGACAATTTTTTGTATGTGTGTGTGGGTATCTTACAAAGCGGCATACACATATACTATGATTACATGCATACTTGTAGTCGGCTTCAAATAAACTTGAAAATCATGTAACCTCAGATCGACTTCAAATCAAGAGCATTTAACTGTCAGTTCAAGTTCAAGTCAAGTCCTTAATCCGGCATGTAATCGTAGTAATAGACATTCGACATTTATAGCCGTGTTTTTTTAATGAACTGTATGGTTCTTCCCCATCAACTCTCAAAACCCAAGTTTTATCGGGGTTTCTATCGAGGTTTTGGGAAATTTCTTAAATTGCATATTGCATACTTTCGGGGGATGACATGTTGTTTCGGGGGTTGACATGTTGCATACTTTCGGGGGTCCAAAAGACGTAGTTTAAAAATAAAAACAACAGGAAAGTGATGAGAGCAAATTTATAACAAATAATTGATTTTTTAGAAACATATTCATTATTTTCTAGCGAGGATTTCGTGTAACAGTGCAAAAAATAACAATTAACTTCCGTTTAATTTTGAAATTTTTAAGCATCGAAGTAGGCGCTAGATGAAATTTCCCTTGTCGTTTTTAATGAACTCGATGAAAGAACTATATGGTTCATTAAAAACACACGGCTTATGTTATCTTCTTCTTTATTTGCAAGAAATTGCCCAAAATTCATTTCTTTATTTTCTGGGTTTTTGACAAAATTATCCGAACTAAGTTTTTGCCCAACAAATTTTTGCAGGAAAAGTACGGGAACAAAGCTACTATTAGAACCGTTCGCACTGGATTGAAGTGATTTCGTTTGACAGTTTTTTCTAGCACTACTCATGTCTTCGTTTTTTCCTGCCCGAATTTCACTAGCAATTCCTCTTATAACAAAGCCCACAGCTTATTTATATTATATATCTTGGGTTTTTGTATTTTGAAGAATGTTAAAATGTGCAAAATCAAAATTGTGTTATTAGAATGTGTCAAACTGACAAGTTCACCATCAAGAGAGACGTGCTGAATTGAGCTGAATTCGAATTTTAGGTTTGCGTATTGGCTTCGACATGATTTCGTTCGTAATTTTGCCAAAATGACGAGGATTGAGATGATTTCGAAATCACAAAAATACATGGGAAATCACATGATTTTGGGCGAAATCGCCAAAATAGCCGAAATCACGTAATTTCGGCTCAGTGCGAACATGGTATAAGGTTGATTGTTTCAATGCCCAGAAGCATCGGCTATCCAATTGGCAACATCATCAACAACTGAAGCAACATTTTTGGAAAGGATGGTGTTCAGAATTAGCAATTTAATTTCTGAATATATATTGTTACGTTTTTACGGCTTAACGGATTCGTAGGATTAATTAAGGAATACACTTTTTAATTATCCACACAATAATTTATTTATCACAAACCAAACACAATTTAAAAATAAACACAATTCTTAGAGTTCACTATAATCACTAGCAAATTTAATATTTCGCACTATTCAATTCTAATTATCGCTTTTTATTTCACTACTTTTCACTGTTCTCACTTTAAAACACTTGTATCGCCTTTATAATCAAAACTGACTCGATAGCGGCTGCCAGGCGCTTTTATATAGGCAGCTCCACCTTTGTCTACTTTCTGGAACCTTCGTTTTCTGGTTCCTTGTGGTATGTTCTGTTTCTTTTAGTTTCGACCAGCTTGAAGTTGTCTTCGCTTATAGCTCGTTAGTTTAGTACATAAATTCTTAATTCAGACAACAACCGAGAATCGTTGATTCATCCTCTCGACAAACAGATGGCGCATAATCATCACATTGCCCCCTTCTTAGGACTGTTCGTCCCGAACAGTTGTCCATCCTGGATCCGGCTGATGATATGGGCACAGCCTGTCTATGTGCACAATCTTCTTCTTTGCTTTGGGTCCTTGTTGAATCCTGTAGACCACATCGTTGATCCGTGTTAGGATTTTATAGGGCCCCTCCCACTGACGCTGAAGTTTCGGAGACTTGCCTTTCCGTCTTCGAGGGTTGAACAGCCAAACGAGGTCACCTTCCTGGAATCCGCTACAGTTTGCTCGGAGGTCGTACCTTGTTTTCATCCTGTCACTGGCTATCTTGAGATTCCTCCTTGCGAGCTGGTGGATATCTGCAAGTCTATCACGAAGTTCACCTGTATAACCGCCAGTAGATGCGTTGCTTTCCACAGGTGTCCCAAATTTCAAGTCGCTTGGCAGCCGGATTTGTCTTCCAAAAATCACACTAGAAGGGGTTTGTCCTGTGGAATTATGAACTGCTGTCCGATATGCCATAAGAAAAATAGGGATATAACTGTCCCAATCGCGCTGGTGCTCGCTAACGACTTTCCTTAAGTGCTCTAGCATTGTCCTGTTAAATCGTTCTACCATTCCATCAGATTGGGGATGAAGGGGCGTCGTCCTGGTCTTCTTCATTCCGAGTATCTTACATACTTCTTGAAAAACTTGAGATTCGAAATTTCTCCCTTGGTCAGAATGAAGCTCATGAGGAACACCAAATCTGCAGATCCAATTGTTCACTAATTCCTCTGCAACAGTGATTGCTTCCTGATTTGGAATGGCATATGCTTCGGGCCACTTACTGAAGTAGTCCATAACCACCAAAATGTAACGATTCCCTCGGTCTGATGCTGGAAAAGGTCCCGCCACATCGATTGCAATTCTTTCAAATGGGGCTCCCACGTTGTATTGCTGCATTTCTCCTTTTGTTTTTACTCGAGGGCCTTTGCTGCTGGCACAAATTGTGCATTTACGGCACCAGTCTGTAACATCGTCCCGCATGTGAAGCCAATAGAATCTATCTCTTATTTTTGCCAAAGTTTTATTGACTCCCAGATGTCCTCCTGATGCGCCATTATGACACTCTTCGAGAATATCTCTTATTCTACTGCGAGGGACTAACACTGCATTCGGTGAGAGGTACCGTCAGCGGTTTCCCATTTGCGCTTTAACACTCCTCGCTCGATGTGCAATGAATCCCATTGGGCCCAATAGCTCTTCAGGGTTTCGCTTCTCTCTGCAATATCCTTCCATTCAGGCTTCTCCTCGTATTCCTTCCATGCCAGAATCGAAAAAATATCTGGGTCGTCGCGTTGGGCGTCTCGGAGTCCCTGGTCGTCCCACCCTGTCGTTGGCTCAACGGTCGTCCTTTGACACTTTTCCTCAATACGCCCACAATGTTTGCAATCTTTTATGAATGGTCGCCGGGAGAGTGCATCTGCATTTCCATGGTTTCTTCCCTTTCTGTGGTCTATATTGAAGTCGTAGGACTGAAGTCTCTCTATCCATCTTGCCACTTGTCCTTCAGGGTTTTTGAATTGCATCAGCCATTTTAATGCTGCATGATCCGTTCGAAGGATGAAGTTTTGCCCATAGAGATACTTGTGGAAGTGTTTAGTTGAGTCCACGATTGCCAATAGTTCCCGTCTTGTGACACAGTAATTCCGCTCCGATTTTGACAGCGCTCTACTGTAATAAGCTATGACCTTTTCCTGTCCGTCGAAGTTTTGTGATAGCACTGCACCAATCCCGACATTACTCGCGTCTGTGTCCAATATGAATCTTTCGCCTGGCTTCGGGTATGTGAGTATTGGTGCCTGGCAAAGTCCTAGTTTTAGTGTGTTGAAACTTTCCTCGCACTTTTCTGTCCAGAGGCAAGGGAAAGCGCAACCATCGCAGCCCTTAGAATAAAAGAATCCGGTTTCTGGACTGGAACCAGGGGAGGACACACGAAGGTACTGAACTCAGTTACTATCCCCACAAAAACCGACTTCTGCATTCCCGAAATTACCTTCACGAGGAACTACGGAGTCCACATCCCTTCACGTCGTGAATGGATAAATAGACCACATAGGTTTCAGGATGCCATAAACGTTTTTACTGATGGCTCTAAGCTCGAGGGTCGAGTGGGAGGAGGAGTATTTTCCCCAGAACTTGGGATTGAAATCTCCTTCCGACTTCCCGATCACTGCAGTGTATATCAAGCGGAGATTCTAGCCATACAAGAAGCTGTTCTGCAAATTAACCAGCAAGGCGATGGGAACCGGACTGTCTACATCTTCTCAGATAGTCAGGCAGCTCTGAAAGCCCTGCGCTCCTGCACAAACAGCTCTAGAACTACCTCTGAATGTCGCAGATCTCTTAACGAGATGGCTCAGCAGTTCAGGACCCTCCTCGTTTGGGTGCCCGGTCACCGAAATATAGAGGGAAATTGTAAAGCTGACGAACTGGCTAGGAGAGGCACGACCGCTACTCTCCTTCCAGAAAAGGAAAGAGTTGGTATGCCTTGGGCCTCCTTTAAACTCCGATGCAAGCAACACACAATTACACAAGCGAAAAAGCATTGGAGGGATCTTAATAAATGCACTTTGGCCAAATTAACCTGGCCCTCCTATGATCTCAGGCGAACTACCTTATTACTGAGCCTTGGGAGACAAGAACTCTCAGTTATAGTGGGCGTCTTAACCGGACACTGTCTGATAGGGACGCATGCGACCCGTTTAGGTCTTGAGACCCACGATTTCTGCAGAAGCTGTAAGAACCTTGACGAGGCGGAAAGTGTACTACACCTCCTCTGCCACTGCCCGGCCCTAAGCAGGATAAGGCTAACCACATTTGGTGAACCCTTTCTAAGCAACCTTGCGGAAATCTCGAAGTTTGGGATCCCGCAGCTTAGAAGATTCATTACTTCCTCGAGATGGTTTAACGAAGAAACGACATTTTAACATCAAGTTTAAAGTGGGATCACTATGGCATCACAATGGGCCTATCCTTCTGGCCTAAGTGTGTGGGCTTGAACCAAAAGCTCAGCCATATCTAACCTAACCTAACCTAACCTTTCTGTCCAGATAAATGGTTTTCCTTTTTCTGTCAGTTTATGTAATTCCTTAGCCTTGTCGGCAAAATTCCTGACGAAACGCCTATAATAGGTGGCAAGGCCCAAAAAGCTTCGAAGTTCATGCTTATCCTTCGGTGTGGGCCAATTCTTAACCGCTGTTATTTTCTCAGGATCTGTTTGAACTCCATTGGATGAAACCACATGTCCGAGATAGTTGACTTGGTCTCTGAACAGTACGCACTTTTTAGGGCTGAGTTTCAGTTGGGCTGTCCTCAACTTTTGGAAAACCTCTCGTAGATTGCCCAGATGTTCCTCGAAACTTTTTCCAACGACGATGATATCGTCCAAATAAACCAGACAAGTCTTCCATGTCAGTCCTCGCAAGACGCATTCCATCAGTCGTTCGAATGTAGCTGGAGCATTACACAGTCCAAACGGCATGACAGTAAACTGCCACAGGCCGTTTCCTACAGAGAAGGCTGTCTTTTCTCGGTCCTCTGGGTGAATTTCGACTTGCCAGTAGCCGCTCTTAAGATCCAAGGTAGAAAACCATTTAGCTCCAGAGAGAGTATCCAGTGTATCATCGATACGAGGTAATGGGTAGCTGTCCTTTTTAGTGATATCGTTTAACCGCCGATAATCCACGCAAAATCTTGTACTGCCATCTTTCTTTCTGACTAGCACCACGGGAGACATCCAAGGGCTTTTCGACTCCTCTATAAGGCCTTGTCTTCTCATATCTTCAATCATACCGGCTGCCTCTTCCCGCTTGGCTAGTGGTAGTCTTCTCGGCGGTTGTTTAATTGGCTGGGCATCTTTGGTGTCGATCCTGTGTTGAACCATGTCCGTTTTCCCGAAGTCATCATCTCTCATGGCGAAGATATCACTGAAATCCTCTACTAATTTCCTTGCCTGGAGATACTGTTTTTGTTCAAGACAACTAGTTGAGAGCACTGCGTTTACTAATTTCGTGGCCTTTGGCTTTGGTTTTGGAACCGTTTCGTTGTTAGCGCACTCCACTAATGTAATCTGTTCTGCCGGTTCTCCTTTCCCCAAAACCGTATCCTTCTTCAATCGTACTTCTCGTTCGTTAGTATTTAGCACTCTCACGAAAACCTCCTTCTTGTCGTCGATGCTCACCAGACATTTTCCAATTGCTATATTTTTGCTTTGTTCCGTTTTTTCTGGTTCTATAAGGTAAAATCGGTAGCTCCCGGGATCACCATCGACTATCGCTCGTACCAATTTCTCAGCACACGGAGGAAGCACGGTATCTTCACGAGCGACGACTTTAAGCTGCGAATAACAAGTGGATCCTGTGGCCATTGGAATCTCCTTGTTGTCATATCTCAGTATTTCCTCTCCAATGTCCAGTAGAATTTTATGTGCTTTCATAAAGTCCAGACCGAGAATGCACTCGTCTGTTATATCAGCTACCAGGAACGAATGTGAAAATCCAATGTCAGCCAGAACCACATCCAACATAATTTCCCCGTGTAATCGTACTGGCTCTCCTGTTGCAGTTTTCAGTCTGTATTGGCGTGCGTCTCTCAGCCATTTATTGCCGACCATGTCAGCCCGGATAACAGATTTTGAAGCACCAGTGTCTACAGTTATTGTGCATTTTTCAGCTCCAATCTTTCCTTCGATAACCAGGCTGTTGCCACTGCGCTGCAGTTGTTTGATAGTGGTGATGATGACACCGGGGGCTTCAATTTCCCCGACTAACTCCCGCCCCATGGAGTTAGTCTTTATTCGTTTCCCTGCTGCTGTCCGCGGGGAGACACGGACTCATTGTTTTCGGCCTCCCTCTGGTCACCTTTCCTCCGATGTCCGCATTTTTCACAGCAAGTTCCGCCACTCCTATTTTCGGGAGACTCTGCTCTCCTTCGCTTTCTGCAATTCCTTTGCAAATGACCCGGTTCACTACAGTTCCAGCATCGGAGTCGACCGCGTACTTCCGTTGCATTCATTCTGTTGCAACTATCCTCTGTTGTGTGGATCTCTCTGAGGCGGACTGCACTTCTTGATGCTTGCCTCGCTGCCTCGTATGCCAGAGCATATGCCAAAACTTCTGCGGTATTCTTCTTTCCGGCCAATCTGGCTGCCTGTTGTAGATCCCGGTCGGCAAAAGAGTTAAGGAAAGCCTCTCTTGCTACTTCGTTGATGTAGTCTTGGCCGAAGCTAGGATAAGCCAGATGCACTAACCTCTCGATATCGGCGCATAGTTGTTGTAAAGTTTCTCCTGGCTTTTGAAGTCGATTGCGAAGTTGAAGTCGATAAACCTCTTGCATGTGTTGATCACCGTAACGCATTTCCAGCGCTTGAACTAAGAACCCGTAGCTGTTGCGATGTTCTGCTGGTATTGACTGCAATATTTCTGCTGCTGTGCCCCTTAGTGACAACGTTAAGGCGGTTGCTTTCTCCTCCTCAGTCCAGAAATTGCCTGCTGCTGCTGCTTCGAATTGGAGCTTATAAGTAGACCATGGGCTTTGCCCGTCGAAAGTTGGAGGCTGCAGTTTCCTAACTCCGGTGACTTCGTGAGATGCCGTCGCTGGGTGGTGAATCTTTACCCTTTCCAGCTCGGCCCTGACCGATTCTAGCTCAATCTTCAACTTTTCATCATTTTCCCTCATGGAATTTTCGAGCTTTTCCAGATCATTCTCTACATTTGCTTTAATAGAAGATTCGAGATTTTCCAGATCATTCCTCACATTTGCCTTGATGGAAGATTCGAGATTTTCCAGATCATTCCTTACATTTTCTTTCATGTTATCTAGCTTGTTGTCGACAGAAAGGGAGAATGATTCGATTTTCTGCTCCAGTTGGTTCTTCTGCTCTTCCATAGACTCTTTGAGTTCTGCTAACGAGCGTTCATGAGCTACTGCTAACAATTTCTGTTCATCCTTTAACGCCAACACTTCCGCCTTGATTTCTATAGTTGAACGTTCTTGTAATTCCTTCATATCTGCCTTCATCTCCGCTGATGCACGCTCTTGCACTTCCTTCATCTCCGCTGATGCACGCTCTTGCACTCCCTTCATCTCCGCTGATGCACGTTCTTGTGCCTCTTTCATCCCCATCAATGTCTTAAAAAGTTCTGCCATACTCACTGTCGTTTCTTCTGGCTCCGCTTCTACCTCGTCTTCAAACATGTAGGTTTCAGGATCCTTACCTTCGTTCACCATAGCTTCTCGAAGCAGGGCGGTGAGGGAACTTTTAGCCCCCACCGTTGACAGCGAGCGTTTACTTAATTCTTTTTTCAACTCTACAGTGCGCAAATCCACTAGCTTTCGACCCATTTTATTAATAAGTCCTTATTTCTCACGCACAAAATTTAAATTCCAATCACAATTATTGTTCAAGTTCAGTTATTTCACTTATCTCTTAATTAATCCCACTTCTGACACCAATTGTTACGTTTTTACGGCTTAACGGATTCGTAGGATTAATTAAGGAATACACTTTTTAATTATCCACACAATAATTTATTTATCACAAACCAAACACAATTTAAAAATAAACACAATTCTTAGAGTTCACTATAATCACTAGCAAATTTAATATTTCGCACTATTCAATTCTAATTATCGCTTTTTATTTCACTACTTTTCACTGTTCTCACTTTAAAACACTTGTATCGCCTTTATAATCAAAACTGACTCGATAGCGGCTGCCAGGCGCTTTTATATAGGCAGCTCCACCTTTGTCTACTTTCTGGAACCTTCGTTTTCTGGTTCCTTGTGGTATGTTCTGTTTCTTTTAGTTTCGACCAGCTTGAAGTTGTCTTCGCTTATAGCTCGTTAGTTTAGTACATAAATTCTTAATTCAGACAACAACCGAGAATCGTTGATTCATCCTCTCGACAAACAGATGGCGCATAATCATCACAATATGAAGGTGCCGGAAGGGTGTGATTCAATAAAAGATAAACCTTTCCAAATAACTAACTAATGTTTTATTTTGATTTGATAATTAATCCTTTCGAATATAATTCTAATATAATTTTGATGTACTTAATTAAATGAATTTACTTGTTAAGCTCAGTATGGAGTTCGAGCGGAATTCCGTTCCCCATATAAAATACACGTAAAAAAAAAGCACGGAATTCCGTTCACCTGATTTTTCCGTGTACTTTTTGTTTTGTGAGTACGGACTTCCAAGATTTAATATTTTATTTGTTTTTGTTGGAAAAATTACTAACGCCACCTGGATGTGGGGTTGTATGGTTTTCGATGGACCTCTGCAATTAGCTGCCCAAGTGCCAGGAATGTTGCCTGTTGTACTCAGATGCAATATCTTATAGAAGCTGCCTTTGATAGTCGTTGCCTGCGCACTGCTTTGCTGCAATGCCTCGCTGCTGGTGTGTTGTTGTTTCTCAGGGTATCGGGGTCCCTCTCGTGTTCGATAGTTGCTGCAAATCAATATTTGCGTATTAAGTTTTTGGTGAGAAATCTCACTGTGATTCCCTTTAGAGTGCTAACTCAGTACTTTAGCAGATTCTAATATAGGAAAAAAGCTTCAATACTGCTTTTTTGGTTGAAATTGCTTCGAAAACCTCAAGACGATTTGATATCTTCTAGGCCAATTCGCTAGAAAGACTGAATGCAATCTGATCTGACGTTGATTGTGAGTCGGTATTTATTTTCTCTTCGAATAATGGTTGAGGCTAATCTGTAGTAGGGGGCTACGTCTGCGAAGTATATAATTTCGGGTTATGTATTCGATGTCTGATCAGGCTGTTCCTTTTCTGACCCATAGACGTCAAATAGGTTTGTTTTGGTAAGTATGTTTTTTCTTTCGTCGGAATCATTTACCTAAATCAGTTTATATTTAGGCCGTTTTTAAGATATGGTGGGGTTTTCTGAAGGAGGAGCTCTACGAGTGTTTTCAGATAAGTATTTTTGTTGGATTTGTTATACTTTGTGGTAATTTTTTCTTTTTTTTTAGGTCTCTTTTGGTTTATTTCTCGGATTGACTTGAGATGTCTCTTGTTGTTTCATGGTTGGGTTTATTTGCAAAAAAAGGTAATTATTTATACATTTAGTATTTAATTAATTGATTTTATTTTCAGACATGATTTCTATATTGTTACGTTTTTACGGCTTAACGGATTCGTAGGATTAATTAAGGAATGCACTTTTTAATTATCCACACAATAATTTATTTATTACAAACCAAACACAATTTAATTACAAACACAATTCTTACAGTTCACTATAATCACTTTAAATTTAATAACCCGCACTATTAAATTCTATCTATCGCTTTATAGTTCACTTTTAAATCACCACTTTTTACTGTTTCTCACTTTAGAACACTTTTATCGCCTTTCAAATCAAAACTGACTCTCTCAGCGCCTGCAAGCTGCTTTTATATCCAAACTCGGTAGTCTAGGGGTAAGGCGCCTGACTACAATTCCCAGAGGTCCCGGGTTCGATTCCCGGCGGTGCCACGGTCCTAGCCTTTCCCAATTTCCCGCCTACATAACTTTCCTTCTTTCTTCTTCCCTCTTTGCATTCCTGATTCCTCCTGTCATAGCCTTCATTAGTGGTTCTCCGATCCACCAAGCGCATGTCATCGGTTGGTTGATGAGATTCAACTCGTTTCAGGAGGCATAGCACTCCAGCGAGTTGTTCTCGATGCCCCGATGTCAGAGTCGCGAAATGGTTGGGAGTAGGTGAAATAAAAAAAAAATACCGCAGCCAGGTTTGTGACAGTTCTTTCCTTCACTTCTCTCTCTATCTTCCGACTAGAGCTGCTGTTCGACATTTCAAAAATAAATACATGGTCGACAGTACAAAGGGGCCTTTCCCTAAGTCTCTAATGTGTCACAAAAAAAAAAATACATGTGTGCAATTCACACGTGGTAGAAGTGAAACCTTCAAAAATTTTGGCTTCAAGATAATGAGACGAATGTAATATTTCGGAAAGAGGATAATTGTAGGTTTTAGTAATGATCATAGTGATACAAAGTTTGATAATTATTTTACATTTTATTTGTATATATTACGTAGATTTATTCAGACTCAGAGCTTACATTTTCGATAAATGATATGTTTTCCCACATGCTTGAATGCGATAGTAAGAGAATCACGAATTCTTAACCTCATAATTTTCATAGCAAGGTACAATAAATGATATGGAGTAACTCCACGCCGGTCTGCTCTGCGTAATTCACTAGTCGCAATTGCAAATGGTGTTACATTTATTCCCTCTCTGAATGATCGGAAATGGCCCAAATAAATCGATGGAAAAGAAAGTTCTTCAGCATGTTCATCAAAAAGTATGCTTTTCGGAAGATTATTCTGTCCAGGTGCTATCCGTAAATACTCGTCATCATTCCACATCAGAGTATGTTGTTGCGCAGTGAGACTGTCTTCAATCGGTATATCTTCACTTATTTCTTCTCGATTAATTTCAGCAGTAGTATGGTCATCATTGAAAAAGCTTTCATTAATTTTAATATCGTAAAATAAATAAAGAGGAGTTTTAAGCAAGTACCGAAGCCATGTACGAAGTGTCCGTTTATTTACTAGTCCTACTAAGTAGCTTGATTTGTGAATTTTTTGTTTTCTTAATGTGAACGTTTATGCAATGATCATCATCAATATTCCGAGGCAAATGTTTCACCATATTGTCCACATCGACAGGTACGTTAATAATTTGGCCATAAATTCCGTATTGTCCATGGACATGTCGCAACCTTCTTATTTGCATGAATGGGATCCGCGGAGAGACAAGTCTTTCAGAAATTAAATCCAGTGGTGGTAGGAATGCAGGTATCGCTTCATACTTGAATCCGTTGTATTTGGACATTGTTGGAATTACTTTTCTCTCGATTGCTTGAAAGCACGTGTTGCACAGGGAAATATTCTTACTTGTATCATAATTTTCAATTATTGCACGTAGAAGGTCTTCATGTTCAGCACATGGTGGTTTCAAATCTTGTTGGAACCACAATCGTTCACAAACGGAGCACACATAACCAAACATGTTGTTAAAATTTTTTTTCGAAATTTTTCGTGAGCAACTCTATTTCGATGAAATTGTGCGTATGGAGTTACAAGCTGTTGATTAACTTGAAGGACACCTAAAAATTTGCACATTTATGGTTTTTTTAATTCAGAAAATGATCAAATACACACTAATTTGAAGTTTATAAAAATGTACCTACAAGTACTCACAATCATTATCCACAATATCATTTTCAATTAAGGCATCACCTTCCACATTTGAAATATCCATGGGAATATCATCTGGAAAAAGTAACGAATGAGGTTATAAACATCATGTACGGTGATTATTCATCTGACATACAAGCACGCGTATTAGGACAAAATTTGTTGATTAGAAAATACTTGAGTACTTACTATGATCACTTTCACTATTTTTAACAGTAAAATCATTATTATGCGTAACAGAACTATCATTATACACATTCAATAACGTTTTTCGACGTGCACGAAATTCACGAACACGTTCCGTTGAACTTTTTGCTGTCTTTTTAATCTTGTTTTCCCTTTTTTTCGATAATCGCGACAATATTCTGCATTCGTTTTCGGCATATTTGAAGAATTTTATTATAAAAATGATGATGATACAAAACACCACGGCTGTTATGATGTAAAATAATTATCAAACTTTGTATAAACACTGTATAATGTTTCCTATCTCATTTTCTCCCACTTTAAATCTTATGAATGTATGTGTCTGTCTCTTTTTACTGTCGCTTTTTCGTTTCATAAATTTTCAAATCACAACGATGCTAAAGAAGTTTTCACTTCAAAAAAAGCTCCACCTTTATTTAACTTCTGGAACCTTCTCGAGTCCTTTTTCTCGAGCCTAGTGGTATGTTCTTTTCTTTTCGTCCAGAAGCTTGAAGTTGTCTTCACTTATCGCGCGTTCCAATTTTAGTTTAGTACATAAATCATTAGTTCAGACATCAACCAGAGTTGTTATCGACAATCGTTGATTATGCTTTTTCACAACCAGATGGCGCATAAATCATCACAATATATATGTTTTTTTGATGGTGACCGAACATTCTCCCCGCCTTCAAGTATCTACTTCAACGGAAAGATTTTCCCTATTTTTTTGTTTTTTTTACAGTGATAAATAAATGATGTTTTAATTTTAAATGTGCTTTTGGTTTTTGCTATTTCGTAGGCGGAAGTGTATTAACGTTGCTGATCTGCGGCCGTGTTAGTTGGTAGTAAACATATTGTTACGTTTTTACGGCTTAACGGATTCGTAGGATTAATTAAGGAATACACTTTTTAATAATCCACACAATAATTTATTTATTACAAACCAAACACAATTTAAAAATAAACACAATTCTTAGAGTTCACTATAATCACTAGCCAATTTAATAACTCGCACTATTCAATTCTAATTATCGCTTTTTATTTCACTATAAATCACCACTTTTTACTTTGGAAGTCGATAAACCTCTTGCATGTGTTGATCACCGTAACGCATTTCCAGCGCTTGAACTAAGAACCCGTAGCTGTTGCGATGTTCTGCTGGTATTGACTGCAATATTTCTGCTGCTGTGCCCCTTAGTGACAACGTTAAGGCGGTTGCTTTCTCCTCCTCAGTCCAGAAATTGCCTGCTGCTGCTGCTTCGAAATGGAGCTTATAAGTAGACCATGGGCTTTGCCCGTCGAAAGTTGGAGGCTGCAGTTTCCTAACTCCGGTGACTTCGTGAGATGCCGTCGCTGGGTGGTGAATCTTTACCCTTTCTAGCTCGGCCCTGACCGATTCTAGCTCAATCTTCAACTTTTCATCATTTTCCCTCATGGAATTTTCGAGCTTTTCCAGATCATTCTCTACATTTGCTTTAATAGAAGATTCGAGATTTTCCAGATCATTCCTCACATTTGCCTTGATGGAAGATTCGAGATTTTCCAGATCATCAGATCATCAGCCGGATCCAGGATGGACAACTGTTCGGGACGAACAGTCCTAAGAAGGGGGCAATGTGATGATTATGCGCCATCTGTTTGTCGAGAGGATGAATCAACGATTTCCGGTTGTTGTCTGAACTAAGAATTTATGTACTAAACTAACGAGCGATAAGCGAAGACAACTTCAAGCTGGTCGAAACTAAAAGAAACAGAACATACCACAAGGAACCAGAAAACGAAGGTTCCAGAAAGTAGACAAAGGTAGAACTGCCTATATAAAAGCGCCTGGCAGCCGCTATCGAGTCAGTTTTGATTATAAAGGCGATACAAGTGTTCCAAAGTGAAAAAGTGGTGATTTATAGTGAAATAAAAAGCGATAATAAGAATTGAATAGTGCGAAATATTAAATTTGCTAGTGATTATAGTGAACTCTAAGAATTGTGTTTATTTTTAAATTGTGTTTGGATTGTGATAAGTAAATTATTGTGTGGATTATTAAAAAGTGTATTCCTTAATTAATCCTACGAATCCGTTAAGCCGTAAAAACGTAACAATTGGTGTCAGAAGTGGGATTAATTAAGAGATAAGTGAAATAAGTGAACTTGAACAATAATTGTGATTGGAATTTAAATTTTGTGCGTGAGAAATAAGGACTTGTTAATAAAATGGGTCGAAAGCTAGTGGATTTGCGCACTGTAGAGTTGAAAAAAGAATTAAGTAAACGCTCGTTGTCAACGGTGGGGGCTAAAAGTTCCCTAACCGCCCTTCTTCGAGAAGCTATGGTGAACGAAGGTAAGGATCCTGAAACCTACATGTTTGAAGACGAGGTAGAAGCGGAGCCAGAAGAAACGACAGTGAGTATGGCAGAACTTTTCAAAACATTGATGGTGATGAAGGAAGCGCAAGAACGGTCATCAGCAGCGCAAGAACGGTCATCAGCAGCGCAAGAACGTGCATCAGCAGAGTTGAAGGCAGATATGAGGGAAGCAACAACAGAAATCAAGGCGGAAGTGTTGGCGTTAAAGGATGAACAAAAAATGTTAACAGTAGTTCATGAACGTTCGATCGCAGATCTCAAAGAGTCGATGGAAGAACAGAGGAACCAGCTGGAACAGAAAATCGAATCATTCTCCCTTTCTGTCGACAACAAGCTAGATAACATGAAAGAAAATGTAAGGAATGATCTGGAAAATCTCGAATCTTCCATCAAGGTAAATGTGAAGAATGATCTGGAAAATCTCGAATCCTCCATCAAGGCAAATGTAAGGAATGATTTAGAAAAGCTCGAAACTGAACTAGAAACTGTCAGAGCCGACCTGGAAAGGGTAAAGATTCAACACCCAGCGGCAGCATCTCACGAAGTCATCGGAGTTAGGAAACTACAGCCTCCAACTTTTGACGGGCAAAGCCCATGGCCTACTTATAAGCTCCAATTCGAAGCAGCAGCAGCAGGCAATTTCTGGACTGAGGAGGAAAAAGCAACGGCCTTAACGTTGTCACTAAGGGGCCCAGCGGCAGAAATATTGCAGTCAATACCAGCAGAACATCGCAACAGCTACGGGTTCTTAGTTCAAGCACTGGAAATGCGTTACGGCGATCAACACATGCAAGAGGTTTATCGACTTCAACTTCGCAATCGACTTCAAAAGCCAGGAGAAACTTTACAACAACTATGCGCCGATATCGAGAGGTTAGTGCATCTGGCTTATCCTAGCTTCGGCCAAGACTACATCAACGAAGTAGCAAGAGAGGCTTTCCTGAACTCTTTTACCGACCGGGATCTACAAATGGCAGCCAGATTGGCCGGAAAGAATACTACCGCCGAAGTTTTGGCATATGCTCTGGCATACGAGGCAGCGAAGCAAGCAACAAGGAATACGGTCCACCTCAGGGGAATCAATATGACTGAGAACATTTGCCATCGAGTCAACACCTCGGAAGTACGTCGTCGTCTACGATGCTGGAACTGTGGTGAGCCGGGTCATTTACAAAGGAGTTGCCGAAAGCGAAGGAGAGTGGAATCGCCAGGGAGTAGGAGTGGCTCAACATGCTGTGGAAAATGTGGACAACGGCAGAAAGGCGACCGGAGGGAGTTGGTGGGGAAAATTGAGACCCCTGATGTTATCGTCAACATCACCCAACTGCAGCGTGGCAACAACAGCCTTGTCATCGAGGGGAAAGTTGGCGATGAACAATACACAATTACCGTAGATACAGGTGCTTCAAGATCTGTCATCAGGGCTGATTTGGTCGGTAGAAAGTGGCTGAAAAACGCAGACCAGTACATCCTGAAAACTGTAACAGGAGAGCCAGTGAAATTACATGGGGAAACAATGATGGACGTGGTACTCGGCGACATTAAATTTACACATTCGTTCCTGGTAGCTGACATCGTAGACGAGTGTATTCTTGGTTTGGACTTTATGACAACACACGGAATACTATTGGACCTTGGAGAATTGATGATGAAACACCGCAACAGGGGAATTCCAATGGATACTGCTCTGTCCCGGCGACCATGCGAACCAGCTTTTAAAGATCGTCGGTGTATTGAGGAAAAGTGTCAAAAGATGACTGCTGAGCCAAGGATAAATTACAAGGACCAGGGAATTCGAGATGCGCAACGCGACGACTCGGACATATCTGCGATTTTGTCATGGAAAGAACACGAGGAGAAGCCTAAATGGAAAGACATCGCAGAGAGAAGTGAAATCCTGAAGAGCTATTGGGCCCAATGGGATTCATTGCATATCGAAGGAGGAGTATTGAAGCGCAAATGGGAAACAGCTGATGGTACCTCTCATCGAATGCAGGTGCTGGTCCCTCGTGCTGGAATAACAGATATTCTCGAGGAGTGTCACAATAGCCCGTCAGGAGGACATTTGGGAGTCAACAAAACTCTGGCAAAAGTAAAGGAGAGATTCTATTGGCTTCATATGCGGGAGGATGTTACGAACTGGTGTCGTAAATGTACAGTTTGTGCCGGCAGTAAGGGTCCTCGAGTCAGAGCGAAAGAAGAAACTCGACAATACAACGTTGGGACCTCAGTTGAGAAAATCGGAAGGGAGAATCCTAAGACGGCCAGTGATAGGATGAAACCAAGGTACGACCTCCGAGCGAACAGTAGTGGGTACAAGGAAGGTGACCTTGTTTGGCTGTTCAACCCTCGAAGACGGAAAGGCAAGTCTCCGAAACTTCAGCGTCAGTGGGAGGGGCCCTATAAAATCCTAACACGGATCAACGATGTGGTCTACAGGATTCAACAAGGACCCAAAGCAAAGAAGAAGATTGTGCACATAGACAGGCTGTGCCCATATCATCAGCCGTATCCAGGATGGACAACTGTTCGGGACGAACAGTCCTAAGAAGGGGGCAATGTGATGATTATACGCCATCTGTTTGTCGAGAGGATGAATCAACGACTTTCGGTTGTTGTCTGAACTAAGAATTTAAGTACTAAACTAAAATTGGAACGCGCGATAAGTGAAGACAACTTCAAGCTCCTGGACGAAAAGAATAGAACATACCACTAGGCTCGAGAAAAAGGACTCGAGAAGGTTCCAGAAAGTAGACAAAGGTAGAACTGCCTATATAAAAGCGCCTGGCAGCCGCTATCGAGTCAGTTTTGATTATAAAGGCGATACAAGTGTTCCAAAGTGAAAAAGTGGTGATTTATAGTGAAATAAAAAGCGATAATAAGAATTGAATAGTGCGAAATATTAAATTTGCTAGTGATTATAGTGAACTCTAAGAATTGTGTTTATTTTTAAATTGTGTTTGGATTGTGATAAGTAAATTATTGTGTGGATTATTAAAAAGTGTATTCCTTAATTAATCCTACGAATCCGTTAAGCCGTAAAAACGTAACAATACACTCGTCTACTATGTCAGCTACCAGGAACGAATGTGTAAAATTAATGTCGCCGAGTACCACGTCCATCATTGTTTCCCCATGTAATTTCACTGGTTCTCCTGTTACAGTTTTCAGAATGTACTGGTCCGCGTTTTTCAGCCACTTTCTACCGACCAAATCAGCCCTGATGACAGATCTTGAAGCACCTGTATCCACGGTAATTGTGTATTGTTCATCACAAACTTTCCCCTCGATGACAAGGCTGTTGTTGCCACGCTGCAGTTGGGTGATGTTGACGATGACATCAGGGGTCTCCATTTTCCCCACTAACTCCCTCCGGTCGCCTTTCTGCCGTTGTCCACATTTTTCACAGCATGTTGAGCCACTCCTACTCCCTGGCGATTCCACTCTCCTTCGCTTTCGGCAACTCCTTTTAAATGGCCCGGCTCGCCACAGTTCCAGCATCGTAGACGACGACGTACTTCCGAGGTGTTGACTCGATGGCAAATGTTCTCAGTCATATTGATTCCCCTGAGGTGGACCGTATTCCTTGTTGCTTGCTTCGCTGCCTCGTATGCCAGAGCATATGCCAGAACTTCTGCGGTATTCTTCTTTCCGGCCAATCTGGCTGCCTGTTGTAGATCTCGGTCAGCAAAAGAGTTAAGGAAAGCCTCTCTTGCTACTTCGTTGATGTAGTCTTGGCCGAAGCTAGGATAAGCCAGATGCACTAACCTCTCGATATCGGCGCATAGTTGTTGTAAAGTTTCTCCTGGCTTTTGAAGTCGATTGCGAAGTTGAAGTCGATAAACCTCTTGCATGTGCTGATCACCGTAACGCATTTCCAGCGCTTGAACTAAGAACCCGTAGCTGTTGCGATGTTCTGCTGGTATTGACTGCAATATTTCTGCTGCTGTGCCCCTTAGTGACAACGTTAAGGCCGTTGCTTTCTCCTCCTCAGTCCAGCAATTGCCTACTGCTGCTGCTTCGAATTGGAGCTTATAAGTAGACCATGGGCTTTGCCCGTCGAAAGTTGGAGGCTGCAGTTTCCTAACTCCGATGACTTCGTGAGATGCCGTCGCTGGGTGGTGAATCTTTACCCTTTCTAGCTCTGCTCTGACCGATTCTAGCTTAACCTTCAACTTTTCATCATTTTCCCTCATGGAATTTTCGAGCTTTTCCAGATCATTCTCTACATTTGCTTTAATGGAAGATTCGAGATTTTCCAGCTTTTTGTCAACAGAGAATGGCATTAGTTCGAATTTCTGCTCCATCTGGTTTCTCTGTTCTTCCATAGACTCTTTGAGTTCTGCTAACGAGCGTTCATGAGCTACTGCTAATAATTTCTGTTCATCTTTTAACGCCAACACTTCCGCCTTGATCTCTGTTGTCGCTTCTTTCATCTCTGCTGATGCACGTTCTTGCGCTGCTGATGACCGTTCTTGCGCTGCTGATGACCGTTCTTGCGCTTCCTTCATCACCATCAATGTTTTAAAAAGTTCTGCCATACTCACTGTCATTTCTTCTGGCTCCGCTTCTACTTCGGCTTCAAAAATGAAGGTTTCAGGATCTTTTCCCTCGATCACCATAGCTTCTCGAAGCAGCGCGGTTAAGGAACTTTTAGCACCCACCGTTGACAACGAGCGTTTACTTAGTTCTGTTTTCAACTCCACAGTACGCAAATCAACTAATTTTCGACCCATTTTATTATTATGTCTTTAGTTCGCACTCACAAAAATTAAATTCCAATCACAATTATTGTTCAAGTTCACTTATTTCACTTATCTCTTAATTAATCCCACTTCTGACACCAATTGTTACGTTTTTACGGCTTAACGGATTCGTAGGATTAATTAAGGAATACACTTTTTAATAATCCACACAATAATTTATTTATTACAAACCAAACACAATTTAAAAATAAACACAATTCTTAGAGTTCACTATAATCACTTTCAATTTAATAACTCGCACTATTCAATTCTAATTATCGCTTTTTATTTCACTATAAATCACCACTTTTTACTTTGGAACACTTGTATCGCCTTTATAATCAAAACTGACTCGATAGCGGCTGCCAGGCGCTTTTATATAGGCAGCTCCACCTTTGTCTACTTTCTGGAACCTTCGTTTTCTGGTTCCTTGTGGTATGTTCTGTTTCTTTTAGTTTCGACCAGCTTGAAGTTGTCTTCGCTTATCGCTCGTTAGTTTAGTACATAAATTCTTAGTTCAGACAACAACCGGAAATCGTTGATTCATCCTCTCGACAAACAGATGGCGCATAATCATCACAATATTTTTGTGATTGGCCGTTTCAGGATATTATTTTTTGTTCGTATTGTGACCACTCGGATTAAATTATCCGATCCGGGATGTGTGGCTGTTATTCTGCCTAACAACCATCGAGACGGTGACAATCGTTCGTCTTTTATGAGAACTAGGTCATTAAATTTCACTTCTGTCTTGGGTTTGAGCCATTTTGGTCTTTGTTGTAGACGACTCAAATATTCCGTGCTCCAGCGTGTCCAGAAATTCTGATAGAGGCGTTGAATCAATTGATACCTGTTTAATCGATTGATGTTTATCTCTAAGAGACTGGGTTCTGGACGTGCCAGTAGTGGTCCTCCTATCAGGAAGTGTCCTGGAGTTAATGCCGACATGTCTTCGAGATCTTGAGAGAATTCTGTGAGTGGCCTGGGATTTAATACCGCTTCGATTTGTGTAGTGAGGGTGTTAAATTCTTCATACGTTACTATCGTGTCGCCTATGGTGCGTTTCAGATGATATTTGACGGATTTCACCCCGCTCTCCCATAGTTAACTCCTTGATTTCCTAGAGATTCGGCTAGTTCGAATTCCATCCTGTTATTATTATTTATGAAATTGGACCCAAAATCGCTGTACATGTCGGAGCACAGTCCTCGCCGAGATGAACCTCCGGAAGGCTGTGAGGAAGCCTTCTGTTGATGCATCGGTGACTACTTCAAGATGAATAGCCTTTGTCACCATGCAAATAAATAAGGCGATATAGCTCCTTTGAGTTCGGCTGTTTCTTAATTTGGAGACCTTTAACTCAAATGGACCACAATAATCTACTCCGGTATGCGCGAAGGGTCTTGCTGGACGGATTCTGTATTGGGGAAGATTAGCCATTAGCTGCGTGCGTCCTTCTGCCTTTTGACGAAAACACTGAAGGCATTTGTGATTATGAAATCTGACTGCATTTCGCGCATTCAAGATCCAATATTTTTGTCTCAGGGTATTCAACATTAATTGCGTGCCACCGTGTAATGTGATACTTTTGTAATACTGTAATTTGTATTCTCGCACTTATCGAGTTATCTGTTTTTGATCAACTTTATATTTGACTTTTGATTTTTGTTTTAGTTTTTAATTAGTTAGAAAACGCAATACATGTATACCAGCGGTAGAATAAAACTTTAATCATAAAAGGAGTTTTCATTTTTATTGAATATAAACAACAGGTTATGGGCCCAGGACCGAACAGAATTGGTAAAGTAGAAAGGTATCTTGTTAAAGAATTCTAACTCTTTTTTTAGCTGAGCCTGAAACTTCCGGATACTGCAGTTAATGCACAATACGCCTGAAACTTCAGGATACTGCAGTTAGTGCACAATACATTCCAGGGATCTCCGCTGCATGCTCAACATTTATCTTATTGGTTGTTGAAAGTTTGATAGTTACAAGAAGTGAGGAAGCGTTATATGCGTTGGAAGAAGTAAGTATTCGCTGAAGGGATTAAGATCAAGCTTATAACGTGCTTAGAGCTCTTCAACCTCACAAGGCCCGCAAAATATAATTATAAAAGATGCTGTATACGTGGCATTTTTCATTTTTCAAAAAAACGTGATTTTTTTTCATTTGTTCAAGCTCAATTGAAAAATTAAATGTTGATAAACATTTATTTAAAAAAAAAATCTTGTACATTGTCCCTTCATTATTTCATGTGACCAAAAAAAAAAAAAAAAAAAAAAAAATTAAAAGGAGTCAAATGTCCCTTAATTGAATCGAAAATATGGATATTGAAAAATTAAAACCGCACAATTATTCAAGTTGAAACAATATTAACACATTGACGGACAGAAGGAACAAGTGAAGTTCGAAAATTAACACTACATGCTTTGTATATTAGAAGTACATGTAGTTTTAATCTTTTTGCTTAAATAAACTTAATTTTGATTAATTTAGCAACCTAAAAATTGTTCAAAACATGGCACTAGGCTTCTACTTTTACACCGGTAAATGCACATTTGTGCCGCTATACCGTAGTGTCTAAAAACGGCCGTTTCGTTTTGGACGGCTTTTACCGTCATGCCACATAGTGAATTTCACTTTTACGGCTATAGACGCAACTATCCGTCAACGTGTTAATTCTACAACAAATCGAAATGAGCTGTTCGGAATAATAAATAAAAATGCGTATGCCGCTATATGTTTGTCAAATTGTCAAATTAACAAATATGCGTTTGTCGCACCACGTTTGTCGTGTTTATAAACAGAAAGGCGTTTGTCGCTACACGTTTGTCGTGTTTATAAACAGAAAGGCGTTTGTCGCTACACGTTTGTCGTGTTAATAAATAAAAATGCGTATGTCGCTACATGTTTGTCATGCTGTCAAACTAACAAATATGCGTTTGTAGAACCACGTTTGTCGTGTTATGAAATTTAAAAAAAAAAAGAATACATTTATGGGTTTGTCCCTCAATGTCTGTTACGTTGTCAAAATATAAATATGTCAATGAATGAATAATTAAGTCAATTACAATCAATTTTTAGATAAAACAAGTTTGAAATCGCAATAAAAATGGCAGACAAAATCGACACTGGTCACATTAGTAGATTTGATGGCTCCAATTACAATCAATGGAGATTTCAAATCCAGTGTGCGCTACGAGCGAAAGGAGTGTTTGCGATCGTCGATGGTACCGAAGCCAAACCAGCAGAAGCTGGCAATGAGCAATCAGGATGGATAAAAAATGACGCTGCTGCAATGTTTATCATGACTTCTGCAATGGATTTTTCTCAAATAACGCTCATTGAAAACTGCTCCTCGTCAAAAGACATGCTGATCAAACTCGATTCAATCTACATGCAGAGATCAGAATCAAATAAAATGATAGCGCATGAGAAATTCCATCAGTACAAGATGAAAGAAAATGAAAAGATGGCGCAACATGTAGCCAATGTCGAAAATCTTGCTAAAAGGCTTAGAGAAATGGGTGAGAACATCACTGACGCTGCGATAATGACCAAAATCATCGGCACACTACCACCTAAATTTAGAAACTTCCGTCAAGCGTGGCTTTCAATGTCAGATGATAGGCAAAATATTCTAAACTTGACGTCCAGACTCATCGATGAAGAATCTAACCTTACTGCGACAGAACAAGTTGAGTCGGCTTTAGTTTTGACACACAGCTCGAGAAAATATAATTTTCGTGGGCGAACAAGAGGTCGAGGTGGTCATCATGAGACTCAAAGGAACCAGCGTTATCATCCGTATCAACAGAGAAAGCAAGAAAGCAGCATCAGTAATGAAAAATTATCCCAAGAGAAACCAATGGCTCCAATTTGTTACAACTGTCGTAAACGTGGACATATAGCTCGCAACTGCTGGTTCAATAGTCAGGATTCAGAAAATTTGAGCAAAGATCACAGTAAGTTTTCGGCTTTAAGTGCGGCCATCTCAGTGAAATATGATGATATGTCCAATTTTTGGACGATGGATAGTGGAGCCAGCGCTCATATGACTCATCACTTGGATTTTTTCTCAAAGCTTTCTAAAGTTGATCATGCAACCGTCCTACTTGGAAACAATGAGTCACTTCATGTGGAAGGAATTGGAGATGTCAGGATTAAGAAGCTAATTAACAACTCTTGGTACGAATCTATCATCACGGATGTCTTATATGTTCCGGATTTGAAGAGAAACTTGTTTTCAGAAGGCGTCATTACAAAAAAGGGTTGGACAATCATCAAGAAAGGAACGGTTGCTGAAATCTATGACGGTGATGAACTTATTGCTTCTGCTGTTCAAGAAAATAACAAACTTTATCGGATGTTATTCCAAACGTTGCATAATCATGAAGCCAATGTAGCAACTAGTTCCTCGAATCAAGATTTGAAGCTGTGGCATGAAAGATTAGCACATGTTCATGTTGACAGAGTAAAAGATATTATAAACAACGGCATAGTCTCGGGAATTACTGGTGTTCACAACTCTTCATTTTTTTGTAAAGCTTGTGTTCATGGTAAACAACACCGTTTTCCACATCAAAGTCATTGTCCTAGAAAAGAAAAAGTCGGAGAACGAGTTTTTGTTGATGTCTGTGGTCCTTTTTCAACTGAATCAATTGGTGGAGCGAAGTATTTTCTTCTTTTTAAAGATGACTACTCAGGATTCATGAACGTTTACCTTTTGATGCACAAATCAGATGTCTATCAGCGACTAGTTGAATATTGTAAGATGATGGACCGAGCTGGACACAGTGTACAATGTCTTCACTGTGACAACGGACGAGAATTTACCAATGGAAATGTTATTACCTTTTTGAAAGAACACGGAATCAAACTTGAGACAACTGCTCCATATACACCTCAACAAAATGGCCGAGTAGAAAGAGAGATGCAAACTATCATGGGAGCTGTTCGATCGATGTTGTATACAGCAGGTACTTCAGCTTCAAATCTTTGGGGTGAGGCAGTGAGTACAGCAGTTTACATTCTGAACAGAACACCTACATCCCATACCAAGACATCTACGCCATTTGAAATTATGTACGGCTCGAAGCCTTCCATCAAACATCTGCGAAAATTTGGATGTGAAGCTTATATGCACATTCCAGAATGTCAAAGAACCAAACTGCAACCAAAGTCGAAGAAGATGATCTTTGTAGGGTATGATGGTGATTCAGAGAATTATCGTTTGCTAGACATTGTCACGAAGAAAATCAAAGTGTCTAGAAATGTCATCTTTAACGAAGATTCGACTAGTCCACCAAACCCCGAATCTATTAACTTACAGAAGATGTGTGAAGAAATTGTGCAAGATGATTCAACGAGAGAAGAAATACAACCTCCGATTGCAGAAATTCAAGAAGAGGCACTCGAAGATCACCGCCAAGACAGAAACGAAGTTGAAGTGATCAATCCAAACCAAATGAAGTTGAGACCACGAGACCAACTAAAGAAGCCAACTCGTTTTACTGCAAATTTCACTGAAATTCCAGAGCCTTTGACATATTCGGACGCTATGAATAGTCCAGATGTTCTTAAGTGGAAGGCTGCAATCGATGAAGAATTGGAGTCTTTAAAAAAAAACAATACCTGGAAAGTAGTTCCTAAGGAACCAGGAATGAACGTCGTTGGATCAAAATGGGTCTTCAAGATCAAGGACACAGGTAACAAGGACAATCCACGATTCAAAGCAAGACTATGTGCGAAAGGGTTTACTCAGAAGGAAGGCTTAGATTATCAAGAAATTTTCTCACCAACAACTCGATACGATTCGATTAGGATTCTCCTGGCTCTTGCAGTTCAACACAAATGCAAAATTATGCAATTTGATGTGAAGACTGCATTTTTGCATGGAAATCTGGATGAAACTATATACATGGGACCACCAGAAGGAGCAGGAGTTCCAGATTCTATGGTTTGTTTACTTCTGAAAGCTCTGTATGGTTTGAAGCAATCATCACGTTGTTGGAACAAACTATTCAATGACTTCATGATTAAGAGAAACTTCAAACGGTCTGAAGCCGATAAGTGTGTTTATGCAAAGGAAACTCAAGGAACATTCATTAAGGTCGTCCTTTATGTTGATGATGGATTGGTATTTTCACCTGATGAAAAGGTTCTGATGGACTTCATTCAAGACCTGAAAGCGACTTTTGAAATCACCTTCAACAGGCCAAAGACTTTCGTAGGTATTCAAATTGAACATGATGAGGACAATCATCGTATCTTCATCCATCAAAGTGAGTATATCAACAAGTTGATAACCAAGTTCGGACAAGAATCCGCAAACGAGGTGAGTGTTCCAGCAGATCCGCATACTGTGCTTAGCCAAGCTGAAGAATGTGACACTGAGGGCAACATTCCATATCAGGAAGCAGTCGGATCTTTGATGTTTGCAGCTCTTGTAACCAGGTGCGACATCATGTTTGCTACTAATTATGTTAGTCGTTTCTCTGCAAAGTTTGGTCAACCCCACTGGAATGCTGTCAAGAGGATACTAAGATATCTTAAAGGCACAAGTCATCTCGGCATAGAATATCGTCATTGCGATGAAGGTTGCAGTTTGCTAGGATATTCTGATGCAGATTATGCAAAAGACATCGACACTCGGCGTTCTACTTTGGGGTACGTGTTCTTCATGTCAGGAGGTCCTATTACTTGGTCAACTCAGAGACAGAAGTCAGTGGCACTATCTACAACTGAAGCAGAATTTGTAGCAGCATGTGAAGCAACGAAAGACATCATTTGGATTCGGCAGTTGTTGGAAGACATTGGAAATCCAGTCCGTGAGCCTACGTTACTTTTGATTGACAATCAGGGAGCAATCAGTCTCATCAAGAATCCAGTGTTCCATAGACGAACTAAGCACATCGACACGCAGTACAATTTCGTGCGAGAAAAGGAAGAAGAAAAGTTCATACAGGTAGATTACGTATCAACTGAAGAACAATTGGCAGATGTTTTCACGAAGCCTCTCCCACGTGAACGCTTCAAAACTATCATTAACAAGATTGGACTGGTTGAGAACAAGTTCTAATTTTTCTTTATTTACATTGCTCAAAGTTAATTTTTCATTAAACACTTGAATTTATTATATCCTCAAAAGCACTCGAATAGCAGGAGTTTTGTAATACTGTAATTTGTATTCTCGCACTTATCGAGTTATCTGTTTTTGATCAACTTTATATTTGACTTTTGATTTTTGTTTTAGTTTTTAATTAGTTAGAAAACGCAATACATGTATACCAGCGGTAGAATAAAACTTTAATCATAAAAGGAGTTTTCATTTTTATTGAATATAAACAACAGATACGATGAATATTTGTATGATTAATTTCATCAACGTGTGTTTTTCGGGTAAGATTATTGGATGACTCTGATCGAATGTTATGTCGGCATTTTGGATGCGTCCACCAACTCGTTAAATCCCATTTTGATCGATGAATGGGTTTAACTTTATTAATTTGCTCTTATTGGGTAATGTTTGCTTGGTTTGTAATGCTTGGATTTCATTTTCAAATTCCATATTTTGAGTGGTTTTTATCCAACAAGTTAGGGCTGCCTGTATCTCCTCTGAAGTGAGATAAGTGGGCTTTGGTTTGGATGACTGTAACCATCGTCGACAGTACGCTGTAATGCGAAGCAATTTTGTTAATGATGAATATCTCCCTATGATGTCCTGTTTTGAAGTATCTATATCGACATGTAGATTGGTTGTACCTTTTCGTTGTCCCGTCGTGGTCTCCTGAATCTCTTTCTGTATGGGCCAATTTTCCTTTGATTGTGTGAGCCATTTCGGACCGACCCACCATAATTGGTGTTGTTTGAGGTCACTTGGGGTTAATCCTCGTGTTGCGCAATCTGCGGGATTCTCTTCTGTGTGGACATGGTTCCAGATACTTTGTTCGACTAGTTGGTGTATCTGTGAAACTCTGTTGGCCACAAATGTTTCCCATGATGATGGATGTTTTCTCAACCAGGCGATGACGATTGTAGAGTCGGTCCATGCGTATGTCGTTGATCGCTCGAATTTCATGTCATCTCTAACTTGTGCCAGCAATTTGGCCAATAAGTGTGCTCCGCATAATTCCAGCCTTGGCAAGGAGACTGTTTTTATAGGCGCTACCTTGCTCTTAGCGGCTATTAGATGGCAATATATGGATCCATATTCGTTCTGTTTTCGAATGTATACGGCTGCAGCGTAGGCCTTTATGGACGCGTCGCAGAAACCATGTAGTTCAATGCTCTGGCCTTTGCTGTGAGTCTGGATCCATCGGGGAATTTGTATTGTTTGTATTATCGGAAGGGTTGTTCGAAATCCTCTCCATTGCTGTTCAATAGTCTTAGGGACTATTTCATCCCAATCGACTTTGGTTAACCAGAGACTTTGAATTAGAATTTTGGCGTTGATTGATATCGGTGTGAGCCATCCAATTGGGTCAAACAATTTTGCGATCTTGGATAGCATTTTCCTTTTCGTGAATTCATTTGCAGCTGCTTCCATTGTGACTTTGTATGACAATGTGTCCATAGACGGATTCCATAACAATCCGAGTGCCTTGACGTCTTCCTCATTTAGTGTAAGAGGTAGAGAGACCTCTCGATTGGATTCCGGGACTTCTTTTAGTATGGCTTGATGATTTGCTGATGATTTGTTCGTCCACTTGGGTTTTGATGGGATCTCCTCCAACTCCCAGAACCTTTTTAGCTCGTTGTCCGGAGAGACCTGCGTGAAGAACGTTATTGGGTTAGTAATTGGTTGTACTGGTGAGGCGATTTCTCCAGTGATAATCCATCCGAATACTGTGTTCTGGGCTGCGGTACGGCCGTTGCTGCCTTTTCTTAGTCCGTTCAAGAGTATCTTGGGGTATATGTCTGCACCCAAGAAGATGTCGATGTGACCTGGCTTGTGGAATGTCGGATCGGCTAGTTCGAGTCCCTTCACAAGAGTCCAATCCTGGATGTCACATTCTTTGTGTGGTAGTGGATTGGTGATTTTGTTGATCACTAGTGTTTGGGCCTGGATGCTTTCTGAGTGATGATCTCGAGATTTTAGTAGCAGCGTGACCCAGCTTGTTAGTTTGCCAGCTGGCAAGTTACCGATTACTGTTAAGTCTGTGTGAACTGGCTTCTTCTTGAGTTGCAGGCTTTGAACCACTGATTCACGTACGAATGAGGATTGGGAGCCAGGATCGATGAGTACTCTGCAGACTTGCTGTCGTCCCGTTGGAGATATCACTGTTACCAAGGCTGTAGCTAATAATACTTGTTGGCAATCATAGGATGCTGCCTGAAAAAAGCATACTTGTGTTTGATTAGTTGGCAGCTCATTATTCGAGCTTGTTGACGGAACGATGCTGTTGCTGGTTCGTTCTGTTGACGGTGGTCTATGCAGGGTCGTATGATGCGTTTTTCCGAATTGGAAGCATCAACCTTTGCTGGGACACTGTGATGAGCGATGGCCTGTTCCCAGGCAATTGATGCATAGATCCTTTGATTTGACTTCTTTGTATCTCTCATCGATGCTCAATTGTACATATTTGGAGCATTTCCTCATAACATGTGTGCCCTTGCACAGGATGCATGTGCTGTGATTAGCTACGTGGAAGGTTTGAGTTTTTCTTCTTGGATGATCCCTGGATCTACTCTCGTGATGTTCATGCTTTTTGTTTGTAGAGTTGTTGACGGCTTCTAACGTCCTGAATCTTCTTTCGAGGAAGTTACGCAATTCTGGCCATGTCGGAATGGTTTGCCTCGACTTAGTACTCTGGGATTGCTCCCATTGCTCGTGAGTTTCGGTCGGTAGTTTCTGTACAAGCAAATGGATGAGAATAGGATCCCAATTTTGTGTTGGGACCTCCAGATTTTCAATGGCAGTGAGGCATTCGTGTGTCCTCGTTTTTAGCTCCTTGATGCCTTGAGCTGTTTCTCGGGTTAGTTTTGGTTGATTGAGCAGAATGTCGAGCTGGGTTTTCAACAATGCTCTCTTGTTGTCGTAGTTATCGACGAGAAGTTGCCATGCTGGTTCATAATTGGCGTCACTAATGAGCGTGTTGCTGAGTAGTCGTGCAGCTTCTCCAGAAAGAATATTGGAGTTTTTGTGCTCCTGTTAAAGATATTTTGTTATGCACAAGGCTGGAAAATAAATCCAGGAATGATGGCCATGACTCGTAATCCCCTGCAAATGTGGGTATCGAGATCCTTGGTAGTTTCACATTGTTGTTGTGTTGCGAAATGCAGCTGTTGTTTAATTCGGCTGATGACTGCTCCGCTCGTGCGACTGGTTCTGTGACTGACAGCGTTTTGTGATAGTCTTCACCGATTTTGCCGTACATCTCGATGTAGGCGTTTTCTGTATCGGCATACCAGTCCTCTTTGAAGTATAGCTGCTCTTTCTCGTCCTTCTTCGTCTTGATTGATGTAATCTGTCGTTGATTGTTCTTGAGTTCCGTCCAGTCATGGTCGAGCATCTTGAGCCTTTTTTGAAAATACTGCGCTGTCTTCCTAGATGGGCCATCCTTGAGATAGTTTCTGAAAGACCTTTCGAGTCTCTCTCGTGCTTCGCTCTGTTGAATTATTAAAGCATCCATACTTGTATTGCGGCTTGAGTTATCTTATTGAATCACTATCCGGCTCGAAGGACCAATGTTCAGAATTAGCAATTTAATTTCTGAATATATATGAAGGTGCCGGAAGGGTGTGATTCAATAAAAGATAAACCTTTCCAAATAACTAACTAATATTTTATTTTGATTTGATAATTAATCCTTTCGAATATAATTCTAATATAATTTTGATGTACTTAATTAAATGAATTTACTTGTTAAGATTTAATATTTTATTTGTTTTTCTTGGAAAAATTACTAACGCCACCTGGATGTCGGGTTGTATGGTTTTCGATGGACCTCTGCAATTAGCTGCCCAAGTGCCAGGAATGTTGCCTGTTGTACTCAGATGCAATATCTTATAGAAGCTGCCTTTGATAGTTGTTGCCTGCGCACTGCTTTGCTGCACTGCCTCGCTGCTGGTGTGTTGTTCTTTCTCAGGGTATCGGGGTCCCTCTCGTGTTCGATAGTTGCTGCAAATCAATTTTTGCGTATTAAGTTTTTGGGGAGAAATCTCACTGTGATTCCACTGAATGCAATCTGTTCAAAATTAGCAATTTAATCCTGAATAAATGAGAAGGTGCCGGAAGGGTGTGATTCAAATAAGAGTGTAGTTGGTTTCAGTTTAACAAATTTAATTCAAAATTAGAAAAATATATTACAATTCTTAATGTTTACTTCAATCTTTAATAAAATTTCAATCTTTAATAAAATTTCAATCTTTAATCATTATGGGAATTGATTTTAACTCGTGCGGCTTGAATCCAATAAAATTGCACAATGGGTTTTTTTCTTCCTGGTTGCCTTCCGCTGGGTTTCTGGGTGACAATTTCTGCCTTTACTCTGAAATGATAAATGCTTCTGATTAGAGTCCTCTGTGGGTCTGAGATGTCAACTCAGTCTCGTTAGCGGATCTCGTATGGGATATGGGTGAAAACCTTCAACTTGGTTTTCGTTGGATATTGACTTGTCGCGTCAATTACCTAGTTTATAGCTACTCCAAAAATAATTCGAATTATGGATCATCCAAAACTTTTAACCCTATAAACGAGGTAATTCGGATTATGGCTTAAGCCTAGTATGGAGTTCAAACGGAATTCCGTTCAGCATTTTTGGCATATATTTCTACACGGAAAAATTCCGTGTAGAGTACTGTGAAAAAAAAGTCAAAAGGTGAGAAAAAGTTAACAGCTGACTGATAAAAATCACATATTACACCACGCATTTGGCCGCAACAGCTGTTTTTTTCGTTCTGTCAAAATTACCAACAGCAGCAACACGGAATAATTGTCTAGCTATTTATTCCGTTCCAACGTGAACGGAAAAAAGTCTCCAATTCCCCTGCAGAGCCATCTGTTAGAAAGTTTCACAAGTGATATATTACCAACAAAATTCCGTTCGAAGTCCGTACTCACAAAACAAAAAGTGCACGGAAAAATCGGGTGAACGGAATTCCGTGCATCTTTTTACATGTATTTTATATGGGGAACGGAATTCCGTTCGAACTCCATACTAGGCTTTAAACCGAAATGTTTCGGCTTAAGCCACAGTTATATGAATGTATTTAATACCCGTTTATACGCTAAATCGAAATTTTGACGTAATTTTGAGTTAAATCGATTTAATTTTTCTGCTATAAACTAGGTAAATAGATCCTTGGGTATATTAAAGAGAGTTCAACTCGGTCTCTTTTTTGGGTTGGGTGAAATCACTATTTCGATAGAAAAATCTCAAACTCAATTTTTTCTAGAAGTCTTAAGCTTCAGCGCGCTTAAAGACCAAAAGTGATCTGAGTTTGACGCTGACTGTGCGCCGATATTTATTTTGCCCTGAAATTGGTGGGGAACCTTGATTTCGAAGTATATAATTTGGTTCATGGAGCCACTCAAACAGCTGATCGTCTCTTTCTCTTCTTCTGTCAAATGGAATTGTTATTGTGGGTAAGTAGACATAGTTTTTCTTTAATACATTTTTATATACTAATATATCCATATTTATTTATTTTCAGATGTTATTTATGCTGGTGGGAATTTCGGGAGGCGGAATTTGGACGTCAGTGTTGGAAGGTAAATATTTTGTGGAACTTGTTTTTTCCATTTATTGATTTTGCTTTTCTTGTAGGTTTGCCGACGGGATTTTGCAAGTTTTGCGGCGGTGGATTTTGAAGGTAAATATTTGATTTATGTTGTTGTTATTATTAATTTATTTGCAGATTAACGCTTCTTTAGTGTTTAGTGTAGTTTTTAGTATATAATTTTGTGTTTCCTTTATAAAAATAAAGTTTTTGTTTTCAGATTTTCGCGTCTTTAGAGACGCGACATTCTCCCCCGCCTTGAAGCGCTCAGCTTCAAATTTAAGGTGAGATTGTGAAGTACTTGAGGTTTTTTAAATAAGAACACTTCATTTTTACTGAGCCTTTTTATTGTTTTCCGACACATTCTTTGGTTTTACCTGTTGGTATATCCGTATTTTGTTGTCGCTGGATTTGACGAAGCGTATTATTTCGTCTTCTAAGCGTAGTCGGAATCCCTTTTTAGCTTTGTAGACTTGTTCCCAGGGGATTGAGATATTTTTTATCTTCCTCCATAGTTCATCTGTTACACTGAATCCAGCTGGTGGTTGCTGTCGCTGCCTATATGTCTCAAGGGTGATGCGTTTCCGCGGTTTTTCCCTTGATTCCGTTTGTGATTTGGGCTGCGTGGTTGGAATTTTCCGAGGCATTGTACGTCTGCGGATCTCGGGTCCACAGGGTTTCGCTTCGAACGGTCTTCTGATGATAGGTCGCTGTGGTGATGATAATCCGGATTTTAATGAAGATGATGTTGACGCCGTTGCCCGTGGTGGGGTTCTCAGCTGAGGAATGTCGTCTATCCATAAATAATCCATTTTTTATGATGTCCTTTGAATCTCAGTCTAGTACTCTCACTATGGTTGACTATGAACTTGGAAAATTTCTCGAGTTCCGTTGGACTTTATTAACGGTCCTTTTTGGTGGTTTTCTTTAGTTTAAGTTGGTAGTTCCCTTTTTTGTGTTGATTATTTTGGGCTATTTTGGTTGGGGTCTGTGATAGTTGCTTGGCGGAAGTGCCTCCATTACTTGGTTGATTTTATTCTGAATTTGAAGGTAGTGGGCATAATTTATTAATTGGTCTTTTAATGATGTTTTGTCGTGTGCGCAATGTAACTACTCGAATTAGTTTGTCATTCCCAGGATGGGTATCTATTATTCTTCCTAATAGCCATTGGGAAGGTGGTAACCTTTCGTCTTTAACGAGTACTAGATCGTTGATTTTGATTTCGGGTGTTTTCTTGAGCCATTTGGGTCGCTGTTGAAGATTACTGAGGTACTCAGTGCTCCATCGATCCCAAAAGTTCTGATAGAGACGCTGTATGTACTGATGCCGGCGTAGATGGTTGATGTTTTTGTCAAGGAGACTCGGTTCTGGCGGCGTCAGTAATGGTCGTCCTATCAAGAAATGTCCCGGGTGAGGGCTGATGTATCTTCTGGGTCCTGAGTTAATTCTGTGATTGGCCTGGAATTTAGTGCGGCTTCAATCTGCGTGGTGAGTGTGCTGAACTCTTCATATGTTAATGATGTCTCTCCTATGGTTCGTTTCAGGTGATATTTGACAGATTTCACTCCGCTTTCCCAAAGGCCTCCAAAATGGGGTGAGGCTGGTGGAATGAAATGCCATTTGGTTACTTGGTTTTCCATAGCTTCGGCTAATTTTGCTTGCAATGTTTTATTGGCTGTAATTTTGTATCGCGTGAGCAGTTTGTTTGCTCCCACGAAGTTGGATCCGCAGTCGCTATAGATATCTGAGCACAATCCTCGTCTTGCAGTGAACCGTCGAAATGTGGTGAGGAAACCTTCCGTTGATGCATCCGTGACGACTTCTAGGTGTATGGCTTTGGTAACCATGCAGATGAAAAGCGAGATGTATCCCTTTTGTGTTTGGGCTCCGCGTGCTTTGGATAGTCGCAGATTGAATGGACCACAATAATCGACGCCAGTGTGTGTAAAAGGTCTAGCAGGGCGGATTCGGACTGCCGGAAGGTTGCCCATGAGTTGAGTTCGTCCTGCTGCAAGTTGTCGAAAGCATGGCATGCATTTATGATTGTGCGATCTGACAGCGTTTCTTGCGTGGATGATCCAGTACTTTTGTCGGAGAGTGTTGAGCATTAATTGAGTTCCGCCATGCATTGTTGATTTATGAGTATTGTCTATGATTAACTTGGTTAGTATTGCCCTTTCTGGTAGAATAATGGGATGGCGTGTCGTGAATGGGATGTCTGCGTTCTGGATACGACCTCCTACTCTCAGGATTCCGTCTTGGTCGAGGAATGGAGTTAGTTTTAATAGTCTGCTTTTAGTGGATATGTCTTGGTTGGATTTCAGCATCAGAATTTCGTCTCTAAATTCTATATCCTGTGTGACTCTTATCCAATGTGTTAACGCTGTTTGAATTTCGATGGCAGTTAAGTATGTTGTTTGCGATCTGTTTGATTTTGGCTTGAGTACTTCCAGCCATCGGCGACAATAGGCTGTAACCCGAAGTAGCTTTGTTAAAGAGGAGTAATTATTTAGCATGCTGGTGTTTGTGGGGCTGGTATTTACATGCAAGTTGGTTATATTCTTGCGTTGGCCCATTGTGGTATCTGAAATTTCCTTACGTTTTGGCCATAGTTCCTTTGCTTGTTGAAGCCATGGTGGTCCTTCCCACCATAATTTATGTTGCTTCAGTTCTTCTGGGGTAGTTCGTCTGGTGGCGCAGTCTGCTGGATTTTCCTCCGTTCGCACATGATTCCAGCTGCTCTGGTCTAGTAGTTGGTGGATGCTTGAAACTCGGTTGGCCACGAATGTTTCCCACGAGGATGGATGTTTTCGTAGCCAAGCGAGCACGATGGTTGAATCAGTCCATGCCGTTGTTCTGATTTCCTCCAGTTTCATGTCCTTCTTGATTTGGGCGAGTAGTTTGGCTAACAAGTATGCACCGCATAACTCTAATTCTGGCAATGATATAGTCTTTATTGGTGCTACCTTGCTTTTGGCTGCTAATATATGACAGTGGATCGTTCCCGTTTTGTCTTGCGTTCGGATATATGCGGCTGCGGCATAAGCTTTGATGGATGCGTCACAAAATCCATGAAGTTCGATGGTTTGGACATCGTTGTTGGTTTGTATCCATCGAGGAATCTGAATGGTTTGGATTGTTTGGAGGTTTGAGCGGAATTTTCGCCATTGATCTTCTATGCTAATTGGGACTGGCTCATCCCACTCGATCTTGAGGAGCTATAGGCTTTGTATTAGAGTTTTGGCACTGATTATGATTGGCGTGAGCCATCCGATGGGGTCGAATAATTTGGCAATTTCGGATAATATTTTTCGCTTTGTGTATGATTTGTCGTCGGATTCCATGGTTACTTTGTATGAGAGAGAATCTGTTGAGGGGTTCCATGATAATCCGAGTGCCTTGACTTCTTCCGCGTTGACCGCGAGGGGAAACGAAATCTCTCGATCTGTCTCTGTTACCTTCCTTAGTATGTCGTCATGATTTGCTGCCCACTTCCTTAGCTTCAGACCTCCTGAACGAAGCAGATGGATCAATTGTTGTTGTTTTTGGATTGCCTCCATGATGGTGTCTGCTCCAGTCATTAGATCGTCGACGTAGAAGTCATTCAGTACAGCCTCTGAGCCGATGGGATAATTATTGGCTTCATCCTTCGCCAATTGGTGCATCGTTCTTATGGCTAGAAATGGTGCGCTTTTTGTGCCAAATGTTACGGTCCTTAATTTATAATCTTGTATGGGTTCGGTAGGGGAGTTTCTCCAGACGATTCGTTGATATTGTGCGTCCTGGGGATGTATCCGTATTTGGCGATACATTTTTTCGACATCTGCCATGTATGCGATGCGGTGTTTTCTCCATCGCATTAGGATGGACATGAGGGAGTCCTGTATTACTGGACCGTTCAGTAATGCGCTGTTTGGTGACCTTCCGTTGGATGTGGGGCGTACTACACGCAGCTTCGTGGTTGTGCTACTCGGCTTGAGGACGGCATGATGAGGGAGATAGCAGCATTCATATGTCGTTATGCCGTCTGATGACTTTTTTTTTTATGTGGCAGTGCTAAGCTCAGGAATCACCCTTTGTACTACTAGTCCGTCATGTCATTTGTCACGTCATGGTGCAATGTCTAGCAGTAAGCTTAGTACGGGGAGGGGGTTGGAGGGGTTATAAATGAACGGGAGGGAATTGAAGAAGGTGGTGATGAACCCTGCGTTTGAACTCTTGGATGTTGTAGGAGCTCGGAAATACTGACTGCGAGAGATTATTCCACAGCCGAGTTGTTCTATTAACAAACGAATTCATATCTTGTTGAGTGCGTGAAAGGGGGAGTTGCAGGTGGAGGGAATGAGACGAGTGGGCTAATCTGGTGTTGCGGGTATAAGAATGCCGTGGAGGCAGGAGAGCGTTTAACTCGGAGGAATAGTGAGGATAGTAGCGATAAAATTTTGTCAGTGCTGCTACATTCCTACCGTGGCTGAGGGGGTCGATGGTGGAGCAGGCGGTGTCGTCATCAATTAATTTAAGGGCCTTTTTTTGGACCTTATCTAACCATGCCAAAGTGGTTATTGGAGCGCCGCCCCAAACGAGGGAGTTATATTCGAGAAGAGGCCGAATGTAGGATTTATAAATAACAGCACGGGCCGATGGCTGGAGGAGGAACTTACACCTCTTAAGAAATTCCAAGCACTGAGATCCTTGTTTGGCGATTTGGAATATGTGGTCATTCCATCGCAAGTCTTTGGCTAATGTCACGCCTAAGATGTGTAAGGATGGTTCGGCCAATAGTTGAACTTCATTCACTTTCAAGGGTGGAGGGGTGTTGAACTTCTTTTTAGAGATAAGACAGTACTTGGTTTTAGCGGGGTTGAATTCAACACGATTCTTCTTTCCCCACTCTAGAATGAGTACAATGTCGTTATTAATAGAGTTGGACATACGTTCGCGATCATCAAGACAGGATCTGGCATGAGTCTGCCTTGTATCGAAGCTGTACGAGTACCGTAAAGTACCGTCGTCAGCGAAGCTGAGAAGTGGGTTGGAGGGGATTGAAAGAAGGTCATTTATAAAGATAAGGAATAGGGCCGGTGATAAGATTGACCCCTGGGGGACCCCCGCCGAGATCGGGTGGGATGCGGATTTGACGCCATCCAATACTACTTTGATTGAACGGCCGAAAAGGAAATTCTTGATCCACTGCTGTAGAAGTGAGTCGACTCCAATAGCTTTGAGTTTGGCTAACAGGGCTGAGTGCCAAACTCTATCGAAAGCCTTGGAGATATCTAGAACAACCAGACTAGACTCGCCGGATCCATGCAGACTACGGCTGAGGTGTTCTGTAAGACAGACTAAAAGATCGCCAGTGGATCTTTTCTGGCGGAAGCCATATTGTCTGTCGTTTATGAGTAGGTTGGATTCTAGATATCCCATAAGCTTTTTGTTGATTATCGTCTCCATGGTTTTGGAGAGAATAGAAGTAATTGCTATTGGGCGGTAGTTTAAGGGGTCGCTGGCTTCACCTTTTTTCGGAATTGGCTGAACATGGGCAAGTTTCCAAGAGTCTGGGTAAACTCCGGAGGAGTATGATAGGGCAAAAAGTTTGCGCAGAGGTTTAGCCAAAGGTGACGCGCATTGTTTTAAGACGATAGGGGGTATATTATCGGGTCCAGTGGATTTGTTGACATCGAGCTCCTTGAGGCACCTGTACACCTCGCGAGTCCTGAAGAAAACCCTGTCCATTAAGTGAGCATTGTGCTCGAGAACTGAGGGTAGCGCATCAGTTTCGGGTAGGGAAGAATTTGAAGCAAACAGAGATGCTAATAAATCGGCCTTGGCTTTTCTGTCTGTTATCACCTTCTTATCGTGAATGAATGAAGGAGTTGTAGATGCAGTGAAATTCTTCTTTATGGAACTTACCAAGGACCAGAAGTTTTTGCTACCAGAGGTTGCATTAAAGAGTTTATTTCTCAACTTACTGTCAAATGAATTTTTGACGTTCCTGATGGTGACTTTACAGGAATTTCTTAGTTTTATATACTCTTCACGGAGCGATTCACTCGGGGAGCTCTTGTAAGCTCGAAAGGCGGCTTCTTTGTTTCTGATTGCATGCATACACTCCTGATTAAACCATCTGTTGGGCCTAGCCTTCACAGATTTAGTAGAATGAGGAATGTACAAATGCATTCCTGCCTGTATGAGTCTAGTGATACGGATAGTGGCAGAGTTGACGTTTTTGGTTCGGAAACACTGATTCCAGTCAGTAGCTTGGAAAAAATTAATTAGCCCCAGCCAATTGGCCTTCCCATAATGCCATACAGTTCTTTTAACTGGTTTGGGAGGGGTGGGAAATTTGAATGGGAAACTAGCGCTAACTAAGGAGCTGCCTTTGCAGTGCTGATTCTGGGGTATCGGTCGCTATCATGTGTCCTAATGTTAGGTACTCTCGGATGCATTTCTCATATTCGTCTTTTAGGGCTGGGTCTTACTGGAATCGTTTTTCCATTTGGATGATTTTTCGTATTGCTATATTTCTGGATGATCCAAATTGGGCGTGCTCCTTTTCAGTTTTGAATGGAAGTCGAACCTGATAACGTCCATCGTTGCCCCTTGTGATGTTGTTGGCGTAGTGGGCTTCGCACAGTGATTCTTCCTTTGTCCATTTCGGTCTTGATGGAAGTTCTTCCAGCTCCCAGAATTTTCGCAGGTCATAATCCGGAGTTACCTGTGTGAAGAAGGTTTCTAAGTGTGTGTCCACTTGTGGCATTAGATTCGTGTTTCCCGAGATGATCCAGCCAAATATTGTGTTTTGGCTTACTGGCGTACCATCTGGGCCCTTTCTGAGACCGTCCATGATGATATCAGAATATACGTCTGCTCCCAAGAGGATGTCTATATGGCCTGGCTTGTGGAAGGTTGGATCTGCTAATTGAAGTCCTTCCAAGTGTGTCCAGTTGTTTCTTGAGCATGCTCTGTTCGGTAATGGTTGCGTGATTTTTGTGAGGACGAAGGCCCGTGCTTGGATGGTCTTGGTTGGCTGCGTTCTTGGTTGTAGTTGTAGTCTGACCTTATTCGTCATTTCTCCGGCTGGTATGCTGCCAAGTACGGTTATTGCAGTTTGTACAGGTTCTCGCTTAAGTCGAAGATTCTGTACAACTGCCTCTCGCACAAATGTTGATTGTGACCCTGGGTCGATCAATGCTCTGCAGACCTGTTGTCGTCCTATTGGTGATACTACGGTAACACTGGTCTGCACATTTTTTCTCCTTTCCAATTGAATAGTCGTATCCTAAGTATTTTTTCGCGCTGAATCCGAATCCGTTGGCCAAATTGCCCTATCACGTCAGGATTTTGAGCAATCCTAACCTAAAAGTGCCAAAAACCGTGTTTTTTGCACTTTTGCGCGTTAAATATCTCAAAACTATGGAATGATAGGGCAAATCGGACAACGGGATCGTTTTCAGCATGCCAAAATCTACAGAAAACCATGTCGAAAGCGTTAAATTTGAAAAAACTTTTTTTGTAATACTGAAAAGAAAAACTTCTTGGCGCGAAATCGACGATTTTTATTAACACATGATATCATCGTTGCACCGAAGTTTTTCTTTTTTTCAAATTTAACGCTTTCGACATGGTTTTCTGTAGATTTTGGCATGCTGAAAACGATCCCGTTGTCCGATTTGCCCTATCATTCCATAGTTTTGAGATATTTAACGCGCAAAAGTGCAAAAACACGCTTTTTGGCACTTTTAGGTTAGGATTGCTCAAAATCCTGACGTGATAGGGCAATTTGGCCAACGGATTCGGATTCAGCGCGAAAAAATACTTAGGATACGACTATTAAATTGGAAAGGAGAAAAAATGACCCGTTTTTTGCAGACCAGTGTAACCAGAGCTGTAGCTAGTAGTACCTGCTGGCTTTCATGAGGATACGCCTGGGAGAGATGTGCGCTAGCCTGAGGGATCGGTGGTTCAACAATTGCCTTATTCCCGTTGTTGCTAGTTTGACTCTCCTGTTGAGTTCTGTGGAGGAAAGTATGGTGCATTCCTCCACATTGAAAACATCTGTTGTTGCTAGGACATTGGGACACCCGGTGGCTTGTTCCTAGGCAATTTATGCAAAGATCCTTGGACTTGGCTGTTTTATATCGCTCGTTTATGGTTTGTTTCAAATACGTTGGGCATTTTCTGATGACGTGCGGACCCTTACATACGTTACACGTGATATGGTTTGTTACGTGAAACGCTTGCGTTCTTCGCTTTGATTGTTCTCTAGGCTTTATTTCGTAGCGATCGTGTTTGCAGTTGACTGGTTTACTGACGGCTTCTAGTGTTCTAAATCTAGTTTCCAGAAATTCGCGTAGTTCTGTCCAAGTGGATAATGATCGGTTTGATTTATGGCTCTGTGACTGTTCCCATAACTCATGCGTTTCTGCTGGTAACTTCTGGACTAGTATATGTATGAGAATGGGATCCCAGTTTGTAGTGGAGATCTCCAGATTCTCTATGGCGGTGAGGCATTCATGTGTCATGGTTTTTAGTTCTTTGATTCCATGGGCAGTTTCTTTAGTTAATTTGGGTCGGCTGAATAGCATATCGAGTTGAGTTTTTAATAATGCTAGTTTGTTGTCGTAGTTCTCGACGAGCAGCTTCCATGCTGGTTCATAATTAGCGTCGCTGATCAACGTGTTGCTGAGAAGTCTTAATGCTTCTCCGGATAAATGAGCTTTGAGGTATTGTAATTTTTGGGCTCCTGAGAGTGATGCCTTATTGTGGACGAGGCTGGAGAAAAGATCGAAGAATGATGGCCATGATGCATAGTCTCTGGCGAATGTTGGGATTGAAATTCGCGGGAGCTTCACATCATTGTTGTGATGTGCTATTTAGTTCTGTTAATGATTGCTCCGCTCTTGTGGCTAGGTCTGCGACTGGAAGAGTTTTGTGGTAATCTTCATCGATTTTAGAGTACATGCCGAAAGTTCGGATCAGTGATCCGTTGGCCGCGTACAGAAGGACGTTCGGGCTACCGTTATGGGCCGGGAACGCCTTGGCGGGAACAATTGAAACGTCAGAGCCCGAATCAATCAGAAAGTCCATCCGATTGTTGGTGTCTCTGACGAATAAACGATATGAGCGGCCGGATATATGCTCGCTCATGTCGACCCCCTGACTCTCTAGTTTTTTTTATGGGTGGTGGCCTTTTTCTTCGCCGGTTTGGCTTGGCCACCACCGAAACTGCAGGGGGCCTTGCAGGTGCGTGCCTCACTACCGTAACGGTAGTGGAAATAGCAAAGGCTACCCCTGGCTTGATTGGCCCCTGTTGGCCGAGTGGCCGAGGGCTGACGGGAGCTGCCCTGTCGGTTGGCAGGTGTTCGGCTCCTTGGGCTGCGCTGGTTTCGGTCGAGTTTGTCCAGCCGTGCCGTCAGCCTATTGATGGCGCTTTGCAGCGCCACCAATGTGGGCTCCGAGTTGGTCGGTGCTGCGCTGACGGCGGACGCGTATGAGGCGCCTCCATGTGGAAGCACCTCCCAAACCTTGTCCGCTATGGCGGCCAGTGCGGGTAACGACTGGTCAGCAGCGGTGGCCAACGTGACCTGGATGGCCTGTGGAAGCCTACGCTCCCACAGGTTCCGGATCAGGTCGTCGTTGACTGCTGCCGATCCTCCGGCTAGTGCCTTGAGAGCCTGGAGGAACTCAGAAGGTTTTCGGTCTCCAGGCTCTTGCACTGACAGCAGCTGCTCGAGTCGGCGCTTCTCCGAAGTACCGTATTTATCGAGCAGGTGCTGTTTGATTTCCTCATAGGAGGAGGTGGCAAAGTTTACGGTGCTATGCCGCACTGCTGTTACCGCCTCTTCTGGCAGTGCGGCCATAACATTGTAAACTTTTATTCTATCTGATCTGCAGCCCGCCAACTGGAACATTATGTCCGCCTGGTAAAACCAGGAGGCGGGCTGGTGTACCCAGAACTTTGGAATATCGTACTTTGTCACTTTGACGCCATCGACTTCCGAAGTTCCGGGCTTTGGCTCTTCTGTGTTTGGAACGTCTTGTTCCATACGGCTTCCTTCTACTCTTGACATCTTCGTAAAACTTTAAAGCGAATCGGGTTGAGAAAAATAAATGAAAATAAGTGAAATGTAACCACGAACCAGAAAAAAAACGTTATATATATGTGTATGTGTGTATATATACTCGTCAAAACTTATCTATATATATATATATATGTAAATATACTTCGAGGCACTTAAAAAAAAATAAACTTCCAATAATAAATCGAAATACAATAATTGGAAATATGATTATTAAATGGGAAAACAACAAATATAGTTCTTTATTATAATGTCAAATATGAGTATATATAGAACTCCAGTTGAAATATATGCTTTTAAAAAAAATATATAAAAGAAGAAAAACTTCAAAACCCTTAAAAAAAATAAACTTCAAATAATAGGTTGAAATACGATAATTAACAAATAAGATTAGTAAAGTAAAAAAACTTTCTTTAGAATTTAGTTATGAATAGACATTCGATAAAGCAAATTAATCAAATATATTAAAATATTTCTTAATTTCAGAAATAATATATAAAAAAAATAATTTTAGAGAAAAAATTATCTGTTATTCGGTATTGTTTTCCACTCCAGCTCCACTATTGTTGTCTACTGTTGAACTTGAAATTTTTCTATACGGTATTCTGTACGCTATGTGATGACGTATCCAATAATGACGAACGATATACATATAACATATATGTATATGAAAAAAAAAACTTCTGTTTGGTTAACACCTTGCTTTGGTTTTTTAATTATATTTATTTCACTTGAAATTTCAATAAATGGAAAAAAAAATTTTTTGGTATACGGGATTTTGTACACTTTGTGAAGACGTATCCAACAATGGCGAACGATATAATATAAAAATTATTTTTGTTAACACCTTGTTTTGGTTTTTTATTATATTTCACTTCAAATTATCAATAAATGGCTTCTCGCCTGGGGTTTTCTTTGTTTAACACCCTTATTATGTGGTTTTAAACACTTTTTTCCGCGTGTTCTGCGGTCGGGGTCACCAATAACGTGGTTCTTTTTACTGCACCTTTCGTTTGAATAAAAGAATCACTTTTGTTTATATTAAAAATTACTAGTTTTATTATTATTCTAATATTACACGGTTGTTATTAATTTTATTATTATCTATGGAATTATATCGATATATATATGTATAAGTATACGTAGTATGCTTTTATATTGCGAACGAAATCGATGTCGGTAGCCGTAGTGTTACACCAGAAGAGTGAGTAATCGGAGATGCCGGATATTGGCTCGATCGCTGAACTTTGGAGTTCAGTGATCGTGGGTGCGTTCTGGCAGATCGTTTTGATCGTGCCGGAAGTTGATGTGTGACATTGCGTAAAGTTTGGTAATTAAACTTTACGCGGTCACTACAGCTTGTTCTGTGTCGGTGTACCATTCTTCCTTAAAATATAGATGTTCCTTTTCATCCTTTTTTGTTTTTATCGCTGTGATTTGCCGATGGTTATTCTTAAATTCAGCCCAGTCGTCGTCGAGCACCTTGAGTTTCTTTCGAAAATACGGCTCCGTTTTCCTGGATGGCCCATCTTTTAAATAATTCCAGTAAGACTTTTCGAGTCTATCTCGGACTTCGTATTGTTGAGCTATTAGGGCATCCATGCTTGATTTATGCAACCTTTATGCCGGATTCATCGTTGCGGATGATTCGCGCCTCACTTATGTGCGCGCATACTTTTTGTATGAAAAATGGTACCTTTCTCAATTTTGGGAAATTTTTGGGATTTTTTTTTCTCTCTCAAAAAAAGTTGAACCAACTTCAACTTTTGTGCGGCGGATTTTAAAAATTGTCAAAAAAATCATATGTTTTTGATGAAAATTGTCTGAAAAACTGTCAAATCATACAAAATGTGCGGCACACTATGACTACAACAATGAATCGAAGTTCAGCTGACTCTATTTTTGGGAAATTTGTGCGACGCGACTCATCCGCAACGATGAATCCGGCATTACTTTGTTTGAATCACTATCCGGCTCGAAAGACCAATGTTCAGAATTAGCAATTTAATCCTGAATAAATGAGAAGGAGCCGGAAGGGTGTGATTCAAATAAAAGTGTAGTTGGTTTCAGTTTAACAAATTTAATTCAAAATTAGAAAAATATATTACAATTCTTAATGTTTACTTCAATCTTTAATAAAATTTCAATCTTTAATAAAATTTCAATCTTTAATCACTATGGGAATTGATTTTAACTCGTGCGCCTTGAATCCAATAAAATTGCACAGTGGGTTTTTTTTCTTCCTGGTTGCCTTCCGCTGGGTTTCTGGGTGACAATTTCTGCCTTTACTCTGAAATGATAAATGCTTCTGATTAGAGACCTCTGTGGGTCTGAGATGCCAACTCAGTCTCGTTAGCGGATCTCGTATGGGATATGGGTGAAAACCTTCAACTTGGTTTTCGTTGGATATTGACTTGTGGCGTCAATAGATCCTTGGACCGGTTCTACACATTCAACTTTGCATTCCACTTTTTGACGTTCAATTCTGTCGCTCGTGTCTACACATTTTCAACTTTTCAAGAAGAAAATCGAAAGGCTCGGCTCACTGCTATCCGTGTACACTCATATTCATACATATTTGCATACTCATAAAAATTTTGACCGAAAACACAAAAGTTGAACGAAAATTTCCATTCCATTCTGAGCTGCTTTCCGTTTTCCTTTCAACTCTAGTCTGTTTCAAACTTTGCATTGGAGTGAAAGAGAAAAAAAAGTTGAACGTCAAAAAGTGGAATGCAAAGTTGAATGTGTAGAACCGGTCTTGGGTATATTAAAGAGAGTTCAACTCGGTCTCTTTTTTGGGTTGGGTGAAATCGCTATTTCGATAGAAAAATCTCAAACTCAATTTTTTCTAGAAGTCTTAAGCTTCAGCGCGCTTAAAGACCAAAAGTGATCTGAGTTTGACGCTGACTGTGCACCGATATTATTTATTTTGCCCTGAAATTGGTGGGGAACCTTGATTTCGAATTTCGAAGTATATAATTTGGTTCACGGAGCCACTCAAAGAGCTGATCGTCTCTTTCTCTTCTTCTTCTGTCAAATGGAATTGTTATTGTGGGTAAATAGACATAGTTTTTCTTTAAAACATTTTATATACTAATTTATCCATATTTATTTATTTTCAGATGTTATTTATGCTGGTGGGAATTTCGGGAAGCGGAATTTGGACGTCAGTGTTGGAAGGTAAATATTTTGTGGAACTTGTTTTTTCCATTTATTGATTTTGCTTTTCTTGTAGGTTTGCCGACGGGATTTTGCAAGTTTTGCGGCGGTGGATTTTGAAGGTAAATATTTGATTTATGTTGTTGTTATTAATAATTTATTTGCAGATTAACGCTTCTTTAGTGTTTAGTGTAGTTTTTAGTATATAACTTTTTTTTCCTTTATAAAAATAAAGTGGATTTATTTTCGTGGTGCAATTTTAGTGTTTTTATTTTCATATTGTGGTTGTTGTTTGTTTTTGTTCAGATTTTCAGATTTTCGCGTCTTTAGAGACGCGACACAATCTGATCTGACGTTGACTGTGAGTCGTTATTTATTTTCTCTTCGAATAATGGTTGAGGCTATTCTGTAGTAGGGGGCTACGTCTGCGAAGTATATAATTTCGGGTTATGTATTCGATGTCTGATCAGCTGTTCCTTTTCTGACCCATAGACGTCAAATGGGTTTGTTTTGGTAAGAATGGTTTTTCTTTCGTCGGAACCATTTACCTAAATCAGTTTATATTTAGGCCGTTTTTAAGATATGGTGGGGTTTTCTGAAGGAGGAGCTCTACGAGTGTTTTCAGATAAGTATTTTTGTTGGATTTGTTATACTTTGTGGTAATTTTTTCTTTTCATGTTTTAGGTCTCTGGTTGGTTTATTTCTCGGATTGACTTGAGATGTCTCTTGTTGTTTTATGGTTGGGTTTATTTGCAAAAAAAGGTAATTATTTATACATTTAGTATTTAATTAATTGATTTTATTTTCAGACATGATTTCTATATATTTTTTTTTGATGGTGACCGAACAGATGGCACAGTACCTGAACAACCTCAACACTAGAACAAAATGCCACCGAGTTAAATCAACTAGTCTTTCTGTTGGGGCACCTGTCCTATTGAAGGACGATAACCTCCCGCCGCTACAATAGGTCATGGGACGCATCATTCAGGTTCAGCCTGGCAACGACGGGTGAAGGTGAAGGCATCACGTGGTGAATGTAAGCGGTCAATAAAGAAGGTTGTTTTATTTATACTTGAAGCTTGATGTGAGCGACCATCTATTGTTAATTGCGAGCAATCAACGTCGGGCGGCATGTTACATCGCAAAACGCACTGTAGTGTTCAGTTGTGTACACACCAATGGCGGTTCCTCTTTGGAAGCAAAGGAAGCACAAATTGACCAAATAGGAAACTTCATAAAAATTAATTGAAATATATCAAGATTAATCAGAAGAAAAATCTCAATATATTTCCTCCTCTGGAAACACTAAGCATGCAATGTACAGATTTTTGTATACAAAATGTACAATTCAAATTTATCCCACTACTGTATACAAAGGGTAAAGCCTTGGCCACGATACGAGCGGCGAACGGTGAGCGGCAGAGTGGCAAATACTAAAGAGCCTCTCGCCGCTCTTATCTTGGCCGAGGCCTTACACAACATGGGGAATCTGTAATATCTCCAGTTTTGCAACAGAAAATCAACGTGCAAACTCCAACACATTCGATTTGATTGAACCCACACTCACGCAAAGGTTTGCGTTGATACAGTACCCTCAGAAGCTGAGCCAAACGCAGCTTTTACGGAACCGAACAGTGGTATATAGCGAAGATAGAGAAATTTTCCATATTCTCTTTTTATTCTTGGTTTCGTTTTCTGGTAATGTTCTGGTTTAGAGTAAGAAGTAAATTTACTCTTGCAAATTTTGCTTCGAAATTTAGGCTGATTTACAATGTTGCGAGAGTGCGATGCGACAACGAGACGAGTCTCGCACGCACTGTCAAAACGTTTTCCATATCGTGTGTTCAAATGCCGCAATGTAGAATGCAGCGATTTGCGATAATATGAGACGAGAGAATTTGGAAAAATTGAAATTTTAACGCTCCGAGAAGCGATGACAAGTCTCATATGACAGCTTTTTGAATTTTGAATTTTAAATAATTATTTCTGTCATCTGTCTTTCTAAGTTTAATTGATTTTTGATACAAATAAAAATGCAAAGAATAAGCGAAGCAGATGTTGAAATATGCATAAAAATTATTTGAATGTTTTGTTGGTTATTGTTTTTATTTTCGTCTATTTATCATGCATTATTACACAAATAACTACGTAATTACTCGCGTAAATTGTAAGCCTCCCTAGTGGCATTGTGGCTTCTTGAAGCACGAATTGGATGCAAGTCTGGGTGTTGTTGCCTCCAATCCCCTTCAACAAGCACTTCACCCAAAGGCCTGTCAACATAATTCTCTGGACGATATGCTGCACATTTATTTAGCATTAGCAAGTTATGCAGGAGCACTGTAGCTTTTACTATCTTCTCCACGTTTTGCGGTAATGCGTGGATATCATTCTGTAGCATTTTCTTTATCTAAAGATATTATTTGCATTAATATAAAAAATTAAATATAGAACTATAAAATTTGACATAGTGATTCGTACTCGCATTATTGTAATTCTACCTGCAAGTTTCCAGCGATAGCGAGTATCGTCTGACAACTCGTCTCGCTGACGCACCGCAATCACGGAATATTGTAAATCAGCCTTTTGTTAGAGACTCTTAGTATATGAATTTTCGTTTATTGTATATTGAGTGAAGAAAAAAGAGATCGAAGATAAGTGGAGTTTCTCTTTATTTATTGATTATTCTATGGGGGTGGCAGGAGGTGTTCATTGAAAATAAGCTGATGTCTTTGTAGCTTCCATTATATTTTTGAAGTGTTAACTTCTTTAGGCGCGTTTGGCACTTTTTCGCTGGGGGTAAAACAAAGAATTCACGACACGCGCACTTTGTTGCACACCCGTTTCTGGACACTTGCTGCAATGATGGTGACACGGGCACTTTGTTGCACATCCGTTTCTGGCTACTTATGCCTATGCAGCTGTCTAGAGCATGGAAACTTTTGGTTGAGCTCCACTTACAAATAGCAGCGTATAATTCTATGTGTGCGAGGCAAAATAGCTCGCGCTTGGTGGGAGGGATTGGGTTTGAATGCTGCAATGTAGAAGCTGCTCTCAGCATTCATTTCATATTCTCGCAATGCAGACGCCGCTCTCAAAATCCATGTCATATTCTCGCACATATTCATTTCATATTTTCGCAATGCAGACGCCGCTCTTAGCATTCATTTCATCCTCTCGCACACATTCGCTGCTGTCTGTTGCTGGAGATCGACCAAATTTTACTTACATATATATCTGGGGCACTTTTAGTCGAGGTCCAGCAACAGACAGCAGCGATGATGTGCGAGAATATGACATAAATTTTGAGAGCGGCGTCTGCATTGCGAGAATATGAAATGAATGCTGCTGGAAAAAGTTTCGAGGAACATCTGGGCAATCTACAAGAAGTTTTCAAAAAGTTGAGAGCTGCCCAACTGAAACTTAGCCCTAAAAAGTGCGTACTATTCAGAGGCCAATTCAACTATCTCGGACATGTGGTCTCATCCAATGGAGTTAAAAAAATCCTGATAAAATAACAGCGGTTAAGAATTGGCCCACGCCGAAGGTAAACATGAACTTCGAAGCTTCTTGGGACTTGCCAACTATTATGTATAGGCGTTTTGTCAGGAATTTTGCCGAATTACATAAACTGACAGAAAAAGGAAAACCATTCATCTGGAAAGAAAACTACGAGGAAAGTTTCTATACACTAAAGCGAGGACTTTGTCAAGCACCAATAATCACATACCCGAAGCCAGGCGAAAAGTTCCTATTGGATACAGACACAAGTAATGTCGGTATTGGTACAGTGCTATCACAAAACTTCGAAGGACAGGAAAAGGTCATAGCTTGCTACAGTAGAGCGCTGTCAACATCGGAGCGGAATTACTGTGTTACAAGAAGAGAACTATTGGCAATCGTGGACACTTCCACAAGTATCTCTATGGGCAAAACTTCATTTTTCGAACAGATCATGCAGCATTAAAATGGCTGATGCAATTCAAAAATCCCGAAGGACAAATGGCAAGATGGATCGAGAGACTTCAATCCTACGACTTCAATGTAGGCCACAGAAATCGAAGATACCATGGAAATGCAGAAGCACTCTCCCAGAGCTATTGGGCCCATTAGGATTCCTTACACATTGAGCGAGGAGTATTAAAGAGCAAATGGGAAACCTCTGACGGTACCTCTCATCGAATGCATTAGTCCCTCGCGTTAGAATAACAGATATTCTCGAGGAGTGTCATAATGGCGCATCAGGAGGACATCTGGGAGTCAATAAAACTTTGGCAAAAATAAGAGATAGATTCTATTAGCTTCACATTCGGAACGATGTAGCAGACTGGTGCCGTAAATGCACAGTTTGTGCCAGCAGCAAGGGCCCTCGAGTAAGAACAAAAAGAGAAATGCAGCAATACAACGTGGGAGCCCCATTCGAAAGAATCGCAATCGATGTGGCGAGACCTTCATCCCCAGTCCGAAGGAATGGTGGAACTATTGAACAGGACAATGCTAGAGCACCTAAGGAAACTTGTTAGCGAGCACCAGGGTGACTAGGACAATTACATCCATATTTCTCTAATGGCATATTGGACAGCAGTTCATAACTCCACGGGACAAACCCCTTCTAGTATTATTTTTGGAAGACAAATCCGGTTGCCAAACGACTTGAAATTTGAGACACCTGTGGAAAGCAACGAATCTACTGCCGGTTATACAGGTGAACTTCGTGAGCGACTCGCAGATATCCACCATCTCGGAAGAATCTTAAGATAGTCAGTGACAGGATGAAAACAAGATACGACCTCCGAGCAAACTGTAGCGGATACCAGGAAGGTGACTTCGTTTAGCTGTTCAACCCTCGGAGACGGAAAGGCAAGTCTCCGAAACTTCAGCGTCAGTGGGAGGGGCCCTATAAATTCCTAACACGGATCAACGATGTTGTCTACAGGATTCAGAAAGGACCCAAGCAACGACAGGCTTGCTCATAAGATCAGCCGGATCCAGGGTTGACAATTGTTCGGGACGAACGACGAAGGGGGCAGTGTAATGATTTATGCGCCATCTATTGAAAACTATCTTTATTTGGTTGGAGTCTGAATTAACGAGTTATGTACTAAACTAAAATTAGTACGAGCGATAACCGAAGACAAAATCAAGCTTCTCAAAAACTTGCGGAAAATAAAGCGATAAGAATTTAATAGTGCGAGATATTAAATTGAATGTGATTATAGTGAACTATAAGAATTGTGTTTGTTAATAAATTGTGTTTTGGTTTATAATAAATAAGTTTTGTGTGGATTATTAAAAAGTGTATTCCCTAATTAATCCTACGAATCCGTTATGCCGTAAAAACGTAACAATATGTATAAAAGGGACCAGACGATCAATTTGTCTGCAATTGCAATTTGAAATTTTGAGTGTCAAACTTTTATCGGCAGAAATAATAAAATAATCTCGCGTCAAGTAATCACCACTGTTTAGGATTTTTCATTTTCCGCCATTTTGTATTAATAAAAATCTGAATTTCTTGCATAAGCAACCATTGCATTTAAAATATTATTTGCTATATTGCAGCAGGAGTTAGACCTTAGAATACAAAACTACAGGAAGGGCCCTCGCCGAATTAAAGCGTAGTGAAATTCGTTTTGTATGAGTGCCTACGCTTTGGTAGTTGTTTGTAGACTACAAGCGTGAAAACCGAGTGGAATAGAGGAGGGGCAAGGGCGAGTTCAAATGATGAGTTATCTGAAATAAAATCTTGCCCCCAGAAATGAACTTTTTATACGGCGTCACTCAGAAATCGAATCAGCTGATCCCCTGAATTTTGCGTTGGGTTGGTTAATGTAAATAAAGAAATTCAAGCAAATAAAATTTACATTTTTTGGACTATTTATCACAGTGATTCACATATTCATTAATGTAAATATGTAATAAATGTGTTTAGGAACTATTTTATTTAGCACATTCACCTAAAGAACGATTTTTCTCGCGCAAATTTTGATTTATTCCTACATTCACAAACTGCAAACTTCATTTTTCTTTTTTTTCACAGAAATCTCACTCGCTAGAACTTTAATTACACTTTAAACTATTCTTTATACCTTCTTTCTTTGTTTAAGTTAGTTTTGATAGTATGATTTCGGATAACTTTATAAAAAAAACTCGTTTTTAAAAAGTATTCCACCGAACGCGGGAACACAAGCAGCTTACTAACCCAATTTGACAGTTGTCTAGCTCCCAGATTTCACTACGCTCACATACAGGGATTATACACACGAGGGCCTTTCCTGTAGTTATCTATTGCAAGGGTTAGACGTTAAAATTTAATGCCTCAATGCAAAATTGCAATTGAAAAATTGATCGCCTAGTCCCCGGCTAAGTCACTTCGCTTCATGTCATTTTTTCCATCAGATGTAGAATTTTAGAGTACAAAACTACAGTAAGGGCCTTCGCCGAATTAAAGCGTAGTGAAATTCGTTTTGCATGAGTGCCCACACTTTGGTAGTTGTTTGTACACTACAAGCGTAAAACCCGAGTGGAAAAGAGGAGGGGCTAGAGCAAGTTCTAATGATGAGTTATCTAAAATAAAATCTTGCCCCCAGAAAGGAACTTTTTACACGGCGTTACTCCGAAATCTAATCAGCTGATCCCCCTGAATTTTGCGTTGGGTCTCTTAATGTAAAGAAAGAAATTCAACCAAATAAAATTTACATTTTTTGGACTATTTATCACAGTGATTCACACATTTATTAATGTAACTATCTAATATATGTGTTTATTAAGTGTTTTATTTGGCACATTCACCTAAAGAACGAACTAGAACATTAATTACACTTTAAACTATTCTTTATGCGTTCTTTCATTTTTTAAGTTAGTTTTGATAATATGATTTCGGTTAACTTTATAAAAAAACTCGTCTTAAAAAACATTCCACCGAACGCGGGAACACAAGCAGCTAACTAACCCAATTTGACAGTTGGAAAACGCCCAGATTTCACTACGCTCGCATACAGGGATTATACACCCGAGGGCCTTTCATGTAGCTCTATTCTAAGTGTAGAAATGCGCGTCCTCTTTGTATTGTTTCCCAGTTCTCACTAGCTTGTATGTCATGTCATCGGATGTTCCTTTCAATGCAGGTACTTTTGTATTGTTACAGATATTAAATTGTAACGGTTTTGGTACCGTTTCAGAGCTGGTCACCGTTATAACTTCATCCACATGAGATTCTACATTTTCTGAAATTATAATAAGGTGAGCGTTTTTGGTTAAATCTGGTTGCCTATTAAAAAGTTTTGTGCGCCTATTTAATCTCCATTTTCACGACTCCATGATTAACACCCACGACTTCATGTGAGCATGTGCGTTCACTTTAACGGTTAATGTTTTTGTGTTTTTTTAATGAACTATATATTTCTTTATCGAGTTCATTAAAGGCCGTGTTTTTTTAATGAACTGGCTGGTTCTTCGCCATACAAAATCGAAAACCCAGGTACTATCGAGGTCTATCTGGGTCTCTATCGAGGTTACTATGAAATTTTAAAATTTCCCTGCTCTCTAGAACGCCGCCAACTTCAAGCAGGCGGAGAAATGTCATGTTTGAATTATAATGGAAGCCAGAAACCATGCAATTATGTAAAACCACTACTTTCAACTAGAAATGCGGAAATCAATCCCAAAATAGAAAAGATGTACTTGCGGAGTCATTAATTTCAAAAATATCTTATAAAATCGTAAATAAACAACTATACATTTAATAAAATTTTACTTCGTGCCTTAAAATTTAATAACAAAAATCAACTAAAACAGTCTTCGATATAAGTATAAAAAAGTATCAAAAGTTAATGAAGTAGAAAAATTTGGCAAAATTTGCCGGACCCTCCAATCCAAGACAGCAAATAAATATAAATTGATATAAAAATTATAAAAGACTAATATAAAACTAGAAACCCATTTAAGAACTCAGTTTCCGTTGAAAACTTTCGCGGCATTGAGCAATTTGACATGCTCTTTGTTTATCTCCGCATTTAAAAAAAGAATAATCTGATCCACGACGAAGAAATACTCGCCCAGGATTTCCTCTTTTCGAAGCTGCAGGTTGTACCAGTTTTTTTTCTTGGCCGCCTTCTTGCTGGTGGGCATGCAGATGGCTTCAAACTTGCGGAAGATACTTTACTAGCAAGTGGTACCGCATTTTTGGCTATCTCCGAACTTGAGGAGGTTGGGTCGATACCCAACGGATAAGGCGCAAAATTACTACTAACAATGCGCCTGCACCTAATAGTCGCCCTGTAATTACCATAAATTGCACAAGTTTCTGGAATAATAATGCATTTATTTCCTTCTTATACTTACGATTTTAAATCTATCAAATCTCAAATGCCGACGGCGACAGTTGACGTTTCAGCTATTTATGATAAATAACCTGAAGATAGATTCAGTTGAGGATTTGCAAAATTTCCCTTGTCGTTTTTTTAATGAACTCAAAAATTCTCAAAAGCCTGTTCATTAAAAAAACACGGCCAAAAAAACGACAAGGGAAATTTCATGAAGCACCTACTTCGATGCCTAAAAATTTCAAAATTAAACGGAAGTTCAGTGCTATTTTTTACACTGTTACACGAAATACTCGCTAGAAAATAATAAATATTGCTCTCATCACTTTCCTGTTGTTTTTATTTTTAAATTACGTCTTTCCGACCCCCGAAAGTATGCAACATGCCAACCCCCGAAAGTAAAGTATGCAACATGCCAACCCCCGAAAGTATGCAATATGCAAATTAAGAAATTTCCCAAAACCTCGATAGCCCCCATAAAACCTAGGTTTTGAGATTTGTATGGGGGTTCATTAAAAAAACACGGCTATTGGAAATAAAAAATACTGAATAAATAATCCCACTGTTATTGTTACATTTGAGAATAAATAAAAATAAAAAAAACTAGTTGGGATGTGGGTTCGACCCTTTCGGTCCACACGATCAACTTCCCAGTTGGATGTTGAATATTATGATTGGATAATTTAATAATAAATGAACAATAGGCAATATAGAATATATGTATAATACCGAGAATTTGTCACAATTGTTTATCAATATTTTCGCTAAAATGTCAAACTAAATGTGCGCACTTACAAGATTAGGATGACGAAAATGTATATAAAATTAATGTATTAATGTTTTTCGGCACCTCATGAAGTCGATATAGTTTTTAGTTCGCGCGGTATCGTGCAGGTACAAAAATCACTTAAGTCATTTAAACCAAAAAACCACTGGATCGAATATTATAAAAATCTTTTCAGATTATATTGTCGCTAATACGCTTCGAACGGCACCTCAAGTAAGTCTATATCTTTCGTGGTTCGGGCGATATCGTGCAGGTACAAAAATCACTTACGTCGCTTAAACAAATAAGCGGCTGGACCGAATTTCATGAAAATCTTTTCAGATCATATTTCGGTTAACTTCCTATACTGGGAAGTTAATAAAAATACTGCAAAATTATATGTATATTGTGTTTATTAGATATTGCATAACGAATAAGCAACATGGTAGTTGTCACGGGATAATCGCCACATGGTTAACTTTCCAAGGTCCAGACAAACTCATTCAATTTCTAAAGACTGGAATCGATTACTGTGGGCCGTTCTTCATAAAAGAGAAAAAAATCCGAAACCGAAATAAAATAAAGGCTTATGTAGCAAGTGTTTTTTTAATGAACTGGCTGGTTCTTCGCCATACAAAATCGAAAACCCAGGTTCTATCGAGGTCTATCTGGATCTCTATCGGGGTTACTTTTTTTTTATATGAAAAAACCAAGCTTAGGTGTAACCCTTTGTACTACCAGTCCGTCATGTCGTTCAGGTCATGGTGCAATGTCTAGTAGTAAGCTTGGTTTGAAGAATAGAGCAGAATAGGAAAGGTTAGAGGGGGTCTGGAGGGTGTAGAAAAAAATGACGATGGACCTCACGTTTGAACTCTAAGGGGTTGTACGAGTTCGGAAATACCGACTGCGGGAGATTATTCCACAGTCGAGTTGTTCTATTCATAAACGAACTTCTAAACCGTATTGCGCGTGAACGAGGGGACTGTAGGGTATGGGGGTGAGCCGAGCGGGCTAGTCTTGTGTTGCGGGAAAAGTATTGCCGTGCAGGCAGGAGGTCCTGAATTTCGGTGAACAGTCGCTATGGTAATAGCGATAAAGTATGGAGAGGGCTGCTACATTCCTACGGTGGCTCAAGGTGTCTATGGAGGCGCGAAAGGGGCCATCACCAATGAGTTTGAGGGCACGATTTTGCACCTTGTCGAGGCAAGCCAAGGTGGTTTTTGGGGCGCCTGCCCAGATATGCGAGTTGTATTCGAGGCGTGGCCGAATGTAGGATTTGTATATTGTAGCCAATGCGGCTGGCTGGAGGAGAAACTTGCATCTCTTGAGAAATCCAAGGCATTGGGAGGCTTGTTTGGCGATTTGGAATATGTGATCGTTCCATCGCAGATGCTCCGTAACTTTAACTCCCTAGGATGTTGAGAGTTGTTTCAGCCGTTAGATTCTCTCCATCCACCGAGACAGGAGGAAGGTCGGTACAATTTTTGTTGGAGATCAGACAGTGCTTCGTTTTTGAGGCATTGAATTCGACGCTGATATCCCTGTTGATCGAAGCCGATATCAATTGAAGGTGGTAAAGACAAGGTCTGGCACGTGCTTGTCTTATATTGTCGAAGGAGTAAGAGAAATTCAGAGTACCGTCATCAGCGAAGCAGTGATTGAGAGGATTGAGAGCAGATCATTAATTAAGATTAGAAAAAGTGCGGGTGAGAGAATTGACCCCTGGGGAACTCCGGCCGAAATGGCGTGGGGGTTGGATTCGACGCCATCCAATATAACTTTTAAAAGGAGGTGGGTCACAGCCCATACAAAATTACCCCAGGCCCGGCGCAAAAGAAAAGTATCTCAGATTATCGGCTATAATAAGTATTGAATTTTTGTATAGTTGTTATATCCCGTAACTGTGGCTAAGGTGTTAATAATGCTATTTCTTTTTATTCGGGCGAAATGACTAATTAACCCTGTAACGCCATCACATATCTTCATGAATAAGGTATCAGTGTACGCAGAATACTCCCACCTATCTAAAATTGTAAAAACGACGGTACCACAGTACCAACTTCCAGAGTTATGAGTCATCAAAGCAATTTTAATACTAAAATTGGCGCTATTTCGTACTTTTTTAGCACTCTTTTCTCCTAAGCTTATGTCGAAAAAACCAAGTGACAATTTTCAGGTCAAAGTTGCCTGCAATTTCCCCAAATAAGGCCAGTTTTAGCATTTAAATTGTTTATAACTTCGAAAGTAAGGGCCGTAGCATATAAATTGTCTGGACATTATTCATAGGAAACACTCCAAGCTTTCTGATTCTGGGAAAAAAAACATTAGTTGACTATGAATATTTTGGAGAAAAAGGTGGTTGAAAGTGAAATTTTTGTTAAAAAAAACAAAATTTTGACTTTGACGACTCATAACTCTGGAAGTTGGTACTGTGGTACCGTCGTTTTTACAATTTTAGATAGGTGGGAGTATTCTGCGTACACTGATACCTTATTCATGAAGATATGTGATGGCGTTACAAAAATACAGGGTTAATTAGTCATTTCGCCCGAATAAGAAGAAATAGCATTATTAACACCTTAGCCACAGTTACGGGATATAACAACTATACAGAAATTCAAAACTTATTATAGCCGATAATCTGAGATACTTTTCTTTTGCGCCGGGCCTGGGGCAATTTTGACCCACCTCCTTTTGCATACACGTTTAGTTTGGATGACAATGCAATCTGGCCATTTTGTAAAAATATCAAGATGGCGGTTCCAAAATGGCGCTTATTTTAACTTACACTGTGTGTCGTCAAATCTTGGAAGTTAAATTTGACCCACTACCCGGTTTCGGATAGAGCTGAAATTTTGCATACACGTTTAGTTTGGATGACAATGCAATCTGGCCATTTTGTAAAATTATCAGGATGGCGGTTCCAAAATGGCGCCCGATTTTTGAAATTGTGCTCCGCGGTCCTCTGACATGGGTATCAAATGAAAGGATATGACAGGTAGAACGCAATAAGCTATGTGGCGTCATTCCAAATTCAAAATGGCGGCCAACACTTACACTGTTTGTCGTCAAATCTTGGAAGTTAAATTTGACCCACTTCCCGGTTTCGGATAGAGCTGAAATTTTGCATGCACGTTTAGTTTGGGTGACAATGCAATCTGGCCATTTTGTAAAATTATCAAGAAGGCGGTTCCAAAATGGCGCCCGATTTTTGAAATTGTGCTCCGCGGCCCTCTGACATGGGTATCAAATGAAAGGATATGACAGGTAGAACACAATAAGCTATGTGGCGTCATTCCAAATTCAAAATGGCGGCCAACACTAAATTGCGGAAAGCTTATAATAGACTAAAAAGTAGAAAATATAACCGATCAACTTCCAATTTTGCAAACACTCGTAGTTCGGGTGGTTAATGTGTATGAATGATCAGATTAATAGTTGAGTTAAGGGTGAGTTGATAATAAAGAAGCAATACACGTTACAAAAAATCACAAACAAACACAGAGATGCTGCTGTCAACTAAATTCAACTACTCAAATACTGAACTCATGTCCGTATGCATAATTTCAACTAAACCCAGGTAGCAGAGCTGAGTCGAGTTCAGTCAACCTTAACCCAACTCGACTCCCGTTTACATGTAGTTAGACTTGGGTTCAACTTGAGTTCAACTCATCATGTATAAGTACTAAATGCAATCTGACCTTTTTGTAAAAAAATCAACAAGACGGTTCCGAGATGGCGGCCGTTTTTGCAATTATGTTCCACCGAGCCCACGACATGGGTATCAAATGAATACAGTAAACTGTGTGACGTACTTTTAAATCTAATAGAATTGCCATCATAAAATGGCGGAATACATATAATAAACTAAAAAGTAGAAAATAAAATAAATGTGTCAGGATAGGCATGAAATATTAAAAAGAACTTATTAATTTCTTATTTTTATTAAATTGGTATATAATGATCAACAAACGAATCTCGAATAACGAATATGTTCTCCCACGATAGATGTCAATTCTTTTCTAAATCGATTTTTAATTTTTTCCAATAAAACAAAACTTCGCCGCCTTAGGTGATTTTTCTTTTTCCACATTCTTCATACCTGAGTATTAGACTCTTAGTTGACAGCTCGGCCATCCAAATCCGAATCCGTCTCGGATTTTTCTTCTGTACCCTCGATGTCGATGTCGTCTAATTCCGGAGATGTAGCTACCCAGGGTTTCATTCGTTCTGCAGTATATACTGATTTGAACGGCTTCTGCGTTCTCTGTAAGTCCGGTGGATCAGTTATTAAGTATCTATCTCGGTCCAGAACGGCAGTTACAGAAAATGGTCCTCGATACTTAGGTTCCAGTTTCCTGCTCTCTCCTGTAGCAGGGGGTATATAATCAATTACAACAAGATCTCCTTCTTTGTATTGTCTTGGAGTCCGATGTCGTTGGTCAAATCTGGCTTTCCAGCGAGCTCGCTCGGCTTCAATTCTTGATGCTATCTCTTGTCTTTTTTCTGAAGAATCGGTCGTCTCAATTAAAATTTCGTCTTCATTGTCTTGCAGCGCATCCAGTATCCTATTTGAAATTAAGTCTCTCAGCGGGAAGTCAAACACTACCTCATTTGGGCTGCAACCAGTAGTCTGATTTTTCTGTGAATTCAGAGACCACTGCAATTCCCGTAATCGCCGATCCCATTCGTTTTCACTCGTTGTGGTTGTTCTAATAAACTGGAGAATAGACTGATTAGCACGTTCAATCACCCCATTAGCGCGAGGTGTGCGTGTCGCGTACGTGTTGAATTCCATTTTTCGCACAAAAGTCTTTAAATGTCTTTGCCGTGAAGGCGGTACCCCGATCCGTAACAATCTTCCGTGGCAAGCCGAAGTAGGTCGTTAACTCTAGTAATGCGTTTATTACTGAAACTGTTTTAGTACTACGCACTGCCTTAACTACAATATACCTCGAGAAATGATCGATAATACCCAGGACATGAGTATGTCCACCTCTGCTCCGTGGAAACGGTCCAAGGTGATCCATGTGCAACACTCGGAATGGAATGGGTATAAGGTCATCTCCGTAGAGCTCAGCTTCCTTCTTTCCTCCTGGTCGCTTATTATAGAGGCATTCCAAGCAGGCCTTCACGTAAGCCTTCACGTAACGCCGCATACGTGGAAACCAAAATTTTCGTCGGAGTTTTTGAATAACCTTGTCTTCTCCGAAATGTCCAGATTCGTCATGTGCCGTTTGCACAATTTTTCCTCTCACGGCTTTTGGTACTACCCATTTCGGATCTCCGTCAACCATTCTGAATAAACGTCCATTCACCAACGAGTATTTTTGTTTGATTTCAGTTGCTCTAGGTGAAGCGAGTTCGCCTTTTACAATCCTAATGACTTCGTTTATCACGGGATCCGATCTTTGCAATGTAGTCAGCCAATCATCCGTTTCAACTCCTATACGAAGAATCTCATGCATAACTGTCGTCGGTGTGACAGCTTCACCTACCGGAGCACGACTAAGAGCATCTGCATGTCGAAGCCGATCCGACGCACGGTGTACAACCTCGAAGTCAAATTCCATTAACTTTAGCCACCATCTACTGATTCTTGGATTTAATGGCTTACTCACTTTGGTCGTTTGAATAGCAGCACAATCCGTTACCACGGTAAAATGTTTTCCGAGCAAGTAAACTCTGAATCTCTCTAAACTGCACACCACAGCCAAAACCTCTAACTCGTGGCTATGGTATTTTGATTCCATCTCGGTGCAATGTCGGCTGAAGTAGAACACAGGTCGCACGTCTCCCTCCGCTTGATGTTGCATCAAGACTCCTGCTACTCCTACGCTGCACGCATCAGTATGCACTTCATGCTTTTTAATGGGATCGTATAGTACCAATACAGGATCACTGCATAATTCGTCCCGAAGTAACTCGAAAGCGTCTTGTTGTGCCTTCGTCCATTTAAATAATTCGTCCTTCTTTAGCAAAATCGTAAGAGGCTTAGCTTTTATCGCAAAATCCGAGATAAATTTTCTAAAATATCCCGCCAACCCGAGAAATCTACGAACTTCATGTTGATTGACAGGTATCGGAAACTCTCGTACACTTTCGGTCTTTCGCGACCCAGGTTTTATTCCATGTTCGCTTATTTGGTGTCCTAGGAATGTTATTTCGTTTCCCAAGAAAGTACACTTCTTCTTTCGCAACGTAAGACCCGTAGCTCGCAAAATGTTTAACAGCTTTTCCAGTCGTTCAAGTCCTTCCTCAACCGTAGAGCTCGGGATAATAATGTCATCCATGTATGCCAAGGCCTCTCCTAGCTCCATTTGTGAAATTATTTTACAATTTACCAGTTGCTGAAATACCGCTGGAGCATTCACGAGCCCAAACGGCATATAGTTATATTCTAAATGCTCATCCATCGTTGAAAAAGCCGTATATTGTTTTGACGTCTCTTCTATAGGAATTTGATGATATCCCGACAGTAGATCCAACGATGTAAAGTATTTATTTCCCGATAGCAACGCTAATTGTTCATCGATAACCGGCATAGGAAACGACTGCTTCTTAGTGATTGCATTTAATGCACGGTAATCAATACAAAGTCGATCATCCTTACCTTCTCTGGCCACAAGCACAACTGGTGACGAATACGGGGATATACTTGGCCTAACTATGCCATGGTCCAACAATTTTTGTGTAATCGCTTTAACTTTGTCTCTTTTCGCAAAAGGAATGCGATAAGGTCGAATGTTTATCGGTTCGTCCTTTGTTAATTGAATTTTTAACTCGACTACAGTACACTTTCCTAACTCCGACCAGTCTTCGGCAAATCGATCACTGTAGGTCGTCAGTAAATCCCGCAACTGATTTCGTTCTTTATCTTTAATGGGACCCATATTGAGGTCAATGTCTTCTATTGATTCCATGCGACATTCCCGTGACTCAATAATCAGTCTATTTTCCTTAGAGCAAAGTGTGTCAGCTCCCAATAATACATCTTGCGTTAATTCCTCGTCAGGTACTAAATACAGTCGACAGTTCTTCGTGCATTCATCCATTTTCATCTGTAGGTCTATGTGTTGTGTTGCTTTAATGGCACCTCCGGCAAATCCCGTTAGCGTTATTGGTCGATCCGTGGAGATTCCTCCCAATTTATCTCCCAACGTTTGACGAATTAGCGATTTCTCGCTACCTATGTCCATGCGAGCTCGAACAACTTGGTTCTTCAACAATATGTCCTTGATGACCACCGCTGGAGTATTCTCGTCGTCTGTAGTTACGGTTAGCACCTTTAAACTTCGGTCTTCGGTCCGCTCCGGACATTGATTGGTTCTGTGTGAAGTTCGGTTGCACTTCAAGCATCTTTCCTTCTTAGGTTCCTTTGGACAATTACTCGATATATGACCCGTTTCTCTACAATTGAAGCATATGGGCCCTTTTCTATCCTGGTTCGCTCGAAATTCGGTATTTACAACCTTCGGCATGGAAGGCTGCATTCCTCTTATTTCGGGCTTTATACTTCTTGCTTCAATGACTTTTGTCTTATTTGAGCGTGCTGTAAACCTTCGTATAGCAATCAGTAGATCGTTGGTTGTTGGAAAAGGCATACCTAGTAATGAATTTACCATTGTTGGTTCACGCATCCCTCGTAAGCAATATTTTATTATATCTTCGTCCGCTAACCCGCCTTTCCGGCCTTTACTGCATACTCTATGTAAATACTCTTCTGGACTCTCATTACTTCGTCGTTCCATCTTCATAAGCATCATGTGAACATCAGCAGCAGTTTCCGTTGTCGGAAAATCACTCAGCAGCCTAGAAACAAAATCCGACCAGGTTATATAAATCGGCAAGGTGTCCTTCCAACATTTTGCAGCACCTTTTAATTTCGATTGCACAGCATGTATTAGGAGTCGATCATCCCAATGATAGGCAGACCGTAATAGCGTTACACGGTCGGTGAATTGTTTCGCTGTCAACGATTCTTCGTCGTATGGATCAAACTCTGGAACAATTTCCATGATATTCCGTACACTATGCATCTGGAAGTCGACTTGATACATCGAGTTTACACATGTAGCGGTATCAATGTTCGGATCATTTTCCTCTCTTGCATCCCGAGCATCACCACTCCCTCTTCCTTCGGTACTTCCTTGGGGTGATGGTAAATTGGCGACAGATTTTTGCCGGTTAGTATGCGATGATACGGTTATTGCCACTTGCGGTGATTCATTCGCCTGATCAACCTCGGACCTCGCTCCAACAAATTCTTGTACTACTTTTTCCAATATTCCCTTGAGTACGGTTACTTCGTAGGTAAGTTTTCCAATTTTATCGTCGATACTTTGGCTCTCTTCGTTAGCTTCCATTTCAATATCGTCGCTACCAATCTCAGAGGCTAAACGTAAAACTAGCTCGGCCTTGTTTCCTCTTGTTTCCCGGCCCAGCTCCGCCAATCGTCGCTTAATTTCCTCGATTGTCAATGTACCAATTTGCACCTTCTCCATTGTCTTCGTCGGCAATTTTTAGGATTTCGTAAGCGTCGCAAATCCAACTGCTGAAGACTCGTCAGAGATCCAGGTATCCAATAATACGGGTTATCTAAGTTAATCTAAAATATCCCACTTCTGATTTGTCAGGATAGGCATGAAATATTAAAAAGAACTTATTAATTTCTTATTTTTATTAAATTGGTATATAATGATCAACAAACGAATCTCGAATAACGAATATGTTCTCCCACGATAGATGTCAATTCTTTTCTAAATCGATTTTTAATTTTTTCCAATAAAACAAAACTTCGCCGCCTTAGGTGATTTTTCTTTTTCCACATTCTTCATACCTGAGTATTAGACTCTTAGTTGACAAATGGTTAAAAAAATTTTTTAAAAAAAATTCTTTTCATTAACTAAAAAATGTACTGAAAAGTAAAAAATAAAAAATATTTTAAAGAAAGCGTGAAATTTCAATTTTAATGAAAAAGTTAATTAAAAGAATGGCGCATTTTTCATCAAAAAATTTTGTTAGAATTTGAAATTAACAAAGCAAAAAATTGAGGGTTATTGTAAATTTCACGCGATTTACAGTTATATTTTCAATTTTTGATGAAAAATGCGCCATTCTTTTGATTAACTTTTTCATTAAAATTGAAATTTCACGCTTTCTTTAAAATATTTTTTATTTTTTACTTTTCAGTACATTTTTTAGTTAATGAAAAGAAATTTTTTTAAAAAATTTTTTTAACCATTTATTTTTTTTGTGATTATATTTACATATGTATTTTTTCGGTTTTTTTGCGTTATAATGGGACTGGCGACAACACACGCCTGCACTTCACCGAGGCACAGTCCACTCAAGTTACTTCAGTTAAGAGTTCGGGGCAGAAGTTCGGCTTTTTTTCTTTATAGATTGACGTGTAAGAGTCACCAAAGCAATCAGCAATTAAGTTATCATCATTCAATATTGCACCATTTAGACAGATAGAATTATTAGTTTTAAATTTTTTATTTACGATAATGTTGTAGATGTTTTTAAAGGCTTGGGGACCCGGTTTAATTTTCTTCAGTTTTTCTTGAAATAAGTTATTGTTGAGAATTCTGATTTTATTTGAGATAATTTTGTTTAGGCAGTTTATTCTTGACGAGAGCGCTTTATATTCAGGTTTATTTCTATTTAAGAATCTGTGATACATTAATTTCAAGGACGCACTCCATGAATATTTTACTTTTAAAAGGGATGTAATGATAGGTGTGGTTTTAGGTGCGAAGGGTTTCAAGTATTTAATTATATGATCGTTATTAAGGAACCTAATAATTTCTTCGAGTTTGGTGATCCATTGATCAATTTCATCGTTCATTAGAATGTCAACTGCCGATGGCATGTTGTTATTAAGGAGTATAGCGAAGTCCCTCTTCCAACTAACTCAGTTAACATTCTCATATGAGAAGATTCTTTTGGGTTGTTTAATAATAAATTGCTCAATGCCAAAATTCATGTGGAGTAGAACACCATAGTGGTCCGAGAAGGAGGCAACAGTTTTGCATTTAAATTTGTTAGTAGATAAATTATGATTTTTAGGAATGAATGAGATAAAAAAGTCAATAGCCGAATCTCCCTCTGGGTATGTGCATCCATTCGGATGTACAATTGCTAAATTGTTGCCACCGTTTCCCATTAGCCAGTCATTGATCGTTTTACCTATATTATTATTTTTTTATCGCCCCCCATTTGGTGTGCCTGCCGTTCCAATCACTTCCTATTAAAATATCACCGTGTAGTTGTGTTAGCATATTAATATTATCCATGATTTGTTTTATAGTCGCCGAATTGGTGGTAGAAGGGATATATATGCTACCTAGTATTAGCGATTTATTATGGCCATTAGCGGCGTAGTGGATTCTGATAAGAACGGTAGGCACACCGAGATCAATATTGATTTGGTTAATTGTTAAATTTTCTTTGAATAAAATAGTTACTCCTACGCCATTCTCGTTGTTTATAATCTTATAATTAATTATGTTAACTTTGTGTGTTTTATTTAACCTCGTTTCCGATAGTAGAAGGATGTCGGGAAAATTAAGTTTAGAGATTAGTGTCTCAAGTTCTAGTTTTCTTATGTACGATCTGATAGAACGGACATTAAGTTCTAATATGCGCAATGTCTTATCCATTGCGCAAAATACACGAGATTACACACTTAACCATTTCTTTTATTTCAGACATTACCGCGTTTAGTTTTTCTAGAATAGCGTTAAGTTTGGAATTCATAATATTATTATATCTTCTTTTCTTCTTCTTTGTGCCCCTTTAATCCCTCATGGGACATAGGGCGGAAACAGTTGCCCTCCAGCGGACTCTGTTTTGCGCGACAGCTCTCAGCTCTGACCAGGATCTCCCAGTTGTTGCGGCCTCTGCTAGTAGGGTCCTCCTCCACGTTGTTCTAGGTCTTCCAACTCGACGGGATCCTTGCGGGTTCCAGTCAAGGGCCTGTTTGGCTAGGTTTTCGTTATCGCGTCGCAAGGTGTGGCCAACCCAATTCCATTTCCTTCGCCTGATTTGGTCGTCTATCCTTTCTTGGCCGGCACGGCGCCATAGCTCTTCATTTGAAATTCTATCTGGCCAGCGGATTTTTAGGATACGACGCAGGCATCTGTTGATGAAGACTTGTAGGCGCCCTGTGATGAATTGGGTGACTTTCCATGTTTCGCAACCGTACAAAAGGACTGCCTTAACGTTGGAGTTGAACAGCCGCAATTTGGTGTTAGTTGAGATCTCCGTTGATCTCCATATGCGGAACAGGCATGCATATGCGCCTCGTGCTTTATTTATTCTGGAACTGACGTCTTCTTCTGTACCGCCATTTTCGGTAATAATGCTACCGAGGTAGCAGAATTTATCTACCAGTTCCACGTCACGGTTATTCAGCGCAGTTCGTTCAAGTGTGTTTGCATTTATCCGCATTTCTTTGGTTTTGTTCGGATTCAGCCTTAAGCCTGCTAGACTACTTTCTGTTGCCAAATTGTTTTAACATGTTTTTTAGCTCCTGATGTCTGTGGGCCAGCAAACAGATATCATCCGCGTAGTCGAGGTCCTTAAGGCGGTCTAGCAAACCCCATTGTATGCCGCCTGTTCTATTATCTAGAGCGTCGACAAGGATGTCATTTATTACTATAAGAAATAGTAATGGCGAAAGTAGACATCCTTGTCGTACTCCTGAATTCACCTCGAAGCTGTCGGATAATTTTCCATTATGGAGAACTCTGCATTTGGAATTGTTGTAAAGGGCTTTTATCAATTCTATTATTTTATCAGGCAGTCCACGTCGCCGTAATGCCTGCCATATAAAGCTCCTATTAACCGAGTCGAACGCTTTCTCATAATCTACGAAAGCTAGGTAAAGGGGGGATCGGAATTCAGTAGACTGCTCCTCTATGATTCTCAAGGTGTTAATATGGTCTATACATGAGCGGCCCTTCCTGAATCCGGCCTGCTGCCTTCTAAGCGTTCGGTCTACTGCCTGTCTTATCCTTGATAATATAACGTGGGACAAGATTTTACCCACAGTAGATAATAGACAGATGCCTCTCCAGTTGTCGCATATTGTTAGGTCCCTCTTTTTGGGTATTTTGACTATGATACCTTCCGTCCAATCCTCCGGAAAGGTACAGGAGTTCCATGCTATTTCCAGGATTGGCTGAAGCGCATCTGCTATGAGGCTTGAATCGGCTTTCAACAATTCTGCCGGGATGCCATCTTTTCCAGCTGCTTTACCATTGGCCATCGCATGAATTGCGGTTACTATTTCCGTCTTGGATGGGGCCCGGGTGTTGATTCTTATCGGCTGTGCATTGTTGCTGTTTTCCTGAGGTTCCTGTGCAAGTGAACCATTCAGGGCGGCGAAGAAGTAAACTCTCCATCTTTGGAGTTGCTCCTCGTCGCTGCACAGCAGCCTCCCATCCGCACTCTTTACGGCATGCTTTTTAGTAGAGTGCTTTCCCGAGAGCTGTTTAGTAATTTGGTACAGCACTTTACTGTTGCCTGTGTTTGCCGCGTTTTCCGCTTTTTCTGCGAGCTCATTTATCTGCTGCCTTTTATCACGCCGCACACTTCTCTTTACTTCCCGGTGTAATTGGGAATATTCCCGTTCAAGTTGGTCACGTCTTTCCGGGTCGCTTGTAGAGTTTACGTTATTTTTGAGGGCCCTCCTGCGTTCTATTTTTTGCCAGGTAGTGTCCGAGATCCAATGTTGCATGTTTCTCTGGACATAACCGACGCTCGTTTCCGCAGCCGTCAATATAGCGCCCTTTGTTCTACTCCACAGCTCTTCAATATTTGTGTCGTCAGAAACGGTTTGCTGGTTTAATATTTGCTGCAGGTTTCCAGCAAATTCTCGCTTTTTAGCGGTCTCCTGCAGAAGGTCAACGTTAAACCGTCTACGGTTTATAACATCGCGTTGAACGTTTCTGATTGCAGCGATTCTAAGGCGAATAGTTGCTACTACCAAATGGTGGTCGCTTCCAGTGTCCGCTCCCCTGAAGCTCCTGACATCCTCCAGAATGGTTCTCCATCTGCGGCTGACGGCCACGTGATCTATCTGATTTCTCGTTCTACCATCGGGTGATACCCAGGTAAGTTCCACCTACCATTAGTTGATGGGAACTACAAAAGTCAACGAAAAGCTCACCATTGTTATTGGTAACTTGGCTTAGGCCTTGTTTTCCAATTGTTTGTTCAAGACCGGTGTTGTCGCGGCCGATTTGTGCGTTTAAGTCACCCATTAATACAATGATTATTATATGGAGGTGTTTTATTAGATGTATTTTGATTATCTATTGGTTGATTTCCCTTAAGAACGCTAGCGAAGGATTGGCCACTGATTGTTAAAGGTATTATAAGATTTGTTTGGTAATATTATTTTATTGAAATTTTCTCTTCTTTTCTTTTTATTCTCAAGGTATTTCCTGTAGTTAGGACAACCTCTATAATTGGCTCGATGTTCTGACCCACAATTAACGCAGCACGGTGTAGTATCTTTTTTATTATTACTTGGGCATAGCCCTGCATCGTTTTTGTTGTTACATTTAACACACCTATAGTTATTTAGGCAGTTTACTGCCCTTTGGCCAAATGCTTGGCACCTAAAGCATTGGAGAGGACCTTTACCTATTAACCTTTCAATATGAATTTTTTGGTTGGCTTGAAATTTGAGTTTTAGGAGTTCTTTAAAGTCTTGTTTGGGGCTAATTGAATGAGAATCATATCAAGTATTACTTCGTTTTCCTTAGATTTCCGCGTTTCAACCCTACTTATTTTGTTAAAAAAAACCGGTGCCCGGGCCACGGCGCGATTATCCCGTGACAACTACCATGTTGCTTATTCGTTATGCAATATATAATAAACACAATATATACATATAATTTTGCAGTATTTTTATTTTTATTTATTCTCGCTATCTCAAAACCCAGGTTTTATGGGGGTATCTATCGAGGTTTTGGGAAATTTCTTAATTTGCATATTGCATACTTTCGGGGGTTGGCATGTTGCATACTTTACTTTCGGGGTTGGCATGTTGCATACTTTCGGAGGTCGGAAAGACGTAATTTAAAAATAAAAACAACAGGAAAGTGATGAGAGCAAATTTATAACAAATAATTGATTGTTTATAAACATATTTATTATTTTCTAGCGAGGATTTCGTGTAACAGTGAAAAATAGCACTTACCTTCCGTTTAATTTTGAAGTTTTTAAGCATCGAAATAGGCGCTTCATGAAATTTCCCTTGTTGTTTTTTCAATGAACTAGATAAAGAACTATATAGTTCATTAAAAAAATACGGCTAATATACGGCGGAGCCGGCGTCGCTTACTCCCACATACGCATAGGCCATGCCCACCACACACCGTTTCGGGACATACTCCGTCCGCGCGCTCCGATTTATAAGACGTTGTCACGTCAAAATTAAATCGGGAAAGTATAAATTTAGTTCTTCTCTAATCTCCTCTATGCTATAGCTACTACATATATTTTTGATGATTAAGTTAACGGGTTTTGCATCCACCCCAGAGTAAGTGTAACCCTGAACTTTTTTAATTCTGAGTTCATCCATCAGACGTTTTTTTTTCTTCTACACCTTTAACAAATATCTTTGTAGTATCGTTACGGCTTCTAGAAAAATAGAATTCTATATTTTTCGATTTTAAGAAATTCGAGCAGAGTTTTAAATCTAAGTTCTTTGCTAGGATGTGGGGTGTTTGTACTCATAGTACGAATTTAGTATATCATAAAAATCAATTAATTTAATATATCACATAAATTTTCATATAGTACAAAGGAGGTGGGTCAAAATTGCCCCAGGCCCGGCGCAAAAGAAAAGTATCTCAGATTATCGGCTATAATAAGTTTTGAATTTCTGTATAGTTGTTATATCCCGTAACTGTGGCTAAGGTGTTAATAATGCTATTTCTTCTTATTCGGGCGAAATGACTAATTAACCCTGTATTTTTGTAACGCCATCACATATCTTCATGAATAAGGTATCAGTGTACGCAGAATACTCCCACCTATCTAAAATTGTAAAAACGACGGTACCACAGTACCAACTTCCAGAGTTATGAGTCGTCAAAGTCAAAATTTTGTTTTTTTTAACAAAAATTTCACTTTCAACCACCTTTTTCTCCAAAATATTCATAGTCAACTAATGTTTTTTTTCCCAGAATCAGAAAGCTTGGAGTGTTTCCTATGAATAATGTCCAGACAATTTATATGCTACGGCCTTTACTTTCGAAGTTATAAACAATTTAAATGCTAAAACTGGCCTTATTTGGGGAAATTGCAGGCAACTTTGACCTGAAAATTGTCACTTGGTTTTTTCGACATAAGCTTAGGAGAAAAGAGTGCTAAAAAAGTACGAAATAGCGCCAATTTTAGTATTAAAATTGCTTTGACGACTCATAACTCTGGAAGTTGGTACTGTGGTACCGTCGTTTTTACAATTTTAGATAGGTGGGAGTATTCTGCGTACACTGATACCTTATTCATGAAGATATGTGATGGCGTTACAAAAATACAGGGTTAATTAGTCATTTCGCCCGAATAAAAAGAAATAGCATTATTAACACCTTAGCCACAGTTACGGGATATAACAACTATACAAAAATTCAATACTTATTATAGCCGATAATCTGAGATACTTTTCTTTTGCGCCGGGCCTGGGGTAATTTTGTATGGGCTGTGACCCACCTCCTTTCAGCTCTATCCGAAACCGGGAAGTGGGTCAAATTTAACTTCCAAGATTTGACGACAAACAGTGTATAACACATAAAAACTTAAAAAAAAAAACAAATTAATAAACCACCAAAATAATAACATAAATCACAAAACAAACAATAACATAAAAAAAATTATAAAACATAAACAAAAAACCAAGCGAAGGCCACCACCAACAACAACAATAACCGAAGGACTGACGGACAACAAGTAAGTCTCCTCCACCCGCTTCCCGCTTCATTGTTGCGGGTGAGCCCATCTCCTTGACCTGTTTCTTACTTCTGATCCGACGCGGTACTCCATCAAGGTTAGTTCACCCCTTGGCAACTCGAACCATAAACTAATTAGCGCTTATTTCCCATATCCATCCTCGACCACAACCACCGCAGCTCCTAAAAGAACTGTGTGGCACTATGGGAAAGCCAACTGGTTGGGTCTTATTCGCTTCTTCCAGGCCACTGACTGGTATTTGTGTTTCCGTAATGCCAATGCGAACTATGCGGCCCTCTGTGTCACCAAAATTATGCTAAAGAAGCCGCATATAAAGCATACAGACGTTCGCCTAATGAGCTACTTCGTCGTGAGTACATCAAATTGAGAAACTCCTGTAACTCCATCATCAGGAAAGTCAATCATCATTTGATGGTAGATTGAGAAGTAAGATTCTTAACTCCACTACAGGCAGCAAAAACTTCTGGTCCTTGGTAACTGCCATCATCAAGAAGAATTTTACTTCCTCCTCAACACCTCCTTTTATTCACAACAAGGAAGTGATAACAGAAAGCAAACCCAAGGCCGACCTATTAGCTTCTCTGTTCGCCGCAAATTCTTCTTTACCCGATGCTGCTATGTCACCCCCCACTCTCGAAAATACCCCCTTCAATGGACTGAGTTTACTTCAGGACTCGCGAGGTGTTTAGGTGTCTCAAAGAACTCGACGTCAATAAATCCATTGGCCCCAACAAAATCCCCCCTATGGTACTTGGCTGGCTAAACCCCTGCGCAAACTTTTTGCCCTGTCTTACTTCTCCGGAGTGTATCCCGACTCTTGGAAACTAGCTCATGTTCAACACTAAGCTAATGGAAGTGAAAAAATATTCACAAAAACAATATGGCCCAAAAACTAATTATTTTCCTTTTAATTGTAGGTCTTGTGGCAAAAGGGGACATATGGCAAAAAATTGTTGGAAAAATCGGCAAAGTGCAAAAAGAATAACGGGGAATGGCTGTGATACTGTCAAACCGACTGAACAAGATCAAGGTTTTATAGTTATGGAGCAAAGTATGCGATCCTGCAGTGGAGAGTTAAACGAAAACAAAAGTGAAACATGGTGTCTGGATAGTGGGGCAACTTCCCATATGTGTTTAGATAAATCAGCATTCAAAAATTTAAGAAGCTGCAAAAATAAATTTGTGAGGTTAGCAAATAACAATCTAGAAAGGATTGTTGGAATCGGAACAGTTGTATTAAATGTAATAGTGGAAAACACTTGTAAAAAAGTTCATCTTTACAACACGCTGTACGTGCCGGGTGTAAAGGAAAATCTAATTTCAATTAGTAAAGCAACGGATAATGGATGTAGAATAGAATTCATAAAAAATGAAGCAAGGTTGCATGGCAAAAACCAACAATTATTAGTTTTGGCCGAAAAGCGGAATCGACTATGCATAGTGGAAATGTCAAATAGTGATAAAAGTTACTTTGCACAAAAGCCAGAGGAGTCATTGGAACTGTGGCATAAAAGAATGGGTCACTCAAACAACAATCCGCTTAAACAATTACAAGCGAAGAACATGGTTAATGGCTTACCAACAAAATTCAAAACAGGTAATTTCAATTGTGTTACATGTATAAGGGGTAAACAAGTAGTGAAACCATTCAGTACTAGTGAAGAAAAAAGAACAATCGAAAGATTAGAAGTTGTGCATACTGACATACATATGTGGTTCGATGCGAAGTGAATCAATTGGGAAGTCATTGTATTTCATCACTTTCATTGACGACTATTCAAGAGAAACATTTATATATTTTATGAAAAGAAAAGGTGAAGCTTTGGAAAAATTTAAGGAATTAATAGCATATGCAGAAAATCAAAGTGGAAATAAAATAAAGAAATTAAGAAGCGATAATGGTGCGAAATATTGTAGTGTCAAAGGACCCCGCACAAATTATATGGAAACGTGCTTTCGGTCAAATTGGCTGGAATTTTACTATGTTGTAGCTGACATCGTCCTGATCAAAAGTGTTCATGGGCACGAAACCCAAAAATTAGATCTTTTGGGTTTTTCAGGTACTTTTAGGATTTACCTCTCTTTTGCCTCCCACGGCCCCAAAAGAAGTCGTAAGAGGCTCCAAGACCCCTCAATATTTACCAGAAAAATCCCCCCTTGCCTCTAAGGGGGCCAGGGGGCGGTCCGTATGGCTGCAACAGGTAAAATGCACTTATGCACTTTATACTTTTACCTCCCACGGCCCCAAAAAAGTCGTAGGAAGCTCGGAGTCCCCGGAAAATCTTCGTAATTAAACAATTACGCAAAAATAATATAAAAATTCGCATTTCCCTCTAAGGGGGACAAAAAGGGTCCTGAAAGTTTGCCCCCCTCCCATATGCACCCTATGCACGCCACCCATGTCTAAATTATTGTAGTGACCGCGTAAAGGTTAATTACCAAACTTGACGCAATGTCACACAACAACTTCCGACACGATCAAAACGATCAGTCGGAACACTCCATCGATTACCGAACTTAAAGTTCAGTGATCTTGCCGTTTTTCGTTCCGTTCCGATCACACCTAGTGATCGAACCAATTTCCGGCATCTCTCTCTCTACTTTCGTCATCGTGTGCACAGTGCATTGGGCCCAAAAGCTCCTAAAAGTGACAAGTGATCCGTGATATATATATATATATATATATATATATATATATATATATATATATATATATATATATATATATATATATATATATATATATATATATATAAACACAAATAATTTTATATTAATATACAATATTAAAACATTGTGCTAAAATTAGTTTTCTTTGACTTAATAAAAATCCGAAACAAAAACGCAGACAAAAGAGTGTTTTATTAAGCATAGTGCAAAATTACAATTACATCTGGAATTAATTGTGAAAAGTAACGAATAAAAAAAACCGAGCAAAGTACTTGAGTGGCGTCTGCCACCGTATTTCGTACCTGTGTGTCAGTCAAATCCCGTTGAAAGGATCGCCCGTTTGAAGTTTATCAGCTGTTTGGGCAGCTCAAAGAGGAAGCCGTGTGTAGTGCATTCCACAATTAAAAATATTATAAAATATCCAGGGTTTTATTGCCATGCCAGCTAATTAAATTACCAGCGATAATTAATGAATGTCAAAACAGCAACAACAGCAAACGGAACAACAGATAATTTTTATTTTTATTCTTTTTCATATATATACCATATAATTTTTTTTATATACACATTTTTGTTACTACTTAGTTATATACATACTATAGGTATATATATATATATATATATATATATATATATATATATATATATATATATATATATATATATAGGGGAGAGTGGGGTAAACCGGGACACTCTTTGTTCCAAGCCTTATAAAACCTAACTAAACAATTTTTTCTTCTTATTTGGACATCCTATCCTGTAGATGGTTTCAATACCTTTCATTATTTGTCATTCTTAATATTATAACTTTATATTTTCAATAATTTCTAATCGTTTAAAAAAAAAGTGTCAAATCGGCAGTTCCGAAAAATCGTGGGGTGAACCGGGACACGATAGAAAGAGCAGGTGAAAGTGGCGTTTATGTTGTAACTAATAGTCTTATTTGCTTTTATGTCAAAAATATGTTACGATATTATTATAAACAATGCTTGAACATATTTTTTTTTTACTTTTTTATTATAAACAATATAAAATGTGTATTTTGGTTTAAACTATAAATAAACGTAAAAATCATTAATAAAAAATTGTTAACAATCATTTTTATTAATAACTAATGAATTTAAGTAGATTTTGCAGCTAAAGAGTGGGCCGAAACATTTCTCGGTCAACTCAGAAACCGTGTCCCGGCTCACCCCACGGTGCTGTTTTTTAAACAATCGCGTGGTTATCACATATTTTTGAAGTTATCACAAATTCCATTTGAACTTTAAAAGATAACATACTAACGATTACTTTTTATTATATTACCTTTGTTGTAGTCTTAAAAACCATAACATTAGGCTTCCTTAAACTCCGAGAAAATAAAACTTTGTGGAGTGTCGATTTTTATTAACAATCCTTACTAATAAAGTGATGCAGGTGCTGACCTTCAATTCTCATAAAATAATGTAGAGGGCCAATACAAACATAATTCACAAAAAAAAACCAACATAAAAACATTAACAACAATTAAAAAAGCACTGTCCCGGTTCACCCAACCGTCCCGGTTCACCCCACTCTCCCCTATATATATATATATATATATATATATATATATATATATATATATATATATATATATATATATATATATATATATATATTTTATATACTTTTTCTTTCACATATACATATATATATACATCTATATTTTTTTCTCCATCATATTTTACGAATTAATATTTTATATTCATTTATAATTTTATCGAGCTTAGCCCACAATTCATTCCGAATTTAGGTGGCATTATTTTTTAATTTTGTTCGGGTATTTACTTTCCTCTTACTGCAATTTTTTTTCTCTGAAATATGTCAAGAAACGAGGACATTAATATGGAGCATGGAGCCTCAAATGTAGAAGAGCCAAAACCCGGAACTTCGGCATCTGTCGACGGCGTCAAACTGACAAAACTCGACATTCCGAAGTTCTGGACACACCAGCCCGCCTCCTGGTTTTACCAGGCAGAAATAATGTTCAAGATGGCGGGCTACAAGTCGGACAGTAGTAAGGTCTACAACGTTATGGCCGCATTGCCGGAAGAGGCGGTAACGGCAATGCGGCTCAGCACCGTTGACCATGCTGCCTCCTCATATGAAGAACTGAAACAGTACCTGCTCGAGAAATACGGCACTTCAGAGAAGCGCCGGCTCGAGCAGCTGCTGTCAGTACAAGAGCCGGGAGACAAAAAACCATCTGAGTTTCTGCAGGCTCTCAAAGCTTTAGCGGGTGGATCGTCAGCAGTCAATGATGACCTGATCCGGAACCTGTGGGAGCGGAGGCTTCCACAGGCCATCCAGGTCACATTGGCCACCGCTGCCGACCAAACACTAGCCGGGCTGGCTGCAACAGCGGACAAAGTATGGGAGGTGCTTCCACACGGAGGCGCCTCATACGCGTCCGCCGTCCGCGCATCACCGACCAACGCGGACCCCACATTGGTGGCGCTGCAAAGCGCCATCAATAGACTGACGGCCCGGCTAGACAAGCTCGACCGTAGCCCGCGGAAGCCGAGAAGCCGAACACCTGCCAATAGGCAGGGCGGCTCTCGACAGCCCTCGGCCAATCGGCCACAAGGGGCCAATCAAGCCAGGGGTAGCCTGTGCTACTTTCACTACCGTTATGGTAGTGAAGCTCGCACCTGTAAGGCCCCCTGCAGTTTCGGTGGTGGTCAAGCCAAGCCGGCTAAGAAAAAGTCGGCCACCACCCAATCTAAAAAAAACTAGAGAGTCAGGGGGTCGACATGAGCGAGCATACAACCGGCCGCTCATATCGTTTATTCGTCCGTGACACCAACAATCGGATGGATTTTCTGATTGATTCGGGCTCGGACGTATCAATTGTTCCCGCCAAGGCGTTCCCGGCCCATAACGGTAGCCCGAACGTCCTTCTGTATGCGGCCAACGGATCACTGATCCGAACTTTCGGCACAAAGTTGCTTGAACTTGAGCTCGGCTTACGCCGACGATATGTTTACAACTTTATTATAACCGACACCACTAAAGCCATTATCGGGGCGGACTTCTTAACGAAGTTCAAATTGTCCGTCGACTTCGAATATCGGCATTTAGTCGACAAACGCACCAAGTTTCGAATCAACGTGTGCGCCACAGTCGACTACAACCCCGAAACTTTTCCATGCCGAGTTATTGGTATATACAAAGAGCTTAACGAAGTACGCTTCGTTAACAAAACCGCCCAATTTTAATCTTCCGGTTAAACACAATGTGCAACACCACATTGTAACTAAAGGGCAATCACCTTTTGTCACTGCTCGGCGAATCCATCCGGAGAAACTGAAGGTGGCAAAATTAGAATTCGACCATATGGTCCAATTGGGGATTTGTCGACCTTCGTCGTCCCCCGCAGCATCTCCGCTTCATCTGGTTCCTAAACGGGACTCACATGATTGGAGGCCATGCGGCGACTACCGTCGCCTTAATGCTGTCACTGTGCCGGATAGATATCCGATCCCGCATATACAGAATTTCTCCGTGAATCTTCACGGCTGCACAATTTTTTCGAAGGTTGACTTGGTACGTGCATATCATCACATACCAATCGCCCCAGAAGACGTGCATAAGACTGCACTCATTACGCCATTCGGCCTATATGAGTTTACACGTATGCCATTCGGCTTACGAAATGCAGCCCAAACCTTTCAAAGGTTCATAAATGAAGTTACGAGAGATCTCGACTTCGTTTATGTATACTTGGACGATATACTTATCGCCAGTAAAATAGAGGATGAGCATATCGTTCACCTCGAAGAGCTCTTTAAACGCCTCGATAGCTTCGGTTTAACCATTAAGCTAGAGAAATACGTTTTTGGTGCAACAGAGATTAAGTTTCTAAGCCACCGCATCACAAAGGATGGAATACTTCCATCCTCCGATCGGGTTCAGGCTATCGTTGATCTCGCACCTCCAACTTCTGTCAAATCGATCCAGAAGTTTTTGGGAATGGTGAATTTCTATCACCGATTTAACCCAAAATTGGCTAAACAGTTGGTGCCGATAAACGAGCATTTGAGAGACCTTCTCAACCGCTCACGTGCCAATAAAGTTTTTGACTGGCCAGCAGAATGTCAGGCGGTATTCCTCAAGGTGAAAACCTCGATGGCTGAAGCAACTCTGCTGAACCATCTAATCGAGGATGCAAAATACAGTCTTACGACTGACGCCTCTGCTTATGCAATCGGAGGCGTTTTGGAACAATTCAACGGTCATCGGTGGCAACCTCTAGCTTTTTATTCCAAAAAACTGTCACCAACCGAACGGAAGTACTCTGAATTCGATCGCGAACTCCTCGCAATCTATGCAGCGATCAAACACTTCCGTTATTTCGTTGAAGGACGCAATTTCGTGGTCTATACTGATCACAAACCACTGGTTCGCGCCCTTCATACAAAGACCGAACGATCCCCTCGTCAGACCAGACATTTGGGTCTAATCTCTCAGTTTACCACAGACATCAGACATGTGTCTGGTAAACAAAACGTTGTCGCCGACTACTTGTCGCGCTCACTAGCAACCGACAACGTCGACTCGGTCACCTTCAACCTGCCTACACTGGCTCAGGCTCAACAAGGTGACACAGAGTTGAAGTCTCTACAAGAGCACCCCAGCAACGGCTCACGGGTAAAATTAGTTCTCACACCAATACCATTCACCGCCCATCAGGTATGTTGTGAAACTAGTACAGGCATTCCAAGGCCTTATATACCCACTTCCTTACGTAGACTAGCGTTCAACTCCGAACATAGTCTCTCTCATCCTGGTTATCGCTCTACAAGACGAGCCGTTACCAAGAAATACTTCTGGCCATCGATCAATAAAGACTGCAATGAGTGGTCTCGATCATGCCTAGGTTGCCAAAAGTCCAAAGTTTCATGGCATACCAAATCTCCATTTGAAGCTTTCAAACTTCCAAATAATAGATTTGACCATATCCATATGGATATAGTGGGACCCCTACCCCCAAATTACTCGGCACTTATCGAATTCGGACTACCGCAAGCAAACGGGATGGTTGAACGGTTCCACAGGCAACTAAAAGCAGCCTTAATGGCAAGGGACAACACTACTCATTGGAGTGAAGACTTGCCCTTTGTCATGTTAGGCATACGCACGGCAATTAAGACCGACTTACAATGCTCACCAGCCGAGCTCGTATACGGTCAGAATCTGAGACTTCCCAATTCGATTTCCATCCCAACGGATGAGAATCCAATTGAAGAATCAGAATTCCTCTCTCGCCTTCGTTCTTATATGCAGAACATTAAGGCAATACATCCTCGGCAACCCGTCCAAAAGGATATCTGCTAGCCAGAAGCCCTGGATAACGCCGACTACGTTTTCATACGTGTCGACAGAGTTCGAAAACCTTTCGAACCTCCATACTAGGGCCCATATGAAGTAATCAAACGATTACGAAAACACTTCGTCGTCAAATTGAACGGCACAACCAAGTCAATATCCATTGACAGGCTAAAGCCAGCCTTCGGTTGTGACCGCGACAACGAAGCTAAGCCGTCTAAAGCGGTAACATTCCGTTAACGCTACGCTGGGGGGGAGTATGTAGTGACCGCGTAAAGTTTAATTACCAAACTTTACGCAATGTCACACAACAACTTCCGACACGATCAAAACGATCAGTCGGAACACTCCATCGATCACCGAACTTAAAGTTAAAGTTCAGTGATCTTGCCGTTTTCCGTTCCGTTCCGATCACGCCTAGTGATCGAACCAATTTCCGGCATCTCTCTCTCTACTTTCGTCATCGTGTCATGACACAGTGCATTCGGCCCAAAAGCTCCTAAAAGTGACAAGTGATCCGTGATAATGGAAATACTAAAAACAACATAAATAATATGAATTTATATATATATATATATATATATATATATATATATATATATATATATATATATATATATACGAGTATATATATATATATATATATATATATATATATATATATATATATATACAGGAATACCCCGATTTACGTCGGAAAGCGTTCCGAGAAAACACGACGTAAATCGAAACGACGTAAATCGGGGTAAGAGAAATTATAACACCAATTATATAACACGACGTATTTTAAAAGGCTTTTTTTTTTCAGAAATGTCACATAATTTTTTTTATTAAAAGTAAATTATAAACTTAAATTATAAAATTTACATCTATTGTAACATCTTTTTTATATGTACATAGTTTCAATCGTCTGAACTATCATCGGATTCAACCGTATATACATACCTTCGATGATCTTCAGAAGATACCGGCTTGAAAAACGACTCGATTCTCCTTTGGGGTAAATTCCTACGTTTCTCCGTGTATAAATCCTTGTAGTACCCTACACCATTGAAAAAAGCCGTTCTTGTTGCTTCGAATCTCTCCGCGTCGTTGTGATATTTTTTAAAAATCTCCATTGCTTTTTCTAAATATTGAAATGCTTCGGAAAGCTTTTGTAAAGGAAATTCCAAATCTTTCTCCTCATTTTCGTTTGATGTGATATTGTCCTTCACATTTGTATTTTGCGAATTTTCCAATAGTAACTCCAAAATTTCTTCATTGGTTAAGGATTCCGGATGAGCACGTAAAGTCTCCGTAACATCGGCATGACTTACTTCTGTAAAGCCAATGCGATGGGCCAATTCCACAATTTATGTGTGCAATTCTTCCGGGTTTTCCACTTCACATCCATCAGAGGTGCATTCAGGCCATAATTTCTTCCATCCTCCTTTCATAGTAGAAATTGCAACCTCATCCCACAATTTTTTTATATTTTCGACAGCCTTCAATATATTAAAATTACGCCAAAAATGTTGAATGAAGTCATTTCTATTTTCTTCCTCTGAATTAACAGCTTCAATAAGTTGATTGAATGTTCGACGCAAGAAGTATGATTTTAAAGTAGCAATAATACCTTGGTCCATGGGTTGAAGAAGGGATGTGGTATTAGGCGGCAAGAAGATTATTCTGACGTTTTCGTTGGATTCGTCCAAATTAATAGGATGTCCTGGAGCATTATCAATTAATAACAAGGCTTTATATGCTATAATTTGACTTTCACAATACTTTTTCACTTCAGAGCAAAAATTCTCTTTAAACCAATTGGCGAAAATAGTGGCTGTTACCCAGGCTTTTTTGTTGGCTTTCCATATTACTGGGAGAGTTTCTTTACGCACATTTTTCATTGCCCTTGGTGTTTTGACATAAACCAGCATTGGTTTAAGCTTGAAATCTCCCGACGCATTTCCTCCGATAAGTAATGTTAGCCTATCCTTTGCTACTTTGAAGCCCGATGCATCACTTTCTTCTCTTGATGTAAAAGTTCTAGAGGGTAAACGCTTCCAAAAAAGCCCCGTCTCATCAACGTTAAATACTTGTTGGGGGGTATATCCTCCATTAACGATTATTTCCTTTAACTTTGCAGGAAATTCTTTTGCTGCTTCCAAGTCCGCACTTGCAGTTTCGCCGACCATTTTTATGCTGTGTAGTTGGGCTCTTGTTTTGAATCTGTTGAACCATCCGCGACTTGCATTGAAAGTCTCATCTTTACTTTCTTCTCCAGCCTTATTCTTCAAATCGTTGAACAAACTTTTTGCTTTCTCTTGGATTATTTGCGTTGCTACAGGTATATTTTTGCCTCTTATATCAGTTATCCATAAAGTTAGCGCTTTTTCCATATTTTCTAATAAAAGCGACCTAGCCTTTGTTTTAATAGCAGCTGATTTTTCGGCTCCTGCTGCTACACTTTCACGTATTTTATCGGCATTTTCATATATCGTCCTCACAGTTGTAGGTGGCAGTCCTAGTGAGCTTGCAATTTCTGAAGCTTTATCACCTGCTGAAAACCGCCTAATTATTTCCATCTTTGTCTTGAAAGATATTGTCTTCCTTGGCTCCTTTATTGTAGAAAATTCACTTTCCTTCGATTTATGTTTTCCGCTCATTTCGTATTCGCTAGGTATATCTAATTGAAAACAACCTTTCTATAATCCCATTTGAATATTTTTATTAATTTTGTATACTTACGCGCTCAAAACAAGTCACAATTTTTTGTTATGTTCTACTGTTAGTTTTAACAAAATACAACTTTAAACTTTTTTACAGAAATACTATCCTTTCGCATATCGTGATAATGATTCAGAATGAACTGATCTTAAAAATATTAAACCATTTCTTTAAGAATTTCGGAATCCTCCCCAAATTATATATACATAATACAAATTTACCGTAAAAGGGGCGTTTTCTTTCCTTTTTTTCAAGAAGAAAATGCAAAGATGCGAAATGTAACAAATCCTAAACAGGCGTTTGTTTCTCGTTTTGTCTTTACTTGTTTTTTCCCGTTCTTTCGGGTTTTTCTTGTGTTTTTCCTTAAAAAACAATTAATTGGAAACTTTTTACTCATTACAAAAAGGGTAATTAAAAAGCAGGTAAAGATTCCGGCGAACTGTTCGGTCAAGTTTTATGGGCTCGCACCAGTTTTATGGCCTCATGGTTTGTTTGTGGCTTCCGAAAGGTATAGTTTTAAGGGCCCAATACACGAGCGCACCATCCAACCACGCCACGCCAAAAAACAACAATTTGTATACAAATGACAAGTGCATACAAATTGTTGTTGTTTTGGCGTGGCGTAAGTCGGATGGAGCGCTCGTGTATTGGGCCCATAGAAGTATTGCTTAAAGAAAAAAAAATGAAAAACAGAAACTTAAAAAATATTTGAGTTGAAAAATTTGCGACGTAAATCGGGGTAAGGACGACTTAAATCGAGTTATAGGATCAAATATTTCGACGACGTAAATCGGGGTATTCCTATATATATATATATATATATATATATATATATATATATATATATATATATATATATATATATGTATATATATATATATATATATATATATATATATATATACATATATATATATATATATATATATATATATATATATATATATATATATATATATATATATATATACAGTGGCGTGCACATAATTAGAAACGCTGCAATTATATTGAAATTCATTCTTTAAATTTTTCTCTGATACCATTTACACAAAAATCGTTGATTACACCTGTACCCCGAGATGATATTCTTGGAAATACATTTCTATTATGCTACGACCTTTACTTTTGAAGTTATTAGCAATTTTAACGCAAAAGTTGGCCTTCCTTTGGTGCTTATTTGGTACTTTTCGACAAAACTCAGGTGAAAAAGTACTAAAAAAGAACGAAATAGAGCCAATTTCCCTATTAAAATTGTTAATAACTTCAAAAGTAAAGGTCGTAGCTTAAAAGTTGTTAGACATTATTCATAGGAAATTGTCCCAGCTTTCCAATTTTGTAAAACAAAATATTGGTTTATTACGTATTTTTTGGAGAAAAAGGTGGTTGAAGTGGAAATTTTAGTGAAAAAAAACAAAATTTTGTCTTTGATGACTCATAACTCTGGATGTTTGTGGGTTGACCCCTTGACTTTTACAGATTTAGATAGGTGGGAGTATTCTGCGTAGATTGATGTCTTATTCAATAAAAAATCTAAAAAGGTGACAAAAATACAGGATAATATGTAAACCTCTAACAAAAAAACTTCAAAACGCCATATCTCGAAAACGAAAAGAGGTACCCCCCACTTTTACTTTTTTTTGCGATAATTTTTTATGTACTATTTGCCACTTTCCTTTGTACCATGAGTAACGGAACACCCTGTATATAAAAATTCAGCGTTTCTAATTATATGCACGACCCTTTTGACACTCAATTTAGGAATGAGAGAATTCCGTAAAAAATATCGGTAATGGATTTCACAATTCATTTGTATTTCCAAGAATATCATCTCGGGGTACAGGTGTAATCAACATTTTTTGTGTAAATGGTATCATAGAAAAATTTAAAGAATGAATTTCAATATAATTGCAACGTTTCGCCACTGTATATATATATATATAATTTTATATTAATATACAATATTAAAATATTGTGCTAAAATTAGTTTTCTTTGACTTAATAAAAATCCGAAACAAAAACGCAGACAAAAGTGTTTTATTAAGCATAGTGCAAAATTACAGTTATTGAGCATAGTGCGGAAGCTACATTATAAAACTAGTTAATTACATTGTAATAATTCATAATCAATCAACAAAAAGTCATTGCACCTCACCTGGGGCTCTAATTACATCGATTTGTAGGTGCATCAAAAAATTCTCAATTCCAAGCTTTAAAATGTGCATAAGTGCATTTTACCTGTTGCAGCCATACGGACCACCCCCTGGCCCCCTTAGAGGCAAGGGGGGATTTTCTTGTATTTTTTACTAATAGTAGGTACCGTTACGAAAATATTGAGGGGTCTTGGAGCCTCCTACGACTTCTTTTGGGGCCGTGGGAGGCAAAAGAGAGGTAAATCCTAAAAGTACCTGAAAACCCCAAAAGATTTAATTTTTGGGTTTCATGCCCATGAACACTTTTGATCAGGACGATGTCAGCTACAACATAGTAAAATTCCAGCCAATTTGACTAAAAGCACGTTTCCATATAATTTGTGCGGGGTCCTTTGAAGAGCTTTTATCAGAAAATGGTATCGGACATGAATTAACAGCTCCACATACGCCTCAGCAAGATGGAGTTGCGGAGAGGATGAATAGAACTTTAGTGGAAATGGCAAGATGGATAATGCTTGAAGCAAACCTGCCGTCGGTATTGTGGGCTGAACTTGTAGTTAGTGCAGCATTTATAAGAAACAGATGTCCAACAAAAATAAACAAAAACTTAACGCCAGAGGAACTTTGGACAAATAAAAAACCGAACATTTCTTATTTAAGATGTATCGGTTCAAAAGCATATGTTTTAACAAGAGATGGAAAGTCTGGAAAATTTGATCCCAAAAGTGAACAATATATTCTGGTTGGCTACAGCGAAGAAAATGGGACATACAGATTGTGGAAACCTGGTACGAGAAGTGTCATACGAAGTCGAAACGCCAGATTTGTAGATGAAATCCCTAATGATGCGGAAGCAAAACAGGTAAAGCAAAATTTTTATGAATTTTATTTCGATTTGACAGCTAATACCGGAGACACACTAGCACCCTTAATCCAGATTATGGCGTCAAAATGACGTAGACCCATATATAAAAGATATGGAAATAAAATGGAGTTTACTTCATTCTGACGTCACAACCCGGATTAAGTGTGATAGTGTGTCGAGGGTATAATAGTGTACACGTACCTGAAAATAAACGCTCTCCTGTGTGTTCAAACCAAGACGAAAATAATCATTTACTTGTGGATGAAGATGATGGTGAAAATGAAAGAGGAGTCTTCGAGGAAGACAACTGCCAAGTTAAGGAATCAATAGTATCTCAAATGGAAAAAGAAGCCAATGTAAGACAGGATCCATTAAATCTGAAGGAAGTAGAAACAATGGGCGACTGCCAGGAGTGGTATACAGCAATGCAAAGTGAGTACAATTCATTAATTAACAATAAAACTTGGGATTTAGTTGACAGGCCCAAAGATAAAAATATTATCACCCACAAAGTGGGTATTCAAAACTAAATTTCGACCTGATGGCTCAATTGACAGAAGAAAAGCAAGGTTGGTTGCAAAGGGTTATAACCAAATTTATGGGCTGGACTATACCGATACATACCCACCAGTAGCAAACATTAGCTCAATTAGATTAACTTTAGCCATTTCTATAGAGTATAGTCTGAGTTTATACCACATCGACGTATCCACAGCATTTTTAAATGGGGAACTTGATACGGAAATATTCATGGAACAACCGGAAGGTTTTACAGTACTAAAGTTTGTAAGCTAAAAAAGGCAATTTACGGACTTAAGCAGTCTGGAAGACAATGGAACTTGAAGTTAGATGAAACGTTAAAGAACTTAAAATACAAACCCTCAAAATATGATAATTGCATTTATTTTAAAATATTAAAAGAAAATATAACAATAATCACTGTTTATGTGGATGATTTAATTATAGGCACTAACCACAATGCTGAAAACAGCACAGTTATACAAAAATTATCCGAAAACTTTGATATTCGCAATTTAGGTGAGCCAAAGTTATGCGTTGGTCTAGAGATAGAAAGAGAAAGTGATGTGATAAAGATAAGTCAAACAGGATATATTAACAATTTAATTAAATTATATGGGCTAGAAGACGCCAAACCTGTACGCTTACTGATGCCAGTTGGTACAAAATTGGAACAAAATCCAAAGGTTCCTGGAGAGGATCATACTGTTGATAAAACTAAGTATAGGAGATTAATCGGTCAGCTGTTATATTTGTCAATCTCATCTAGACCGGACATTTCATACACAGTAAATGTGCTATCACAAAACACCGAAGACCCAAGACAGCAACACTGGAATTTAGCAGTTAAATTAATACGGTACTTACTAGGCACGAAAGATGCAAAAATAACATATAGAAAAACAAACAAATTAATATATGCGTACTCCGATTCAAGCTGGGCAGGAAATGCAGACGACAGAAAATCGTAGTCAGGATCCGTATTCGTATTTGCTGGTGGAGCAATCCACTGGAACTCAAGAAAACAGAAAATAGTTGCCACCTCAAGTACAGAGGCGGAATATATAACGTTGTCCTCTGTTGCCAAAGACGCTGCATTTTTTAGGAATTTAATGACAGACACAGTCAGAGTGCTCAGTCAGAGTGCTCAATGCATAGCAAACGCACAAGGAAATCAAGGAAGAACAAAACATCTTGACATACGATTTCATTATGTAAAGGAAGCAGTTGCAGACAAGATTATCGAAATCCATTTTTTACTTTCTAAGGAGATGCCTGCAGATGCCTTTACAAAAATACCGCCATCAGACATTCATTATAATCATTTTAAAAAATTAGGCATGACTTTTGAAAATAAGTATTAATTCGAATTTAACGTACAATTTTAAGTTTTTTTTTTGGGATTGTTAAATCAAATAATGAATTATAGTGAATAATGTATGTACTTTTTTTTAGGAATATAAATATTGTGATTGTACACCAACTATCAATTTGTAAAAGTTGAGGCAGGGTGCTGGAAACGCTATTGAGCTACCAACTTAAGCAAATTGACACTTGGTAGATAGACGGCACTTTGACAACCTTCACTTCCTTCTTGTAGTTTGAAAGTGTGACAAGCAAATAAAAGTTGGAGTTATAAAATCTACAATCATCTTTTATTTTAAATCACTTTCATCACAGGATACTGGGCTTTAGGAATTCCGTGGTCTCGATTGATAACAAATATTATACCTCCCCTGCGAGTATGTGTAACCCCGAATCTAAACAGCTCCTTGACCCCATCCATGATAGATTTCCTCTCGCTAAATATTATGACGGACTCTTCCTTACAAATCAAAATAGAAGATAAAAACATTGACTTTTGAATTCTATCGGGTTGAAAGCAACCGTAAGGAGATTATTCAATCCCTTATAGTAGATTAACTACTTCTTAAATACTTCATTAATATTTATAGTACTCCTCTTAATACTAAGTGTCTGTAATATGAATAATGTCAGTAGGTAATGCGTCGGTTGAGCCTGGGAACCAGGTCAAGGTCACAGCCCAAGGCCATCAATCAACCACCTGTTGGTGGCCATGGATCTAGGTCACGGGGTCTACGACCGTGGGACTGGTTTGCTTGGGCGGGACCTGGGTCAGGGTCGGTCGGTGGCTAGGGACTCGGTGGGGCCGGACTCGGCTAGGGACTCGGTGGGGACGGGCTGGGCTGGGCTGGGGACTCGGCTGGGGACCCGGTGGGGGCTGATAGTAGATATGCTATGCCGGTTCTAGCGCAATTTAACATGGGGTTTTACATATAACCCCTAGATTCGCCTTTTTCGCCATCTTGGATTTTCTTCGCTGTGCCAATTGGTTTGTGACGTCACATGGTCATGTACGAGTGACTTTGGGGCTTGGCGGTGGACTCGGTCAGGGAAAGTGTGGCTTGTGACTTGGCGGACTGCTCGGTGAGGGAAAGTGGTTTGGGACTTGGCAGGGGTCGGTGGCTTGGCAGGTTGGGCGGAAGCTACAGGCGGCGGCAGCGGTAGCTTTTGCCCGGTCTGCGACGGAAGGTATTTACTCAGACTCGTACGTGCGCCCTAGTCTCTGCAGAGCAGGTCCGGGACTGGGTCAGTGGCTTCGGAAACAAAAACAAAAACTGCAGCGGTAGAAATTTGAGCGGCAAAATCTATCGGCATAAAAGGAAAAACAAAACAACGGATGTGCTGCAGTGCGACTATTGCATGGTCACATAACTAGATGAATGCCTGTGCATGTGCCCCTTACTCCCAGGAAGACACTGTGGATGAAAGTAAAAGTGATACTTTCGATGCCAATGAGAAATTCTTAGGCGACGGCGGAGGCGGGGCAACGGCGGGGGCGAATGATGAGAACCGGATAGCTCGAACTTGAGGATGGGTACATCATGGCTATGGGGGTGTAGGTTAAGAAATTCTACAGGTTGCATCGAAAGTAAAACTGAAAACCTGAAAATGACTAGAGATAGATGCTATTAAAAAACAATATGTTATTTGAACATTTTTATTTTATTTTCTAAAACTGGATTTATTACACTCAGTTGTGAAATTCTGCTTTTAAACCTAAATGTATCCACTGCATACTGCTCCCATGGTCCTTTCCTACTTTGTCTGTATGCGAAACTCCATACTACCATATATTTAATTTGTGGGTCTTCATTGAAACTTATTTTCTTTCTCATATCTGCTCGTGGAAATAATAATGAATTGCTAAAACGAATAAAATACCAGATAAAAATTTCAAAGCGTTGAATGTGCAAAGTATGATTTTTGATTTAGGTTGTTCTGTAAGTGGTGCTAGCTGATCTTTGAATCTTCCGCATTCGTCTATCCTATTAACATAGATACAGTGTGGTGAACGATGTCTATGATCAAAATCTACATCCGATGCGCAACTCATAGCATTTATCTGCAGAGAACAAAAGTAACATTGAACACGGTCTTTGATGTTTGTGTAAAAAAATCCACTTTTCGCTAGCTGGTCTGCTGTATCTAAGTCTATTGCAAGATTATCGAATGTTTTCAAACGATCGTATTCTTGTTTCAAGTTTAACATTTTGAATGAGTGTAACAGGTTTTATATCACGTCTTTTATATCAATCCAAGTATTGTGTTTTGATGGAAAACCAAGCCACTTCACTAGAACCTGATTACCGCGTCTTTTTATAACCTTTTCTACTAAATAGACATCAGGGTTTTTCACAGGAGCTATTTCTGATTCATAAAATCTGCCTTGAATTATATTTCCCTGGTAATCTTCCAGAATATATGTTGTTGGGTAAACAGATTTAACTTCTTTTATTTTAAAGATCTCTGTGGACCAATTAGGTGTATAACCTTTTTCGAATACATGTTTATGTCTACTTATACGAACAAAATCACCTGCTTTGTATTTAGACTTTGATTTTATTTTGGGGTAATTATACACAGATAATAAACGTTTTTCGTTACGCGGTCGAACATCTACTGGTCTCATCTTAATCGTACGATGTTTTGTTGTATTGTAGTCATCTGTCAGCTTGGTCAACATGCTAATCCAGTGATAATTGCCATTCATGCTGAATTCTTTCCACATTATATTTTTCAATGTTCTGTTAAATCTTTCTACAATTGAGGCTTTCAGAGTACTGTAGCTGGAATAATGGTTTATTTCGTAATCTTTCATCAGTTGACGAAACGGTTTATTAAAAAACTCTTTTCCATCATCGGTTTGTAAATTTCTTGGAATCCGTCCTGTATTAAAAATCGACTGCAATGCTTTTACAACTTCTGATACCTTTTTAGATTTTAAAGGCAGTGTCCATGCATACTTTGAAAAGGTATCAATTACAGAGAGAAGAAAACGAAACCCCTGATTTTCTGATGAGTAAGAACCCATCTCGACCAGGTCTGCCTGCCACAAATCATCTATACCTTTGGTAGTGACATGTCGACGTTTAAAATTTTTTCGCACTGGTTTATGCAGTTTGTTGATTATCTGTCTTCTGCTCATTGTGCAGAATGTATAAATACCTGCAGTTGAATGACCAGTTTATATACAAAGCAAAAATGATCAAGTTTAATCACCCATTTACAATGATGGTTGCGGGGCCTTCGGGATGCGGCAAAACAACATTTATAAAAAATCTTCTTAATACTAATCAGGTATTTATAGAACCGCAAATTAGAAAAATTATATGGTGTAATGCAGAACACGGTGCACTACCTACGGATATCAAACTGCAAAACATCGAATATTTAAATGCTATACCAGAGGAGTTTGTAAATCATGAAAACGAGCCAACATTGATTGTTATAGATGACATGATGTTAAATGGATTTAGTAAACAAGTTTGTGAACTCTTTACTAAGGGGTCTCATCATCGTAATTTCTCAGTAATTCTTGTGACACAAAACGTATTCCATCAAGGAAAATTCAGTCGTGATATATCGCTCAATTGTAAATATCTTGTTGTATTTAAAAACCCCCGGGATAAAAGTCAATTTACACATCTGGCCCGACAAATTTACCCAGAAAATAGTTTAGAACTTGTGAGAATATATAAAGAGATAACTCAAATGCCTTACGGGTATTTGCTAATTGATTTAACTCAGGACATTAACGACGTCTTAAGATTTCGAACTGATATATTTAATAAACACTTTGTAACCTGTTTTTGCCCGCAAAACTCTTTAAATGGTAAGAATGGCGTCACGAATGAAACGATTAAGGGAGAACAAGCATATGCTATATGTGCTTAAAAAGGCTAAACCAAATCTGAGAAAGTCCATCATACAAAATGCTGACCCTGAGGTTATAAAAACTCTTTGTGAAATTACACTCAACACCTTAAAAGGTAACCACATGCCGCATGGAAATATCTACAACTCACTGTGTAGGTATAAAAAGGACATGCGTAAATTGATTTGCGCAAAGAGATCTGTTGCTAAACAGCGTAAAATACTAGTGCAACGAGGAGGTTTTTTACCAGTTTTATTAGGAAGTGTACTATCAGGAGTTATCGGCTCATTAATTGAAAAATATGCATAGAAATAATGGACTTAACAAGATGCTACTTCTGTCCCCAGAGGTTTACAACAGGCTTAAAAATGAAATTGAAATGACTACAAATCAGTCCATTTTTGATAGAGCAATGAATAAAATACTACAGAATAAAGACATGAATGATTCCGAAAAATGGTATAGCTATCGAAACCAACTAATTTCATTTTTAAATCACAATCGGAAATCCAAACGAACGTTGGATAAAGAAACAAATTTATACTTGCCACGTGAACATAATGTCAAACAAAAAAGTTTAAGAGATAGTACCACACAAACGAAAATTATTTTTAAAGATGATGTGTTAACACAGACTTCACCACCACCAGCAAAGGATTTCCTAGCTGAAGAAGAAGAAGTCTTTGAAGAAGCACATAACATAACCCCACCAAGAAGATCTTTATCACCAGCCGCTAAAAGACGATTATCAGCTAGCGGAATAGCAAAAACTCTAAGACCACCACCAAAATTACTAAGAACAACAGCTCCACCTAATGCACGTGAAAAGGATTATAAAATAATCACAGCTGAGGATGGTGTAACTCAGTATACTGTACCTGCGGCTATGAGTCCCGATGAAGCTAGCGAACATATAGACGAATTAGAACAAAGTGAAAAACAAAAAGCAGCCCAGAAACAGTCTATATTAATACCCTCTCAGCTAGAATCTGGTCAATATATGCTTTCATTTCCTTTACGCAAGCTCGGTACTAGACAGAGTGAGCGTTTGAAGACTAAAAAGGATAGACCTGCAAGTACTTCTGACATTCCTTGGGAAAGACTGTAAACAATGCCGGTGGAAATAAAAGAAAATGATTTTTATGTATGCCTTTTGAGTAATAACTCTATGCAATTTTACCCAGAAAATACGCTATCGGCTTTTACAAATGCGCTTGCGAAACCATGCAAGTTTCATGGAAACTGGCGTGTTGGAATAACTGAAATTGCATTACCAAATTTTGAAATAACAAAACGTGCAATCTCCAACAACGGGGGAAATGTGCGTAAACGAGTGAGGCGTGAATTTGACCAGTTAAAGGAAACTAGAAAGCAGCATCAAAAGGATTTTAAAATACTTAGCATCAAAATAAATGAAAATGTAAAACTTGAATGGACACCAGAAAATCTTGAACAAGTTAGTTACAGACCTGGACAAATAAACCTTTCAGCATTTTTATTAACATTTTATAATGCAGTTACACCTTCATGGTATACCATGTACTTGAATGATGTTAAATCGAAAATGTGGAAGCGCTTAGAAGAAGACCACTTTAATGAAGTTATCCCTGAAATAAACTATAAGCAAGAGCCAAATGAATACATATTGCACATATATCAAGGAAAAAAGACTTCAGAAAACGTTGTTTTAAAATATAAGAACTATGAATCAATTGAAGATTTTGTTGATGATGTATTTGGTCAAGTTCCTAGGAAGAATAGAAAACATCCTGTTTTGAAGAATACAATAGACAATTATACACATCCAACGGCTAGCATAAAAACAGCTGAAAATAAAGAGAAAAAAGGTAGTGAAAAGAAGCATGATGTATTCGAACTCCGTTTAGAGGAGTTGGGTGTTACGATAAAAATAAAAAAACCACTACCCTCACACTTGAATGTTAAAGATCTCATGACATTGCTTTTAGCTAATTTACACTTTGACGATAAACAACTTAGCGAAGAAGAAAAACATAAGCGAATTTTTGAAATTAAAAATACAATTTTTGAAATATTGAATAGACTAAAGAAAGATTCACTCAAAGCAAAGGCACCCGAGCAACGGAAAATAACTAAAAACAGTGAAATTTTGCAGGTCCCATATGAAAAACAAAGCTCGGGCGAATTTTTATCTACACCAGTACCTATTAATACAAACATAGATAATCTGTCAAACTTCATCACAGATGTATTTCTCCAAACACCTGAAAACAAACGTAATCCTGATGCCTTGTTGACAGAAATAAAAGAGTCATTTGACACTGCGGGCTTACGCCAAGAGCACATGTCAATAATGGAAAAAATTAATTCTCTTGATACAACAATTAAAGAATTGATGTTGCGATTACCAAGAAGTACACCGGAAACTGTAAAAGATTGCCTTGAGAAAAATATAATACATATATACACTGATATTATACAACCTAGAGCTATAGGCGACAAGCTAGTAAGATATCTACGAATAATACCGATTCAAGAGTGAAGTACTATATTAAGATTTGAGCATGTAGAATACTGTCCTATTGAAAAAACTTTTATTGAAAGTATTTCTATAAAAATAACTGATCATCAAGGGGAGTTAGTAGACTTTAAAACAAATTATATTCCTACATATGTAATGCTTCATTTTAAGAGACAATAAAAACTATAAATATTTGCACAACAGGCTGTTCTTGCATAGTATAAATAGAATTACGAGATGGATTCCTATTATACACATTATTATTTAATACAAAGCGGCGGCGGTCTGTCAGATATTGGAGAACTATATCGTGGTCCACTTATTTATCAACGTGGAAGAGGAATCGGTAGCTTCTTCAGTGCATTATTTCGACACTTAAAACCTCTAGCTACATCAGGATTAAAAACATTAGCACAACAGGCTGTAAAAACAGGACAAGCTATAATACAAGATAAAAACATCAGCAACAAGTCAGTTAAAGATATTTTAAAGGAACAAGGTCGAATTGCTGTTCAAGATTTAGCGCAGAAAGGTATAAATAAACTGTTTGACGGTATGAGCGGTGCAGGTATAAAAAGACCCAATCCGTTTACAACCTTGCATATAAAACCAGTTGTTAAACGCAAGAGACGTGGAAAAACACCTAAGCGCACGGGAAATTGCAAAACTAAAAATCAAAGAAAAGGAATAAAAGCAAGAGTTTTGAAAACAAAACGAAAGATACGTAAACGTATACTGGACATATTTGATAAATAATGTCGTACAAAGAATGCATGAAATCAGAGCTGGATCTTTTTTCCACACCACCAGTTCAAAGCAATATTTTGAAAACAGAAGAAGTAGCATATAAGCCAATAGCCTCACTCGACAACTCCTCCGTTCTAGAGTTTGTAACTTTGGGTCATGGAGACACATACCGTGATTTATCTAGCATCTATCTTCGTTTAAAATTGCAATTAATTAAAATAAAAGATGGAAAAGAAGAACTTTATCCGAATGATGGCGATGCTCCAGGTCTAATAAACAACATTTTACACTCCATATTTCGCCAGTGCACCGTATATTTGAATGGAAAACCAATTGCTCAAACTGACCATAATTACAATTATCGCGCTTATATTGAAAATTTGTTAAATTATGGTAGAGATGCCGCATCTACCCATTTGGAGTCGGTCGGCTGGTATCTTGACAAAGATGACACGGAAATTGCAGATATCGATAAACCCGTCGCTGAATTACATCAAGGCTATTTAGATCGTCAGAAACTTTTTAATAAAAGTAATGTAGTTGAATTGATGGGGAAAATCCATACTGATTTGCTTAATCAGGATAAGTTGCTGTTAAACGGTATCGATTTACGTGTAGTTTTATCACTTGAAAAACCAGAATTTTATATTCTATCCAAGGACGGGACCGACTCACCACAATTAAAAATCTTAGATGCAACAATGTACATGAACCACGTAACCGTCAACCCGAGTATTTTATTAGCACATGAGACAGTTCTACAGCGTTCAAATGCCTTATACCCATACAAGCGAGTTGAAGTTAAAAGCTACACTATTCCCGCAAGCACATTCACACTTTCACTGGATAATATCGTCATCGGACAGTTACCGAACTTAATAATATTTGGTATGGTGGACAATGATGCTTACACTGGCAGAAGAACAAAGAACCCTTTCAACTTTAAACATAACAACATTACCAGATTCAATTTATCCGTGAATGGCGTACAGATACCAAACCAACCTCTCGAATTTGACTACTCAAAGGAAAATCCGATTAGTACACGCGGATACAATACGTTATTCAGAGGAACAGGTATTCATTACTTCGATAAAGGTCATCAAATATCCAAGACATTATTTGACAAGGGGTGTTTTCTTCTCGCTTTCGATTTAACAACAGATAATTCATATAACGCGACTTGCGGCAATTTACTAAATCAAGGGACGCACAGTGGTCTGAAATCCCCAAAACCTGGACAAAATTAATTTACTACCGTAAGAAAAATTATTTTTTTATGAAAATCGGTATATGGGGGTTTTCGGGGTCGCTGAGTAATAATCCGTTATCAGATTTTCAAAAAACAAAATGGCGGATCCAATATGGCGACCAACTTTATGAAAAATTAAGCAAAATTTGATGAAAACCGGTATATGGGGTTTTCGCGGTCGCTGAGTAAGAATCCGTTATCAGATTTTCAAAAAACAAAATGGCGGATCCAATATGGCGACCAGCTTTATGAAAATTTAAGCAAATTTGATAAAAATTGGTATATGGGGGTTTTCAGGGTCACTGAGTAAGAATCCGTTATCAGATTTTGAAAAAACAAAAAAAACAAAAACAAAATGGCGCATCCAATATGGCGACCAACTTTGTTCATATTTAATTGAATTGAATGAAATTATGCAATAATGGCTGTTCGGAGTAGCTAATTTATTAATCCGTCATTAGATTTTTACAAAACAAAATAGTGGATCCAATATGGCGGCCAATTTTGTTTTTTTTTAATTAAATGAAAATCTGTAATAAGGCCGTTTTGTGGTTGCTCAGTAATAATTGCCTTTGCCGGCACTGCGACCTATTTATTTGGTCTATTGTGCCATCCCCGTCTTTAAAAACCATCAAGGTTAAGGCTTCTAATATAGCCTAAAACTGATTTAGGATTTCTGTCCCAAATGTCCCTGGGGGTAGGGAAGTCCCGATGGAGGAGGCCCAATCTCTTCCTTGCTGTAGCCTCACAGTCGCACAGCAAGCGCTCCGCAGCTTCGGGAGCTGCTCCGCAGAACCGACAGCTACAAACAGCCACCAGACCTATTTTGTTTAGACGGTAGTTAAGCGAACAGTGGCACGTCAAGAGCTCTATTATTATTTTTAGCTCCCACCTGTTGAGATGTAAAAGTTTTCCCGCTTTAGCTTTATCGATTTGGATGAATCGTTTAGCTTGACGAGCACCCTGGGTGTTTGTCCAGCTATGAAGAAACAGCTAGTCGATTTTTGATGGCCGTTCTAACGTGGTAGCTTGCTAAGCTACAGAAAGGTTCCGAACCGATAGGTGATGAGTTTGCGCCTACTCTAGCCAGGCTGTCGGCAATTTCATTACCAATGTGACCTTCGTGGCCCGGAATCCACATCAGCGTGATACTGTTGTTTCTGCTTATGAATTTCAGAGATCGGAGACAATCCAGGACAGTCTTTGATGACACCCTGTGAGATTTAATGGCCAGCAATGCAGCTTGACTGTCGGAGAAAATAACAATGTTAGAGCTATTTGGAGCTCTATTAAGACTCTATACAAGTCTGAGCACACACCTGGATGGCAAGTACCTCGACCTGAAACACAGTGGGGGTAGTGCCCAGAGCCATGGATATTTTGCTCTATCGTGGATAGAATGACATGGAGCAAGCAGGAGCAGCTGATTTTTTTATATGTTTTGCAGAGATGATTAATAAACAATTACATGCATATTACTTAGTGGAAGTCGATGGAAGTTTGTACTTAGCCATCAATTTATAAACCGAATCGTTAATCAAATCACCACAATTTACTACCAATTTGATCATAAATAAACAATACAATTATTTATTTATGTTCATTTCAATAACACAGTATAATTGTACTTACGCTTAGGAGAAGAAACATTTTTACAGAAAAGGAAACGGGCAAACGTACTGCAATCTACACGCAAAAACGTAACACGTGCTTTTGCTCCGAGAGAACGTGCTGCGTGTAGCGTGTTCGACACTCACTTTCCAAATGGAATACAAAAGAGGTTTCGAACATCTGCCTCTTGCCAAGGGCCTTGAAATACTCCAGGGGGGCCACTATACCTAACCCACGCGCAAAAAGTACCTAAATAAAAACTTTCGTTTTGGTACTTTTGTCCAGGTTTTGGGGATTTCAGACCACTGTGGGACGGTACGAGTTGAAGGAAAATTTAGAGATGCGTTAAAAAATAGTGTGACATGCATTGTATATGCTGAGTACGATGGAAGCATTGAAATTGACAAGGATCGAAATGTTTACACCAACTTTTAAATCTATATAAGGCGGCTACTTGCAACAAACTGTTAGTTGACAAATTGCTTTACTATAGTAACAATGAGTTGTTTAATTAATGCGGAATACTTTTGTGGAGGTGAATTTACCTTCTTTAAAAAAGTCTCTTTAGCTGGATTTACTGTACAAAATAAAACGTTTACAAAGGAAATAATTTTTAAATATCCAACATCTAGTTTGGAATGCAGTGAACAACAATCAAGTAAATTTGGTAATCTTGAACTAAAACGCATGGATGAAGACCTTATAAAAACTCTAGCGAAATTTAAGACAATCTTTGTTCGTGGTACATCAACTAAAGAGTTTATAAATAACTATGTTACATCTCTCACCAAGGTCATTGACTTAGAAGCAGCATTTACCAGTGAACAAGAATGAACACGATCGAACTTGCAACTGCATTGACAAATAATCGCGTAACAAACAAGTTTTTTAGAGGAGTGTTCCCCTGCAACCATCTACCACAAAAAATAAAAAAACCCGCATGCGTCATAGCTAATACGGATCCATCACATAAAGACGGAACTCACTGGGTTGCATTTTATTTCCCGAAACAAGGTCCTGCAGAGTACTTTGACTCATTTGGAAGATATCCCACCAATAAGTTTTTTCAAAGATTTCTTTTAAATAATTCAAAGACTTTTTTAAATAATAAAAAACGTTTGCAGGGACAATTTTCATCGACATGTGGACATTATTGTTGTGTATTTCTATATTCTCGGTGTAGAGGAAAGAGCCTAAAGAATTTTTTAACACAGTTCTCTTCGAGCGATTTCAGTTTAAATGATAATAAAATAGTTAATTTATACTTGAAGAATTTTACACAAAGTGGTGGAGACTTTTGTAACCAATCATGTAAAGCCGAGATCAGCACTATAAAAACACTGAACAAAAGCTGTTAATATTTAATGTTAAAGTTTAATTTGAGTAACATGGAGCCATTACGTAAAAGACAGAGGACCACTGGTGCTAAAGGAAAAAAGAAGCTGTCCAAATGCGAAGCAGAAGTTGTCGGTGAAAATCTCTTATTAAATTACACGTACCATTTGGACGACTGCCATAACCGGAAGATTGTACTCGGCTTTGACCCAACATCGTTCGAAGCGAAAATAGTATTTCAGCGTCATGGACTCATCCCAATATCAGCATCCTATCCCGAATGGACATCTATTTACAACTATCTTGGCGCTTTAAAAACGAAAATGGAAAATTCATCTTCAGCAAATCAGACGAAGAAGTACAAAATCCCCATTGGCAGTGGCAGCATCACTCTAAGGCAAGCGGAACTTTGTAAATTATTTGAAATGCTGAAATTTTTAAACATCGTTATGTACCACAATAACAATGCTTCAGAGAGCGTGAAAGAATATTATAAGAAGTACATTGAAAAATGTAAAGAAAAAAGTGTATTAACATTAGCATGTGAAGATTTTTTTATTCCAAGTCGAACATCTTATGTACACTTAAATTATTCTCGACTTTTTTATGAAATACCTTTGTATTGTATTGCAAATCTTGTTTTTGATACGATAAATTTTGACTGCAAATAAATGAATAAAATACAACTAAAAAATTCTTTTATTTAAAACATTTATTCACTAGCATGTACAAATAAATATTAAAACAATTTTGTACGGCACATCTTAGACTAGGTGATTTTCCATGTATAGTGCAGAAAGCTCCAAAATTTTCCAAGTTGGCTAATTTTGGTATTTCCAATTGGTTTATTTTCGCTTCCGGAAGGTATTTCTGAATAAATTTCTCCTTTTCTAGTCCTTTCACGTAAATTGTTGCATTTGAATAATTCGACAGTATCTTGGGTAATTCGTTGTAATTAATAATGCCGCCGTTCCATCTTAATCCATTTATTTTTCTAAAGTTGAAATCATTTTGCCAACGAGCTTTTGACGGTAGTTCATTATACGGGTATGGTGGCATAAAATAGTATAAACTTGGTATAAGCGACCCGTGATGCAAGACGGACAGCTCCTTAGCAAATAGCTGTCCGTTAATTCCACTGACAAATTGTACATCTAAAACAACTCTATCGGAACTCATAACTTTAACTACTCAAAGGAAAATATCAAACTATTTAAATTTATTTATTTTAAAGCTTTCTATATGCTACTCGCTGCCTTGAGGCAAATGGACTGATGTTACTTCCAAACAAAATGTGTCAGTGCTTGCTCCTTCTGAATTGCTCTGGAAGATTTTCGCAACCATTTCCCAGATGTCACTAGTTTTTACATCAGATGCCAACTTATAATTTATCCATCCAGGGCCTCTTTCCCTAAAGCTGGCACCGCAAAAAGTAATACCAACATAGTCATTTGGTTGGATCGCCGTCATCACATGTTGAATAATGTCTTCAATGCTGCTCTTAAACCATGTTAAAGGTTCTACATTCCTTGGCGTGTCATTGATTTTAAATTCAATTTTGCGACCCCTCACATTCAAACGTTTGTTGTGGGTTATTATATCTCTAATGATGCTAAATTTAGCCATTTTTCAACAATGTTTTCTAAGCTGAGCCAAGCACGCACGTTGCATATTGCTTTTGTTTCTCTGTTTATATAGGAGCTCGAAGGCACAATAATGAATAATTAATTTAATGATTAATAAAAATCTGATATTACAAAATCAATTTAATTTTCCCGCATTTAAATGAAAAACGTATCATGTGCAATTCTTCTCTCTTTCACACTTTGTTTTGCATTTAATCTTACCCCGCGCTGAATCTCAGCTAACAAAAAAAAAGTGTATTTTTTACCCGTCCCGATATTTATGAATGTATCAAGTTTATTCATTCACTCGGTTTCATAATTTCAGATAGTAACAACAACAACCACCATGCAATACTCGCCGAGAATCATCGGCATCGAAAGTATCCACAGTCACCTGTCATGTACCCTGCAAACATTACAAGTTGAGATCGAGGTTTTTAAATATTGGCGATGGAAATTTAACTAAAAAATCATATAAAACATTAATTTTATTAATTTAACATAGTTTTAATAATTTAAAATATTAAAGACTAGTTGATAAAATGTTTTGCAAGGTAGTTATGTGATAAATCCACGGGTCTTGCATTTGTTTACCTTCATCATCCACAGTATCTGTCTGTTCAGGTTATAACAAAAACAACAACCATGCAATACTTGCACTGCAGCGCAACCGCTGTTTTTGCCGCTAAAGCTGCTGCTGCAGTTTTTGTTTTTGTTTCGCTTGGTCTTTCTTTTTCATATTCGCGGGCTCTTGCAGTTGTGATCACGATCATGTCCACGTTATTTTCATCGGCGCACTGGGCCGCAAGATCTAAAAATAGAATTTCACAACTGCATATGTACAGAAATAATCCAACTCCATCCAACTGTCGTCTTGGTCAAGTTGGCTAAGGCGTTGGTTTTTCTGTTCGCGATTTCCGTGGCGCTGGTTCGATTCCCAAGCAATGTGGGATTTTTTTGTGGAATAACTTTATTTATTATTATTTATTAAGTACACATCTTTTAGAGTAAGAAAAAAAGCATTGACGGGTATAGACTTGTTGTACAGAGTGTAAGATCCAAGGCACAATAATGAATAATTAATTTAATGATTAATAAAAATCTGATATTACAAATTCCATTTAATTTTCCCGCATTTAAATGAAAAACGTATCATATGCAATTCTTCTCTCTTTCACACTTTGTTTTGCATTTAATCTTACCCCGCGCTGAATCTCAGCTAGCAAAAAGTGTATTTTTTACCCGTCCCGATATTTATGAATGTATCAAGTTCATTCATTCACTCGGTTTCATAATTTCAGATAGTAACAACAACAACACCATGCAATACTCGCCGAGAATCATCGGCATCGAAAGTATCCACAGTGTCTCAAGCTGCTGCTGCAGTTTTTGTTTTTGTTTCGCTTGGTCTTTCTTTTTCATATTCGCGGGCTCTTGCAGTTGTGATCACGATCGTGTCCACGTTATTTTCATCGCCTCACTGGGCCGCAAGATCTAAAAATAGAATTTCACAACTGCATATGTACAGAAATAATCCAACTCCATCCAACTGTCGTCTTGGTCAAGTTGGCTAAGGCGTTGGTTTTTCTGTTCGCGATTTGCGTGGCGCTAGTTCGATTCCCAAGCGATGGGTGATTGAATGACTTTATTTATTAATTTAATACAGGGTAAGAGAGAGTAACAAAGAATATACAAAAATTGACAGGGAGGGTATATACTTATTGTACGTACAGAGTGTAAGACCGGTGCTCTGCAGAGGCCAGGGCACTTACAAAATCGATCAATAACAGGTTCCGTCGCGGCTCTGGCGATAGCTTCCGCCACAGCGCCGAGCCCGGCCCCACCGAGTCCCTAGCCGAGCCCGGCCCCACCGAGTCCCTAGCCGAGCCCGGCCCCACCGAGTCCCTAGCCGAGCCCGGCCCCACCGAGTCCCTAGCCACCGACCGACCCTGACCCAGGTCCCGCCCAAGCAAACCAGTCCCACGGTCGTAGACCCCGTGACCTAGATCCATGGCCAACAACAGGTGGTTGATTGATGGCCTTGGGCTGTGACCTTGACCTGGTTCCCAGGCTCAACCGACGCATTACCTACTAATGTCTGTTATATGAATATTGTACCTTTTTTGTTTTATCTGCCCATCTAAAAGTAATCTTAGTTTTTGTTACGTAAATAAGAAGAAGATTTTGTTAGAGGTTATTTTGGCTTCTCGTGGAGCAAGTTATGTTTGTGAACTGCAAAGAAAAATAAAGTTTGTTTTAGCCTTTTATATTTAAATTAGTGATTGTTTTATTCTTGAAACAACCTAGAAAAAGGTCTATCCTTCACTCACGGGGAAATTTCTGTGGTTTTCCGGCAAGGCACCACAATATTTGGCGACCGTGACAGGACCCGGTTTAGAAGGATGGATAAGAAAAAAAGGGCACGAGGAGCGTTGAGAGCATCATTCACCAAAAAGATACAGCAGTTTGAAGGTGAGTTATCCAAAGAAATTATAGATGTGTTCGAAGTAAGAGGTTTATTGGGACTTTTGGAGAAAAAGAGAGAAGAATTAGCACTCCTAAATTCTCAAATTTATGATGCATTAATTGCTGATGAAGACACAAGTGAGGAGACACTTGAAGCAGAATTAGAGGCGAATGGTAAATATGAAATTCAACTCAATAAATTAAGAGCCAGGGTTGAAGCATTAGAGTATAAAGATCAAAGGGAAGTGGCAAGACCATGTTCTGTACAAGACAGTACGCGTCAAGAAGGCAAACGGCAAATTTATCTTCCAAAATTAGAATTGAAGAAATTCAATGGAGAGCTCCGAGAGTGGTTTCCATTTTGGTTCCAATTTAAGAAAATTGATGAAGATCTTTCTATTGAAGATGGGGACAAATATCAATATTTGATTCAGGCCACTGTACCAGGTTCGAGAGCTAGAGAGTTTTCCAGCTACAAGCGAAAATTATGCGAAAGTTATACATTGCCTAAAAAAGCGTTTTGGGCGAGACGAATTATTGGTGGAAGTTTACGTAAGGCAAGGGACCTCTTAACTTTAATTTTACAGAATATGATATCTCCAAAAAAGACAAAGCTATCAACCTTGTATGACAAGTTAGAGTGCCAATTGAGAGCTCTCGAAACATTACAAATAACAACAGATCGATGTGCAGCTATGCTCATGCCACTGGTGGAGTCCTGTCTGCCGGAAGATCTTTTACGAGCGTGGCAAAGAAGTCATTTCTATGCTGAAACCGAACAAGGCGATAATAAGGAAGATAAGAATATTTTTCCAGTTGGAGATACTGCAAAATATCGTCTAGACCAGTTTATGAGTTTCTTACGATCCGAATTAGAGCACGAACAGAAAATTAATTTGGCGCTGTCTGGTTTTGGAGTGGAAGGCATTTTAACAAGAAAATCCAGTGACAACAATCAGAAATGCTCACGTTTCAACAAAATTCTGTCCACTGCTGCCGGATTACTGACTACAGCAAAGGAAGTAAAATGCGTATTTTGTAGCGACAGACATGATAGTGCTCTGTGTGACAAAGCAACAAAAATGCCACTTGTAGAAAAAATGAATATATTAGGTAAGAATCGATGTTGCTACAACTGTTTGAAAGCAGGTCATGCAGTGAAGTCATGCTGGAGTAAAATTAGGTGCACGACATGTAAAAGAAAACACCATAGGCTGATTTGTGAGAACTTGAGAGAGGATGATAATACAAAATCGTATAACCAACACGAAAAGATAGGGAAGATCTTTAATATGAATGTTCAGTGCAATAAAGAAGAAACATCCAGTGTAACGAGTTCAAGTCGAGTGCTATTACAAACATTATGAGTAAAATTAAAAGGAGAGAATTCTCAAAAGGTGGTGAGAGCAATAATAGATACCGCCAGCCAATAGATATAGCGGTCATACATATTAAAAGATGGGCATAGGTTATAAAGCTGTTTCAACAGAGAGAGTACGTCATGTTTTATTTGGAGGAATAAATATAAGTATGGTCGAACATGTTCATCTGTCAGATATAAATGGGAAATATCATTGTAAATTGATGGTGTTAGGACAAAATATTATTTGTGATGGAATTGATCCTATCCAGCCCGGTCCTTGGTTGGAAGAATTACGGTTGTATGATATCGAGCTGACGGATTATGAAGAAAACCCGATAGAAATATTAATCGGGGCTGAAGTAATTGGAACACTATTAACTGGTAAGCTTTGTGAGCTATCATCAGGATTGACAGCTGTTGAAACCAGACTTGGTTGGACTGTTATGGGGCCGGTTCCGGATATTAATGAGACCAAAAACATTGCGCCGATGGTTACTACCTTATTCGTAAAAGAAGCTGACATAGCAGACTTATGGTCGTTAGATATACTGGGTATCACAGATCCATCTGAACAGAAGAAAAGGGAAGAATTAAAGGCGGAAGCTGAAGAACATTTCTTAAAGACAGTTACCATAAATAACGAAAGACGGTATACTGTTCATCTACCGTGGTTAGAAAATATCCACCTCTTCCTACAAATTATAATCTGGCGTTGAAGAGATTAGGAACTACGATAAAAAGGTTAAAACTAGATGGACTATATAATGAATATGAAGCAGTGTTTAAAGAGTGGGAACGAGAAGGGATCATAGAAGAAATGAGAAATAATGAAGTTGACTCGTCGCATTATTTACCTCATCGACACGTTGTTAAGACGAACAGTACCACAAAATTGCGTCCAGTATTTGATGCCTCTGCCAAAGGAAAAACTTCACCCAGCTTAAATGACTGCCTCGAAAAGGGTATCAATTTGATAGAAATAATACCATTTATTTTAATAAAGTTCCGTATGGAGAAAATTGGGGTTATATCCGAAAGGCATTTCTTCAAATTAGTCTTTTTGAAAAAGACCGAGATTTTCTTCGATTTTTGTGGTGTGATTTAAACGGTCAGTTAAAGACCTTCCGGCATAAAAGAGTAGTATTCGGCGTTTCAAGTAGCCCGTTTCTCCTTGGATCTGTCATTCGGCATCATCTACAAAATTCCTTAGTTAAATTTAGAAAAGGTGATAAAGATTATACTCCAAAAATTATAGAAAAAGTATTAAATAGCTTTTACGTTGATAATTGTAGAACTAGTGTAGAAAACGAAAATGAATTGAAGAGGTTCGTTCAGGAAGCCACAAACGTAATGAGAAAAGCCAGGTTTGAGCTAAGAGGGTGGGAGAATACTTACCAAGATGCAATTGAATATAGCGATCTCACCAATGTATTGGGCCTACTGTGGGATAAACGGGACGATGTACTCAAGATAAATGTAGGAAGTTTCAGCAACCTAGTTTGTAACGGTGTCACCTGACCGTTGCTGAAAATAATGTGGATCAGGTTCTTTTTTTTAATTAAAAAAGTTGGTTCGATTTAAATTACTTTATTGCTTATTATTTTCTCTTTTAAATATTGTATAAATTCTATAAATTCTAAATCCTTAATTTATATATATATATATATATATATATATATATATATATATATATATATACAGGGTGTCCCACATAAACTTACAAAGCGGCCGGCTGTGGATAGGTCTTGGATAGACGAACAAAAAATCGTATGGGTGGGGGGGGGGGAAATCGTAACGGTTTATCCGCTAGGGCGTTTTGAAGTTTTTTTGCTAGAGTTTTACATATCACCCTGTATTTTTATAACCGTGTAACCCATTTTCATGATTATGGTACCGGTGTACGCAGAATTCCCCCACCTATCTACGACGGTAAAAATAATGGTCCTATCTTATAAACTTTTGGAGTTATGAGTCGCCAAAGTCAAAATTTTGTATTTTTTTCACTAAAATTTCAACTAAAACCACCTTTTTCTCCAAAAAATACGTGATAAACCTAAACTTTTTTTCCAAAATTAAAAAGTTTGGACAATTTCCTATAAATAATGTATTACCACTTTTACGCCACAGCCTCTATTTTTGAAGTTTATTTTTACCGTCGTAGATAGGTGGGGGAATTCTGCGTACACCGGTACCAAAATACAGGGTGATATGTAAAACTCTAGCAAAAAAACTTCAAAACGCCCTAGCGGCTAAACCGTTACGATTTCACCCCCCCCCCCCCCCCCCACCCATACGATTTTTTGTTCGTCTATCCAAGACCTATCCACAGCCGGCCGCTTTGTAAGTTTATGTGGGACACCCTGTATATATATATATATATACTAGCTGGGACCCGGTGCGCCTACGTTGCACCCATAAGTCAATAGCAAACAATAAAAACCATCCATTGACTTAATATTTTTCGAGATATGAATTTTACACAGATGAAATGCCTCAAAGAACATGGGTCTTGCGTCGGCCGCCATGAATCGGTATATTGAGTCTACTACATTGCTTATTGTATTCTACTTATCATACCCTTAAATTTGATACCCATGTTGAGGGGGTTGTGAAGAAAGTGGTAATCCGGCCTCTTTAGACGGCCGCCATGGATCTAAAGATATATTTTGTATACTACATTGCTTATTGTATTCTACTTATCATACCCTTTCATTTGATACCCATGTCGAGGTGGTTGTGAAGAAAGTGGTAATTCGGCCTCTTGAGACGGCCGCCATGGATCTCAAGATATATTTTGTATACTACATTGCTTATTGTATTCTACTTATCATACCCTTTCATTTGATGCCCATGTTGAGGTGGTTGTGAAGAAAGTGGTACCCCGTCCTATTGAGACGGCCGCCATGGATCTAAAGATATATTTTGTATACTACATTGCTTATTGTATTGTACTTAACATACCCTTTCATTTGATACCCATGTTGAGGTGGTTGTGAAGAAAATGGTAATCCGGCCTCTTGAGACGGCCGCCATGGATCTAAAGATATATTTTGTATACTACATTGCTTATTGTATTCTACTTATCATACCCTTTCATTTGATACCCATGTCGAGGTGGTTGTGAAGAAAGTGGTACCCCGCCCTCTGGAGGCGGCCGCCATGGATCTAAAGATATATTTTGTATACTACATTGCTTATTGTATTGTACTTAACATACCCTTTCATTTGATACCCATGTTGAGGTGGTTGTGAAGAAAGTGGTAATCCGGCCTCTTGAGACGGCCGCCATGGATCTAAAGATATATTTTGTATACTACATTGCTTATTGTATTCTACTTATCATACCCTTTCATTTGATACCCATGTCGAGGTGGTTGTGAAGAAAGTGGTACCCTGCCCTCCTCTTGAGACGGCCGCCATGGATCTAAAGATATATTTTGTATACTACATTGCTTATTGTATTCTACTTATCATACCCTTTCATTTGATACCCATGTCGAGGTGGTTGTGAAGAAAGTGGTACCCCGCCCTCTGGAGGCGGCCGCCATGGATCTAAAGATATATTTTGTATACTACATTGCTTATTGTATTGTACTTAACATACCCTTTCATTTGATACCCATGTTGAGGTGGTTGTGAAGAAAGTGGTAATCCGGCCTCTTGAGACGGCCGCCATGGATCTAAAGATATATTTTGTATACTACATTGCTTATTGTATTCTACTTATCATACCCTTTCATTTGATACCCATGTCGAGGTGGTTGTGAAGAAAGTGGTACCCTGCCCTCCTCTTGAGACGGCCGCCATGGATCTAAAGATATATTTTGTATACTACATTGCTTATTGTATTCTACTTAACATACCCTTTCATTTGATACCCATGTTGAGGTGGTTGTGAAGAAAGTGGTAATCCGGCCTCTTGAGACGGCCGCCATGGATCTAAAGATATATTTTGTATACTACATTGCTTATTGTATTCTACTTATCATACCCTTTCATTTGATACCCATGTCGAGGTGGTTGTGAAGAAAGTGGTAATCCGGCCTCTTGAGACGGCCGCCATGGATCTAAAGATATATTTTGTATACTACATTGCTTATTGTATTCTACTTATCATACCCTTTCATTTGATACCCATGTCGAGGTGGTTGTGAAGAAAGTGGTACCCCGCCCTCTTGAGACGGCCGCCATGGATCTAAAGATATATTTTGTATACTACATTGCTTATTGTATTGTACTTAACATACCCTTTCATTTGATACCCATGTCGAGGTGGTTGTGAAGAAAGTGGTAATCCGGCCTCTTGAGACAGCCGCCATGGATCTAAAGATATATTTTGTATACTACATTGCTTATTGTATTCTACTTAACATACCCTTTCATTTGATACCCATGTCGAGGTGGTTGTGAAGAAAGTGGTTCCCCGCCCTCTTGAGACGGCCGCCATGGATCTAAAGATATATTTTGTATACTACATTGCTTATTGTATTCTCTTTAACATACCCTTTCATTTGATACCCATGTCGAGGTGGTTGTGAAGAAAGTGGTACCCCGCCCTCTTGAGACGGCCGCCATGGATCTAAAGATATATTTTGTATACTACATTGCTTATTGTATTCTACTTATCATACCCTTTCATTTGATACCCATGTCGAGGTGGTTGTGAAGAAAGTGGTACCCCGCCCTCTTGAGACGGCCGCCATGGATCTAAAGATATATTTTGTATACTACATTGCTTATTGTATTCTCCTTAACATACCCTTTCATTTGATACCCATGTTGAGGTGGTTGTGAAGAAAGTGGTAATCCGGCCTCTTGAGACGGCCGCCATGAATCTAAAGATATATTTTGTATACTACATTGCTTATTGTATTCTACTTATCATACCCTTTCATTTGATACCCATGTCGAGGTGGTTGTGAAGAAAGTGGTACCCCACCCTCTTGAGACGGCCGCCATGGATCTAAAGATATATTTTGTATACTACATTGCTTATTGTATTCTACTTATCATACCCTTTCATTTGATACCCATGTCGAGGTGGTTGTGAAGAAAGTCGTAATTCGGCCTCTTGAGACGGCCGCCATGGATCTAAAGATATATTTTGTATACTACATTGCTTATTGTATTGTACTTATCATACCCTTTCATTTGATACCCATGTCGAGGTGGTTGTGAAGAAAGTGGTACCCCGCCCTCTTGAGACGGCCGCCATGGATCTAAAGATATATTTTGTATACTACATTGCTTATTGTATTCTCCTTAACATACCCTTTCATTTGATACCCATGTTGAGGTGGTTGTGAAGAAAGTGGTAATCCGGCCTCTTGAGACGGCCGCCATGGATCTAAAGATATATTTTGTATACTACATTGCTTATTGTATTCTACTTTATCATACCCTTTCATTTGATACCCATGTCGAGGTGGTTGTGAAGAAAGTGGTACCCCGCCCTCTTGAGACGGCCGCCATGGATCTAAAGATATATTTTGTATACTACATTGCTTATTGTATTCTACTTATCATACCCTTTCATTTGATACCCATGTCGAGGTGGTTGTGAAGAAAGTGGTACACCGCCCTCTTGAGACGGCCGCCATGGATCATTTTAGTTTCAATAGCGTCATGGCCTACCTATTGTTTGACAGCTGCGTAAATTTGAAATTTTCATTAAATGTAATGATTCAATTTAATGACAATTTTACATTTGTCAAACAATAGGTAGGCCATGAAGCTATTGAAACTAAAATGAAGTCAAAATTCCTAAAATTACCATTTTTGTTTGGATTTTGCAGCTGTTTTTTTGGTTAAAGGTATAAAAAATAGCCTACGACCTATTCTCAGACCTACCAAATATACACAAAAAATTTCATGCAAATTGGTCAACCCGTTTCGGAGGAGTACGGTAACAAACACTGTGACACGAGATTTTTATAGATATAGATGTATATATATTTATTTATCCAAATAGTTTAGTTTGGGCCAATTCCCTGGTTAGTTTTTTATTATTCTTTCAGAAAATAATTATTTAACCTGAGGCAAATGCACTCAAGGAAAAAATAATAAATTTTCCTTATTAACTTATCTATACAATTTCTCAATTGGATAGATAAGTTACTTCAAAAATTTTTTTTATTAAATTTCAAAAATTTTAAAAAAATTCGTTTTTTAAACACTCGACCTATTCTATCCTAACAAAGAGAAGACGGTGAATACTCGCCTTCTATATAACCCTACTCTATACGATGTGGGCAACGCCACTGCAAATTCGCGATTAAAATTATAAAAAAACTCTATGGATGCTTGATGGTGGGCAATGCCACAGCTTTTACTTGCACAGATCAAAAGCCCCGCACTGTGCTTGCATCGGGTTTATATTTCCCCCGGCTGTCCCCCCACCTTGCAATGATAACAGCTTTCGTCTCAATTTTTAGCTGGGCTATGCGTAAAATATGGCGACGATTTATTTCGTCGGTTATATTTTTGAATTATTTTAACTTTTAGTACTCTGGTCAGCTGTTTATTCTGACAAGAGCTTTTTTGACATTTTTAGTTTTTTTGTTTATGTAGTGCGTGAGTGCGGTGTTTTTGTTTTATTTTATATTTTTAATATTTATTTTTTTACTTTCGATTCGTGTTTTTGTGTTAAAAGATTATTTATCATGGTAAGTATTTTATGCTTATTAATATATGTAGTTTCGTGTTACATGTTCTATTTATTATATGGTTTTATGTTCTTGTTTGTTTACCTTTGTTTTTAATGTTTGTTATGTTGTTATTAGTGTTTTTATTATGTATATGTTTACCATGTTATTATTATTATTATTTTTTTATTAATATCAGTCGATTACTTATGTTTTTTTTTTTCTTTTTTAGGCTGCATCGCCAAAATATAGGACGTCGAATGGAATTCTTGTAGCCAATCGAGGTTATGTTTATGTGATTTCTTTTATTGTTTAATTAATTCTTTTTTATTTTTAGCATTTTTAATTGAACGAATAGATGTTTCGGACCGAAACATTCTCCCCTCTCTTTGATGCGTCGCATCAACATATAAAATAACATGCGGATGTTCCAGATATAGTTTTATTTTTATTATTATTTTTTGTTAATTGTATTATTCCTAAACTTAACTACCACTTTGTGCGTACCTCCGAGGAACACTGTATACCGCTTACGTGTTGATTCCATCATGTGCTTGAACGGTATTGAATTATACTGCCGGTACGTGATATCGAAATGCTTTCCATCCCGCGTCGGAATGGTGTAGACCTTGTTGTCCAGCCCGCTGGGTGGTTTATCTTGTACTGGTGGTGGAAGCCTTCTGTGTTGACTCTGAGCGGACGTGCTTGGTCCAGCCTCGTGGACAGGTCGAGGCGATAATTCTCGCACTTGGGCCTTTCGTCTTCGTAGTCCTGGTACTGCGTCTTGCACTGGACGAGACTTCTTTCGTGGCGGGGGCAATGACTCTTGAAGAGATCTCTTTTGGGGCGATGATTCTTTTTCTTGGATAGCTCCTTTCCGTTCTGCTGATGAACCTTCCAGCTTGAGATCCCTGCCTGGAGTCCTTGGGATGGTACCTTGCGCTGGTACCGGCGACAATTCTCGAACCTGATTGTCCCTTCCTGGAGTTCGTGCGATGGTGCCTCGGGGTGGTAATGGCGATAACTCTTGGAATTGGATGTCTCTTCCTGGCGTGCGTGGGATGGCGCCTAAGTGTGCTGCTGGTGATAACTCAAGCGTCGGCTTGTCTCTCCTAGGAGTGCGAGGACTGGTATCTCGAGGTGCCACTGGCGATAAATCTCGTAGATCGAGGTTCTTCCCGGGAGTTGTGGGGATGTCGCCTATTTCAGGAAGGAATAAGTCCACTTCCCAGTCTTCCAGTGGAGGAACGTCCTTCAGCATTTCGTCGATCTGTGGGTCCCCAAATGGCCACAGTTCTAGGACGTCATCAAGGCCTTCGCTCAGCGGTTGTTGAGACTCCATTATAATTTATAACTCTGTAAATCTAAAATATCACAATTAATTTTAGGTAATTTTTAGGTTTGGACTTCACATTTCAGACGGACACATACACATATTTCCTGTCCCCTTCATGCAGGTAACGGACATATTTTGCTAATGGGACGTTTAATGCGTGTGGTCTTATATTGCAGAGTAACTACTCTGATGTGTCCATCTTCTCCAGGGTGAACTTCTATTATTTTTCCTCATGGCCATTGCGCTGGAGGCCGGTTATCGTCGATCATAATGACCACTTGACCTACGTTTGCATCTGGTTGCTTAGTGCGCCATTTTTGCCTTTGTTGCAGCTGTGATAAATACTCACTAGACCATCTTTTCCAAAAATACTGCAACGTTTGTTGTATATATTTCCACCTGTCTACATAGCTGTGGGTTTGTTGAAGTTCTGGATCTAAAATCCTTGCATTGCGTAATCTGCCTCCTACACTTATGGTTCCACCTGCTGCGAGAAATAGGGTTAATTTAATCAATTGGCTGTTCCCTTGTAGTGTTTCTCCTCGGCGGAACTGATTATACTCAGATGGAAACATGTACCTTTGCACTAGTCGAATTACCCGTGCTCTGGCATCATTTATTTCTTCTGCAGTTACCTGTGCACTGTCCATTTTTTTCTTTCCTTTACATCGTTGGAAAAACCTCATGCAGTAGGCTATTAATCGTATTGTCCTTGTATATGATGAGAAACGATTCAACCAGTCCTGCTCTTCATCCGCGTTAGTAATCATTGCTGTCGTATTACTCTTTTTCTCCAAATCCGTGGTCCATTCCTTTATGTCACCTTTGGGCCAAGTGTCTTCGAGGTCCTTTAACCACTTCGGTCCTTGCCACCATAGTGAAGCGGTTGCTATCTTCGATGGCATTACTCCTCTGGACGCTAAATCTGCTGGATTTTCCTTGCCGGACACGTATCGCCATGAACTGTTGATGGTGTTTTCTGTGATTTCTACTACCCGATTAGCTACAAATGTCTTCCATCGGTTGGGGAGTCCTCTTAGCCAGGCTAAAACAATCGTTGAGTCGGTCCAACACCAACTCTGCCCGTGCTCAAGTTTCATGTCGACTTGGATCTGCTTCATTAGTCGGCTCAACAGGGCTGCTCCACACAACTCTAGTCGTGGCAATGACGTGGGCTTAATGGGTGCTACTCGTGTCTTAGATGCTATAAGGTTAACATGAACTGTACCATCACTGCTTATCGTGCGTACGTATACTACTGCGGCAAATGCTCGCGTGGACGCATCACAGAAACCATGTAATTGATATGTGGGCCTGGCCTGATACATGTTAATCCATCTAGGTAGTTTTAATTCAACAATATTATGTAGCTGATTCTTAAATTCACTCCACTCTTCTATCACTTCTTCACCAGCCGTTTCGCCCCAATCTCGTCCGGCTAACCACAATTTTTGCATAATAATCTTCGCGATCAACACACAGGGAGATATCCATCCGAGAGGGTCAAATAACTTCGCTACCTCGGATAATATCTGTCTTTTAGTCGTCGCTGCCTTAGTAAATTCTGCTTGCTTAATTGCGTACGAGAAGTAATCTTGATTTGGGTGCCACAAAATGCCAAGCGCCTTGATGTGATTTTCCTCTTTCAAGTTAAGAGGAAGTTGTATTTCTCGATCCTCTGCGCGCACTTGTTCTAATAACGCTTGGTTATTAGCCGCCCATTTTCTTAGGTGGAATCCACCTCCCTTTAATAAATTTATGAGTTCATCTTGTATTTCCAATGCTTCCTCGATGGTATCTGCACCAGTCAGGACATCGTCTACATAAAAATCAGAGAAGGCTACCTTGGATGCCTTTGGATATTTTTCTTTATCGTCTGTCGCAAGTCGTTGAAGAGTCTTGATTGCTAAGTACGGTGCTGAAGTGGTACCAAACGTCACTGTATTCAGTTGATATTCCTGGATGGGCTCGCAGCTATGTTCCCTCCACAATATAGTTTGATATTTTCTATCTTCTGGGTCGAGAAGGATCATCCTGTACATCTTCTCGATGTCTGCTGTCAACGCATACTTATGTTTCCTCCAGTTGGACAGGGTGGCATATAATTTCGGTTGTAAAGTTGGACCAGTCAACATTTGTTCATTTAGGCTTCGCCCATTTGATGACCTGGCCGATGCATCGAAAACCACTCTGACCTTGGTTGTTGTGCTCTCTTTAAATACTGCATGATGCGGCATATAGTATGCCCGTTCTTCTTTGGTCGTTACTGCATTCATATGTCCCATGGTGATATATTCCTTAAGACATTCCGCATAGGGTGACTGTATGTCTGGCCTTTGAATCAGCTTCTTTTCCAACTGCTTAAATCTTGAAGCTGCCTGCGCCTTGCTTTCTCCTAACTCTGGAGGCGTGCCTCCTCTAAATAGTAACTTTACTTGGTACGACCCATTGGACAAACGTTTTGTAGTCCTTTCGTAAAATAGTTCACACTCCTTTTCTTCACTTGTCATCTTCCTTTCTTCTGACACTTCTTCCCATTCCCAGAATTTCCTTATTTGTTGACTAAGTATGTTTAAATCATTACCTTCTGAAAGTGTGAACTCTGAAAAACTTGTGTTCTGGGCTGGTGCTGTTGCTACCTCTCCGAGTAATATCCATCCCAGGCTAGTCTTCTGAGCGGTTGGTGATTGGTAATGTCCCTTGCGTATTCCATTCTCTCAATGATGTTCGCGTACACTTTTACACCAAGAAGAATATCGATTCGTCCTTGGTCGGTGAACTTTGGGTCTGCTAGTTCCAATCCATCGATGTAAGACCAGTCCTGCCATTTGGATCGTTTCGGTGGGCATATGTTCGTTATGGCCTTGACGACATATGCTTGTACGGCCGTTTCATAATTAGAGCGTGTAGTGGCTGCTAACGTAAAACAGGCAATTTTTCTAGATGATGCTACTTTTATAGAGCCCAACCCGTTTATCTGCATCGTAGTTGGTATTGTTTCTGGCTGTAACGTTTGGAATGCTGATTCGGTCAAAAATGAACTTTGGGACCCCGGATCGATCACTGCTCGCAGGGTTATACTGTTGCCCTTGTTGTTCCTCACCTTCACTAAAGCTGTAGCTAGCATACTTTGCGTTGCACTTTCATTATAATTACACGTCGTTACTTCACGTTGCTGCGTTTCGTTGGCCATTTCACCTTTAATATCCTCATGCAGTAACGAGTGGTGTCCCTTTCCACATTTGTAACATTTATTACTGCTGGGACATACTCTGCTGTGATGCGGTCGCAGGCATCTATAGCATAGTCTGGATTTACTCGTCAGATTACGTCTTTCGGCTATGTCCATTCCTTGGAATTTCTCGCATTGTTGTATGGAATGCGTTTCCTTGCACACCGGACAGGTTTTGTTCGAGTGGCATGGACTGCCATGATGACTTCCTATGCAGTCAAAACAGAGTTTGTTTTCTTTTATTAATCTGCTCCTTTGAGCAGGAGATTTTCGTTGCAGGTACCTACAATACTGCGGCTGATGGTTCCCCTTGCACAAAGGACAACCTTTGTTTTCGCTTACATAGCAGTTTGTGGTACGGTTGCGCACTCTCTCTAAACCTTTGTACTGTGTTGTGGGCTTGTGTGTATTGACATCCTTTATTGCTTCCAAAGTTCTGTATCTCTCCTCAAGGAACTTGGTAAAATCTCCTAATGACGGCATCTCATCTGATTTGGATATCAATTCTTCCCACTGGCTTCTTGTTTTGTCTGGCAATCTGTGCGATGTTACGAAGACAACAATATCGTCCCACTCAGATATGTTCACCTTTAACACCTGAAGGGCATGTCGAATGCGCTGTAAATCATCTGCCATCGTTCGTAAATCTTTGTGCGATTCATGCGTGAGCTTGGGTTGATAGAATAGACGTTTTAACTGGGCGTATATCAGCAATCTTCTCTTATTATAACGTTTGCACAATAAGTCCCAGGCAGCCATATAATTCGCGGAGGTCATATCGAATGCGTCGAGATCCCCACGTGCCTCTCCCGTAAGGCTACCTTTCAAGTAGTGCAACTTGTCCACAGGCGTTAAACGAGCATTATTATGTATTAACGATGAAAACCTGTCATGAAACGCTTGCCATGCCGTATATTGCCCGTCAAATTTTGGAATTTCCACCGTAGGCAGCTTCAAAGGAATACTTTGCTGATTTGGCAATTCATTTAATGCAGACGTAGATGCTTGTTGTAGTGCACTAGATGCCAATGCATCTTGCAGCTCTCCGAAGAACACTGAATACGCCTCATCAAATTCTCTGTATCTAGTGCCCTCTGCATATGCGGCTAAAGCGGCTTGAGTTTTTTCATCCTTGATGCTGGTTATGTCCGCGGCCCCTAATTGAAAATGGTTCTCATCGAAATTCCTCCAGATATTTCCAATTATTTCTATCCTCCCGTTGATATAACCTGAAGTTCGACGGTGTTTCGACGTTTTATTATAATTTGCAATTATCTGGTCTAGTTGGGCCTTTAGCGTGGTCTGTTGTAGCAATACGTCCTTCATTTTTCACGTTTAGTTATTAACATATATAAAAACAAACAACCAACAACAAAAATATGTGGATATTCAACGTCAAATCTCAATCAAATTAACTAATAATAAACAATAAAGTAATTTATCTGCAACCAGATCCGGCTCGAAGGACCAATGCAACGGTGTCACCTGACCGTTGCTAAAAATAATGTGGATCAGGTTCTTTTTTAAATTCTTTTATTTAACTTGCACTGTTTGTCGTCAAATCTTGGAAGTTAAATTTGACCCACTTCCCGGTTTCGGATAGAGCTGAAATTTTGCATACACGTTTAGTTTGGATGACAATGCAATCTGGCTATTTTGTAAAAATATCAAGATAGCGGTTCCAAAATGGCGCCCGCTTTTATTTTACTCACACTGTTTGTCGTCAAATCTTGGAAGTTAAATTTGACCCACTTCCCGGTTTCGGATAGAGCTGAAATTTTGCATACACGTTTAGTTTGGATAACAATGCAATCTGGCCATTTTGTAAAAATATCAAGATGGCGGTTCCAAAATGGCGCCCGATTTATGACATTGTGCTCCGCGGCCCTTTGAAATGGGTATCAAATGAAAGGATATGACAGGTAGAACACAATAAGCTATGTGGCGTCATTCCAAATTCAAAATGGCGGACAACACTTACACTGTTTGTCGTCAAATCTTGGAAGTTAAATTTGACCCACTTCCCGGTTTCGGATAGAGCTGAAATTTTGCATACACGTTTAGTTTGGATGACAAAGCAATCTGGCCATTTTGTAAAAATATCATGATGGCGGTTCCAAAATGGCGCCCGATTTTTGAAATTGTGCTCCGCGGCCCTCTGACATGGGTATCAAATGAAAGGATATGACAGGTAGAACACAATAAGCTATGTGGCGTCATTCCAAATTCAAAATGGCGGCCAACACTTGCACTGTTTGTCGTCAAATCTTGGAAGTTAAATTTGACCCACTTCCCGGTTTCGGATAGAGCTGAAATTTTGCATACACGTTTAGTTTGGGTGACAATGCAATCTGGCCATTTTGTAAAAATATCAAGATGGCGGTTCCAAAATGGCGCCCGATTTTTGAAATTGTGCTCCGAGGCCCTCTGACATGGGTATTAAATGGAAGGATATGACAGGTAGAACACAATAAGCTATGTGGCGTCATTCCAAATTCAAAATGGCGGCCAACACTTACACTGTTTGTCGTCAAATCTTGGAAGTTAAATTTGACCCACTTCCCGATTTCGGATAGAGCTGAAATTTTGCATACACGTTTAGTTTGGATGACAATGCAATCTGGCCATTTTGTAAAAATATCAAGATGGCGGATCCAAAATGGCGCCCGATTTTTAAAATTGTGCTCCGCGTCCCTCTGACATGGGTATCAAATGAAAGGATATGACAGGTAGGACACAATAAGCTATGTGGCGTCATTCCAAATTCAAAATGGCGGCCAACACTAAATTGCGGAAAGCTTATAATAGACTAAAAAGTAGAAAATATAACCGATCAACTTCCAATTTTGCACACACTCGTAGTTCGGGTGGTTAATGTGTATGAATAATGAGATTAATGGTTGAGTTAAGGGTGAGTTGATAATAAAGAAGCAATACACGTTACAAAAAATCACAAACAAACACAGAGATGCTGCTGTCAACTAAATTCAACTACTCAAATACTGAACTCATGTCCGTATGCATAATTTCAACTAAACCCAGGTAGCAGAGCTGAGTCGAGTTCAGTCAACCTTAACCCAACTCGACTCCCGTTTACATGTAGTTAGACTTGGGTTCAACTTGAGTTCAACTCATCATGTATAAGTACTAAATGCAATCTGACCTTTTTGTAAAAAAATCAAGAAGACGGTTCCGAGATGGCGGCCGTTTTTGCAATTATGTTCCACCGAGCCCACGACATGGGTATCAAATGAATACAGTAAACTGTGTGACGTAATTTTAAATCTAATAGAATTGCCATCATAAAATGGCGGAATACATATAATAAACTAAAAAGTAGAAAATAAAATAAATGGTTAAAAAAATTTTTTAAAAAAAATTCTTTACATTAACTAAAAAATGTACTGAAAAGTAAAAAATAAAAAATATTTTAAAGAAAGCGTGAAATTTCAATTTTAATGAAAAAGTTAATTAAAAGAATGGCGCATTTTTCATCAAAAAATTTTGTTAGAATTTGAAATTAACAAAGCAAAAAATTGAGGGTTATTGTAAATCTCACGCGATTTACAGTTATATTTTCAATTTTTGATGAAAAATGCGCCATTCTTTTAATTAACTTTTTCATTAAAATTGAAATTTCACGCTTTCTTTAAAATATTTTTTATTTTTTACTTTTCAGTACATTTTTTAGTTAATGTAAAGAATTTTTTTTAAAAAATTTTTTTAACCATTTATTTTTTTTAATTAAAAAAGTTGGTTCGATTTAAATTACTTTATTGCTTATTATTTTCTCTTTTAAATATTGTATAAATTCTATAAATTCTAAATCCTTAATTTTTATATATATATATATATATATATATATATATATATATATATATATATATATATATATATATATATATATATATATATATATATATATATATATATATATATATATATATATATATATTTATTTATATTTATTTATCCAAATATTTTAGTTTGGGCCAATTCCCTGGATAGTTTTTTATTATTCTTTCAGAAAATAATTATTTAACCTGAGGCAAATGCACTCAAGGAAAAAATAATAAATTTTCCTTATTAACTTATCTATACAATTTCTCAATTGGATAGATAAGTTACTTCAAAAATTTTTTTTATTAAATTTCAAAAATTTTAAAAAAATTCGTTTTTTAAACACTCGACCTATTCTATCCTAACAAAGAGAAGACGGTGAATACTCGCCTTCTATATAACCCTACTCTATACGATGTGGGCAACGCCACTGTAAATTCGCGATTAAAATTATAAAAAAACTCTATGGATGCTTGATGGTGGGCAATGCCACAGCTTTTACTTGCACAGATCAAAAGCCCCGCACGGTGCTTGCATCTGGTTTATATTTCCCCCGGCTGTCCCCCCACCTTGCAATGATAACAGCTTTCGTCTCAATTTTTAGCTGGGCTATGCGTAAAATATGGCGACGATTTATTTCGTCGGTTATATTTTTGAATTATTTTAACTTTTAGTACTCTGGTCAGCTGTTTATTCTGACAAGAGCTTTTCTGACATTTTTAGTTTTTTTGTTTATGTAGTGCGTGAGTGCGGTGTTTTTGTTTTATTTTATATTTTTAATATTTATTTTTTTACTTTCGATTCGTGTTTTTGTGTTAAAAGATTATTTATCATTGTAAGTATTTTATGCTTATTAATATATGTAGTTTTGTGTTACATGTTCTATTTATTATATGGTTTTATGTTCTTGTTTGTTTACCTTTGTTTTTAATGTTTGTTATGTTGTTATTAGTGTTTTTATTATGTATATGTTTACCATGTTATTATTATTATTATTTTTTTATTAATATCAGTCGATTACTTATGTTTTTTTTTCTTTTTTAGGCTGCATCGCCAAAATATAGGACGTCGAATGGAATTCTTGTAGCCAATCGAGGTTATGTTTATGTGATTTCTTTTATTGTTTAATTAATTCTTTTTTATTTTTAGCATTTTTAATTGAACGAATAGATGTTTCGGACCGAAACAAGTTGATGACACACAAATTACAAAAAGAGTAATATTATCTGCAGCTCATCGCATATTCGACCCAATTGGAGTGACGTCCGCTGTGACGATATTACCAAGGATCCTCCTGCAACAAATTTGGTCTCAGAAGACTGGCTGGGATGAGCCGGTTACTGAAGATGTCAAGAGACAATTTTTAAAATGGAACAGTGAACTAGCCGTATTGAAGGAAGTAAAAGTATCACGTTGGCTGGTAGGTACAAATGAATCATCAGAACATACTTTACATGTATTCTGTGATGCAAGTCAAACAGCTTGTGCTACTGCAATATTTCTAAGGACGGAAACTACAAGCGATGTGAAGGTAGAATTGGTACAGGCAAAATCTAGGGTGTGTCCTGTTAGTAAAAACAATAAGAAAATGACTATCCCACGGTTAGAATTGTTGGCCGCTAATATAGGCGTAAGATTATACAAAAGTATTGTCCATGATTTAAATGTTAATATTGTGAGGACTACCTTTTGGAGTGATTCCACTACAGTCCTAGCTTGGATTAGTCGTGAAGAACAGTGGAATGTGTTTGTACGAAATAGGATTAACGAGATTAAAAAGACATCATCCAATCTACGATATGTACCTGGTCCGTTCAATCCAACTGATCTGCCATCCCGGGGGTGTAGTGCGAAGAAACTAGTTGGATCTCAATGGTGGCGAGGACCTAGTTGGCTGAGAGATTCTGAGAATTGCTAACCTAATCCTAGTATTACATATGACGAAGAAGAAATAAAGCAAGGAAGAAAGAAAACTGTAACGTCATCCTCTACCAGTACAGTGATTGGTACTATAGGTATTTCTCCAAATATAAGCAAATTGTACGTCTGGTTGGATGGATCATGAGGTTTAAACAGAACTCTAAGTTATATAGCAGAAACGAAAACGAACCGAAACGAAAAGAACGAAATAAATCGTATGAAAATGTATGAACCCGGTTATATTAACGAGCAGAACCGAAACGGAACGAACGATATAAATTTATTTCATTTCGGTATTCAATTCAGCTATTCAGCCCGTTACTTTGACAGTTCGGCAAGCAGTTTATTTCAATTAATTCAAAAGTTGTGAACGGGGAAGCGAAATGTCCATACAAGGAGAGCACTATCCATGCTTGCGCAAAATTGGTGTCCGACATTCACTGGAACTTCAGTAAGAAACAGTGTACCGGAGCATGCCTTGTCGACTTGGAGAAGGCTTTCGACTCTGTGTGGGTCGAGGACAAGATATGGAATGGGCAATCCTCTGCTTCGCATGATCTGTGACATGATAACGGGGAAGAAGTTCCTGGTCAAAAGTGGGAACTTTACCTCACAGATCTTTGAAATTAAAAACGGGTTGCAACAAGGAGCAGTGAATTCACCGCTGCTCTTTAACATTTATATAAGCGATCTGGTTGGATCCCTTCCTAGCGCATTGGCTTTCGCGGACGACCTCGTCATTTACAGGACAGGACCGAAAATTGACGTGATCCAGACGCTATTACAACACGACTTCGAGGAAATCGAGCGTTACGCCGATGATTGGAAACTGAAAATCAATCATGGAAAATGCGAAACGATCCTCTTCAGGACTCCTCTTAATAAAGCTTCACGCGATGTTAGGAGGAACTGGAAAGAGTTTCATATACGAAGCCATGCGGACAGACGCTGGTAAAGAAAACCGAGGTTAAGTACCTAGGAATTTGGTTGGATCAGTATGTATACTACGAAAGTCATATACGTGCTGCTATAGTCAAAGCCCGTAAGGCTTTCCAAATGACGAAAAGGCTCTTTTTTAGTAAACACCTCAACTCCAGAGTTAAGGTGGAGTGCTACAAGACCTTAGTCAGACCGGTCCTTACCTACGGCTGTCCCGTATGGTGGAATATATCACCATCATATATGGAGAAGATGAGGGTGTTCGAAAGACAATGCTTAAGGGCATGCTTAAACATGTATAGAACACCTGAGTCAAGTTTCAAAAAATTCCATGCCAATGATATCCTATACGGAAAAGCAGAAACCATGAGGATAGACAGTTTCATAATCAGATTGATCCGAAATCATGTTGTAAGAGCGACGGAGGGCGGCAATTCCCTCATTTTTGGGGCTTATTACCCTAAACCAGACTACTATAACATGACAAGACGGACGGGACATGTACCACCAGAAGCATTCCCTTGGCTAGATTCGCTAGGCCTGATACAAAACAGGGAGGGAGTACCGTTAATATACCACGTTTATCGCCGGGCGCGGGATAAACGGATATTATACGAGCGAACCGATGGGCGGAACGCAGAGCTCCTGCGTTTCAGCACGCGAATCGGCCCTTCAGATAGGGAGGAAGCTTCCAGAGCCAGTTCCAAGTACTGGTGGCTGGAAGAGTCAATAGGGTGAAGTGGGTGAATGTCTATGTATTTATGTAATGTGTCTATGCATGGTGTGAGTGTAGGATAAGGATCCCAGTAGGGGAATTAGGTATAGTCATAGGATTACCATTGTAATAAGTTTAGTTATAAGATAGGTAGGTAGTTAAGGTTAGGCTTAAGTACGGGTAGCCTGGAATGCTATCGCCCGAGAGCTCTCAGGATATTTTAAAGCCTCAGTTCTCGCGGGCGACAAATTTCTAGGGTTTAGGCATAGCTTAGAGTAAGTAGCTTGTAGATTTTTTTGTTTTAACATTTAGCTTAAGTTTTATAAAATAGATTAAGTTAGCTAAGTTTTTGAAAAAAATTTCTTAGCATTAATTGTAGAATAAAGTATGTGTAAAACAATTTAAATAAATAAAGAGGCCGAAAGGCAAAATTAAACATAACTAATTAAGTTAGATAGGATTTAGCTTAGAGTGCCCGCGGAGGGCCAGTAAGTTAGTTAAGTTAGATAGGGAAAATAGGTATAAGCATAGCCTGTAAGTCTGTTATTATAACATAATAATAAATATGCTTATTAAAAAAAAATGTCCATACAAGGAGAAAACATTGAAATTTTGATTTCTCTTGTAAGAAATTATCCTCAACTGTATGACAAGAAAAACATAAAGTACAGGGACTCAAGAAGTAAGGAGCTTCTTTGGAAAAAAATTTCTGAAGATCTGGAGTGTTCTGGTAAATACTGATAATTTTCAGTTATATTTTCGTTCGTTAGTTGCTAAAAAAGAGTGGACATACCTACGAGATAAGGTTCCAGAGGGAACTAAACCAAAGAAATTTAAAAATGCTGCGAAAAAAATACGAGGAGAAGGATGATGCAGTGGATCATTTGTGTTGTATCTGTATCTCAAAAACTTCTCAGAAACCCTCAAGGATGAAAGTATTTGTTATATTACAAATTATATTATACAGCAAAATGCAAAAAACCATGAACAAGTTTAACTAAATTTATAATTACATATTTTTATTTATTTATTTATATTATGTATGAATTATTTTAATTTTTTATTTAATATGTGAATTCAATTATTTTATTTATTTGTGTTATAATTCAATTATTTTATGTTGTATGTGAATTCAATTTATTTTTATTAATTATTTATTTGTTTTTAATTTAACCGAGATATTGTGGAAAACGGTTCATATATGTATTACATTTTAATATTTGTATTTAACTATATATATTAAAAATTAAAAAAGTTTTGTTTTATTATCTTTTATTATTTCACATGTTGTTTATTGTTTAACAATACTGTTTTGTGAACTAACAGAACCAGCGTTATTTAATTAATTCATCAATGTGTTATTTAATTAATTCGTCAATGTGTTATTTAATTAATTCGTCAAACTGTTAGATCCTGTTCTATGAACAAATTGCAAGGAGGATATTTCGTCTCTCTATTGTCCTTGTATAATTTGTCCATCACTTAAGCTGCTTTCGTCATAGTTTGGAAAACAGTATTCAAAAGATGACGAAGAGTTTCTAGCTATCAAAAAAGATGAAAGCATTGGTTTGTATAACCAGCCATATATGAAAGCAAAGCTCATATAATTTATAAAAGCGTTAATTTTTGAACTGTTAACTTTTATTTTTTTAATATTTATTACAATATTCAATAATTCAATGTATTGGCCTCGATTCCCAGATCCGACGGGAGGGAAGTGAGTGCGGATTGGACACTGCGATTCTCAAATCCGCAGTCCCGGATTGGTTTAAATCGAAAATTCGGAGTGAAGACTCACGCGATAATGAAATATACGATGTCGGATTATCTTAGGCGCATTTGTCATTCAAATCCGCAGAAAATTTGTTGCGGATCACACTTTTACAGCGCGGAAAATGTCAAAAAGAAATTCGGGGTTGCGGATTTGAGAATCGCAAAGTGTCAAATCCGCAACTCACTTCCCCGCCGCCGGATCTGGGAATCGAGGCCATTTTTATGTTTTGAAAATATTATTTTGCCAAGGTACCGAACCAACACCATTGACATATCCTTTCAATGCATTTCTTAAATCATATGCGATTGTGTTTGATCTGTTAGAACCAGTTCTGCTCAGGGCCGGCGCGACCGTTTTTGGCGCCCTAGGCGAGGAGAATTATTAGCGCCCTTTGCTATGGACCACATTAAATACATTACACCTTTGACACTAAAATACATTTCCTTTAACTTTGACACTAAAACAAATTTCCTTTAAGTAACATGATAGTATCCGAATGTATTCATCGTTTTATTATCCTTAGAATTGAGACATCTGATAGTACTTGAAAGTGCGGCGGTGACGGGCGCGCGCTCAACAGTCAACACAATTTTTTAAGAATTGTCCAAAAAAATAACTCGTAAATTATTGTACAGGGTCCGCCATGTAACGTTTTTTTTTTCAACTAGTGCTTATTTCGTGTATGGCAACACTTAGCTCATGTCTGATTTGACAGATAATTAGTTTTATCCTTCCGCTGAACGAATATGGTTGTGTATACGCTTGAACAACGCTGGGAAATATTGCGACATTACTTTGAAAATCATGGTAATGTTGCAGAATGTGTGCGAAAATTGCGTACGGATTTTGGAAGAAGAGAAGCACCGTCAGCTCCGTATGTTCGTTACCTTGTAAAAAAAGTGAAAGAAACTGGCATCCTCATCGATAAACCAACGCGTGAAAAGCCAAAAACAGTGCGTACACCCGAGAATATTGCTGCTGTGGTTGAAAGTGTGCGTGAATCGCCATCATTATCAGTTCACCGTCGTTCTCAACAATTGGACATTTCGCAGATATCATTGAGACGAATTTTGCGTAAAGACCTTGGTATAACGCCGTACAAAGTCCAATTGGTTCAGGAGTTGAAGCCAACTGAACATCCAATGCGTTTTCGCTTCGCTAAGTGGGCCTGCGATCGACTTGCAGAAGATGCGGATTTTGCCAAAAAAATCATCTTTTCAGATGAAGCTCATTTCGATCTTAGCGGGTATGTAAACAAGCAGAATTGTCGCATTTGGGGCACAGAAAACCCGCACGCATTCATTGAAAAGCCAGTGCACCCAAAACGAGTCACTGTTTAGTGCGGATTTTACTTGATGTTTTGCGCCCTGTTTTTGAAAATTGCATTATCAGCCGCAGAGCTGATGTCGTTTGGCCACCTCGTAGCTGCGATTTGACACCGTTGGACTACTTTTTGTGGGGTGGCGTCAAAGATAAGTGTTACTCTGATAAGCCAGAGACAATTGACGCTTTAAAGGACCATATTCGTGAAGCCATTGGTGGAATACAGCTGCACACAATCGATAATGTACTTAAAAATTGGACCGATCGTGTAGGCTACTGCATGGCCAGCCGAGGCAGCCATTTGATTGAAATTATTTTCCATAATTAACCGGAGGGATTGTACTTTCAAATAAAAAAAGAAATATGAAAAAATATTCAGTAGTTTTTTTTATAGCATTTTCAAAATAAAAAGTTATTTGGCGGACCCTTTATCCATTCACGAAGTGACCAGTAAAGAAAAAAGTTGACCCAGTTTAATTATTTTTGGGCCTCATAAATTCTATTTTATTACGCCTTCAAAATGGTTAAAAGAATCAGTAAATAAAAAAAATTCCACTTTTCTCTGTTTCTCTTTTTTTGCTATTCAGAAATTTTGTTAAAAACTGAAAGCCGGAAATCTGGCGGCCCCCCAAAAATCGGCGCCCTAGGCGACCGCCTAGTTCGCCTTAATGGTAGCGCCGGCCCTGGTTCTGCTTACAGATGTTAAGGCAGTAATTTCTTGCCTCCACTGCCCTTGTATAATTTCTCCGGCACTTAAATATGCATCAGCATAATTTGAAGGACAATAGACATAGGACTCATTTCCATCCATTAAAAAGTTATGCAAGCATATTGTAGAAAGCGCAATTGAAGTTGCATTGTGTGGGTGAAGATGCATAGTAGTTAATAAAATCCTCCACCGGGCAGCTAAAATGCCAAAAGAATTTTCAATCGTCCTTCGGGCTCGTGAAAGCCGATAATTAAAAATTTGATGTTCATCGGATAATCGGTGCAATCCAGGATAAGGCGTCATTAAATTTTCCATTAAGAGAAATGCAGCATCACCTACAACATTACAAATATTTTATTCCTATAATGTATTATTATTGTTATTATACGTACCCACGAAATAATGAGGAAATTGTTCAGATGTATTGGGCAGATATCTTTTACTAGGTAGGTTTAATCCTTTATTTATAATTTTCTTTCCGAAACCGGAATTGCGAAAAACGCCACCGTCGCTCTGGCTACCAGTAGCTCCTACATCAACATCAACCATTGTGAATTTATAACTTGAATCACACACTGCCATTAAAACAAGACTGTAATATTTCTTGTAATTGAAACAATGACATTGTAAATTCTGTAATTCATTTCAGAATATCGAAGAAATTGAAACTTCTTAACTTTAAACTGTGGTATTCCAAAATACAATGACATTGTAAATTCTGTACAACATTGTATGAGTAAATTGAATCGAAACTGTATGAGTGAATTCAATTTTCAATTGTAATCCGAACTTTTAAACTAAAATAAATTTAATAATGTTTGATTTCAACAAAACGTGATGATAAAGGTACCTTTACATTATATGACTTGCCATATGACTTTACTGTCAATGAAGTCAAACCTAACAATGACATTTGTTTTTGACATGACATACGACATTCTGTCAAATTTTGTTTTGAATATTCTCTGTTTTGACTTGATTTATCATATGATTTTTCTATCAATATTACAAGTTGATAATCTATCTTGCTTCGTATTATGTTCACAGTTAATTTTGACTAGTCATAACAGAAATATTCAAAGCAAATTTTGACAGATAGTCGTATGACATGTCAAAAGCAAATGTCATTTGACATTTTATGTTAGCTTTGACTTTATTGACAGTAAAGTCATATGACAAGTCATATAATGTAAAGGTGCCTTAACAAAAACAGTATGAGTTGATTTTAAAACATAGCGCATAAAAAGAGCAAAAAAAATTACAATTCTCATATTTCATAAATCATATCAATTAATACTGCGATATTAAAACCATGATATCATACAACGATATTGTAAATATTGAGTATAAGTTTTTTTTAATATCATCCAAATAAATCTTAATTCTAACAAAACGTCATGATATCTTAGAATATAAGTTTTTTCTTAAATTCCATACTGTTGAAATTAACATCATGAATTGGAATTCGCGAAACGTGGGCGAACCTGTAACAAAACGGTACTGATATAAAAAAAACAGTATGAGTACGTATGAAAAAAATAGTACGTAATCGTAAAACATAGTTTAAGAAAAACTGAACTTTCAATCAAAAAACTTGAACATCTTAGAAAACTTCATAATGATAAACGGCATGAGTTGATAGTAACAAAATAAAAACGCTAAAGGAGTGTATGATTTTGTATTAAAATTATTACATTCGAAAATGCTTTGTGATAAGAATGAAAATCGAAATTTCCGTAACACCAGATATCTGGAACAAGAATCAATTCAAACAATGTTTATAACAAAAATGTATCAATTCTTTAACAGAATTTGTAAACAAACCTTTTAAAGAAAACTCATACCGGTCCCATTTCATACATTTAACAAACTCATAAAATTAATAATCGAGGACTACTCTGAAATTGTACATAGTAATTCGACTCTATCTCGAAATACTATCTCAACATAGTGCCGATAGTAAACCGCGGTGAAAATAGCAGTACAAAAACTGCTATTCCGCAAATGACACCAAAATTATTGTAATGGTAAAAATATTTGTTTTCTAATAAGTTCAAATTCCAGAAATGTTATAATAATCGATACATATTTGTATGGGCTCTAGTCGGAAGCCGAGTTGCTTAAATGTGCAGTAGATGTCGATGGTATTCAGATTTCTGGACGGAAAAATCGCCCATCCAATTATCATGACTTCTCTTCTATATAACCTACAAAACCTCTAAACTAAAATCGAATAAAAGTACATACGAAAATGTCTGACAGATGAAATTCGACCTTATGTTTAATCGTCACTTACTAAAAAACAAATGATCATGTCATCACGCAAGTAGCGCGTTATCTTATTTGAATCAAACTAACTCTCCCAAACGAAAAAACCCTGGTAGCCAGCTTTATGTAAAATTTATACAAATTTCATGTAAAATGCTTTTACATCAAGATTTACACAAAATTTACATGCATCTAACTCTGCATAGTTCTAGAAGATTTAGATAAATACTAAACGAGGAAAAAAATCGAAAAAAAAATTAAGTTCGAAAAACCTCAGGATTGTATTTTTTATTCATTTTTAAATTGAAATAAAAATTTCTAAAAAAAACTTTGTAAAATAAGTATATTATGCACCGAGGGCGCCACTGCGCCGAGTGCTATATGGTATTTTTTGACACTTGACAGCGGAACAAAAAGTTTAACTAAACATTTCAGAGTGCTGTATGCCGCTGTCAAATGTCGAAAATAATGTATGTAAATCTTCCTGCACAATGCGTAGTTAGGTGCATGTAAATTTTGTGTAAATCTTTTTGTAAAGTTAGGCTACTAGGAAAATTTGTATTTGTTCGAACCGAAAAAGATTTTAAAAGACTACGTAATTATAACACGAAATAACAATTCATCAACAAAAAGGTAAATTCATTGAACATGAAAACCCTTTCTCTTATTAAAATCCGTGTCCTTCTTATTAAAATCGTTGAATGATATGAACATGGCAGCATAAGATTTCTTTACGCATTATACGATTCTTTATTGGTCGAGTTTGAACGGAATAGAAAACAGCAAATTCACTTGGTAACGTTTTATTAAATCAAGGGAATGGAACCGTGTTTCCTTCCCTACAAATCAGGGATAATTTAGACGTTGCTCATGCACGTGAGATGGAATCTCACGTTCTGACAAATCAATATGCACGTCGTAAAGATAGTAATAGAGAAAATACGTTGTTATTCGTTGTTAAATGTATGAAATGGGGCCGGTATGAGTTTTCTTTAAAAGGTTTGTTTACAAATTCTGTTAAAGAATTGATACATTTTTGTTATATACATTGTTTGAATTGATTCTTGTTCCAGATATCTGGTGTTACGGAAATTTCGATTTTCATTCTTATCACAAAGCATTTTCGAATGTAATAATTTTAATACAAAATCATACACTCCTTTAGCGTTTTTATTTTGTTACTATCAACTCATGCCGTTTATCATTATGAAGTTTTCTAAGATGTTCAAGTTTTTTGATTGAAAGTTCAGTTTTTCTTAAACTATGTTTTACGATTACGTACTATTTTTTCATACGTACTCATACTGTTTTTTTATATCAGTACCGTTTTGTTACAGGTTCGCCCACGTTTCGCGAATTCCAATTCATGATGTTAATTTCAACAGTATGGAATTTAAGAAAAAACTTATATTCTAAGATATCATGACGTTTTGTTAGAATTAAGATTTATTTGGATGATATTAAAAAAACTCATACTCAATATTTACAATATCGTTGTATTTTAGGATATCATGGTTTTAATATCGCAGTATTAATTGATATGATTTATGAAATATGAGAATTGTAATTTTTTTTTGCTCTTTTTATGCGCTGTGTTTTAAAATCAACTCATACTGTTTTTGTTATCATCACGTTTTGTTGAAATCATTGTACTTTTTTTCATATTAAAGATTGTTTTCGGTGTCAAGTGCTGCCCCCTCGTGGCACTGCCAGTAAACCGACCAGACAAGAAAAAAGTGACAAAATTGAGATTTAAAATTATTACATTCGAAAATGCTTTGTGATAAGAATGAAAATCGAAATTTCCGTAACACCAGATATCTGGAACAAGAATCAATTCAAACAATGTATATAACAAAAATGTATCAATTCTTTAACAGAATTTGTAAACAAACCTTTTAAAGAAAACTCATACCGGCCCCATTTCATACATTTAACAACGAATAACAACGTATTTTCTCTATTACTATCTTTACGACGTGCATATTGATTTGTCAGAACGTGAGATTCCATCTCACGTGCATGAGCAACGTCTAAATTATCCCTGATTTGTAGGGAAGGAAACACGGTTCCATTCCCTTGATTTAATAAAACGTTACCAAGTGAATTTGCTGTTTTCTATTCCGTTCAAACTCGACCAATAAAGAATCGTATAATGCGTAAAGAAATCTTATGCTGCCATGTTCATATCATTCAACGATTTTAATAAGAAGGACACGGATTTTAATAAGAGAAAGGGTTTTCATGTTCAATGAATTTACCTTTTTGATGATGAATTGTTATTTCGTGTTATAATTACGTAGTCTTTTAAAATCTTTTTTGGTTCGAACAAATACAAATTTTCCTAGTAGCCTAACTTTACAAAAAGATTTACACAAAATTTACATACAGCACTCTGAAATGTTTAGTTCCACTTTTTGTTCCGCTGTCAAGTGTCAAAAAATACCATATAGCACTCGGCGCAGTGGCGCCCTCGGTGCATAATATACTTATTTTACAAAGTTTTTTTTAGAAATTTTTATTTCAATTTAAAAATGAATAAAAAATACAATCCTGAGGTTTTTCGAACTTAATTTTTTTTTCGATTTTTTTCCTCGTTTAGTATTTATCTAAATCTTCTAGAACTATGCAGAGTTAGATGCATGTAAATTTTGTGTAAATCTTGATGTAAAAGCATTTTACATGAAATTTGTATAAATTTTACATAAAGCTGGCTACCAGGGTTTTTTCGTTTGGGAGAGTTAGTTTGATTCAAATAAGATAACGCGCTACTTGCGTGATGACATGATCATTTGTTTTTTAGTAAGTGACGATTAAACATAAGGTCGAATTTCATCTGTCAGACATTTTCGTGGGTACTTTTATTCGATTTTAGTTTAAAGGTTTTGTAGGTTATATAGAAGAGAAGTCATGATAATTGGATGCATAGCGCATAAAAAGAGCAAAAAAAAATTACAATTCTCATATTTCATAAATCATATCAATTAATACTGCGATATTAAAACCATGATATCCTAAAATACAACGATATTGTAAATATTGAGTATGAGTTTTTTTTAATATCATCCAAATAAATCTTAATTCTAACAAAACGTCATGATATCTTAGACTTAGAATATAAGTTTTTTCTTAAATTCCATTCTGTTGAAATTAACATCATGAATTGGAATTCGTGAAACGTGGGCGAACCTGTAACAAAACGGTACTGATTTAAAAAAACAGTATGAGTACGTATGAAAAAAATAGTACGTAATCGTAAAACATAGTTTAAGAAAAACTGAACTTTCAATCAAAAAACTTGAACATCTTAGAAAACTTCATAATGATAAACGGCATGAGTTGATAGTAACAAAATAAAAACGCTAAAGGAGTGTATGATTTTGTATTAAAATTATTACATTCGAAAATGCTTTGTGATAAGAATGAAAATCGAAATTTCCGTAACACCAGATATCTGGAACAAGAATCAATTCAAACAATGTTTATAACAAAAATGTATCAATTCTTTAACAGAATTTGTAAACAAACCTTTTAAAGAAAACTCATACCGGTCCCATTTCATACATTTAACAAACTCATAAAATTAATAATCGAGGACTACTCTGAAATTGTACATAGTAATTCGACTCTATCTCGAAATACTATCTCAACATAGTGCCGATAGTAAACCGCGGTGAAAATAGCAGTACAAAAACTGCTATTACGCAAATGACACCAAAATTATTGTAATGGTAAAAATATTTGTTTTCTAATAAGTTCAAATTCCAGAAATGTTATAATAATCGATACATATTTGTATGGGCTCTAGTCGGAAGCCGAGTTGCTTAAATGTGCAGTAGATGTCGATGGTATTCAGATTTCTGGACGGAAAAATCGCCCATCCAATTATCATGACTTCTCTTCTATATAACCTACAAAACCTTTAAACTAAAATCGAATAAAAGTACACACGAAAATGTCTGACAGATGAAATTCGACCTTATGTTTAATCGTCACTTACTAAAAAACAAATGATCATGTCATCACGCAAGTAGCGCGTTATCTTATTTGAATCAAACTAACTCTCCCAAACGAAAAAACCCTGGTAGCCAGCTTTATGTAAAATTTATACAAATTTCATGTAAAATGCTTTTACATCAAGATTTACACAAAATTTACATGCATCTAACTCTGCATAGTTCTAGAAGATTTAGATAAATACTAAACGAGGAAAAAAATCGAAAAAAAAATTAAGTTCGAAAAACCTCAGGATTGTATTTTTTATTCATTTTTAAATTGAAATAAAAATTTCTAAAAAAAAACTTTGTAAAATAAGTATATTATGCACCGAGGGCGCCACTGCGCCGAGTGCTATATGGTATTTTTTGACACTTGACAGCGGAACAAAAAGTGGAACTAAACATTTCAGAGTGCTGTATGCCGCTGTCAAATGTCGAAAATAATGTATGTAAATCTTCCTGCACAATGCGTAGTTAGGTGCATGTAAATTTTGTGTAAATCTTTTTGTAAAGTTAGGCTACTAGGAAAATTTGTATTTGTTCGAACCAAAAAAGATTTTAAAAGACTACGTAATTATAACACGAAATAACAATTCATCAACAAAAAGGTAAATTCATTGAACATGAAAACCCTTTCTCTTATTAAAATCCGTGTCCTTCTTATTAAAATCGTTGAATGATATGAACATGGCAGCATAAGATTTCTTTACGCATTATACGATTCTTTATTGGTCGAGTTTGAACGGAATAGAAAACAGCAAATTCACTTGGTAACGTTTTATTAAATCAAGGGAATGGAACCGTGTTTCCTTCCCTACAAATCAGGGATAATTTAGACGTTGCTCATGCACGTGAGATGGAATCTCACGTTCTGACAAATCAATATGCACGTCGTAAAGATAGTAATAGAGAAAATACGTTGTTATTCGTTGTTAAATGTATGAAATGGGGCCGGTATGAGTTTTCTTTAAAAGGTTTGTTTACAAATTCTGTTAAAGAATTGATACATTTTTGTTATAAACATTGTTTGAATTGATTCTTGTTCCAGATATCTGGTGTTACGGAAATTTCGATTTTCATTCTTATCACAAAGCATTTTCGAATGTAATAATTTTAATACAAAATCATACACTCCTTTAGCGTTTTTATTTTGTTACTATCAACTCATGCCGTTTATCATTATGAAGTTTTCTAAGATGTTCAAGTTTTTTGATTGAAAGTTCAGTTTTTCTTAAACTATGTTTTACGATTACGTACTATTTTTTTCATACGTACTCATACTGTTTTTTTATATCAGTACCGTTTTGTTACAGATTCGCCCACGTTTCGCGAATTCCAATTCATGATGTTAATTTCAACAGAATGGAATTTAAGAAAAAACTTATATTCTAAGATATCATGATGTTTTGTTAGAATTAAGATTTATTTGGATGATATTAAAAAAAACTCATACTCAATATTTACAATATCGTTGTATTTTAGGATATCATGGTTTTAATATCGCAGTATTAATTGATATGATTTATGAAATATGAGAATTGTATTTTTTTTTTGCTCTTTTTATGCGCTATGTTTTAAAATCAACTCATACTGTTTTTGTTATCATCACGTTTTGTTGAAATCATTGTACTTTTTTTCATATTAAAGATTGTTTTCGGTGTCAAGTGCTGCCCCCTCGTGGCACTGCCAGTAAACCGACCCGACAAGAAAAAAGTGACAAAATTGAGATTTAAAATTATTACATTCGAAAATGCTTTGTGATAAGAATGAAAATCGAAATTTCCGTAACACCAGATATCTGGAACAAGAATCAATTCAAACAATGTATATAACAAAAATGTATCAATTCTTTAACAGAATTTGTAAACAAACCTTTTAAAGAAAACTCATACCGGCCCCATTTCATACATTTAACAACGAATAACAACGTATTTTCTCTATTACTATCTTTACGACGTGCATATTGATTTGTCAGAACGTGAGATTCCATCTCACGTGCATGAGCAACGTCTAAATTATCCCTGATTTGTAGGGAAGGAAACACGGTTCCATTCCCTTGATTTAATAAAACGTTACCAAGTGAATTTGCTGTTTTCTATTCCGTTCAAACTCGACCAATAAAGAATCGTATAATGCGTAAAGAAATCTTATGCTGCCATGTTCATATCATTCAACGATTTTAATAAGAAGGACACGGATTTTAATAAGAGAAAGGGTTTTCATGTTCAATGAATTTACCTTTTTGTTGATGAATTGTTATTTCGTGTTATAATTACGTAGTCTTTTAAAATCTTTTTTGGTTCGAGCAAATACAAATTTTCCTAGTAGCCTAACTTTACAAAAAGATTTACACAAAATTTACATCTAGCACTCTGAAATGTTTAGTTCCACTTTTTGTTCCGCTGTCAAGTGTCAAAAAATACCATATAGCACTCGGCGCAGTGGCGCCCTCGGTGCATAATATACTTATTTTACAAAGTTTTTTTTAGAAATTTTTATTTCAATTTAAAAATGAATAAAAAATACAATCCTGAGGTTTTTCGAACTTAATTTTTTTTTCGATTTTTTTCCTCGTTTAGTATTTATCTAAATCTTCTAGAACTATGCAGAGTTAGATGCATGTAAATTTTGTGGAAATCTTGATGTAAAAGCATTTTACATGAAATTTGTATAAATTTTACATAAAGCTGGCTACCAGGGTTTTTTCGTTTGGGAGAGTTAGTTTGATTCAAATAAGATAACGCGCTACTTGCGTGATGACATGATCATTTGTTTTTTAGTAAGTGACGATTAAACATAAAGTCGAATTTCATCTGTCAGACATTTTCGTGGGTACTTTTATTCGATTTTAGTTTAAAGGTTTTGTAGGTTATATAGAAGAGAAGTCATGGGCTGTGTTCCGAAATATAACCCAGTATACTAGGTAGTGAAAATGACGTCATTGGTTGATGCTATATTTTAGTTGTGTGAACCGGTGTGACGTACTGGTAATCATAAAAATATAAGATATTGGAGGCTGAAAAACTATATTATTATAAAACTTTCATGTAACCTGCTGTTAATCACAGCGTAAACGCCTGATTCTACCCTTTCTTGCTGGGCAGTATGCTGGGTGATATTACGGAACACGGCCTTGGCTGTGTTCCGAAATATAACCCAGTATACTAGGTAGTGAAAATGACGTCATTGGTTGATGCTATATTTTAGTTGTGTGAACCGGTGTGACGTACTGGTAATCATAAAAATATAAGATATTGGAGGCTGAAAAACTATATTATTATAAAACTTTCATGTAACCTGCTGTTAATCACAGCGTAAACGCCTGATTCTACCCTTTCTTGCTGGGCAGTATGCTGGGTGATATTACGGAACACGGCCATGATAATTGGATGGGCGATTTTTCCGTCCAGAAATCTGAATACCATCGACATCTACTGCACATTTAAGCAACTCGGCTTCCGACTAGAGCCCATACAAATATGTATCGATTATTATAACATTTCTGGAATTTGAACTTATTAGAAAACAAATATTTTTACCATTACAATAATTTTGGTATCATTTGCGTAATAGCAGTTTTTTTACTGCTATTTTCACCGCGGTTTACTATCGGCACTATGTTGGGATAGTATTTCGAGATAGAGTCGAATTACTATGTACAATTTCAGAGTAGTCCTCGATTATTAATTTTATGAGTTTGTTAAATGTATGAAATGGGACCGGTATGAGTTTTCTTTAAAAGGTTTGTTTACAAATTCTGATAAAGAATTGATACATTTTTGTTATAAACATTGTTTGAATTGATTCTTGTTCCAGATATCTGGTGTTACGGAAAATTCGATTTTCATTCTTATCACAAAGCATTTTCGAATGTAATAATTTTAATACAAAATCATACACTCCTTTAGCGTTTTTATTTTGTTACTATCAACTCATGCCGTTTATCATTATGAAGTTTTCTAAGATGTTCAAGTTTTTTGATTGAAAGTTCAGTTTTTCTTAAACTATGTTTTACGATTACGTACTATTTTTTTCATACGTACTCATACTGTTTTTTTATATCAATACCGTTTTGTTACAGGTTCGCCCACGTTTCGCGAATTCCAATTCATGATGTTAATTTCAACAGTATGGAATTTAAGAAAACACTTATATTCTAAGATATCATGACGTTTTGTTAGAATTAAGATTTATTTGGATGATATTAAAAAAAACTCATACTCAATATTTACAATATCGTTGTATTTTAGAATATCATGGTTTTAATATCGCAGTATTACTTGATATGATTTATGAAATATGAGAATTGTAATTTTTTTTTGCTCTTTTTATGCGCTATGTTTAAAAACAAATCATACTGTTTTTGTTATCATCACGTTTTGTTGAAATCATTGTACTTTTTTTCATATTAAAGATTGTTTTCGGTGTCAAGTGCTGCCCCTCGTGGCACTGCCAGTAAACCGACCCGACAAGAAAAAAGTGACAAAATTGAGATCCAGCATTTAAAATATGCATAAAAATCATACAAAAAACTTTATTCAAAATGTGAAAATGATTAAAACATATAAAAGAAAATAATTATTAAAACTAAATTTGTTGAAAAAGAACCTCGACGATTATTATTTTCAAACAATTCTAGTACTCGTGTGTTTGGAGGGGGTAATAGAATGGGTCAACATACCTTCGTTAGTCATCATCATTTTTCATTTTATTCCGTAACTAGCATAAAACCCGCGTTCCTTGCAACGCCTTTAAAAACTGTTTATTATGTGCAATGTTTTTCTTAAAAAAAAAACCAACAAAAAAGTCAGCTGTTATTATCCCTAAAAAGGGTTTATTATAGTGCATTTTTTTAATAAATATGGTAAACAAATTGCTGCGAATATCACCTCTGCTCAACAAATCTGCAAGTTTTGAAGCAGAGATTGGCATGTATATGTCATCAAGAAAAGTGACATTTTAGGGTTTGACGAACGTTCGTTAAGTTTGTTCGCCTATTTACGTGGATGTAAGAAATTATGAAGCAATCACAAATGAATATTAAATAAAGTGAATTTCGAGTCGTTCATTTCTACGTGATTATAGGGATGCACTGTCAAAATTTCAGCCCTTCAGCTTCAGAGGATTGGATTAACCCCATTTCATCCCCTTAGGGGATGCATTCCGAGTAATCGCCTCTTAGTGGATGTCCACGTCATTATAGGGATGCACTGTCCAAATTTCAACCCTGTAGCTCCAGTAGTTTGGTAACCCAATTTCACCCCTTTAGAGGATGAATTTCGAAAAATCGCTTCTTAGTAAATGTCCACTTTATTATAGATATGCACTGTCAAAATTTCAGCCGTTTAGCTCCAGCGGTTTGGCTTAACCCGCATTAAACCCCCTTAGGGGATGAATTTCGAAAAATCGCTTCTTAGTGGATGTCCACGTCATTGAGGGGATGCACTGTTCAAAATTTCAGCCCTATAGCTCCAGCGGTTTGGGTAAACCCCATTTCACCCTCTTAGGGGATAAATTTCGAAAAATCGCCTTATAGTGGATGTCCACTCCATTATAGAGATGCACTGTTAAAATTTCAGCCCTATAACTTTAGCGGTTTGGATAAACCCCGTTTCACCCCCTTAGGGGATGAATTTTGAAAAATCGCTTCTTAGTGGATGTTCACGCCATTATAGGGATGCACTGTCAAAATTTCAGCCTTATAGCTCCAGTGGTTTGGGTAAACCCCATTTCACCCCCTTAGGGGATAAATTTCGAAAAATAGCCTTATAGTGGATGTCCACGCCATTATAGGGATGCACTGTTAAAATTTCAGCCCCCCTTAGGGGATGCACTGTCCACATTTCAGCCCTATAGCTTTAGCGGTTTGTAAAAACCCTATTTCACACCCTTAGGGGATGAATTTCGAAATATCGCTCTTTAGTTTATGTAAACGTCATTATAGGGATGCACTGTCAAAATTTCAGCCCTATAGCTTTAGCGGTTTGTAAAAACCCTATTTCACACCCTTAGGGGATGAATTTCGAAAAATCGCTCTTTAGTGGATGTCTACGTCGTTATAGGGATCCACTGTTAAAATTTCAACCCTATAGCTCCAGCGGTTTGGATAAACCCCATTTCACCCCATGATGAATTTCGAAAAATCGCCTTATAGTGGATGTCCACGTCCATTATAGGGATGCACTGTTAAAATTTCAACCCTATAGCTCCAGCGGTTTGGATAAACCCTATTACCCCCTTAAGGGACGAATTTCGAAAAATCGCTTTATAGTGGATGTCCCCCCATTATAGGGATGCACTGTCAAAATTTCAGCCCTATAGCTTTAGCGGTTTCTAAAAACCCTATTTCACACCCTTAGGGGATGAATTTCGAAAAATCGCCTCTTAGTGGATGTCCACGTCATTATAGGGATGCACTGTCCAAATTTCAACCCTGTAGCTCCAGTAGTTTGGTAACCCCAATTCACCCCTTTAGAGGATGAATTTCGAAAAATCGCTTCTTAGTAAATGTCCACTTGATTATAGATATGCACTGTCAAAATTTCAGCCGTTTAGCTCCAGCGGTTTGGCTTAACCCCATTTAACCCCCTTAGGGGATGAATTTCGAAAAATCGCTTCTTAGTGGATGTCCACGTCATTGAGGGGATGCACTGTTCAAAATTTCAGCCCTATAGCTCCAGCGGTTTGGGTAAACCCCATTTCACCCTCTTAGGGGATAAATTTCGAAAAATCGCCTTATAGTGGATGTCCACTCCATTATAGGGATGCACTGTTAAAATTTCAGCCCTATAACTTTAGCGGTTTGGATAAACCCCGTTTCACCCCCTTAGGGGATGAATTTTGAAAAATCGCTTCTTAGTGGATGTTCACGCCATTATAGGGATGCACTGTCAAAATTTCAGCCTTATAGCTCCAGCGGTTTGGGTAAACCCCATTTCACCTCCTTAGGGGATAAATTTCGAAAAATAGCCTTATAGTGGATGTCCACGCCATTATAGGGATGCACTGTTAAAATTTCAGCCCCCCTTAGGGGATGCACTGTCCACATTTCAGCCCTATAGCTTTAGCGGTTTGTAAAAACCCTATTTCACACCCTTAGGGGATGAATTTCGAAAAATCGCTCTTTAGTTTATGTAAACGTCATTATAGGGATGCACTGTCAAAATTTCAGCCCTATAGCTTTAGCGGTTTCTAAAAACCCCATTTCACACCCTTAGGGGATGAATTTCGAAAAATCGCTCTTTAGTGGATGTCCACGTCATTATAGGGATCCACTGTTAAAATTTCAACCCTATAGCTCCAGCGGTTTGGATAAACCCCATTTCAACCCCTTAAGGGATGAATTCGAAAAATCGCTTTATAGTGGATGTCCACTCCGTTATAGGGAAGCACTGTCAAAATTTCAGCCCTATAGCTCTAGCGGTTTGGGTAAACCCCATTTCACCCCCTTAGGGGATGAATTTCGAAAAATCGCTTCTTAGCGGATGTCCACGCAATGGCCTATAATGATAGGGATGCACTGTCAAAATTTAAGCCCTATAGCTCCAACGGTTTGGATAAACCTCATTTTACCCCCTTAGGGGATAAATTTCGAAAAATTGCTTTATAGTGGATGTCCACTCCATTATAGGGATGCACTGTCCAAATTTCAGCCCTATAGCTCCAGCGGTTTGGGTAAACCCCATTTCACCCCCTTAGGGGATGAATTTCGAAAAATCGCTTTTTAGTGGATGTCCACGCCATTATAGGGATGCACTGTCAAAATTTCAGCCCTTTAGCTCCAGCGGTTTAGGTTGTCAGTCAGTTACTTTTTATACAATAGTAAAGATAAAAAATCCCCTTACAAATTATTGAACCCCATTTCACCCCCTTCAACCCTTTTTTTTCTCCATAAAAAGTAGCCTATGTCCGTCTCCAAGGTCTAAACTATGTCTGTAGCAAATTTCATCAAAATCGGTTTAGTGGTTTAGGCGTGAAAGCGTAACAGACAGACAGACAGACAGAGTTACTTTCGCATTTATAATATTAGTAAGGATTATAAAAACTCATACGGAAGTTCTAACGAACTTCTGGAACGTACCCCTTAATAAATACATAAGAGTCAACTTTATACATTTTCTCCACAATATTTTCTACACGAATTTTTCCGTATAGAATTAAATTGCAAAAATGCTATATAAACGGAATTCCGTTTGAACTCCATACTTGGCTTTAAGCCTAGTTCCGTTCCCCATATAAAATACATGTAAAAAGATGCACGGAATTCCGTTCACCCGATTTTTCCGTGTACTTTTTGTTTTGTGAGTACGGACTTCGAACGGAATTTTGTTGGTAATATATCACTTGTGAAACTTTCTAACAGATGGCTCTGCAGGGGAATTGGAGACTTTTTTCCGTTCACGTTGGAACGGAATAAATAGCTAGACAATTATTCCGTGTTGCTGCTGTTGGTAATTTTGACAGAACGAAAAAAACAGCTGTTGCGGCCAAATGCGTGGTGTAATCTCTGAATAGAGAAGACGAGGAAGAGCAATTTATTAAGCACGGGGAAGCATTTTGGCAACACTAATAAATAGCATTCTTTACGTATTTGTGTCGATCCCGGTCAGTGGCTGTGTTATATTCATTCAAAAACCGGGAGGGATATCGTTTCTCAGCAACCATCTAGGTGAAAACGCTTCACTTGGCTAAATGTTTGAAGCAGACCCTTCGCAAAACCTGAACAAATTTCACTACGCCTATGTCCGGGATCGACAATGTATTTTGTTGTTGTGGGGTAAAGTGAATGTATTTTGTTGTTGTGGTTAAAGTGGAGGGAGAGAATTGGAGAGAAAATTTCTTGATCCCAAGTGCTTCCCTCAAATCCGTGTACATGTACGCTATTTTCGGTTCCTTATCTTCTCTATTCAAAGGGTGTAATATGTGATTTTTATATCTGTCAGCTGTTAACTTTTTCTCACCTTTTGACTTTTTCTTCACAGTACTCTACACGGAATTTTTCCGTGTAGAAATATATGCCAAAAATGCTGAACGGAATTCCGTTTGAACTCAATACTAGGCTTTAGCAAGTAAACATGCGGAAATACTGCAGCGCCATCTTGTTGGTTATATTAAAACTTTGCGTTTTCCACATTACCGACATAGCTATTCATATTTTAATTTTTGATTTAATTTTTGACACAATTATTATTATTATTATGATTCTTTCTGATAATGTTTATTTTTATTTTATTATTTTTTTATTTTCTATACACTTTTAACTTTTTTTACTGCTTTTATTGTACTTTTTTTTCATATTATAGATTGTTTTCGGTGTCAAGTGCTGCCCCTCGTGGCACTGCCAGTAAACCGACCCGACAAGAAAAAAGTGACAAAATTGAGATCCAGCATTTAAAAAATGCATAAAAATCATACAAAAAACTTTATTCAAAATGTGAAAATGATTAAAACATAAAAGAAAATAATTATTAAAACTTGTTGAAAAAGAACCTCGACGATTATTATTTTCAACAATTCTGGTACTCGTGTGTGTCGAGGGGGTAATAGAATGGGTCAACATACGTTCGTTAGTCATCATCATTTTTCATTTTATTCCGTAATTATAACAACTCATACGGAAGTTCTAACGAACTTCTGGATATGCGGATCCAGAATTTGGAGGACACACAATGGCTATGTGCTTTCCGTCAATAGCACCAACGCAATTGGGCATATTACAGTTACGTTCAAAACCGGCTTCTACTTTTTGCCAATCGTCTGTACTAATCTCAGCCAAGAATAGTGGCCGCAAAACTTTATAAATAATTTTACACGTCTGCAGTATGATTTGTCTCGTAGTAGTTTTCCCAAGGTGATAACACCACGAGATTGATTGGACAGAACTTCCTTGGGACAGATATCTACAATACGTGAAATTAACAATTACCAGGTGCATGCATTCTATTAAAACGTAATAGTAAACCTACAAAAACGTAACCGCTAGTCTCATCTCAGCTGAAATTGCTTTTGTTGATGTTTTTTTTAAATCGCTTTCAATAAGTGATAACAAATAATCAAATCTATCGACTGTCATCCGCCCATACCAACCTGAACTTAAAAAAACATGACTGCCGTGAGTACATTTTAACATTTCAGACAGCTACGAATTTTCACTAATTGAGCATTTTGTTTCATAAAGACGCACCCCACGCTTTTCTTTAAGGAATGTGTGAGATTTTTTCCATTTTGATTTAAAAGTTTATATTGTTTAAAATCTTCTTATTTTTTACCTTTTAGTCGATTTTTTTTAGTATTTATATTAATTTTGTGTTCACAACTGATCAATATATTAAGGTAAAGAAAAGAGTTTCTTAAAATTTTTTTTTCTTTTTTAAAATTCTTTTATTTAACTTACACTGTTTGTCGTCAAATCTTGGAAGTTAAATTTGACCCACTTCCCGGTTTCGGATAGAGCTGAAATTTTGCATACACGTTTAGTTTGGATGACAATGCAATCTGGCCATTTTGTAAAAACATCAAGACAACGGTTCCAAAATGGCGCCCGGTTTATTTAACTTACTACTGTTTGTCGTCAAATCTTGGAAGTTAAATTTGACCCACTTCCCGGTTTCGGATAGAGCTGAAATTTTGCATACACGTTTAGTTTGGATGACAATGCAATCTGGCCATTTTGTAAAAACATCAAGACAGCGGTTCCAAAATGGCGCCCGAATTATTTAACTTACTACTGTTTGTCGTCAAATCTTGGAAGTTAAATTTGACCCACTTCCCGGTTTCGGATAGAGCTGAAATTTTGCATACACGTTTAGTTTGGATGACAATGCAATCTGGCCATTTTGTAAAAATATCTAGATGGCGGTTCTAAAATGGCGCCCGATTTTTGAAATTGTGCTTCGCGGCCCTCTGACATGGGTATCAAATGAAAGCATATGACTGGTAGAACACAATAAGCTATGTGGCGTCATTCCAAATTCAAAATGGCGGCCTGTTTGTCGTCAAATCTTGGAAGTTAAATTTGACCCACTTCCCGGTTTCGGATAGAGCTGAAATTTTGCATACACGTTTAGTTTGGATGACAATGCAATCTGGCCATTTTGTAAAAATATCAAGATAGCGGTTCCAAAATGGCGCCCGATTTTTGAAATTGTGCTCCGCGGCCCTCTGACATGGGTATCAAATGAAAGGATATGACAGGTAGAACACAATAAGCTATGTGGCGTCATTCCAAATTCAAAATGGCGGCCAACACTAAATTGCGGAAAGCTTATAATAGACTAAAAAGAAATATAACCGATCAACTTCCAATTTTGCACACACTCGTAGTTCGGGTGGTTAATGTGTATGAATAATGAGATTAATGGTTGAGTTAAGGGTGAGTTGATAATAAAGAAGCAATACACGTTACAAAAAAATCACAAACAAACACAGAGATGCTGCTGTCAACTAAATTCAACTACTCAAATACTGAACTCATGTCCGTATGCATAATTTCAACTAAACCCAGGTAGCAGAGCTGAGTCGAGTTCAGTCAACCTTAACCCAACTCGACTCCCGTTTACATGTAGTTAGACTTGGGTTCAACTTGAGTTCAACTCATCATGTATAAGTACTAAATGCAATCTGACCTTTTTGTAAAAAAATCAAGAAGACGGTTCCGAGATGGCGGCCGTTTTTGCAATTATGTTCCACCAAGCCCACGACATGGGTATCAAATGAATACAGTAAACTGTGTGGCGTAATTTTAAATCTGATAGAATTGCCATCATAAAATGGCGGAATACATATAATAAACTAAAAAGTAGAAAATAAAATAAATGGTTAAAAAAAATTTTTAAAAAACATTCTTTTCATTAACTAAAAAATGTACTGAAAAGTAAAAAATAAAAAATATTTTAAAGAAAGCGTGAAATTTCAATTTTAATGAAAAAGTTAATTAAAAGAATGGCGCATTTTTCATCAAAAAATTTTGTTAGAATTTGAAATTAACAAAGCAAAAAATTGAGGCGCGATTTACAGTTATATTTTCAATTTTTGATGAAAAATGCGCCATTCTTTTAATTAACTTTTTCATTAAAATTGAAATTTCACGCTTTCTTTAAAATATTTTTTATTTTTTACTTTTCAGTACATTTTTTGGTTAATGAAAAGAATTTTTTTTAAAAATTTTTTTTAACCATTTATTTTATTTTTAAATTCTTTTATTTAACTTACACTGTTTGTCGTCAAATCTTGGAAGTTAAATTTGACCCACTTCCCGGTTTCGGATAGAGCTGAAATTTTGCATACACGTTTAGTTTGGATGACAATGCAATCTGGCCATTTTGTAAAAATATCAAGATGGCGGTTCCAAAATGGCGCTTATTTTAACTTACACTATTTGTTGTCAAATCTTGGAAGTTAAATTTGACCCACTTCCCGGTTTCGGATAGAGCTGAAATTTTGCATACACGTTTAGTTTGGACGACAATGCAATCTGGCCATTTTGTAAAAATATCAAGATGGCGGTTCCAAAATGGCGCCCGATTTTTGAAATTGTGCTCCGCGGCTCTCTGACATGGGTATCAAATGAAAGGATATGACAGGTAGAACACAATAAGCTATGTGGCGTCATTCCAAATTCAAAATGGCGGCCAACACTTACACTGTTTGTCGTCAAATCTTGGAAGTTAAATTTGACCCACTTCCCGGTTTCGGATAGAGCTGAAATTTTGCATACACGTTTAGTTTGGATGACAATGCAATCTGGCCATTTTGTAAAAATATCAACATGGCGGTTCCAAAATGGCGCCCGATTTTTGAAATTGTGATCCGCGGCCCTCTGACATGGGTATCAAATGAAAGGATATGACAGGTAGAACACAATAAGCTATGTGGCGTCATTCCAAATTCAAAATGGCGGCCAACACTAAATTGCGGAAAGCTCATAATAGACTAAAAAGTAGAAAATATAACACTGTTTGTCGTCAAATCTTGCAACGCAAAATTTTTATACTTAGACTTTGCCGATCTTAATGAAAATTGGCATGCGTGTATAACTTCGGTGACAATACAAGTTAGTGGCGTCACCCAGTAAAATCCACCCCTCCATCCCTTATTTCCACCCACACAATCCTCAGATTACCGTATTTATCATTTCAACGTATTTATTTAATTCGAAATGCATTGTTTTCTTGTAATTATTCAATGGTTAAATAAATTAAAATAAATGGTAAAAAAAATTTTTTAAAAAAATTCTTTTCATTAACTAAAAAATGTACTGAAAAGTAAAAAATAAAATAAATGGTTAAAAAAAATTTTTCAAAAAAATTCTTTTAATTAACTAAAAAATGTACTGAAAAGTAAAAAATAAAAAATATTTTAAAGAAAGCGTGAAATTTCAATTTTAATAAAAAAGTTAATTAAAAGAATGGCGCATTTTTCATCAAAAAATTTTGTTAGAATTTGAAATTAACAAAGCAAAAAATTGAGGGTTATTGTAAATCTCACGCGATTTACAGTTATATTTTCAATTTTTGATGAAAAATGCGCCATTCTTTTAATTAACTTTTTCATTAAAATTGAAATTTCACGCTTTCTTTAAAATATTTTTTATTTTTTACTTTTCAGTACATTTTTTAGTTAATTAAAAGAATTTTTTTTAAAAATTTTTTTTAACCATTTATTTTTTATGATTAAGAACATTACTTTAAAAAATCCCATCTTGTCTCTATTTCTGTTCACTTTTCGAACACTCCACCGACGATATCTTCTTTGCTTTTTTCTTAATAAGTTCCTAATTAAAAGCACTGTTAAGAGGTCCATTTCTATATCCTCCATTGTATCAATTATTATATATTAATTTAGCCAAAGGCGCCACTCAATAACAAAAACTGTCAAAAACTGATTCTGTCGTTCGTATATATAATTGCATTGTTTTCCCCGGTTCATTTCATTTCATTTCTGTTCGTTTTCATTTCTGCTATATAACTGGGCCTTAAGACGAAAACAGAATATCGACTACGTGGAGACCTGACATCAGAGGAACTCGTAATAGCTGAAAAGAAAGTGGTAGGCCCCTATTCCCGTTGTCACCTCACTTTTTTTCTCACATCACATTTTTTGTCACGTCCCTTTTAGGCCCTCCGTACACGGGTCGACTGATTAGCAATCCCAGTTGCATACGCAACTGTTTAGTGACCTTGTCTGTGTACGCAAATGGGAATCCACACACGGGTCGACAGAAACAAGACTGATTTGAAACTAGTTTGCAACTTGTCTTGGGCGACTGGGCTTGCCGGTCGAAAGCGATTTCAGTTGCGTGGTTGCACTTGTAGCTGTCAAATTTTATAGGTTAGATTCAAAGTTCATAAAGTTTATAAAGTGTTTATAAAGAGTTCGGAAATAAAATCTGCGAACAAAAACTTAATATTGAATTTGTGTTTGAAGTCGAAAAACATGAAGTTTTATATAATTGATATTGATAAAAATCGATTATGTCTTCCTCATCTGAGCTACTCGACATATTGACTTACTGAACTACTTGACATATGAACACCGATTGATTAAAAATCGGTTGCGCTCGTGTGTGGACAAGAGTCTCGTTTTGGTTGCAAACTGGTTGCAAACGTCATTATTGTAAAACCAGTTGCAAACTGGGATTGCTAATCAGTCGACTCGTGTACGGAGGGCCTTAAAGTGGTATTCTCATAGTCGAGTGACAAGGAAAAAGTTTGTGAGATAAAATGTCACAAAACTAGGTGTGATATTCTCGAAGTCATTTTTTGTAGCAAATGCTACTGAAAATTGTCATTTTTTATCACTTGGAAATTCTAGGTGACGCTACGATTTTTTTCAAATAGATAGTGACAAAGGGTAAGAAATATGTTTTATTTTAATATTTCTAATGATTTAACATTATTCTTACATCCTAGAATTAAAATAATAAACAGGAGGCAATTTGATTGCCTTTTTGGCTTTATCGTAAACAACAAGGAAATAGGGAAGGGGATAAAAGTTAGCCAAAGCAGGGCGGAATAAGAAAATAAATTGAAAAAATTGTTCGCTAATGATGAACAGTTAAGTCCATCAACCATGACAGCCGCTGAGTGGTAAAAGATACGAAACAAATGCCGTCACTTTTTCTACAACAGGTGACTACGAGAATAAGAAAATTGGTTTGTCACATTTTGCAATGGGTGACGTGACTATGGGAATAGGGGCCATATATTTAATCCAAAAGGAGTCTTTCGAAGATGTTCATAATCCTAAATTGTAAAGTCTTTGTCCTTATATAGATGAAGATAATATCATACGTTTGAAAACAAAAATCTCTAACAGCGATTATGATGAGGAGTTTTGTTCCCCTGCAGTTTTACCTGACTACAAACATGAAGATGTTGCAAGACTTATTTGGGAAACACATCTTAATTCGTGTCATGCAAGTAAGAACACTCTGTTCGTGATATTGAGAAAGGGATTTTGGATTTTGGGGGGCGGACGAAGTGTAAAGGCTGTAATTAATAAATGTCCAGTAATTAATAAATGTCCGCTACGCAACAAAAAGGATAGAAGTACCAGCACCTCCATTACTTGACGATAGGATCAGAGAGGCAAAGATTTTTGAGGTCATTGGTATAGACTATGCGGGGCCAATATACTTAAAAGGAAAAGATGAGAAAAGTCAAGAAAAGGCATGGATTTGTTTATTCACATGCGCAGTTTACCGGGCGGTTCATCTAGAGTTGGTTTCTTCCTTGTCCACTGATGTATTCATTCAATGTCTACGCCGATTTATAAGTAGAAGAGGTCGTCCTAAAATCATCTACACTGACAACGGTACCAATTTTGTTGGAGCTGCGAAAGCTCTAACATTTATCGACTGGGAGAAAATAAGTACGTCTAGCACAATACCTATAAAATAGAAATTTAACCCTCCGACAGCGCCGTGGTGGGGTGGCTGCTGGGAGCGACTTATCGGATTACTAAAGCAATTGTTACGAAGAGTCCTAGACAGGACTTCATTGAATTACGAAGAGATGCAAACTGTGCTATGCGAATGTGAGGCTGTACTTAACGCGTGACCTCTGACCTGTCTTTCAGAAGATCCATCAGATTTGATACCGTTAACGCCTGAGATGTTTTTGAAAGAAGTTGAAGGTAGTGGTGTACCAGACTTAGACGCAGTAGAGGCACGAGACATTAGTCGACGAATAAAATACAGAAGACAATTGAGAAAAGTTTTAAAGGAAAGATTTCATAGTGAATATCTGGGGCAGTTGATTCAACATGCAAAGAAGACTTCACCCAAGAATATAGAAGTAGAGGATTTATTGCTAGTAGGAAGCGATAACACAAAACGACTGGATTGGCCGCTGGCGAGAGTGGAAGAGATGATCCCTGGGCGAGAAGGTATTGTTAGACTCGTGAAACTAAAGACTTCTTCAGGCATATTATTACGGCCTATTCAAAGAGTTTTCCCATTGGAAATACATTTTGCCTGTTCTGAAAGGGAGCGAGAGTTGTTACGGCAACCATTAGCACCATCAGCTGAACCAAACACAGGAGAGGAGGTACAAGATACAGAGAATGCAAAGCAGAGTACGCGTACTCGTAGTGGAAGAACGATAACGGCCCCATCTAAGATGAACTTGTGAGGAAGGAAATTTTATTTTTTGTTGTTTTACATTAATTCAAGAATTTCATTAAGTAAAAGGTGGGAGGATGTCTGTAATATGAATAACGTCTGTTATATGAATATTGTCTGTAATATGAATATTGTACCTTTTTAGTTTTATCTTCCCATCTAAAAGGAATCTTAGTTTTTGTTACGTAAATAAGAAGAAGATTTTGTTAGAGGTTATTTTGGCTTCTCGTGGAGCAAGTTATGTTTGTGAACTGCAAAGAAAAATAAAGTTTGTTTTAGCCTTTTATATTTAAATTAGTGATTGTTTTATTCTTGAAACAACCTAGAAAAAGGTCTATCCTTCACTCACGGGGAAAATTCTGTGGTTTTCCGGCAAGACACCACAAGTAGTAATGTAATACTAAATGTAATATTATTTAATGTACGAAGACCTCTTGGACGAATTTCAACATATGAAATTCGCCCAACTGGTCTTCAAATCATAAAACCATTACAAATCCAAATAAAGTTAAGGGTTAAGGCACTCAGGTCAGAATATATATGGTAGTTGATTAAAGACCGCTTAGATATTTCTATAATTTGTTAAATTTATCTAACCTGTCTTTATTTTTATACTAATAGTTTTAAGTATTTTAATTGTATATATAACTAGATGTAAGTTCTTAGTATAATTGTTAGAATATGGCATTCTCAGTAATTTAGATCACCCTGTATTTATATATGGCAGTACCTCTTGTAACTTTTATATTATATAGCTTCACCATTGATTATATACTAAGTAGATATGGACAAACGCGAGTCAAATTAACTTCAGGTTACGGCACCACGAGCTGGGGGCGCTAATATCGCAAGGTTTTATGCTCCGCTATATATGGTTAGTTACCGAAATAAACTTTTTCTGGTTTATGTGAAAGCCCTTTGCGCATTTGAAAACAAAATCAGAAGCTGCGGCTTTGAGTTTAGTGGCTGCGAATCTAAAAATAGATTCCTATGCGCTTTTTCCTATTGTTTTGTTAGGGAAGGGCAAAGAGGATGAAAAAATGATGATTTCGTAGCTGATGGGTGAAATTTTACAATGAGGGAATGAAATGGATGGGCGAGATAATTTTAATGGGAAATTTGGCATCAAGGGTGTTTTATTATGTTGAAAAAATTGAAATGGGTTTTCAGGGATTATTCCATTTTTTTAAATGAGTTTTGAATGACAAATAGAGTTCGTAGAAATTAGTAATTTTTACGGATAATTGTACTACTATTGAGATATATAAATAATTTCTATTTATGTGGCCTGGTGAACCTTTTATACGTAGATGTCAATGAACCTTGCGTTTGATCTGTGAGGTGTTATATGGTTTCAACAACACCGGCTGTTTGTTCTATTTATTAACGAAGGGGAGGTATATGTAGTGGGCCTGCAATAGGCCGAGTTGGTTGTCTTGGGAAAAAAGTGCATGTAGGTAAAAGCGGTAAAAATTAGCGAGGGCTGCAAATACTACCGTGGCTTGAAGGGTCTCTAGAGGAGCAAAAGGGTGCTATCGCCAATGCACCTTCTTCGCTTTGCACCTTCTCCAGCCAAGGCAAGCTAGTTTTTGGGGCACCTGCAATACAGGTTCGCGCCACGCAACCGTCAAAAACAATTAAATATATAGTATTTTATTACAACAAAAACTAGGGATTTATAACGAGTTAAAATAAATTGAGAGGACTATTAAACAAATTATTGTAATTACAACCGGACGCATTTTGATAAAGACTAATCCGAGGCTGAAGCTCTGTTAATTTATTTTTTCCAAAGATGAAAGAATAATAATATTAATAATGTTACAATATTGCTAACTAAATATCTAGGTAGCCGGATGCTCCCGAAGTATCGAGGTCATTGATGGTGGCTTGTGCCGTAAGGCTCGTGAACTTTTGGTTGGGGTCATGTGTCGTATGGGTTGTGGCCGTGGGAACATAACTTCTGCCCAGATATACGAGTTATGTTCAATACAATTCCATAAGGCGGAATGTAGGCCTTGTAGATTGTAGAGGGCCGCCTGCTGAAGGAGGAACTTGCATCTCTTCAGGAATCAGATAATTGATAAGCATTGCATTGATAAGCTTGTTTGGCGATTTGGAATATGTGATTACTCCATCGCAGATCTGGGACCTTATTTTCTATTGCAATATTGTTATTTTTTTCCGAAACTGCCGAAACCGTATTTTATATTATACAATATTGACATTTATTTTACATGAAAATTTAACAATATTGGTAAATTTTTACTTGCAAGCTGATTCGTCTTCTAATCGGATTTAACAATATTGTAATACGGAATGCCACTGAAGATTAAATTACGTCTAAAAGTACGAGTCCACCAAAGGCATTTTCTCTTGACGTGATAATGACGTAAAAAGATGATGTTCCAAATGTGCATAGCTGCGATATGCACTTTCTTCGTGACGTCATTTTGCCGGCGAGCAAATGTTTGTTTGCTTTGGTGGATTTGTATATTAAGATGTTAAGAGATGAGTCAGCTATTAAATTCTTTTTGCCACTGAGATAAAGGGAAGGATGGTACAATTTTTTCGAGGGATGAGAGTTCACACTCTATTAGACAAGGTCTTGCCCGTTCTTGTCTTATATTGACGAAGGCGTGCTACCTTAATTGAATGGCCCGTACTACCTTAATTGAATGGCCAGAAATAAAGCTCTCAAACCAGTTCTTCAGTATTGCGATGTGCGTTAATTTTACAGTTTTACAGAAAGCGTCGAATTTTCCACCTGTGCAAAGGAATTTGCACGCATAACTCTGCGCTCAAGTTTCTGCAAAAATGTATGCAGTTTTAAAAAGAGGCGGCTTTTCTATCCACTCAATCAACTCAATAATTTTTAAAGCTACAACTTTTAAGAAAATGACCAGCATTTAATAAAAAATTCACCTTTGAACCAAAAAAAATAGTAAAACTGAATGAAAATATTGTAGATATGTATTAAAGAACTTGTTAAGAAACTGGCTGATGTGCATTTAGTGTTTAATGGTGGGTCAACACGAAAGAGGGTTTTGCCCGTCTTACTTTGATGTTTGAATGAAATGGCCGGCGGAATCCTTGTGCGGACAATGTCGACGGAATGTTTTTGCGCACATTTCCTGCGGCTTTCCTTTGTTTCACAGATAAAACTCAATGGGAAATCTTATGAATAGCTAGCTGTAAGGCTCACATGCCCAGCTACCTAGTAAGATGAATATTGAATATCACGAAGGCCTTTAAATTAACGGTTAATTTATACATACTAAAAAAGCTGGTCATCCGAAGCAAGAGCATGTGAGCCCTCATCATTCTTATAGCTACACAATATGTGTACATCTCTCTTCTTGAAGTTTGGCTCTCGTTGCAACCTGAACATCAAGAATTCCAACTTGTTTGCAACAACTGAGTTTTTGTGTCGACGGACCCGCCACTAATTATAGGTTTTCATGGCAGGCTTCCAGTTGAATAATGAACCCAGACTGGTTTGTTCTTAATAATTTAAATTATTTTTATTTCCAATTGGATTATTTTCATTAATTTTTAAAATTTGATACTATCAGAAGTAACCAAAAGAGTAGTTTTATTGAAGCTACCATAATTAAATGAACGGATGGTGGAGTGGGATATTCATATACATGTACATATATATAAAATTCTTAGAATTTTAGATAATTATTTACTTTATCACCGCACTCCCGCAGGAGGTAGGCTTTGTAAGGGGTTGACCAGAGCATGTTGCTTTTGGAATTAGCCGTTGGTCACCGGTCTGTTATTCAGGGTTAAAATTTTGTAAAAGTAATTTTTATAAAAAATAGCAGTTTAATTCTCCCACCAAAAACTCACCGCATTTTTGGAGTATTGCGCGAACTTTTGCGTCTGATAAAGTAAACAATTACCCTTAATACAAACATTTTAAAAAATCTTTCAAAATCGGAACTCTTCAAAACAAACCCGCTTTTTTATATTTTACTAAAAAATAGCAAAATTTAAAAAATTGTTTATTTTATGATTATTATGCACTAATAAAAAATTAATATTATTAAACTAATGTTGTAAACCCATTCCCATTAATTTTAGAGGTTTACAACAGAAATTCGCAGCCCTAAAACTTATTTCAGTGTAACTAACGCCATCTAACAAGACAACCTGAAAGATGTTTGTCCATATCTACTTACTCTATAATCAATGGCTTCACCTTCCTTGTAAAAGTTTTGCTCAGAAGAGTCGTGTCATTTTTATAATAAATAGTTTTTAGCTGCAATTGTGTTCTTTTCTTTATTTATTCATTTGTTTCCATCGCTTGTTATTTCCATCAGGTTATCGGCCCAGTCTACGAATAAATAAAGGAAGGCAGAAAGGAATTTTTTTTTAGCAGCATTAAAAATGGCGGAAAGTCTAAAGTTAGTTTTACCGAAATTAAATGGTGGTAATTACCACATATGGAAGTTTAAGATGAAACTAATTCTTAGGTAAGGTGCTTGGGACGTCATTTGTTTGCCAAAACCTGATCCAGTCACTCCAGAATGGACAACAAATGACAGATTAGCAACAGTGCTAATTGGACTTTCGATAGAGGATAACCAGCTAAATCATATAAGGAAGGCAGAAACAGCAAAAGAGTCTTAGGATAATTTGCAGTCGTATCACGAAAAATCTACTTTGAGTAATAAATTGCATTTAATGCGGGAAATCTGTACTTTGAGGTTAGAATCTGGCGTGAACATGGAAAAGCATATTGAAACAATGAAAATACTATTTGATAAGATGTTAGCACTGGGAGAACACCAACTGTCAGAAAATTGGACAATAGCCATGTTGTTGAGTAGTTTACCTCGATCTTATGATGCTTTAGTAACTGCTTTAGAAACTCGAAAGGAAGAAGATTTAACACTTAATCTAGTTCATCAGAAACTGCTTGAAGAATATAAAAGACAACAAAATTCAGCAGACATTGAATATACAGCAACAGCCTTAAAAGCAAAGACTACGAATTCAAGTTTAATAGCAAATACAATGAAGTGTTTTTTCTGTAAAAAATACGGACACATGAAAAAGGAATGTAGAAAATACGAACAGTGGAAAACCAATCAAGTGCAAAAGGCTACTAAAGTAACAGTTGAGTCAAACCAGTATTGTTTCAACACTACAGTCAGTGACATCAATGAATGGGTAATTGATTCCGCATCGACATGTCATATTTCTAGTGGAATAAAAGATTTTGTTGAGTTAGATAAAAGTTTTCAACAGAATATAATTATGGCTGATGATACAAAAGTTAAAGCAATCGGTAAAGGAGTGTGCAAGATACAATCCTTTAACTCAAACAATGAAGAGGGTACTACACGTATCGAAGATGTATTATACGCACCATCCATACAAGGAAACCTGCTGTCTGTAAAGAAATTAATGGAAAAGGGTTTTACGGTACTGTTCGATAAAAGAAAATGTCAGATACTTAAACACAATAAGGAAATCGCAGTGGCTGATAGTATGTCAAGTTTACACATATTAGGTGTGTTCGCATACTCGCCTGCGGGTTCCATCAGGCGCCAGAAACCGCCAGATTTCCGTTCATTCCTACAGAACAGAACAGAAATCTGGCGGTTTCGGGCGCTTTCTGGCGCCCGATGGAGCCCGCAGGCGAGTACGCGAACACACTTATTGCGAATGAAGAAAAGTGACAAGGCATTTCGTGGGTTAAGAACTAGAGAAGCGTAAGTGCAAAAATAAAAAAAAAAATTTTTTCGCCATTCACTTTTTTAATCCCCATATTTTGATGTGCCAAAAAACTGGAACGATGTAGTGTGTAGATTGCTTAGTACAACAAAAACGTATAAAAACAAAAGATATTTGGTTATTGCCAAAATGAAGTGTTTCTACTTACGATAATCTTGTCCAAAAAAATTACGAGCGTAACGATCGTAACTCGATTTACAGAGCGATAGGACACTGAATTATGCCTTTAATGTAATCGCTCAAATAACGTATCATGGCATTCGTTATTAACGCAAAAAGTTTGATTATGTAGCCTTAGTTTGTTTCGTGCCAAATAAACGTAAAGTACCATTACTGCTTATGGGTCCTTGTTCCGCAAGCCACGAGAGATAGCCATTTTAACGGAAGTTCCTTTGCTTTCACACATTATTGAATTTATGTAACAGCCAAAATGACGTATGTCAACCAGTTTTTGAAAAATAATTTTTTTTTAAATGAAATCGTTTTATGATTGACCAAAAGGTTACATTATTCTGTAGCCGACAAATAAAGCTTTATTATTAGTAAAAATCAGATATCTAACTACTATAGATTTTGCCATATAAGAGCTATAAGATAACAGTAGGTAAATTTGAATGGTTTTTCGGCTCCCCTGAGAAGTTGTCATTTTGCGGTTACGCTTCTCTAGTTCTTAACCCACGATTTGCAGTAATGAATAGTTCAAAACATTGTGTACATGATTGGCATCGTTTATTTGGTCACAGAGATGTGAACGCGATAAAAACAGCATCATCAAAGAATTTGGTAAACAGTATAAAGATAATTGATAATCGTAACGGATTTATGTGGACCAATGCAGACCATAATATCAGGAGGAAATAAGTATTTTTTGACATTTATTGATGATTTTAGCAAATTCACAGTTGTGTACTTGATAAAGAAAAATCTCAAGTTGCAGGAAAAATCAAAGAATATGTGGAGATGGTCAAGACAAAATTCCAAAAGAAACCAAAGATTATACGTTCAGATAATGGGACGAAATATATAAACAAAAACGTTAATGAATATTTCAAGCATGAAGGAATTATTGCACAATATACAACGCCATATACACCGCAACAGAATGGAATAGCTGAACGGAAGAATCGCTCTTTGGTTGAAATAGCAGGTGTCTATTATTTGACGCTGAATTGGATAATAAATATTGGGGTGAGGCAATTATGACGTCAAATTATCTACAAAACAGACTGCCTTCAACGTCAATTAAGTTAACACCGTATCAGTATTGGGAAAAACAAAAACCAAATGTAAATCATCTGAAGATATTTGGATCCAAATCATATGTTCACATTCCAAAAGAAAAACGTCGGAAATTAGACAAAAAGGCTGCATTAAGGATTTTCGTTGGATATGACGAACATGCAAAAGGGTATCGTTTATTGGATGTGAATACAAATAAAATAACCATCAGTAGAGATGTCAAGTTTATTGAGTCACCGTGCACTGTCCTTTAATGTAATAAAAACGATAAAGAAGAGGACACAAATCTAAAGGAAAAAGAAGAAACTGTTGTGCTAGAATTTACGAATAAAAGGAATGATATCGTAAAGAATAATTCTTCGCAAAATACGGTACATGGAGCATCAAACGAATTATGGGGCCCATCCACAGGCCAACTGGTTGCCCAAACTGAGTTGTGCAAAGAGTTGGTGTTTTGCCACAAACGCTTCAACTGAGTTGATACTTCAACTGTCAATTCAGTATTTTATAGGCAATTTGAACGTTAAATAAAATTGTAGAAAACCTGCGATTAAGTTTTTTGATTATAAAAAATGTGTAGTAATGATTTTTTATGTTAATTATAAATTTTTTAATTATTAATGTAAATATTTGTATGTTTTTAAAATATAAATTAAATCCTAAACATATAATACCTTCGACACACAGCATCTCTTAATGGCCATTTGACTAATTGACCATTAACACTAATTGAGCTTTTAAGCAAATAGTGACACACAGCGAGGCCAGTTAGTGAAAATCAGCTGGTGAATTGTCATATTTGGCTACAGCATGGAAAATAGGAAGGAAAGTTTACAATTACTTTTGTACTATTATTTAAAAAAGAGAAATATATTCTTAAAGAGAAAATATATTTAATTAAAAGACTGTTAGATAATATATATTTACAACAATATTATTATCTAAAAATATTTAATTTAAATAAAAGTGCACAACTATTTAATAGTAAGTTTTCCCAAAAGTTTACACCAGCCAAAAACAATTCGTGGACGAATTTGGAAATTGGTATGTTAAATTAAAACTTCAACTCAAGTTATATACGTATACAATTTTAACTACTTTCATGTAGGATCGAAAAAGTTATTTCTGGGAGGAGGAAGTACCATTATGTATATAATGAAGTAGTATTCAAAGAACATTTTCGCATGAGTCGAAAGTCTTTCGAAAAATTATGTGAAAGGTTGCAGTTTTTAAAAAGACAGGACACAAACATTTAATACACATTGGAAATCAAACCTCTTTTGACAATTCCGAACTGTCAGAATTGCTACGATATTTCATGTAATCTAGTACATTTTAAAACGTTTACATGCTAATGGTCAAAATAATATGGCCATTAAGCTTAATGGTTTATTAAGCATTAATGATCAAAATTTTGATTGTTAAGCTTAATGGTGATTTGACATACAGCCACTTAATGGCCATTTAGTGCTAATTGGCCATTAAGAGATGCTGTGTGTCGAAGGTATAAATTATGAAAATAATTTAATATTATGTGAACTTTCATAATTTAAATTAAAAATTATGCAATACAATGAAAATATAAACTTGCAAAAAAATATAATTTTCGAATTCAGGCTTAATTAATGCAAGTAGTTTGCCAAACTGCAACATACACAGCGCGACTAGTTGCCCAAACTCTAGGCCCCGCCCCCATAAAATTAAAAGATTTTGATTTATCCCAACTGCAGCCCCAACTGTCAAATCAGTTTGCCAACTGCCCCATACACGCTGCGATTCAGTGCCAACACAACTCAGTTTGGGCAACCAGTTGGCCTGTGGATGGGCCCCATTAGGAACAGAAGACATACATATCTGTTGGTTTTGACGATAATAGCGCAAATGGTGAAAATTTTAAAGATAATCAAGAAATTTTAAGTGTTAGAAAATCATCAAGAGCTAATAAAGGAAAACCACCTAAAAGATACTGTTTGTCACTGACAAATCAAATATCGGAACCGGAATCCATAGAAGAGGCATTGAAAACAGAATGGAAGAGTGCAATGCAAGAGGAAATAAGTTCATTAAAAGAAAATGGGACATGGATTTTGGAAAAACTACTTGCAGGACGTAAAGCTATTTGATGTAAATTGGTTTTTAAATTAAAAAGAGATTCAAAAGGAAATGTGTTTGTGAAAAAGCATAATCAACGATTGTCGATAAGAACTCTGGTTGATGTCTGAACTAATGATTTATGTACTAAACTAAAATTGGAACGCGCGATAAGTGAAGACAACTTCAAGCTTCTGGACAAAAAGAAAAGAACATACCACTAGGCTCGAGAAAAGGGACTCGAGAAGGTTCCAGAAGTTAAATAAAGGTGGAGCTTGGATATAAAAGCGGTTTGCAGGCGCTGAGATAGTCAGTTCTGATTAGAAAGGCGATAAAAGTGTTCCAAAGTGAGAACAGTAAAAAGTGGTGATTTAAAAGTGAACTATAAAGCGATAGATAGAATCTAATAGTGCGAGTTAGTAAATTAAAAGTGATTTAGTGAACTGTAAGAATTGTATTTGTAATTAAATTGTATTTTGGTTTGTGATAAATAAATTATTGTGTGGATAATTAAAAAGTGTATTCCTTAATTAATCCTACGAATCCGTTAAGCCGTAAAAACGTAACAATACTTTCAGAACATTACTTGCGGTAGCAGGATATCATAAAATGGCTGTAAAACATTTAGATGCAAAAACCGCATTCTTGAATGGTAAACTTAAGGAGACAATCTACATGTTGCAGCCTCCAGGATTTGAAGAAGAAGATTCCAGTATAGTATATTCAGCAAATTGCAAAAGACATTGTATGGTTTAAAATAATTAGCTAGGGTATGGAATCAGACAATTCATAAAGTGCTTATGGATAGTGAGTATCAACAATCTACAGCAGATCCTTGCATGTATTATAGAAAAGTCAATAATATCAGTTGCTTTATACTCATTTATGTGGATGATATTATTATTGCAAGAAAAGATGAAGAATTAATATGTGAAGCAGTAAATTTGTTGAATGAGAATTTCGAAATAAATGATTTAGGTAATATAACACATTTCTTGGGTCTCGAAGTAAGTAGAGATGAGAACGAATATTTTTATATTAATCAAGCAACATATATTAAGAAATTATTAAAGAATTACGGTTTAGACGATTCGAAGCCTTCACCATTTCCTATTGATCCCGGATATGATAAACAAAGTGAAACAAAGGATTTTATATATAATAAATTGTATCAACAGTTGATAGGAAGCTTGCTATACTTATCAGTAAATACCCGTCCAGATATTGCGGCATCAGTATCGATATTAGCTAAGAAAGTTACCAACCCAAATGATGTCGATTGGAGAGAAGCAAAAAGAATCCTAAAATATTTAAAAGGCACTGTAAATGTTAATTTGAGATTAGGTGGTAAAGATAATATAATTTTGCATGGTTTTGCTGACGCGAGTTGGGCTGATAGTCATATTGATAGGAAGTCAAATAGCGGCTACGTTTTCTTTGTTTACGGAGCAGCGGTAAGTTGGGCATGCAGAAGGCTGAACGGTGTGGCTTTATCTTCAACTGAGGCGGAATTTATTGCATTGTCAGAGGCTTGTCAAGAAGCGATTTTTATGAGAAAATTATTAGCAGATTTCGATGTTACCATAGAGGAAGCTACAGTAATATGGGAAGATAATCAAAGCTGCCTTAAATTAATTCAGGAGGAGAAGTAACAGGACGAAGCTCACAGACACAAAGATATATTTTGTCAAGGATTATGCAGTCAAGGGAGAAATTAGATATGAATACATTGCAGGCACTAATAATTTGGCGGATATGCTAACCAAGCCACTAAGCGGTACGAAGATTAAAGAGCTTAGGATGGAGTGCTGGCTAATTGAGATAAAAACAATTTATATTATATAGCTTCACCTTCCTTGCAAAAGTTTTGCTCAGAAGAGTCGTGTCATTTTTATAATAAATAGTTTTTAGCTGCAATAGTGTTCTTTTCTTTATTTATTCATTTGTTTCCGTCGGTTGTTAATTCCATCATCAATCCAATATGAGAAGCATTATATTATATAAACACACCGGTCGCAAGTGTGTAGAAACAAATTTGTATTGTGTAAAGCTAGGCAGCATCATAAATATTATACAGACAACTGGACAAAACATTAGCTTTGTTCCAGAACTCGAATGTGGGATTCAGCGGGAGCAAGAATTCACCCAATTTGTGTTTCTTTACTTTCTCATGACAGAAAAAGCGGGGAAATTTTCACTACCCCTCGTGCAGGAATTAGCCGGAAGTCCTGGGATTTCTTGCAAGTTGTCAATTGACAATTTTTTGTATGTGTGTAGGTATCTGAAAAAGCGGCATACACATAGGGGGTAATCAGACGGTGCACATTCATGGCAAGTAAAACCGGTTTTATTGATGAGAGAGGAAAGGAAGCGGAAGAACTTAACGAAACATTTTTCACGCAAAAGCAAACGCGTGAAAACTTACAAACATATAAAATGTTACTTCTATCTTTTGTTTTCTTTAGTTCTGTTTTTGTCTGACAAGTGAATTTTATTTACAATACATTTAAACGTTCCTGTAAAGCTTTGAAATGTTCTAAACCAAGACCCTCTCCATTACAGGCCATGAAGTTCTCTCTTGAACTAATGCAACCATAGCTGAAGTCAGTCCACAAATCTGACATTTGGTTAGAATAAACATGGCGCGGAATAAGTTCTGGACCGTTTTGGTTATACTTTTGCAGTAAAAAGCGGTAAAATATTATATTTTATTACTTTTAACTGCACATAGATTATATGTAATTAGTTCGTTAGTGATTTTATTAAAAAAAATTAAAAAAAAGTGATTAAGTGTCTTTAAAGGGTGTTAATTGTTATCGGGATCATATCTTATATTACATTCGCGGTGTTTTTTCGTTGTTTGTTTACGAAAAAAATGTTGAATATTTATGCCCGATTCCACAGTGAAAGCTTAAACCTCGAAGTTCAGTTAAGCTTCCGCTTAAATGTTTTTGGTGTTCCACAGTGGAGGCTTTTCTCTTAAACTGAGCTCAAATATCGCGTTAGCTTAAGCTGCCAAATTTGAACGCTTAACTCTAAGCCGTGAGGCTTATCGTCGAGAAATGTCAATTTTGTGTGAGAAGTGACTTACCTAGTTTATAGCAGAAAAATTAAATCGATTTAACTCAAAGTTACATCCAAATTTCGAATTAGGGTATAAACGGGTATTAAATACATTCTTATAACAAAGGCTTAAGCCGAAATATTTCGGTTTAAGCCATAATTCGAATTACCTCGTTTATAGGGTAAAAAATTTGGGATGATCCATAATTCGAATTATTTTTGGAGCTATAAACTAGGTAATTGTTTTGGTTGTTGATTCTCTTCCGGCTTGTTTAAAAGAGGTGGGCACAGCCCATATAAAATTACCCCAGGCCCGGCGCAAAAGAAAAGTATATCAGATTAGCTCTGTTCGCGTACTTTTCTGGCTACCAGTTTTCTGGCTCAAACTTACGCCAAGAGTGGGGGAAATTCCAACAAAAAACTGAAAAGTAAAAAAAACGCTTCTCGGGCGATTTCTTACCAAGAAGAAGAAGAAGATTAAATGCCATTTGTGGTTTTCTGGCAACGGTTTTAGATTGTCAAATTAATTATATTATTTATTTGTGTCCTCGAATCGCAAAAACTTTTATATGACTTGTTGGACTCTTCAAAATGTTCCAGGAGAGAAGCTTAATGTAAAATTTGTCTCTGCCATCTTTTATTTCTTCTATCACGGCTATACACAACTTTTAAACATGACAATGGAAAACATTGACAACAGCAAGAAAGCGCCCGAAATGGCCAGATTGCTGTTCGTTTACTTTCTCGGGCTACAAAAAACAAATCGCCCGTAATTGCCCGAGCTTAAACCTCTGGCACTTTCTGGCTGTAGGGGAAGTAAAAATTTCCCCTCTTTTTGTAGCCAGAAAAAGTAAACGAACAGAAATCTGGCGGTTTCGGGCGCTTTCTGGCGCCCGATGGAACCCGCAGGCGAGTACGCGAACACACCTATTATCCGCTATAATGAGTATTGAATTGCTGTATAATTGTTATATCCCGTAACTGCGGCTAAGGTGTTAATAATGCTATTTCTTTTTATTCGGGCGAATTGACTAATTAACCCTGTATTTTTGTAATGCCATCACTTATTTTCATGAATAAGGTATTTGTGTACGCAGAATACTCCCACCTATCTAAAATTCTAAAAGCGACAGTACCAACTTCCAGAGTTATGAGTCGTCAAATTCAAGATTTTGTTTTTTTTAACAAAAATGTCACCTTCAACCACCTTTTTCTCCAAAATATTCTTAGTCAACTAATGTTTTTTTTCCAGAATAAGAAAGCTTGGAGTGTTTTCTATGAATAATGTCCAAACAATTTTTATGCTACGGCCTTTACTTTCGAAGTTATAAACAATTTTAATACTAAGATTGGCGCTAATTTCGTACTTTTTTAGTACTCTTTTTCCTAAGCTTATGTCGAAAAAAACCAAGTGACAATTTTAAAGTCAAAATTGCTTGCAATTTCCCCAAATAAGGCCAGTAGTAAGTTGGTTTCATTGCGAGGTGGGGGTACTTGTGTGCGTGCACGTGCATATATGCTATGGATAAACAGGTGCCTATGTTTTTCAGTAGATGTTAAGAGCATTTAAAGAAAAGTGAAGTGCGTGCGTAATTTTTTCTTTAAAGATAAAAAAAAGTTACATTGAAGTGTAAATTAATACAAAAGGTGCGGTAAGCCGAATTTTTAACAATAATACATGAAGACCCTCGGGGAAAAACCAACTTAGTCCACTTTTTCAAAATTAGAGAATTCAGCTCCATCTATTAGCTGCTAAGGTGTACTAAAATTCAAGGTATTAACCATGGGGAAAAACCAACGTAATCCTGACAAAATGAACGGGCAATAATAAAAAGTTCGGGGAAGAACCAACTGAGTCCATGAATCAATGAGGGGAAAAACTTGTATTTTTTGGAATTTTATTTTTTGGACTAAGTTGGTTTTTCCCTGAGGGTCTTCACATGTATGTTTAAGTAAAATAATACACCTAATTCTGTTGTGCAAAGTTAGTCATTAGATTTGCCTCCAATCCAAAGAAAAATATTTAGATTCGTTTTATATAGTGTTTACATGTGTGATGGGCTTTTTTTCAATTTGACACATTCGAATTATTGGCTTCGATTCCCAGATCCGGCGGGTTGGAAGTGAGTGCGGATCAATCTCCACATAATATATTGTCTTTCGTTAATTTTTTTAAATTATCATATTTTTTTCTTAAAACGTCGGCACTTCTAAATATTACACCAGATTTAATATTAAACAACTCACAGGTCACTTCTGTAAAAAACACCAATGACACATACAGTGTCCTACAATAATTGCGCTTAATCTTTAAGCTCAGTTTTGTTAAGCGGTATGCAAAAATCATCTGTGAAACGGTCTTAATTTAAGCCGAAGCTTAAACCAATTTCTGCGGCTTAACAAAGCCACAGCGACTGTGGAATCGGGCATTAAGGCCCAACTATAATGCACGTAAGAAACGCACGTCAATTGACGTGCGTAAATTTCGTCAAACGCAAAACCGACTAATTGGTTTGCGTATTGGGAGAGACTTCAAAGTTTAAAATTATTAAAATTCTTGAATATTATTCATTGACTATTAAAACTAGGCTATTAATATTTGAATATTATTAATAATCGTGTTTATTTTCAATTATAATAAATTTCTCATCAAAATCGCTATCATGTATTTGAACCACAAGATTTTCCATACTCTTTTTTCTTTAAAAACCACAAAACAACAACAAAAAATTAGCTTTCATCGATGTAACTACAAATCATCTCACAAAACGTACGTAGAGCGCGGTTCTTTTCCCATTTTTACGTTTAACGAAACTTAACGAAATAAAATATGACTGACGTACGTCCAATATGGCCGAACACATTAATTTCCATGAGAGCGCCGAGATGACGTGCGTTTCTTACGTGCATTATAGTTGGGCCTTTAATGTTTTGCGTGGTGATAGAATTAAAAGTGATGAATATATTATATTATGGAATTATTATTAAATATATAAGTGCAGAAAGGTGTGAAAGAAAAAGTGAACAAGAATAGAGGTATTCTGCAGTTATAATTTCATAATATATAATCACCGCGAATGTAATATAAGATATGATCCCGATAACAATTCAATTCAATTCAATTTATTTTATACATAAGGAAGTACACAAGACTTACATCTTTTAGAGTACAATAATATAATTTGGATTCTAACATTGCAAGAAAAATACCTAGTCTAAGCTTAATACCTAACAGAATAGAGAACAGCTAGAGTTAAGAGGCATATCAAGGTTGTTTAATAGTAGATAGAAAGAGGGGAACTTTGGCTATTAGAAAGTAGAAGAAAGAAGGGAAAGCTATAGAGAAGAGGTGGAAAGTAGAAGAGAAACTTGTTTCCTGAAAGTGGTGACTGTGCTAATTCTTTGTAAAGAGGAGGGAAGATCATTCCACAATTAACACCCTTTAAAGACACTTAATCACTTTTTTTTTTTTTTAATAAAATCACTAACGAACTAATTACATGTAATCTATGTGCAGTTAAAAGTAATAAAATATAATATTTTACCACTTTTTACTGCAAAACTATAACCAAAACGGTCCAGAACTTATTCCGCGCCATGTTTATTCCGCTCACTTCGGTGAATTTTAGGACTGAGTTGGCCGCCATGAAAAACTCTCCTTCGGGACCTGTAGTTGAGAGGGTCTTGTCTAAACACAATTACGCCCCGTGTGTGTTCCGAGCACTGACATATAGAATGGACTTCTCATGAGGAATTTTTCATGGCACCAATTTGTTCCATAGGCTACAAACCTTTTTTCACTCCATGTAAACACCGGAATCACTTTTGAAATTTACATTTTTTTAAATACGTACTTAAAACATTAAAACAACACAAATATTTTGTTTAAAAAAAATAATAAACACTATTTTCACTTTTTCATCTTTTAAAATGCCTTTTTTTCATTAATTTGCAAATTTTATGTGTATCTGATTTAAGTTCTTGTTTTAGCAACTGACTTTCTGTATGTCAAAATCCGGGGGTCTATGGGGAAAAGAGCAAAAGATATAAACATCACTATACCCGTCTATTTTTTTCTAATTGATTTAACCTGATTTTATTTCTGTCAGTCTGATTTTACTTCTGAGGGCTGCTGTCTGTTTGGGGGCTTATGGATGAGCGAGTCGACTATACCTTTTTGGTGCCATCGGTTTGTATGGGAATAATTGCTGATGAGCAGTCCATTAAAATATACAGTGGTTCCGAGGGGTTGAATAAAACCGGTTTTGCTGAGCACACTTATGGCAGCGTCTGAATATCCCCATAGACAATCGACATTTATGTTATCTTCTTCTTTATTTGCAAGAAATTGCCAAAAAGTCGTTTCTTTATTTTCTGGATTTTTGACAAAATTATCGCCACAATTCAAGTAAGTTTTTGCCCAACAAAGTTTTGCAGGAAAAGTACTATTTATAGTCCATCAATAGTTTAGATTTGTTACTAGAAAATATCCTAATGTAAATGTGAATTATAAGACGAACAAATTAATTGAATTGACATGTCGCGGGTGTTATGTCAAAGCTTCACATTAAATATTATTACGCCTAAGTAAAAATGACAAGGTTGTGTTGTATAATTTTGAAAATGTGGTGTTAATTCAATGAAAAGCAAGGATTCCAACATGTCAACAATGGTATGCCAAAGCTGAGACCGAAAGTATATTATAAAAACTCAAAAGTTTTATTCAATTAATCAAAATTAATGCATAAAGAATATAAAGTTTACAATGTGTTGTGTGAAATGCTAGTCCCTAGGACGACTGTAACTGTGTGAAAGGATAGTTATATGTTTAGCCCTACGCTAAAAATTAAAATAATGTATTATATGAAGGGGGAATTAAAGCTGGAAGTACATAATTGCATTGCGTTGCATGAATGCGTTGACAGATCAAGTTTACACTGAATATTTCAATGATGGCAGACTTATTAATGCGGCACTACCTTCAATGCATCACAATGCAACAGTTGTTTATCTTTTAGGCTGGTCGTCCACTGGAAGCGTATTCGAGCGGCTTCGCGCTTCGGCCATACAAATGAGTCGCTTGTAGCCGCTCATATGTATGGCCGTAGCGCGAAGCCGCTCGAATACGCTTCCAGTGGACGACCAGCCTTACGCATACAACGCATTCAATACTCTGTCAAATTGGTCTTGTTTTTTTCTGCAAAAATATTATTAGCTCGGATTAACTCAGTAATATATAAAAAATTGAATTTGATGAGGGATTTAACACAAATTCAACATGAATTCAAATTGCAAAATGCATTTAAGTGCCGACACGCAACGCATTAATGTGTCAAATCCATATAATATAACGCATTTCAGTAAAATCCACTCAAGTATTGCAATGCAACGCAATTATGTACTTCCAGCTTAAGGATATGTGTCTTAATCCAGAATGACAAAATCCACAAAGTCAAAATCCGGAAAGACAAAATCCAGAAACGACAAAATCCAGAAATGACAAAATCCAGAAACGACAAAATCCAGAATAAAAAATCGAGCGATCCTCTCCGAAGGCTATTCTTTCGTAAAAAAAATTCGATTTTTTGAAAATTCTAGACCAACTTCAATTATAAGTTTGTTTTGCTAATTCGGCAAAATCAGGATTTTGTCGTTTCTGGATTTTGTCATTTCTGGATTTTGTCGTTTCGGGATTTTTAAAAGTTTTCTGGATTTTGTCGCTTCTGGATTCTGCCTTTCTGGATTGTGGCATGATACCCCAGCTTAAGCTTGAATGCATGGACCGGAGGCTTACGCCTAATCTCCAATGCAAAAACCAACCACGTACCAAAGTCTAGTAATATGTAACAAGTCTTTCATCTTCATACAAAATTTTCCCCCCATTAGTTGTGTGCGTTCATATATGAACATCCCTGCTGAGCAAAACTCAACGCATACTTCTTGAACTCGGCGAGACAAAGCCAGATTCTCTCTACGATAAAGTATGCAGAACAGAAAAGGAAATAAAATTGAATCAGCTGTTTTCTTTCATAAATCAAAACAAACGAGCAAATATCGTTGGTTTACAAGCAGAATTCACTAAGTACAATTTTTTAAGGTTTCAGTTTTTTATACTAAAGTAAGTCTTATAATGCCAACTTTATACTGGCAATACCTTATAGCCCGCACACTAATATTGTTAAGGTTTTTAGGGGGTTAGTTTCGGATTTACCTTGTCCATAATGACACAAAACTACCAAATCATTTCTGCCAAAACTCACTAATTCGTTGCGTTGTTTTATTTTAATCTAAAAATCCAGTATTAGAATTAAATAATTATTTCAATTCTTTTGTAAACTAAACTAAGAAATCTAAAAAACAATGTATACTGAGCCGATTACTATTATATGCCATTACAAAATTTTCAGAGACACAAACATCTTAAATATCGATTTACTAAAAACTATGGTTTTTGACTTAGTGAGTTCTGCTTTTAAACCCACGATATGCACCAATATATTAAGTTTACCCCCATATAAGTTTACCCCCATAAAAAGTTTCTGCTGTTTAGTTGTGTGCCAACGCGTATAAAAATGTTGCATTCTCTTTCTGAAAGTCTGACATACATATCTAGTTTTTTGAAGAACTTGTGCATATAGCTGTTCGCCTTTCACTCACTAACCATATGAAGATGAAAGACTTGTTAATTTCTAGAATCTAGACTTTGCCACGTACCAATAGGCTGAATTAGCTGAGAAAATGTGTTCACACACATTTCTATCACTGTAGATGTGAAATGTCAGAAATGCCTGTTTTGTTATTATTATTACTAGATTCGGCTTTTCTGTTGTCATATTTTTTGGCGGGATATTGCAATTACAATTAACTTCATTTATGCCGTGATTTTTGACATTTTTTGTACTAAGTTGCCCGCTGAATTTCATCTGGCAACTCAAATGGTTTAACTAACACCACTGACATATAGTAATGGACTGCTGATTGACGATGCTGAATGGCACCATTTTTCTCCAGAAATAGAAAACCTTTTTCATGCAAACAAAAAAAATTCTTCGAATTTAGGAGAAAATAAGTGATAAGATGTTTGTTATAATTAACGGAAACAAATTTCCATCACTCATTTTTATTTATTAGCAGTTTTTTCATTAAATAAATGTATTTATTCCAAAACCGTGACGGTTATTTCCCCTGTTTAACGAAGTTTTCAAAATAGCTCAAGAGTGAGACAGAAGAACGAAAACTATACCAGTCTATTTTTTTCTAATTATGTTTATATCGCTGACATGCGTTGACGATTACAGTTCATTGGGATTTAACGTGGGAGCGAGGCAGGAATAGTTTTTGGTGCCATTTTTTTGTCTGGGATTTTGCTCATTTAGCAGTCCATTACTATATATCAGTGACTAACACATACGGAAAGTTAACCCATGTCAACCAAAACACGAGCGAGACGGGTAATTCATTTTACAATGAGAAGGAATAGGAAACAACACTTTGGTTGGTTGGTTCGTGGTTGGTTTTGCCATTGGAGATTAGGCATTAGTGGCGATATTATAAAAACAAAAATTTTGTCAGTGTGTCTTGTTTTGACTGCTTCCAGCATTTTTAATGTATCAACGCTAGTGTTTAGTTTTCGACCGAGTTTTATATTAAAATATTATAACCTTTTCTTATTAATGTATAAAAAAGATTTGTACACATGTTGGAGCAATATATGGTAATAAAAGAAGTCAGGGCACGTTTAGGCCCGAGTTACTTGAACTCTGTTAAATTAGCGCTGTTAAATAAGCACCATGTCTTGCATGCCATTTGACAGGTCACCTTTTACAACTAATAACAAGCAAAAATCATAAAATTTCTCATTTTACAATTAATAACAAGCTAAAAAATTAATAATAATAATAATAATACTTCTAAATTATTTGCTTACAACAAAAATTTACAAGCAAACGTCAATCAATTTTGTAGCTGTGCTACATTTTAAGCTAAGCCAAAACGCAGAAATAAGTTAGCTAACAGCGCTAACAAAATTGCTGTTTAGCCATTGTTAACTTGCCTAGCTCAGTTAAACGCTTGTGTATATAAATATCTAGTGGTGGCGAGAGTGCTTACTTCTTATAATGCTAGATGGCGCTACTAGTATCTACTTGAGAGTGGCTAAAACTTTCGTTACAAAAAGCTTTGCATTATATGGGCATGGGAATAGAGAAAAAGCGTGGTGGGGTGGGATTTTGAAGTTGCTTTAGAAATTTAGAAATTCAAGGCCGATCTAATATGGCATGGCGACTTAAATGTCTTAAATTTGTACTAAGGGTATTTTGGGGTTACTAAATTCGAGTTCATCATCAAAATTTTTAAATTCATGATAGCGGTCCCAGTATAGTCAGAATTTATCAACCAATGCAAATTGTATATTGTGGAAAATGATTGATTACTTAATTACACATTTGCAAAAATATTGGAAGTAGTATAGAAAGGGCTAAAAATAATTTTACAATAAAAATCTATTTAAAAGCAATATGTATTATTATATCGAGGGTTTCCTGCCAGAAGGGCGTATCCACAAAATCGCGATTGTGGGCTTATAACTTTTTTTTTTCTTAGAGTCGTCCATCAGACTGGTCGTATCCATCAAGTGAATAAAAGTATCCAAAACATACGCCTAAAAACATTTATTTTCGATGATAAGCAATATGAAAAAAATGCACCGATTTTTGAAATGTTTTTATTGAATCCTCTAAATCCATGTTTTGGTTGATACGACCTTTTGGCAGGAAACCCTCGATATGCATATATTAAATAAATAACTGAAAATTCTATTCGTTTCTTACCTTTTCGAACAAAAAGCAGTTCTTTTAACGATCTGGATTAGTGTTTTTTTGTCACAATAAGAAAGAAATACATATGTATATGCAGGGGTGGATTTACACAATTCCCGCCTAAGGGCTGGAAGAGGTCTGCCGCCCCGCCACCGCTCTTACATCATCCATCAACCAGGTTTTTATAATCACTGCTAACAACAATACCACACAAATACTAGCCTATCGCGAAAAACGTGAAAAATAAATTTATACTTAGGTTTAATAAATATTATTTTTGTTATTTAAGAGTTATAACGGGCATTTCCCATTACCGATTAAAGATAAACAATTTTTATTACATTTCAGGGTCTGGAATCTCATTTCGTCTTCAACGTTCTTCTCTATCAGTGACGGAAAATGTCAGCAGTAATTCCTTAAAAACATGAACTCACCATCAACAACAATCATTTAAAATAAATAATATTCCTAATGTTATATTTTACGATAACTTATATTGATTTCGGAAATGAAAAAACAGAGATAATAGTTTAATAGATATATATTAATGATATAGCATTCTTATCCTTTACATTACAATAAATTCCTTACAAAAAAGAATGTAATCTAACATTTCCACTCTGTATAAGCGAGGGATTTTTTTCTACTCTTACATTAACACTGAACAACTCATAACTTGCCATATTTAACTGAAATCACAATATCAGGTAAAAACTAAGTCCTTTAAAACAATGATTTGGTAGCCTTTGAATTCAAAACTAAAATAACTTCCTTCGTGATTTTTTGTTTGAAAATGAATCGACGATATCATCAAAGTCCAAATTCATTGTAATGTCATGTTCGATCGTTAAAACTGCAACATTCCTCATAGTCCGGGCGCTGGAGCATTTCCAGTGGTTTTGGCGTGATGTAACGGACTTTTTTGGTGGAATCGGTCAGAAATGATATCATCAACAATATTTAGGGGGTGCGCAAGCATGAAACTCCCAGGAAAACTTTTGGTAGCCCAAAAACTGAAAAGTTCACTAAAAATTCCCTGTTTTTTGGCCTTTCTTGTTAAATATCTCCTAACGAAGGCTTCTAGGCGAAAAATTTGTTGAGCATTTTTTGTTCGTTATTGAATTTGCTAAAACTTACCCTAAGGTGGATTTTCGAAATTTGAATTTTTGCATTGCAAAATAGCCAAAACCCGCGAAAAAAGTACCTCACTTTAAAGTTAGCACAAGGAAAGGAGAGACCATTATCTTCCAATTTAATTCTGGAATTAGATAGTTAAAGGCATGATTAACTTATATCCAAAACCCGATCACGGTCGGTCAATTAGTTTTTGCATAATGAATTTTGCAATTAAGTGAATTTCAAAATTTGTTACTGCGCCAAAAGAAAAACTCCCATGTTGGTCCTGATTTTTTTACGTATGCTCTAAGACTCTCTTTACAATATCCAATCATTAAAATTTTGGTTTTTAAATTTTTTTTATGGTTTTTAATTCTTTTAAGATTTTTGGCAAAAAACTGCAACTAAGGCGTTTTTTCCACAAAAATTGCTAACTTGGCGACGCCAGGAATTGCTAGGCGCGTTTCAAATTCGCTCGAAAAAGGACTCAGTTTCTATTGAGCACAACTTTCAATAAAATATTGTTAAACATAATTTCTTAAACAAATATGAAAAATTACCGAATTTTGTTTGAATTTTTTTGTTGTTACTTGCTCGGACGTGGTGCGGCTTGCTGCACGGAACGTTAAAACATTTAAAATTAATCCAAAACTTCAAAATTAAAATCTTCATAACTAGTGAACAAGACAAAACTAATATTGTCTTGGCCTTAGTCTTGCGAGCACGGCTAAGCCTTGGTCTTGGTCTTGCGAGCATGGCTAAGTGGTAGTCTTATTCTTAGTTTTGCTTAAAGTACAAGCCGAAGACAAGACTTCGAGACCAATATAGAGGTAGGGAACAGCTTTAAATATCTAGAAACAATAGTGTCGTCAACAAACGAAGAGCTGGAGGAAGCTAAAAGCAGAATACAACAGGGCAATCAAAGTTTTTATTCACTGCGTAAAGTACTTCAATCAAGATTGTTATACACGAAAGCTAAATTTGAACTATACAAATCTCTTATAAGGCCTGAAGTCGCAAACTAATTAGGAGCTTTTGAGAGAAAAATCTTAAGACACATTATTGGACCATTAAACGTAAACGGTATGTGGAAAATCAGATAAAATGATAATCAGATATAAGGGAATCATAATCGGTGACAGCAGGATGGCCGAGGAAAAGCTGCCGTAGATACAGACGCTGAACACCTGTTGGGCGTACGAAATTGGAGGACTCTAGCCAGTCAGCGAGAAGCTTGGAGGACAAAACTGAATGACCATTCTTGTACATCACTATTCTTAACTATTAACGAAAAACCAACTATTCCTTAAAAATTTTGGAACATTAGATTAAAAATGCATTTATTTGAAGTGTGACCAAAACTATCTGCGTATTCTGTTAAAGCCATGAACTCTTTTCAGCATTGCTTTCCGAAATTACCATTCCATTTCTGCTACATTTGGTGAGGATTTTACCAGCAAGAAATCTTTTTGACTGCACTTTGTCGGAATAAACTCAAGAAAAGAGGCTTCGACGAAACAAAGACAAAGAATAATAAAAGCACATTAAATCTCCAACTAATATATTCTACAAGTCATTAGCTAGTTGCTTACCTAGCCATTACAATGTAAAGACTTCCAATTTCCTGAATTTCCAATAGAATTTTTCGATTACCATGCAGGCCGTTACACAAATCATTAAAGAATTCTTGGGTTATAAAAGTAACCCCTCGCTAGTTTTCCCGCTGAAGTTACTCGCGATGAAAGAATACCAGTGTAGATTAACTTGAAGAACCGGCTCTTCTGCTGCTGAATGAATATTAGTCTAGACTAGAAACTCACAATGACATCCTTTGTATTGTACAATTGTACTAACGCCACGCTCTAAGCAACTACTCGGCCTCTACTAGTCTGAAAAAAATTTGTCAATATCGATTCATCCAGTAAAATTAAACCTTTTTGATTCCTTTTTGAAATATAAAAAAAAGCAGTTAAATTGGTGCAATAGAAACTGAGTCCTTTTTCCAGCGAATTTGAAACGCGCTTAGCATTCCTGGGGTCGCCGAGTTAGCAATTTTTGTGGAAAAAACGCTGTAGTTGCAGTTTTTTGCCAAAAATCTTAAAAAAATTAAAAACCATAAAAAAAATTTAAAAACCAGAATTTTAATGATTGGATATTGTAAAGAGAGTCTTAGAGCATACGTAAAAAAATCAGGACCAACATGGGAGTTTTTCTTTTGGCACAGTAACAAATTTAACTTTTGAAATTCACTTAATTGCAAAATTCATTATGCAAAAAATAATTGACCGACCGTGATCGGGTTTTGGATATAAGTTAATCATGCCTTTAACTATCTAATTCCAGAATTAAATTGGAAGATAATGGTCTCTCCTTTCCTTGTGCTAACTTTAAAGTGAGGTACTTTTTTTCGCGGGTTTCGGCTATTTTGCAATGCAAAAATTCAAATTTCGAAAATCCACCTTAGGGTAAGTTTTAGCAAATTCAATAACGAACAAAACATGCTCAACAAATTTTTCGCCTAGAAGCCTTCGTTAAGAGATATTTAACAAGAAAGGCCAAAAAACAGGGAATTTTTAGTGAACTTTTCAGTTTTTGGGCTACCAAAAGTTTTCCTGGGAGTTTCATGCTTGCGCACCCCCTAAATATTGTTGAGGATATCATTTCTGACCGATTCCACCAAAAAAGTACGTTACATCACGCCATAACCAAAAGTAATAGCTTTCACTGCTCTAGCGCCTGGACTATCAGGCGGGTTTCAGTCATTGTTGATCTAGAGTAGTATTTGATTCTTTTAAGCACAGAGAATGACCTTTCTGCCAAACAGTTGGTCGCGGGGATGACCAAAAATAGTTTTAATGCAATGCTTATGTACGGGTAAACGTCTTGTAGTTATCAAATAAAACTTCAAACAAATTCAAGATTGTTTTTGGCCGTTCTATTTCTCCAAGTTCTTTCAATAATCCCAAAAAGTGTACATACTCACTCACAAACTCTTCCGGTGTTGGCAAATCTTTGTTGTAGAAAGTGCACAATTTTTCGCTGTGTTCAGCAAGTGCCTTCATGTCAAGATCTTTTTTTCCACTATTGATCAAAAATCCAAACAGCGAGTTTAGCTTATCATACGCAGCTTTTCTTTTTTCCATTTCATTGATCAGTGTGTCCAGTATTACATTGTAAGTATTTATCCTAAAATTTTGTCTGCCGGTAAACTGTACTTCGCCTTCTCGAGTTTCGTATGGTTGGAGGTTGCGTATTTTCTTCCTCTTTGTCTCGTCGTCATAGACAGACACTTCAGACTTTGTCAAGGCTCCATTTTCATAAACATCAAAGTCTAACTCCACTTTTTTGTTTTTGATATACTCCGTTAGAGATCCATACAGTAGCACTATAGTTGAGCAAATATCCCCACAGAATTGACATAAACGCAGTTTATAACCTTTGAAGTTTTAGGAGGTAATCAGATGCCTCACTTCTCGTGGTAGCTTTCTCTGTCTCATCAATTCATTCCAATCTTCGTTTAAGGCGTTACAAGCGTCTGTCCTTGCCGCCCAACGCCTCGGTAAGGGCCTCGGTAGCCTAGGGAGTAAGGCGCCTGGCTACTATCCCAGAGGTCCCGGGTTCGATTCCCGGCGGTGCCACGGTCCTAGCCTTTCCCAATTTCCCACCCACATAACTTTCCTTCTTTCTTCTTCCCTCTTTACATTCCTGATCCCTCCTGTCATAGCCTTCCTTAGCCCTTCCCCGCCCCACCAAAAAGCGCATGTCATCGGTTGGTTGATGAGATTCAACTCGTTTCAGGAGGCATAACACTCCAGCGAGTTGTTTCTCGATGCCCCGATGACAAAGTCGCCAGTAATGGTTGGGAGTAGGTAGACTAAAAAAAAAAAAAAAAATATCGCGGGTAGGTTGTGACAGTTCCTTTCTTCCCCGACTAGAGCTGCTGTTCGACATTGCACTCTATATGAAGAAAATAGACTGTCGACACAGTATAAAGGGCGTTTCCTGTGACTCTAGTCTTTCACATAAAAAAAAAAAAAACGCGTTTTCGACAGTGATTTCAAATTTAAGTTGCTCTTTTTGGCAAGTTGTGAGGACGTTCCATCTTTTTGTTGAGGCCGAGAAAAAGTTATAGAGATTGTTTAAAAGTAGAAAGAAATCACGGCGTTCCTTGCAACTACTGGTTGAGTGCTCGCCAACTAAATTAAGGGAATGAGCACTGCAAGGGACATACTCTGCTGTCGATATCCTCTCCTTTATTCTCGCTTGCAGACAAGTGTATATGCCAGACATATTTGAGGCATTGTCATATGCCTGGCCTCTGCAGTTGTCTATTTCTATACCATATTTTTCGAGGACATCCAGTACAGCACGGAAAAGTTCTTCTGATTTATGACCAACATTGGAAACACAGACATCTGTCGACTGGAAATCCTTTATCGTCTGGGAAATATCTAATAATAATTGCCAATTGGTCAACATGAGAAATATCTGGTGTTGAGTCGACTACTATAGAAAAATATTTAGCAGCTTTGATTTCCTCTACTATTTTTCCCGTTACTTTTTGGCCCATTAGTTCGAGAAATTCTTCATACGTAGAGGAAGACAGGTATGAAGTATTCCCTTGGCCTGGATTTCCGTATTTGGAAATATGAGCTGCCAAAAAACGGCCAAATTCTGAAATCAATTCAATGCATATAATAAAGTTACCGCAATTATCTGTTCCAAATCTCTCATGATGTCCTCTCAAAGGTAAACCACCAGCAGCTAGTGAACGGACAACTGAAACAACACGCTTTAAAACGTTTCTCCAATAACACTGTTCATCATCAACTTGAGACGTCAGTTGTGAATCAATTCTCCCTGATCTGTGCATTCTCCTCTTCATTACTAAGACACATGATTTATGGTCTGATGAATTCTCGTGGCTCTTTAAATACTCGTTCCCATGCTTCCAGTCATCAAAGCCTTCTGTTTCTAATTTAGATATCCCTCCAAAGAGTTGACATGGTACACAAAAAAGTTTTCCAGAACTTTCGGAGTACATTAAGTACGTTCTTTTGACTTCTTGCCCATTGATTAAGTTCGTTTTAAACAAACTTTTGGTTAGGAAGCGATGTTGTCCCCCAAAAAATCTTTTAGAACGACTAAAATCCAATTTTGATTCATCTTGATTTATTCCACGTTTTACAATGTTATCTCCAGTATTTTCATTGATAGACCACACAGCGGGGTCAAGTACAAAATTGCTGTCTTCCACCTCGATATTTTTAGGATGTATGTCTGAACTTTTATGTGGAATAATATCACACAAATCGTCGGGTTTGTCTTGGGTGTCACGACCTCAACCCATTTGACAATCATCAACATCACCTCCCTGATCTTCGGTTGTTGGTGACGTGACTTCAATTGTATCACACACACCAGACACTTGTATTATTTGTTGAGAGTGTTCAGTCACTTCACTATTGCTACTTGTACTAGCTATGGATTCGCGGGTTTTAAAGAAACTAGATATTTTTGGAGTTTTTTTTAACAACTTCCTGTTCTTTTTAAATTCTTTTATTTAACTTACACTGTTTGTCGTCAAATCTTGGAAGTTAAATTTGACCCACTTCCCGGTTTCGGATAGAGCTGAAATTTTGCATACACGTTTAGTTTGGATGACAATGCAATCTGGCCATTTTGTAAAAATATCAAGATGGCGGTTCCAAAATGGCGCCCGATTTGTGAAATTGTGCTCCGCGGCCCTCTGACATGGGTATCAAATGAAAGGATATGACAGGTAGAACACAATAAGCTATGTGGCGTCATTCCAAATTCAAAATGGCGGCCAACACTAAATTGCGGAAAGCTTATAATAGACTAAAAAGTAGAAAATATAACCGATCAACTTCCAATTTTGCACACACTCGTAGTTCAGGTGGTTAATGTGTATGAATGATGAGATGAATAGTTGAGTTAAGGGTGAGTTGATAATAAAGAAGCAATACACGTTACAAAAAATCACAAACAAACACAGAGATGCTGCTGTCAACTAAATTCAACTACTCAAATACTGAACTCATGTCCGTATGCATAATTTCAACTAAACCCAGGTAGCAGAGCTGAGTCGAGTTCAGTCAACCTTAACCCAACTCGATTCCCGTTTACATGTAGTTAGACTTGGGTTCAACTTGAGTTCAACTCATCATGTATAAGTACTAAATGCAATCTGACCTTTTTGTAAAAAAATCAAGAAGACGGTTCCGAGATGGCGGCCGTTTTTGCAATTATGTTCCACCGAGCCCACGACATGGGTATCAAATGAATACAGTAAACTGTGTGACGTAATTTTAAATCTAATAGAATTGCCATCATAAAATGGCGGAATACATATAATAAACTAAAAAGTAGAAAATAAAATAAATGGTTAAAAAAAAATTTTAAAAAAAATTGTTTTCATTAACTAGAAAATGTACTGAAAAGTAAAAAATAAAAAATATTTTAAAGAAAGCGTGAAATTTCAATTTTAATGAAAAAGTTAATTAAAAGAATGGCGCATTTTTCATCAAAAAATTTTGTTAGAATTTGAAATTAACAAAGCAAAAAATTGAGGGTTATTGAGGGTTGAAAAATGCGCCATTCTTTTAATTAACTTTTTCATTAAAATTGAAATTTCACGCTTTCTTTAAAATATTTTTTATTTTTTACTTTTCAGTACATTTTTTAGTTAATGAAAAGAATTTTTTTTAAAAATTTTTTTTAACCATTTATTTTATTTTTCTACTTTTTCTAGCCCTAACTTTCTATATGCAGCACCACTTATGTTGTATTTTTTTAAATTCTGAAAGTGCAAAAAGAAAATCAACATATTTTTATAAACCCATAATCTAGTAGGCCTAACGAGAAACGCTAATATATATTTTAGGTAATTTATTCATGTCGATAATATCTAATTTATTTTATACTAGTATAAAACCCGCGTGCCTTGCAACGCCTTCAAATAAAAACTGTTTATTATGTGCAATGTTTTCCTTCAAAAAAAAAAAAAAAAAAACAAACAAAAAAATCAACTGTTATTATCCTTAAAAAGGCTTTATTATATTGCATTTTTTTAATAAATATGGTAAACAAATTGCTGCGTATATCACCTTTGCTCAACAAATCTGCAAGTTTTGAAGCAGAGATTGGCATGTTTATGTCATCAATAGAAGTGACATTTTAGGGTTTGACGAACGTTCGTTAACTTTGTTCGCCTATTTACGTGGGTGCAAGAAATTATGAAGCAATCACAAATGAATATTAAATAAAGTGAATTTCCAGCCATTAATTTCTTCGTGATTATGGATGCACTGTCAAAATTCCAACCCTTCAGCTTCAGAGGTTTGGGTTAACCCCATTTCATCCCCTTAGGGGATGAATTTCGAGTAATCGCCTCTTAGTGGATGTCCACGCCATTATAGGGATGCAGTGTCAAAATTTCAGCCCCATAGCTTTAGCGGTTTGGATAAACCCCATTTCACCCTCTTAGGGGATGAATTTCGAAAAATCGCTTTTTAGTGGATGTCCACGTCATTATAGGGATGCACTGTCAAAACTTCAGCCTTATAGCTCCAGCGGTTTGCGTAAACCCCATTTGACCCCATTAGGGGATGAATTTCGAAAAATCGCTTTATAGTGGATGTCCACGCCATTATAGGGATGCACTGTCAAAATTTCAGCCCTATAGCTTTAGCGGTTTGGTTAAACCTTATTTCACCCCCTTAGGTGATGAATTTCGAAAAATCGCTTTTTAGCGGATGTCCACGTCATTATAGGGATGCACTGTCAAAATTTCAGCCCTACAGCTCCAGCGGTTTGGGTAAACTCCATTTCACCCCCTTTGGGGATGAATTTCGAAAAATCGCTTTATAGTGGATGTCCACGCCATTATAGGGATGCACTGTCAAAATTTCAGCCCTATAGCTTTAGCGGTTTGGATAAACCCCATTTCACCCCCTTAGGGGATGAATTTCGAAAAATCGCTTTTTAGTGGATGTCCAAGTCATCATAGGGATGCACTGTAAAAATTTCAGCCCTATAGCTTTAGGGGTTTGGATAAACCCCATTTCACCCCCTTAGGGGATGAATTTCGAAAAATCGCTTTTTAGTGGATGTCCACGTCATTATAGGGATGCACTGTCAAAACTTCAGCCTTATAGCTCCAGCGGTTTGCGTAAACCCCATTTGACGCCATTAGGGGATGAATTTCGAAAAATCGCTTTTTAGTGGATGTCCAAGTCATCATAGGGATGCACTGTCAAAATTTCAGCCCTACAGCTCCAGCGGTTTGGGTAAACTCCATTTCACCCCCTTTGGGGATGAATTTCGAAAAATCGCTTTATAGTGGATGTCCACGCCATTATAGGGATGCACTGTCAAAATTTCAGCCCTATAGCTTTAGCGGTTTGGATAAACCCCATTTCACCCCCTTAGGAGATGAATTTCGAAAAATCGCTTTTTAGTGTATGTCCACGTCATTATAGGGATGCACTGTCAAAATTTCAGCCCTATATCTTTAGCGGTTTAGGTTGTGCGTTGTCTGTCAGTCAGTTTTTTTTATACAATAGAAAAAAAAGTAAAGAAAAAAAATCCCCTTACAACTTATTGAACCCCATTTCACCCCCTTCAACCCTTTTTTTCTCCATAAAAAGTAGCCTATGTCCGTCTCCAAGGTATAAACTATGTCTGTAGCAAATTTCATCAAAATCGGTCCAGTGGTTTAGGCGTGAAAGCGTAACAGACAGACAGACAGACAGACAGAGTTACTTTCGCAATGTAAAACTATTTGTCTTAAATAAAAATATACATCCCTTTAAAAAAATATGCTTTAAGGTTTTGGAAGTTAGTGGTCATGTAATTTTTTGTGTTAAGTACTTGATCACTAATTGAACTTACCGCATTTTCAGTATCACGTTATATTATTTCCAATAAAATTGTAGCTCACTAAAAATGCTGAAAATAAGCGAATGATGCAATATTTTTATGAGAACTCTTTTACTTAAACAAACTACTTAAAATCAACAAACAAAACTCGTGTTGTCACAAAATTATATCCGCAGGTGAGTGACCGAGCACACAGCACGAGCAAAATGCAGGGTGAATCGACGCAACGTGCATCAACCTTTTTCCTGTTATAAATTGAAACTCACCTCCCCCCCACACATTTCCCACTAGTGTCGTACGTCTGGGTCGACATGCGGCCACGGTGGAAATCCGACGCCAAGCCAAAACAACAACAATTTGTTTGCACGCGAAAGCCACAGCCAAAGATTTGGATATTCTTTGGATTTGAAAAGCGCGGCGCCATCTTTCAATACAAATGTCCTTCAATACAAATATCCCTAGGCAACAAGTGACCCGAGATACAAATATTCCTGAAATATGATTTCTTTTTCATATAAATTTTACGACGCAACAATCATAGCCACTTTCAAATGTGACGCATTTGATACATTTTTTCGATATTTTGTTTTTTTTGCGGTATTTTTCTATTCTGATGTGCTCATTTATGAGGGCAATAAAACAATAAAATTCATTTGTAACCATTATCACTTTGTCGGAGGGAGATGCAACCTTTGTATTCTCAAGCAAGAGTTAACCCTTCTAGCACAGAAGGCGCACTTTTCAGCTAAGCATGAAAATCTATATATGGGACATTCCACGTCAAATCGGACAAAATTTTTCGACCCCCCTCCGTTTTGGCTGAAATTTTTCAGGGACTTTGGGCATCTATTTAAGGCTACAAAAAAAAATTTTTTAGAATTTTTTCGACAATATATTGACAATAAAAATTAAATGCTTTTTTAGGGATTTTTATGAATTTTGACTTTCTTTCTCGATTTTGGCTCTATATCTTTCGTTGGGGTCAACGTTTTTGATATGTTTTACATGTTTTCAGGTCAGAGGGGTTGTTTACAAACAAATTTGCTGAAAAACATAAATATATTTTCGAATTCAAGGTCAAAAGGTCAAAAAATAGTAAAAAACTTTAAAATTCATTTTCTCAAATACCCCATCTCGAAAATGGACGTTTTTGGTGTCAAAATGTTCGGGAGAAGTCACTCTAACACCTCGATCAAAAATTTCGGTGGGCCCTTAAGGATTTCGAAAGTTATGAGTATTTGTTTATAATCTTTAATTTTTTACGATATTTATTGAATTCTTTGCCCTGGATATAGTTGAAACGTCTTCAATTTTCACCAAAACTTGTATAAAGGGTTTTTTTGGCGGCTGATTACGAATCTGCGGCCAGATTTTCAAAATTCAAAATGGCAGCCAAGATGGCGGTCCAAAATTCATTTCATGGAAAGAGGTTCAGTTTTTTGAATATCTGACCACAGATTCGTAATCAGCCGCCAAAAAAACTCTTTATACAAGTTTTGGTGAAAATTGATGACGTTTCAACTATATCCAGGACAAAGAATTCAATAAATATCGTAAAAAATTAAAGATTATAAACAAATACTCATAACTTTCGAAATCCTCAAGGGCCCACCGAAATTTTTGATCGAGGTGTTAGAGTGACTTCTCCCGAACATTTTGACACCAAAAACGTCCATTTTCGAGATGGGGTATTTGAGAAAATGAATTTTAAAGTTTTTTACTATTTTTTGACCTTTTGACCTTGAATTCGAAAATATGTTTATGTTTTTCAGCAAATTTGTTTGTAAACAACCCCTCTGACCTGAAAACATGTAAAACCTATCAAAAACGTTGACCCCAACGAAAGATATAGAGCCAAAATCGAGAAAGAAAGTCAAAATTCATAAAAATCCCTAAAAAAGCATTTAATTTTTATTGTCAATATATTGTCGAAAAAATTCTAAAAAAAATTTTGTTGTAGCCTTAAATAGATGCCCAAAGTCCCTGAAAAATTGCAGCCAAAACGGAGGGAGGTCGAAAAATTTTGTCCGATTTGACGTGGAATGTCCCATATACCATATCTATACACACACACACACACGCACACACACACACACACACACACACACACACACACACACACACACACACACACACACACATATATATATATATATAATGTCCTACGAGGTCGAGGAGCTGTAGACGAAGGATTTTACGAAAACGCTTTTTTTTACATAAATCGAAATTTCACCCATATTTTGCAAAAATTCGAGCCAAAAAAAATAATGAGTTTTCAGATTGCCAAAAGCAACATTTTTACCAAATAGAAAGTTTCTAGGTCGCATCAATAAAAAGAAAAAAATAAAAGAAAAAGAAGCGATTTTTAGAGGTTTTTAGCATTTTTCTCCATGTATAAGACACTAACCAATATTTTGTACCACATCAATTGAAAGATAATTTTAATACCTATAACTTTATAATTTAACTTTTTCGGATCCGAGCTCAACTTTTTGTTTTATTGGCGAAAAACCGGTTTTTTGACTTTTGCGAATTTTTTAGGTTAAGTTCGCCAATGCAGTTCCGTAAAAAAAACGCTATCATTCTTCAAATTAAGTGTTCTACACGCCCATATTTTTTTTTCCTGCCTTCAATTGTCTGGAGAATTTCCGTAGATTGATTGGACTATCAATAGTTCTAACATGCGGGAGGCATATTCAAGTAATGGTCTGACGATCAAAAGATTGCCACGGCAATTTCACATTTGCATTTGCTTTTAAGAGACTGCTTTGTTGCACAGATTATAATCAAATTGTTGACTTATCAAAGGGTTTCCGAACACTTTACGCAACCGTCAAAATTTTCTTAGAACACTTGATTCAAATCAAAAACCAGTCATTGACACTTTCGAATTTTATTATTTATTATGTACAAAAAACCTGTATACACTCAAAAAAATAATCGTCGCGACACCACACTGTACAATGCGAAATAGAAAGACGAAACGAAAATAACTGGCTTGCTTTCTATGAGAGCGAGAGAGAGACAGACAGGGAAACATGCGCACGCTGCAAGGCACAACTATACCAAAAAGTGTCGTTACAACTTTTGGTCTTAATTTTTTCCGTCTAGCCCCCTTTCGCAACGCGGGATAAGGAACTTCGTTCCAAAAATAATAATGAATATGGTTAATTTAGTGTATGGTAAGAGAGTAGGGGGGCAGGGCCCCCTATTTTGGGCAGGGGGTGTGGGTTGCAGAGCTCCCCAACTATTAAGCGGGGGACGAGGGTAGTAAAAGAGGGTATGGGGGGCGGAGCCCCCAAAATTGTAACCGTAACGTTAAAAGGGGGTATCGAGAAAGGAGATTCCAAAATGGGGTATGGGGGGCGTGGCCCCCCAAACGGGGGATGGGGGGCAGAGCCCCCATTCCATAGTAAGCGTACTTAATTTTTTTATTGCACCTTTTATTTTAGTAAAACATAGAAGATGATTTGTAATTTAACGTTCGACACGAGTACTGGTTTCACGATTTTGCTGAATCCTTGCGCATGTTGACCAATGCTAAGATTCTCCTGGGGAGTTCCTAATTTTAGGATGATTTCCAATTATACTTCCGGCATTAGTATTAAATTCACGATTTTGCTGAATCCTTGCGCATGTTGACCAATGCTAAGATTCTCCTGGGGAGCTCCTAGTTTTAGAAGAGCCTTTTGGATGAGTTCCAATGTTATTAGGCATATTATCGCGATTTGTGTTATAGTATATGCACTTTAAAAAAATTTCAAGTATCATTATTTTAAAAACCAAGCGAGAAATCGGAAAATTACATTCAACATTTTCGTGTTATTTAGAAGTGCATATCGTAATTACCTGAATAAATGATGACAAAGTTATTGAAATGTTTATGCTACATAAACTATCCTTCCTTATGATTTCTGCGGCCAGCATATACAATATGAAAATCATCAGCATAATCACTTCTATAATTTACTAAAAATTCAAGATCATCGAAACTGTGGCTGCTATAGTATACATTTACTCAAAATTGTTCTTTCCATGCATTTTTTACGTGTTTACCCCAAAATTTTGTTATTAGAAACATTAGGAAATGTCCCGTTATTGCAAAAAACAGTGGGTGTGTGTACTTATGTACACGCATTAGAAGTTATACTTCTTTGGCGTGATTTTAAGACTAATTTTTAATTTCTACACAAATATTTTATTGGATTCTTTCTATTTTCGTGCGTTGGAAGGTGCCAGCATTATGATGCCGACACGCTCAAGGCTGTCGGTTATACCGTATTCTAATCCTAACTAAAATCACCAACTAATTGGGTCATTAGGCCTAATTACAATTATCTTAAGATGGGCTTAAGATGCCTCATGAAATTCTCTTAAGACTGGCTAATTTTCTACCAAAACGTAATGAATGTTAAGCTTAATATGCGTCGCAAGCTGGATCAGCATTTATTTACCTGATAATACTACTGGTACTTCTAAGCCCAACTCAATTCTTTTTTGTTCATTTCCGTCTTAGCTTCTGATTGAGGAATTTAGCTTCTCCTCCACTTTAGTCAGTAGATCAAACGATCGTACCATTATAGTCTAAGACGTTCGTGGCACTTAGCCGTGCCTTTAGCTGTAGGTTACAGTGCAGCAGTTTGCTCGGCTAATTTCCGGCAATCCAAAAGGACATCGTCTGTGTCCTCTGTCACAATGAGGAATTCCAGGCGTTGCGTAGACTCATTTTGCCGGTATGCTCTCGTAACTCACCTGTTGGTTCATAGACCTTGGGTAGATTCATTACGTCACTTCCAAATTCTGTTCACTTCCCCAGCTTCTTCTTTTAGTTGTTACTCAATTAAATTGAGTGGGTTAGGGTAATTGAAATATGATACGAAGAGTTTCATACTAAGGACATTAATGAATCGGCAAATACAGCATCAACGCTTCCAAAGTTTGAGTGACAACACTCCGAACCTGTCCAAACACCATCATTGGACGCTTGACATTGGACATTCGTAGTTCGAGTAGCGGCCACAGTAACCCGAAAAAACCACCATGAATGTAAACAAAACTGGTCACCTTATCAATTTCATTCAATTTATTCACTCGGATCACTAACTAACTTATCACCGATAATGCACGTGCAGTATAAAATGTTAAAATACAATATTTTGCCACTTCTTACAAGTTAAAAACTTGTCGAGTCTATGATATTACACTACGAGTGAGAGAAATTATGCCTTCCATCCAGTAAAACTCCTCACCCACAAACAGCACACAATAAACACTAACGAATCTTCTTTTGTCCACGAAAAACCAAACATACGCTTAGCTGATGGCTCGAACATGAAATTTATTTCCCTCCATAGCCTCAGCATAAAAACCCCCTCACCCATCGACATCGTGAACCGGCATCGGCTGCGAGTTTTCATATGTCCATAGTAATCACGGTATTCAGAAACAAGGTAATGTAAAAGACTGTATACCGTATACGGTATTTTAGTGCTGATGTCACGTGGGGGATACTCCCCATATAAAATCGAAGCTGTTGTTGTTGTTTCAGCATTACGGCTGACGTCACCAGGCGCCCATTTTTTACGATATTCGAAGCTGCCGTCGCTTCTGTATACCGTGCATAATAATAATCCCAGTGCGCATGAAGAATGGAAGTTGAAATGCTTGCCCTCCATTGCCCATATCCTCAAGTTGCGTTGCGTTGCGAATTCGTCAAAATTCACCCTCATAATATTTTTCAAAACGCGCCTAAAGAAGTATAACTTCAAAAAATTAATAAAATGTTGTATTGTTGTATTAGTTCCCTGCGGTATGATTTTAGGGTCGGGAGGGGATGTGGTTGGATGCGAGGAGGGGATGTGGAGTTGTGCGAGCATTCTCTGGTAGTGTCCAAGTACGGAAATGTTCCGTTATTGCAAAAAAATATATATAAATTTTTGCATTACTTTAATTTCCTGCGGGCGCGATTTGATTTCCTGTAGGCTCCTTTGTTTGTAATAAGGGAGCTTGTCGTTTTCGTTCAAGGGTATCGCGCGGTAATAATACATTGTTCGAAAACGTAAAAGTTTCATTATTACGAGCTTTTTACCTAATGTATTCTTTCGCTCATCGGTGGAATTATGACCAGGCGATATTCGAAGATCCTACAAATAGCATGGAACACTACAATCCTACAAATAGCATGGAACTCCTGTACCTTTCCGGAGGATTGGACGGAAGGTATCATAGTCAAAATACCAAAAAAGGGGGACCTAACAATATGCGACAACTGGAGAGGCATCTGTTTACTATCTACTGTGGGCAAACTTTTGTCCCATATATTACTATCTAGGATAAGTGAGGCAGTAGACCGAACGCTTAGGAGGCAGCAGGCCGGATTCAGGAAGGGCCGCTCATGTATTGATCATATCAACACCTTACGAATAATAGTGGAGCAGTCTACTGAATTCCGATCCCCCCTTTACCTTGCTTTCGTAGATTATGAGAAAGCGTTCGACTCGGTCAATAGGAGCTTTATATGGCAGGCACTACGGCGACGTGGACTGCCTGATAAAATAATAGAATTGATAAAAGCCCTATATAACAATTCCAAATGCAGAGTTCTCCATAATGGAAAATTATCCGACAGCTTCGAGGTGAGCTCAGGAGTACGACAAGGATGCCTACTCTCGCCTTTACTATTTCTTATAGTAATAAATGACATCCTTGTCGGGGCTCTAGATAGTAGAACAGGCGGCATACAATGGGGTTTGTTAGACCGCCTTAAGGATCTCGACTACGCAGATGATATCTGTTTGCTGGCCCAGAGGCACCAGGACCTCAAAAACATGATTAACAATTTGGCAACAGAAAGTAGTCCAGCAGGCTTAAGGCTAAATCCAACCAAAACTAAAGAAATGCGGATAAATGCAAACACCATTGAACGGACTGCGCTGAATAACCGTGACGTGGAACTGGTCGATAAATTCTGCTACCTCGGTAGTTTTATTACCGAAAATGGCGGTGCAGAAGAAGACGTCAGTTCCAGAATAAATAAAGCACGAGGCGCATATGCATGCCTGTTTCGCATATGGAGATCAACGGAGATCTCAACTAACACCAAATTGCGGCTGTTCAACTCCAACGTGAAGGCAGTACTTTTGTACGGTTGCGAAACATGGAAAGTCACCCAATTCATCACAGGGCGCCTACAAGTCTTCATCAACAGATGCCTTCGTCGTATCCTAAAAATCCGCTGGCAGGATAGAATTTCAAACGAAAAACTATGGCGCCGTGCCGGCCAAGAAAGGATAGACGACCAAATCAGGCGAAGGAAATGGAATTGGGATGGCTACACCTTGCGACACGAAAACGAAAATCTAGCCAAACAGGCCCTTGACTGGAATCCGCAAGGATCCCGTCGAGTAGGACGACCTAGAACAACGTGGAGGGGAACCCTACTAGCAGAAGCCGCAACAACTGGGAGATCCTGGTCGGAGCTGAGAGCTGTCGCGCAAAACAGAGTGCGCTGGAGGGCAACTGTTTCCGCCCTATGTCCCATGAGGGATAAAATTAGCGCAATGAAATGAAAAATGTCGATCCTGAAAGGAGTGCGCAAAACGGGTGTTTATCCAGGTCTACTATCGCTGACTGGTATAATTATTGTAGAGAGGTGGTCGTTATATATCAGGTAGATCGACTGGTAGCGATTGGACAAATAGGAGGCCCTGGAAAAATTGTACAGATTGATGAAAGTAAATTTGGAAAAAGAAAGTACAACAAAGGTGAATATTTCATTTCTGATAGCTTCTTATTGTTTCTGTATGTTTACGTTTCTCGTCATGCGATCGGTAAATATTTTGTTGGTATTTTTTCAAACTAATATTGTGGTAAGACCTATGGGGTGCGACAGCGAGGGAGGCCCAACCTTCGCTGGAAGGATGGCGTGGACCAGGACGCTCAGAGTTTAGGGATGCCAAACTGGATGACATCGGCTCAGAATCGGGACCGCTGGAGAGAACAGTTGCGCGAGGCCAGGACCGGATCCCGGTTGTAGAGCCGTTAAAGAAGAAGAAGAATATTTCAGGTCGTCGTGTGGAAGGATATTGGGTGCTTGGCATGATTGAGGACGGAAGTGAGGATCTCAGGCTTGAGGTTTGCCCGGATAATGTTCGAAGTCTTGATGTCTTGGTACCTTTAATAAAAAAGCATGTGGCTGACGGTACCACTATACATACCGATTGTTGGCGTGCTTATGACTGTCTGGGAGAACATGGTTACATATGTACATAAAAAAGTGAATCATTCCGGCCCGGACAATCCATTCGTTGGTACTGATGGAACCCACACCCAGCGAATCGAGGCCGAATGGCGAGTTGTGAAATCTTTTTTCAAAAAGATAATCGCCGTAATCCTGGCAATTTTTCGGATTTTATCTTAGAGTACATGTGGAGACGGTCTGTAGTTCGCAATAAACAAGACCCTTTTTTCAGGTAATTAATGCCGTGAAACATGTATACAAACCATGATAATACCTTTTAAATAAAAGCGAAATTGTTCTTTTCATGTATTTTTTACATTTTTACGCCAAAATTGTGTTATAACGGGACATTTCCGCACTTGCATACTTCGAGAGAATGCTCGCACAGCCTCCTCCACACAACCCCACTCCCTCCAAGCCACAAATCATGCCGCAGGGAACTAAACCAGAGCAAAAATTTATATTGGAATAACGGTACTTTTCCGCACTTGGACACTTTAAGGGGAGGCTCGCCCACCCCTCCCCTCTCGTTATAAATTTGCCCCTCCCCCGAATCGTACCGCATGATACTAAACCGTAACCGCTTGCAGTTTCGGCTATTTTCTGCGCAAAACGATTACTCAAAAATTATGGAAAAACAAAATAAAGACCTCGATTCCCAGATCCGGCGGGTCGGAAGTGAGTGCGGATTTGACACTTTGCGATTCTCAAATCCTCAACCGCAAATTTCTTTTTGACATTTTCCGCGCTGTAGAAGTGTGATCCGCAACAAATTTTCTGCAGATTTTAAACCACAAATGCGCCCAAGATAATCCGACATCGGGTATTTCATTAGCGTGTGAGTCATCACTCCGAATTTTTGATTTAATTGAATCCGCGACTGCGAATTTGAGAATCGCAAAGTCTCAAATCCGCACTCACTTTCGACCCGCCGGATCTGGGAATCGAGGCCAATAATTCGAATGTGTCAAATTGAAAAAAAAAAAAAAACACATCACACATGTAAACACTATATAAAACGAATCTAAACATTTTTCTTCGGATTGGAGGCAAATCTAATATGTGATGCACTTTGCACAACAGAATTAGGTGTATTATTTTACTTAAACATACATATATTATTGTTAAAAATTCGGCTTACCGCACCTTTTGTATTAATTTACACTTCAATTTACCTTTTTTTTATTTTTAAAGAAAAAATCACGCACGCACTGCACTTTTCTTTAAATGGAGAACATCTATTGAAAAACACAGGCACCTGTTTATCCATAGCATATGCACGTGCACGCACACAAGTACCCCACTTTGCAATGAGACCAACACCAATAATTACCCGCCAAGAATTTGAAAGAATTCATATATTTTATTTGCACCCCATCTATGACAAAGAATAGTGAACACCATCTATGGCAATATTACATTACTCTTCGTTTTACCTATGATTATCAATTTCCATAAAATATACAAAAAACATTTCATAAATAATAGAAAATCTGTTGTCATAATTCAGTTGTTTACTTTCTTCGAAACTTTATACATATCTTCCATTGGAATGTACCTTTTTACGTAAGCATGAATAAATATGTTTATTGCCACATTCCTACAAGCTAGTGTTTGGAGTAATGGGAAAGCGCTAGATCGGGGTTCGAAAGGACCAGGGTTCGATTCTTGGTGAATACCAAGAAAAAGCGTAATTAATGGCTAGTCTCTAGGCAGAACATCCCACTTTTGTTTTGTTATTCTGAAGAGATACATACAAATTTAGTTAATAAAAACGTAAAAATATGCTTTTAAACAAAGGGCTGCAAAATTTTGTAGATATGGGGCAAATCGTTTGTAAAATTTTTGTAAAATATTAAAAATTCTGAGAAAAATCACTTCCTTATATTGATGGACTATAAGGACGGTATTAAATACATTGTTCGTGCAATTAAATTTATAAATTTTCATTCATTTCAGTAAGCGTTTATATGCCCTGGTAAAAATTAGATATCTACTTTTCGTTTTAAACCTACCAAATGTTTCGTTTAAATAATACATATTTTTTGTGACAAATCCACAGCGAAGTTCGATAAAACTGAATTTTTGTTTTGGTCTACAGCACCACCTACATGACTATAAACTAGAATAAAATGAACAGCATATAAAATATGCATATAAACAAATAAATACCTACTTTATATTATTTCCGCGAAATTTCTTAATGATTTATAAAGCCGCCGAAGAGCCATAAAAACTCAAGAAAATGATTTTTTGCACTTTTAATTAAATAAATGTTTATGTTCTCCTGAGTATCATTATTAAATAATATAATTTAGTGAGAAATATAAGGCTGATTTACGAGTTGTCGGACGATACTCGCTATCGCCGGATGTACTATTAATATTAAGTAATATTAGTAATGAAGCGTCCTTATTAGCATTCGACGCTATCTCCGAACGTATCTCCGAATTTTTATCCTCCCATCCGGAGTGCGAAATCATTGTTGCGGGTGATTTCAACGTTCACAACGTAAATTGGCTGAATTACTCGAATGGCACCAGTGTTTCTGGCAGGGATGCCGAGCTCTTTGCTGAGACCAATAACCTGCACCAAATAGTGAAACAGCGTACGCGTGTTCCTGACACTGCGGGGCAAGGGGCACATCTCCTTGATCGTTTTCTTACCTCCCACCCAGCACGTTATTCCGTTGAGGTCGATTCGCCTATTGGCAACTCTGATCACTGTCTAGTCAGCGCTTACTTCTCCTATCCATCTCCAACCCCAACAGCGCCAGCTCCTAGGAGAACTGTTTGGCATTATGGAAAAGCCAACTGGTGGGGGCTGATTCGATTTTTCCGAGCTACTGATTGGGATTTGTGTTTTCAGAACCGCGATGTTAATTTTGCGGCTCTCTGTATTACCAAAATTATACTGGCCGGAATGCGTTTATTCATTCCCCATTCTTCCAAATCCATTAAGCCTAGGCAATATGGATGGTTCAATCGTGAGTGTACGAGCGCAATCAAAAACAAAGAAGCCGCCTACAGACAGTACAAAAATTCTCCGACCGAAACATCTAGACGAGAGTACATCAGGTTGAGAAACTCTTGTAAATCCACCATCAAGAGAGTCAAAGCATTATTCGATGACAGACTGAGAGGTAAGCTCATAAACTCCACTGCTGGCAGTAAAAACTTCTGGTCCTTGGTAACCTCCATCAGGAAGAATTTCACTTCACATTCAACGCCTCCATTCTTTTATAACAAACAGGTGATAACAGAAAGCAAACCCAAGGCCGATCTACTTGCACTTCTGTTTGCCGAGAATTCTTCCTTACCCGATGCTGTCATGCAACCCCCCACCATCGAGTGTTCCGCCCACTCAATGGATAGAGTTTTCTTCAGGACGCGTGAAGTGTATAAATGTCTCAAAGAGCTGGACTCCAACAAAGCCACTGGTCCCGACAAAATTCCCCCTATAGTTCTTAAAAAATGTGCCTCACCTTTGGCTAAACCTCTGCGCAAACTTTTTGCACTTTCATACTTCTCCGGAGTTTATCCTGACTCCTGGAAACTGGCTCATGTTCAGCCCATACCGAAAAAAGGTGAAGCTAGTGACCCTACTAACTACCGCCCAATAGCAATTACTTCTATTCTCTCCAAAGCTATGGAGACAATAATAAAAAGGAAGCTTATGGAATATCTTGAATACAACCAAATATTGAACGACAAACAATACGGCTTTAGATCGAAAAGATCTACTGGCGACCTCCTCGTTTGCCTAACGGAGCACCTCAGCCGAAGTATACACCGATTTGGTGAATCTGGTCTGGTTGATCTGGATATCTCCAAGGCTTTTGACAGAGTATGGCATCCCGCTCTGTTGGCTAAACTCCAAGCTATTGGTATTGACTCTGTTCTGAAGAACTGGATTGAGAGCTTCCTTTCAGGCCGTTCAATCAAGGTAGTATTGGATGGCGTCGAATCAGACCCCCACCACATCTCCGCAGGTGTTCCCCAGGGCTCAACTCTATCACCAGCTCTCTTCCTAGTTTTTATAAATGACCTGCTCTCAGTCCCCTCCAACTCACTCCACAGCTTTGCTGATGACGGTACTCTACGTTACTCCTATGGTTTTGATAATGTAACACAAGCGCGTGCCAGACCTTGTCTACATCATCGCCAACTGTTGTCCAATTCCATCAACAGGGACATCGAACGAATTCTTGATTGGGGCCACAAGAACCGTGTCGAATTTAATGCGTCAAAAACCAAGTACTGTCTCATTTCCAATAAAACTTGCACCGAACCGCTTTCTATTTCAGTGGACAACAAGACCGTAACGGCAGAACCCTCTCTAAACATCCTAGGCGTAACATTAGCTGAAGATCTGCGCTGGAATAACCACATATTCCAAAGTTCTAAACAAGCATCCCAGTGTCTAGGATTCCTCAAAAGGTGCAAATTTCCCCTTCAGCCGTCTGCCAGGGCTATAATTTACAAGTCCTACATTCGTCCCCGTCTTGAATACAACTCGTATATCTGGGCCGGGGCCCCAAGAACCATCTTAGCTTGGCTGGACAAGGTGCAAAACCGCGCTCTCAAACTTATTGGTGACAGCGCCATTTGCTCTTCAATTGACTCATTAAGCCACTGTAGGAATGTAGCAGCTCTTGCAAAATTTTATCGCTTTTTTCATAATGATTGCTCCACTGAAATAAGTAACCTCATGCCTCCACGGCAACATTTTTCCCGCAACACAAGACTTGCCCGCTCGGCTCACCCCCACAGTTTACAGCCCTTATCTTCGCGCACACTCCGATCTAGAAATTCGTTTATAACAAGAACCACTCGTCTGTGGAACAACCTTCCAAAGACAGTATTCCCGAACTCATACAACATCCAAGAGTTCAAACGCAAGGTTCATCGCCACTTTCTGCAACACCCCCTTGACTCCCCCTAACCTATTATGTCCTTCTCTCTATCTTTCGAGCTAAGCTTACTACTGGACATTGTACCATGACCTAAACGACATGACGTACTAGTAGTACAAAGGGTGACACCTGAGCTTAGACTATCACATAAAAAAAAAACTCGCAAGTAGAATTACAATAATGCGAGTACGAATCTAGTTCACTATGTCAAATTTTATAGTTTTGACACAATATATGACAAAAGTAACAACATTAATTTTCTATATTTAATTTTTTATATTAATGCAAATAATGGCCCTTTTCATAATTGCATGGTTGCGCAAATCGATCATTTGCATGGTATTCAAAAAAGCAAATGTGCAACTATCATTTGTTCAGAACTGCAACCTGCTTGACAGGTCTGCGCAAATCTTGCAACTATTTTTGTACGCATGCTTATCTGATTAAAGAAGAAGAAAAGTGTCAAAAGTGAAATTTTGGCAGAAGATTTTCAGTTTTTCGATATTATTAGGGTGTTTTATTTTAATTTAAATTATTATTGAAATTATTATGTATTCTATAGCGAAAATAATGAAGAAGAGGTTTGGAACACCCCAAGGATAAAACTTCTTTTAAACGAGAGATTAACGAGCTAAAAGACACATAATTTATCCTTCTTTTTCGCTGTGAAGTTTCAAATTTTCGGACCGGATCTAATGAAGCCGAGTTATCTATCTACAAACTGACAATAACATTAATCACATTTTCTTGATCCATTTTTTCGTTTTATTTTTCAGCGGTAAACAAACTCAGACAATGAAGGAAAAAAACTCGACATCAAATTAAAATTTCAATTTTTCCAAATTCTCTCGTCTCGTATTATCGCAAATCGCTGCATTGTACATTGCGGCATTTGAACACACGATATGGAAAACGTTTTGACAGTGCGTGCGAGACTCGTCTCGTTTTCGCATCGCACTCTCGCAACATTGTAAATCAGCCTTAATTAAAACATGTTACACCGAAGTAAAAAAAAAGCAAAGAGGTGCCAAGGGACACCCGGATGGAACGAAGTTCCTTTCGATTAATTAGTGAAGGAATTGTATTAAAAATTTTGTTTTTAAGTTATAATACTATTTTTAAACTCTTTTCTTTACTTTCACTTCGGAGCATCAAATCTTGTAACGTTAATTTAACCGCCTTTTACTCAATGCAAATGGATGAAACTTTGCAGGCATACATATTCCCGATGACAATACACGAATATGACATTTTGTTACATTTTTTGTTGTTGATTTTGTTGTTGAGTAACAAAAAACGATTTTTAATAAAAAATGCTTGGAATTATTCGTTCTACTCAATGTAGAGTCTTAAAATTCACTTCCCTTCAATAAAAATTGGTAAAAATTAACAGACATGTGTATTTCCGACGAAAACACACGAAAATGATAGTTCCAAATTAAAAATGGCGGCCAAAAAAATATGATGGATTACATTTTTCTTTACAAGCCACTCGTTCGATATGGGTATCAAATGAAAGGTTATAACAAGTTGAATACAATTAGCGTCATCCTAAATTCAAAATGGCGGCAGAAAAATGGCGGCATAAAAGTGGCGGCCAACACAAAACAGAGGATCAATTTTTCTTTACAACGCGCTCGGCATGGGTATCAAATGGAAGGGAGTGACAATTAGAATACTGTTGTCTGTGTCCCGTCATTTCAATTCAAAATGGCGGCCAACACAAAATGGCGGTTTACCCTTTTATTTACTTCGCTCTCGGTATGGATATCAAATGAAAGTGTATTAAAGTGAGTAAGAAAGTAAACTGTATGACGTCGTTTTAAATCAAATATGGCGTTCACTAAAAAATGGCGGAAGACATAACATAGCTACCAATAGCAAATAAAAATATGATTTAAAAAGATGCAAAAAAATATGTTTCCGGTTTTTAGTTTTTATTGCTCCAGCCAGTATACGCGAGCACACTACCTTTCAAAATGTAAAAAAAAACGTAGAGCGCTATTAGATTTTTGAGGGGTCATCAAATTGTGCATTTTTGGGCTGCACTTGAGAACTGTTGTAAAGAAACAAATACAAAACATGTAAAAAAGTTTCCTTATTTAACATGATAATCTAATTAAAAGTTTGGAAATTGTAATGTATTAATTAACGCTATTCGTTACTAAAAAGTAAAAAATAAAAAAAAGAAAAAAAAATTTTAAGAAACTCTTTTCTTTACCTTAATATATTGATCAGCTGTGAACACAAAATTAATATAAATACTAAAAAAATCGACTAAAAGGTAAAAAATAAGAAGATTTTAAACAATATAAACTTTTAAATCAAAATGGAAAAAATCTCACACATTCCTTAAAGAAAAGCGTGGGGCGCCCATACCAACCTGAACTTAAAAAAACATGACTGCCATGAGTACATTTTAACATTTCAGACAGCTACGAATTTTCACTAATTGAGCATTTTGTTTTACGTGGGATGACTACATTGACACTTCTGACGTTCCCGCACTCAGACCGATTTTCAGACTCCTACTGAATAAACTCACCACCCCTTTGTGTGACGCTTACCCCGCCCGGAACCGCCGCGAGGCATTACTTCGGGCAGGCGTCACCACCATGACCCTTTAGGTGTCCCTTCTTCGCCTTTCTCTGTTTCTTGTGGCTTCTTCTTGCCTTAACTTTCTGTGAATGGCCTTCAGGGTTTCTTCCACTTTCTTCCACATTTCCTCGGATCTCATCATATGCTCTACGATGTTTTCCGGCGTTAGTGGCGCCTGGGCCGTTTCTTCTAATTTCCGCCCTTTCCTCGGCGTATCTCGAGCAGGCAAAGAAGACGTGCTCTGCGTCTTCTTCCGTCGCTGGGCATACCGGACACAACGGTGAATCAAGCGGTGGAGGTATTTCCTATACCCCCCATGTCCGCTCAGGAACTGCGTGAGGTCGTAACTTACTTCCCCACGTTCCCTCAAAACCCATACTTCCACGTTAGGGATAAGTCCAACGACCCTTAACAGACTCGTCCCATTTCCCCTGCCATTCCCTTAAGGACTCACAGCGCGCAATCTGCCGCCGTACCCTTCTTGGCTGTCCCCTACCATATTCTGGGTCATAGAGGCGCATGCCCTCCCTCGCCAGAATATCTACAGGAATCATCCCCGCAATCACGCACGCCGCATCGTCGGACGTGGTCCTGTACGCGCAGCAAGCGCGGAGTGCACTTAACCTATATGCGGCCCTCCATTTCCTGCAATTTGCAGTCCTGTTTAACGCTGCTGCCCACACTGGCGCTGCGTATAACAGGACTGAGCTGACCACCCTCCTCAAGAGGAGGCGGCGACTCGGTCTAGGGCCCCCAACATTGGGCAGCATTCTTGCGAGTGCTGCACAAATCGCAGAAGCTTTGTCGTGCCCTCCAAGTGCGCTTTGAAATTTAGCCTCCGATCGATCATCACTCCCAGGTACCTTAGAGCGGGCTGTGAGTGGATGATCTGTTCCCCCACCTTGATCCTCACGGATACTGGCTTTCGCCGTTTGCTGATCACCACTGCTTCAGTTTTGTGCTCAGCAAGCTTCAACCCAGCGCGTTCTAACCACGCTTTTATTCAATCAATCCCAATCTCGAAGATGATGGCTAGGTGGTCGCTGTGCGTGTACAAATCGCTCACCTGCCATTGTAGGTCCTTGGCCACTGAATCGCTCACGTAAGTGATGTCAATTACAGACGCTCTCCCACCCCTTTGGAAGGTGTTTTCGCCTCCGGTATTAACCAACACCACATTTAGTCGCGAGAATACTTCTAGGAGTATGCGCCCTCTTGCATTCGTTTGTCGACTGCCCCATTCGACAGCCCAAGCATTGAAATCACCCGCTAATATTGCCGGGTGATGGCGACTCGCGTCGGCGGCTAACCTTTCCAACATCGACTCGTACTCGTCTAGTGTCAGGCTTGGCGCCGCGTAGCAGCTGTAGACGTGTATTCCGCCTACTTTTGCCCGCGTGAAGCCATTCTCTGGGCTTCTCATGGTATCTTCCATGGCTCGGCTCCAGCACGTCCATATCGCTGACGTGCCGCTGCTATCATTTATCCAGACGCCGCTGTGCAGGTTTCTATACTGCTCGCAGACGATTGCGACGTCGATTTTCTCCTCATAGACTGTCTGTGCCAGCAGATCTTGTGCCGCTTGACAGTGGTTCAGGTTTATCTGTAAGAACCTTATCTTCGCTTGCTTTTTAGTGCCTCCTTGTACGCCGGACATCTACTACCTCCGGTCACGTGCCCACTATCCCTGCCCTCTACCTCCCTACAAATTAGGCATTTGGCAGCTTGGTCACACTCCTTTACTTTGTGACCCTCTTTTCCGCAGCCTCGGCACAGCCTTCCTCTATCCTGGCTGCTGCTGCAGTTTCTCGCTATGTGACCGAACTTCATGCATTTGAAGCACGGTTTAAGCGATACCCGCCTCCGCATTCGGCGTACCACCCAGCCGACTCGAACTTTACCTGCTGCGATAGCCTTCTTCGCAGCTTCAACAGGCAGGCTTATAAACTAGTGCTGTGTCGTTCGCGAACGATCCGTTCGTTCTGAACGGAACAGCGTACTGAGCCAAATGAACTGGTTCACTAAGTAGTACATGTTCCGTTCTTCCGTTCAATGGTACTGCACTGGTTCAGTGGTTTCATGAACGAAAAGAACCAAATGTACGGGTCTCTAATGAAAAGACCTGAACTGGAATGATCTGAAAAAGAGCGAATGAATTAATGAATGATGCATACATAAGGAGTGAGATATCTTTCTCAAAGAGCTTTTTTGGTTGTATTGTTGATGATATTATTCAAGATGTGAGAGATTTGGAATTTCTCTCTAAGCAATTCTAATTGGAAATAGACATTTTGAAATAGATGAGAGTTGAGAAAATTTTTTGAAGAACATTTAAGATTTAGGGAGAGTTCTAATTAGATATATTATACAAATTTAAATTATTATTCGACCTTAGGAAGATTATATAAAATTTAACGAAAAGGGGAATTTAAGGGAAATAGGATTGTTTTAATTTTATTTGAATAAAATGTAGGATATCTTAAGGTAAGTTAATTAGTTGAAACTGAAAGTTTGATTTTAGTAGGAAATTCATTGACTCTTATCACTAGCAAAAATGTTGTTTAGTATTTTATTGAAATATATGTGTTTGTTCGTAGTTGTGTTTTAGGGCACTCCATGTTTTGACGTTTTCACCATATTTAAGGCCAATGAACCGAATGAACGGATCTTTTGAATGGTTCTTTTTAGTGAGCGGAACCAAAAGAACCAGTTCACTGAAAAGAGCCATTTTGCCCACCACTATTATAAACGCCGTCTGAGTGCCCCCCCCACGACTCTCTTAGCCTGAGGACATCCTTTTCCTCGACCGTCAGACCTAGCTGGGTCCTCAGTGCTTCGCAGACCTCTTCCTTGGTTGTGTTTCGCGTTTTAAGCCTTAATTCTGGAAAAATTAAAAAAAAAAACAACAAAATTTTAAAAAACTACAAAAAAAAACACAAAAAACAAAAAAAACTTTTGGAGTGTAAATCCGACCGTGCAACCTCCTCGTGGTACACTCTGGGTAATGCCAAAAGCCAGAAACGCTAAATAGTCCATTCAAAACGCGGGGGGAGGGGGTGTTCCAAAATAACACTGTTAAGAAAATCGAACCCTAAAGGTTTTTGGGGTCGCTGATCACGAAAATCGGGGGTCACCCTTAAAAATGCAAAAAACACCCCTTTTTAGGGGGTTTTCGCGATTATTTCAATAATAATGAAGACTAATGCAATGAAATACACTTTTTTTAATATTTATTTGCGAAGGTGGTTGATTTGTATTAAATCAAGGCGAACTTTATGATAAGGGGTAACCCTAAAGGGTTGAAACCACCCCTAAATCGGCTAAAAATAGAAAAATTGTAAAAATTACTTTTTTTGCTTCAAATTCGATTGTGCAAAAAGGACCGCGGGACCCCGATTTTCGTAATCAGCGACCCCAAAAACCTTTAGGGTTCGATTTTCTTAACGGTGTTATTTTGGAACACCCCAACGCGCGTTTTGAATGGACTAAAATCCAGAAACGAAAAAATCCAGAATCCTGTATTAAAAATCCACAAACGACAAAATCCAGAAGTGACAAAATCCAGAAGTGACAAAATCCAGAAACGACAAAATCCTGATTTTTACGAATCAGCAAAACTACTAATTTAGTGGCTACAAAAGTGCAATTATTCGCACCTAGTGGAATTTAAGGTATTTAAATGATGTATGTATTTCCAAATAAACATGTATATTTCTCAAAACTAATAAAAATGAATTCTACAATACAACTAACTGCATACAATTTTTATTATAAATGGAACAAACTATAATCCGCAATCCGTTTTTTGGATTCAATAGCATGAATTATATATAAACGCAGAATTCAACATATTTTTAGTCCAACCCTTGTTGAACTACAAAAATTGTAAACAGTGATTAATAGATTCCTTAAGCATAGTTCAGCCCTTTAAAAATTCTTAACGGAAGAGAGAAAAAGAAAGGTACAGAGTGTATGAGCAAATTGAAATATCATTCCTACGAAAGTACCAAAGTGCGCAGAAGTGTTTTATTATACGAGAACTCGGGAATTTCCCTTTTAAATAAAAAAACGGATACATAATTAGTGATATAGGCTTAAGAAAGAAAAAAGTGTTATTTTATTGACGTTTTTGTAAATATTTTAAATCTAAAACAATAATTTTTTATTTCATTAGATGGAAGATAGTTGTTGTCGAGTGACCACTTCGAATAAAGGTCGTAATAAATTGGAACTGAATGGCTATATAGTATTTACCATGTCGACAAACAAATTTATCCACAATAAATTGGATATGTGAAAAAAGAAAAGCTTTTAAATGTACAGCGAGACTGACAACAAGTGGAGAAAATTATTACGTTAAAAAACCGCCATCTTCATACAACCATGACCCTATGGCTTCAAACGTACATATTTATAAGGCCAACGCATATTTAAAGAACAAATCATTAGAAACGTATCAAAACCCTTCCCAGGTGATTTCGTCTACAGTTTTGCAATGCGAAAGATCTAGCCGTAAATACCTGCCCACAACATCTGCACAAGCGCGAAAAATTCATAGAACAAGAAGGAAACGTTGTTTAAATGAACCTAATAATACAGGTGACATTATTATACCTGATTATTTAAAAGTTGTGGAAGGCGAACAATTCTTAATTGCACAGGAACATGATCGGGCGATTTTTTTATTCTGGATTTCTCTGGATTTTGTCGTTTCTAGATTTTGTCACTTCTGGATGTTGTCTTTCTGGATTTAGACTTTCTGGATTTTGTCTTTCTGGATTAAGACACATATCTATAAAAAGAATACTCGATGGAATATTCGGAATAGAATAAAGAAACGTACCGGGAATGACAGTAAACAAACTGCAGAAAAATTGTGATTTAATCAAAAGAGTTGTGTATTTTAAGATTATTGTGGGACCTATATGTAAACTATAATAAGATTAGACATTTGATGTCTCCTGGGGTCCATTTGAAATTATTATTATCCATATCTGAAATTATTATTATTATTAGAAATACTTTTAAAAATGATAGCAAATAAATAATTACCAAGGGCCATGGCTGCCGCTTTCTTGCCAAATGACACAATTATGACAGTAGTATATTTATATTATGTTATATTAGTAAGGTTAATTTCCTTTAGTCTAAAAGTGTTCCACCTCAAGAGGTAGTTTAAAAAGAATATATTCAAAGTATTACGGGTGAATAAAAAAACGCTTCATATGTCAATTCGAAACTTGAGAATGAATAAAGAAACCAGGGTTTCGAACCCGAACCGAACCCGAACCCTGAACCCGCTCCGGTTCAAGATTTTTTAAAATTTTTTGAACCCGAACCCGGACCCGAACCCAATCAAAAATTCGGTTCAGGTTCAATTTTTAACGGCAATTATTTAAGTGTGCGGCGCTTAAAAATTTAAATTTCAGATTTCGCAGAATTTTCTTTTTCTTTCAAACAAGATTTTTAGAGGTGAAACCAAAAAAATGACGCCGAGAAAAGACTCGATATCCATGCGCACTAGAATCCCCGCATGCCATTCCCGTCCCTTAGCCTAGTTCGCAACAAATTTCGAAGGGGAAATTTGAAAATACATAAGCACGTTTCTTATCCATATGTGGGCAATTTCTTTTTGTGTGCAGTTTTCATTTCCGCAGATGCGCGCTCCGGCGTCATCTTTTTTGGTTTCACCTCTATTCTTTGTTTTGTTTTTGCTGGGAAAAAGCTTGAACCAGAACCCGAACATGAACCCACTAAATTTCAGGGTATTGAACCCGAACCCGTACCCGCACCCAAAATTTACAGGGTTCAAAACCCTGAAAGAAACGCATTTTCTGTCTATTCCTTATATTCAGAATATTCCGAGTGAATAAAGAAACGCTTCATCTGTCAATTCGAAACTTGGGAATGAATATAGAAATGCATTTTCTGCCTATTCCTTCTGCGGAATGAATAAAGAAACACGCCCGGTATAAATCAAGAATAGCTTTGTTCCAGAACTTGACTGTGGGATGTCGCGGGAGCGAATTCACCCAAATTGTGTTTCTTTACTTTCTCATGCAAGAAAAAGCGGGGAAATTCTCGCTTCCCCTCGTGCAGGAATTAGCCGGAGGTCCCTATAATAGGTTTATTATAGTGCATTTTTTTAATAAATATGGTAAACAAATTGCTGCGTATATCACCTCTGCTCAAAAAAATCTGGAAGTTTTGAAGCTGAGATTGGCATGTATGTGTCATCAAGTGTGTGTAGGTTCAACCCAGTCATAAACGGACATCGAGTTGAAACTGGGTCCACTCAACCCAACTCAGCTATCCTACCTGGATTGAGTTGAATTATACCTCATATACGCAGGTTGAATTGAAATTGGGTCGAAGCGACATGTATCTTGTTTGTTTACTATTCGTGAAGTGCGCAGTCGGCGTTAGTTTTGTGTTTGATGTTTTTTCTGGTACAGGAAAAATAAATTATTTCATTCTAAATTTTTACGTATTTATAAATGAGAATTTTCCACAAAAATTTGAGGTTATGTTTTGAATCAATTCAACTCTATTTCAACACAAAGTGAACTCAACTCAACTTCATATACGGTGGTCGAAATTTCAACTCAATCTCGACTCAACTTTTCGACCTAGTCATAAGGCCCCCATCCACGGTCACACAAGTGTGCGACATACGGCCAACATCGAAATTATTTCATAGTATGCGTGTGTAAACTACAAATTTTCGAAGTTGGCCGCCGTATGAAGCAAATATTCGTCGGGTTTGATTTTTCCTTCACACCTGCTTCATTGTATGGGTGAATTTTTGCGAACGAGAGTGTAAAATACGTAAAACACGATTTGTTTTGGTTTTTTTTAACACTCAAGAAATTTTTTTTCATTTAAAAATATCAACATGGCGGATACGATTAGGCAATTGCACATAATAATTTTTAAAAATTGTTTTTAAAAAAGCACAAGATTTTTATTATTATTGTCGCTCACACAAGTGTGAAGCAATTTTTGCTCGTTGATGGCCTAGAAATGTCAAAACTTCTATGTGTGTGTAAATGGCAGTTCTTCTTCGAAAGATGTTCGTCACACATGTGTGACCGTGGATGGGGGCCTATAAACGGGGTAAGTACTTATGAACACAATGGGGCTATAAGTACGAAAAAACCGGTTTTACAGGCAAGAAACGAGGGAAGAGAAGGGAAAGAAGGTGCGCTTGACGAATCTTTAACGAAAGAATTTTCATCCAGAAATTCCCTGGGTGAAAACTAACACAAATGCACATTTCTTTCTCTTCTCTTTCTGACAAATGAAAATAAAGAAACGCCGCTTACTACACTCACAGTCAAAGCTCTCATATATAAGGAATTATCTAAGCTGAAGACAGCCTCGTGTAGCATTAAATAACGAGACTCAAATCTGAGTTCGGCCGACTTCTTGAGTCTCTGTGTAGCACCCCCCATTCAGACGGTGCACATTCATGGCAAGTAAAACCGGTTTTATAGATGAGAGAGGGAAGGGAGCGGAAGAACTTAACGAAACATTTTTCACGCAAAAGCAAACGCGTGAAAACTTACACACATATAAAATGTTACTTCTATCTCTTTAGCTCTGTTTTTGTCTGACAAGTGAATTTTATTTACAATACATTTAAACGTTCCTGCAAAGGTTTTGAAATGTTCTAAACACAATTACGTCCCGTGTGTGTTCCGAGGGGTTGAATAAAACCGATTTTGCTCAGCACACTTATGGCAGTGTCTGAATAGCCCCAATGGCAGCTTTGGATTCGGATTCGATTCCATTCCGAAGATGAAGCCACAATCAAATGATATTTGATTTTCGAAGCCGCGTCGGTTTAATTTGCTTGGAAAATCGAAGTGAGTTGTCCGATAATTTAAATTCAACTCAAGAATCATGGATTTTGAGGAAAAATTAATCGAGTTGGTTAAGGAAAATCCATGTATATATAAAAAAGGGTGGAAACAATCAGTGGTGTTTTAGGTATTCCGTTTCGATTGGTGTATTGAATTTTTTACCAACTTTTGGTGGAGCAGCGCCAGGAAGTTATTGAAGCAACTAACACTCATTCTTAAAGTTTTCAAAATTGTTTCATGATTCCAAGATTTTATATGTTGATAGATAGTTTCTTAGAACCCACTTTCCTTCCTTTGCAGAAATATTTCTTTTGACCAGAATCGCCTATTTTTTTTTCTTTAATTTTAAATAAACGTATGTTGCTACTACCATTAATTTAATAATTTCCTCTCGTTTATTTTCCATTATAATTTCACAAAGTTTATTTAATGTAACAAATTTACTAAACAAATTATGTGCGAAGTCGAAGGCGAACCCCGTTATTGTCTTATACTTCGCTTTGATTCGGCTTCGATTCTATAATTCAGCATTTCAGCACTTCAACGTCGCTTTTTTTTTTTTTTTTTTTTTTATGTGAAAGACTAGAGTCTCAGGAAAGGCCCTTTATACTGTTGACAATCTATTTTCTTCGTATAGAGTGCAATGTCGAACAGCAGCTCTAGTCGGAGAGGAAGGAACCGCCACAACCTTCCCGCGATAGTTTCAGTCCACCTACTCCCAACCATTACTATCGCGACTCTGACATCGGGGCATCGAGAAACAACTCGCTGGAGTGTTATGCCTCCTGAAACGAGTTGAGTCTCATCAACCAACCGATGACATGCGCTTTGGTGGAGCGGGGAAGGGCTAAGGAAGGCTATGACACGAGGAATCAAGAATGTAAAGAGGGAAGAAGAAAGAAGGAAAGTTATGTAGGTGGTAAATTTGGGAAAGGCTAGGACCGTGGCACCGCCGGGATTCGAACCCGGGACCTCTGGGATAGCAGTCAGGCGCCTTACCCCTAGACTACCGAGGCCCCGCTTTCGAAGCCGAATCCACCATTGTGTCACGGCCTTTAGAGTATAGAAAGATTAAGTGCATGTTTAGACGGTTCGCTTTGTCTCTCCTTTTGGGGCGCCCCAAAGCGAAAATTTGTTTAGACGGGTCGCTTTGAGTCCAGTCGCTTTTAAGACAGCTGGAACAAACGGAATGAGAACTACATAGGGCTGGACAAAAAGAGAAATATTTCTTTTTAACTTTTTTTAACTAAAAAAATGTTTACAACAATAGCAAAAATAAACTTGGAGAGCATTTAGATTTTTTATAAGAACAACATAGTATTAGAAGGAGCTTAGCAGCAGGAGTTGGTTGGCTCCAAGGATTTCAAATTAAATAAATATCTTCTATTCTTGTATAAAGAAAAATTATAACATCCAATTGAAACAATAATATTTTACTGATTGACAATTAGTTAAATTTAAAAGCAATGCTAATGTAATAACAAAACTATAAATTGAGAATGCACTGTCAATATATAAAGAAAGCGAATATGTCTTCATAACAGTTGTGTAGAAAATCGTATGCTCTACAAAAAAGCCTTATTATAAAGATTTCGCTAAATTCAATAGCTTATACCCAATCAAAATCCATTTCTAAAAAACACCACACTTTCTACCAAAGGTGTCAAAATATTTTCATAAAAATGATAATTTTATTATTTTGTTTTGACTATTATTTTATTGAATTTTCTTATAATAATACATTGTTAAATTAATTTTTTAATTTAACATTTTGCTTCAGCTCAACCGTTTTAATAAATATTTCCACAGACCATTTATTTTAACAATTGTTTACTTTTTTTTAACAATTGTTTTTTTGGCCAACCCTAGAGAACATAAGTTGAAAGATTCTCCTTCCTCGTTAAAACACGTCTGCTCATCACGGCGTCTGAAACAAAAATAAAATGGAACACTAAAGTGATACAAAATGGAATTAGAACAAACAGCTGATCACATAAGGCGAACGTGAGTCGCTTAAAAATCGAGACGCACTTCACTCCCACCCGAACACTCTCCGCATCCTCAAATTTCGTGTTGAAAGGTGGTGGGCGCGACCCGTCTAAACAGGCACTAAGTATGGTGCAACTTACACTATCCATCACTCGATACTCACATCAAAACGGTTTGTGTATGATGCCGGTATTACATTAAGCATTCATTTTTCTACCTCTTTTTTGTGTAAAGATTGTGATGCGTTTGTAGTTGTGCAATAAACGCGAATGAGAGGGGGAATTTTTCATAGTTTTCGCAGACCCCCGAGTACGATGTTATATTTGTGTTAGTGTAATGAAGGGTGAGTCTGGCAAATTTTCTGGCTCAAAAGTGAGGAGTCATATGACGCGTGAATTGTACTTCCCTGCGACCCCTTGCCTAAAAACCGGTTTTGTGTATGGAGGTAATAAACGAAATGAATGATAGTGTAACTTGCACCAATGGCAATGATACCTCTGAGCACAGACACATTGCGTTTAGCAGTGCAGGGAGGAGGCATTGCCAAGACTACAAGACAAGACATTACATGTACATATATACATATACTATTATTATTATATTAATTTTATTATTTATATTATCCTATTAGAAGGTACTTAAGTTGGTCCTATTCTGTTTCCCTTTACATCACAGGTACACTGTAGCGAAAAACAACATTAATAGTAATAAAGTAAAATTGAATAATTCAGGTAACAGAGCATAAATTTAAGATTCAATTCTGTTAAATAAGCGTATAATGATATAATAAAGTAATTAAAGTACCCTTATTCTAGGAATGTAATCATAGATTAATTAAGAATTAATTCAAAATAGTTTAGCCAACAATATAATATTTGTAGGAAGCTTAAGATAATCAGTAATTACTAGGGGATATTATTTACGTTACTGTTTTGGCAAAATAAGGCACTTTCAGTAAATTCGCCTCTCAAGATAGCAGAAGGCACAATTTACATATGTTGGTTCGACTATATTAAATTCGATAGCTATATTAGTCGACAATTTACTAATAGAGAACTTAGCCGACAGATTATATTTAATAGAATATTTGATATAAAGTCGATCTATGTCACTTAAAATAACAGTAGCATCAATACAACTAGGTAGTTAAAGTATATTTATAAATTTAGATTACAGTCAAAATAGCTTAACCTACAATATAGCATATATAGTTAGTATAGAGATCAGTACAGCCTGAGTTAGGATGTTCTTCCATTAACGGCTAATAGGCAATTTGTACTTTACATCTTTCATATTTGTGGAGAGCAAAATAATTGTTAATGTTCGAGGATTCCAATAGTTGTCCAGCAGCAGGTATTTCGTCTTCTATTGTGGGAAGAGTCACGGCCAACATAGAAACTCGAGTGGGGGGGGGGGGGCGTGAGCAAAGTCAATCGGGCTGAGATAATATGAGGTGCGAGAGCGGAGATTGTCAACCCAGCATTTCCTTATTAACGTGTTCTCATGAAATTCCATTGTTTTCCATTTCTCTTGAAGGAAGGAGAGAAGAGGGGAGAGGTTAGCCCTATAATAAAGTTCTCGGTTAGAGTATAGTCTATTACGGGATTGGAACTAGATGGAGAGGCATTGCCTAAGGATTCTGCGCTCGATTTTTTCAAGGTTACGAGCCCAAGTGGTAGAGATAGCGTGCCAGCAAGGGAAGCCATAGCTAATAATCCGCCTTATAATTTGCTTGTAGAGCAGCAGCTTAGATTTCTGATTAAGTTTACTATTAAATTTTAGCACGGGGTTTAGACGGTCGAGAACGCTTCTAACTTTTGCGATAGTATCCATATCATGAGGGTTAAATTTCAGTAGGTGGTTAAAATAAATACCTAAGTATTTCAGTTTTCTCCTCAAGAGTCCTCAAGTACTGTAAAAACGGTTAACAAGAACTAATTGCTTGCACAGCGACTCCATGCCAGGATCCGAGGCATTAATCAGAGTATCCTCAGCATACAGAATAGCTTTCAACCCAATACCGAGAACAGAGTGAGGGAGGTCATGGAGGTAGAGATTAAACAGTTTAGGACCAAGGGTGGAGCCTTAGAAAACACCTGACAGTACATCGACTGGAGTAGAGGAGAGCTCTCCAATTTGTACCGAAAGAAACCTGTTAGCCAAGAAGCTAGAGAGAATTCTGAGTATGCAGGGAGGGAAGCCCATTAAGGAGAGTTTTTGAAGGAGGCCGGTATGCCAGAGTCAAAGGCTGCTTTAATATCCAAAGAGCAGATAACGGAAGGGTTTTTACACCTAACGCCCTGATTAATTGCATTGTGCAGAACTAGGAGAGCATGATTTGAAGCCAAACTGCTCATGCGGTATGAGATTATATAGTAAGCAGTGATGATCCAGGTCAAAGGAAATCTTGCGCTCAAGTAGAGTCCCTTTATTAGAAAGACAAGAGACAGGACGAAAATCTGCAGGGGAAGTACGCAGCGCAGGGATGGGGATTAATTTAGACAATTTCCAAGCAGTAGGGAAGTAACTGTTGCTCAGGCAGTTATTAAGAAGGGTGCAAAGTGGAGAGGATATATGAGGGCCGATCTTTTTTAGAATATAGTTGGAGATATTATCACTACCTGTCGACCTTTTGCGTTAATTGAGTGAATCAAGGAGTCAGGGAACTGGGTTTGAAGAAAGGATAAGACAAGCTCTCGCTACCGGCAGGGATTTCCTCGAAATTAAACACAGGAGCTGAAGTTGAAGAGCGTCGACATAGCGCGTGACCAGGTCACGGTTAACAGAATTATAGCCAGGTTGCCTGTATTGAAACAGGTCTCGGTATTCGGCGAATACCTCAGGGATGTCTAAAGGGGAGTGGTTTCCAGAATTAAAATTGTCAAAAGTGTGGGAGCACTTTCTGCCAATGATCCTGTTAAGCTCCTTATAAAGTGTAGGGCCCGGTCTCAAAGCACGGAGTTTCTTTTGAAAGGACGTGTTCATGAAGGAAAAGACACGTGCGTTAACAACCCGATTAAGCAACATTATTTGGTTGGCTCCGGCCATCGTCTGGGCGTTATGATGAAATAGGTTTCTCTCTCTTCTTCTTCTTCTTAAATGGCGCTACAGTCCTTGCAGGACTCGGGCCTCTTGAAGTCTCCTCTTCCAGTCTTCTCTACGTCTTGCTAGCTCTCTCCAGTTTGATATACGAAGTTTTCATATATCTGCTAGCACGTCATCCATCCACCTATTTCTTGGTCGTCCTACTCTTCTTCTTCAAGATGGTCTTCCATTAAAAATCCTGGCTAGCATTCTTTCTTCTGGAGCCCGTAGAACGTGTCCAAGCCATCGCAGTCTGTTCAATCTTATGTATGTAGATATGTTTATTTCGTCATACATTTGTTGAAGTTCCTCATTTGTCCTAATGCGCCATTCGATTTGGTTAACCCTTACAGCACCAAATATTCTTCTTAAGATCTTCCTTTCGAAGATTTTAAGCTGGTTTTCTGTTTGTTGGGTCAATGTCCAAGCCTCAGACCCATAGCATAGAACTGGGCGGATTAACGTTTTGTATAGTCTGATTTTGCATTGTCTTGAAATTTCTTTGTTTTTAAAGACCGGAACTAGTGCGAAATAGGTTTTATTTGCGGCTACGATGCGTCTATGGATGTCGTCCTTTATATGGTTTTGTGCAGGTAGCATTGCCCCTAAGTAGATAAAGTTTTCTACAATTTCCACAATATGATCGCCAAGGCTGATACTTCGTCCTAGCCGATGGCCTTGTTTTGATACGATCATATATTTTGTTTTTGTGTCATTTACTCGTAGATTGAATTTTGCTGAGCTTTCTACAATCTTGAAAAAGGTTTCCTTTACCTCTTGTGCTTTGCGTCCAATTATGACTATATCATCTGCGAAGGCTAGTATCTGGATGTTCCTTGTGAAGATGCTATTTGCTCCATTAAGCTGTGTTTCTCTCATTATTGCTTCGAGAGCAATGTTAAAAAGTATTGGTGAGATTGCATCTCCTTGTCGCAGACCCGATTCTTGAGGAAAATAGGTTTCTCTCTCGCTGATGCTTAAAGCTCCTGCGCTAGTTTTTATGCGTTAAGAAAAGATTCTGAATATCAGGAGGGAGCTTGTCACGATATCCGTGGGACTTTAACGGCGCTACTCTATCTAAAAGGGAATTGAAAGTTGCATTTAGAAACGAAATGGAAGAGGCCGGGCGTTGGAAAGAAAGGAGTAAGTCATTGAGGTTAATGCCAAACTGTTTCCAGTCGACCCTATCCAAGACACGGTGTTTCGGCAACGCAAAGAGGGAGGGAGTACAGGAAGAGAAACTAAATACAAGCTCTAACGTGTAGTGGTCAGAAGAAGAAGGGGAGGTCAAACACCGATGAAAGTTCAGACTACCCGATAATTTGTGAAATACTAGGAAAAGTCAATGCAATGCAACTCAAGAAGGGAGCTTCCAGTCCATAATAATTTTCCCGTTTCTATTTGTGAGAGTTTTTAGAGTTGAACCAGCTAGGGTGCTTCACATTTAGGCCCCCCCCAATAAGTAGACCCTCATACCAGGGTCCGTACTCCCGAAGACGAGACGATAAAGAAACGAAACGAACTAACGAGACGAGACGAAAATATATTTCCTACTCCTGAAAACGATAATCTCGTACTGCCCTGCGTTAGCAGTTTTTGACCAATTATGCAAAATAAATTATAAATCAAAATAATTATATACGCGTTAGCCTTATAGCTCAGAAGGTGCACTTCTCAGCAGGGCTGAGAAACAATTTACCACTGCCGTCGTGGCTCAGCTGAGACATGCAAACATAAAATATTAAAAAACATAAAAGATTAAAAACATCAAACAGAGAAGCATGCAAAACTAAAAAGGGGAGTGAGGCACGCAGACCAAAACTCAAAGAGGGCAAACACAGCTAAGGTACGATATAGACAAGCTGAAACTTGAAGAAAGAAGAGAGGCCTATCAGAATGCTATCGTACAAAACCTGAGAGAAGGAGTAGGAGAAGAGCCTGACATTAACAACAAATGGGAAAAGCTGAAAAACAGCGTAAAAGAGGCAGCTGAAGACGCCCTAGGCTGGGCCCCCAGACAGACTAGAATTGACTGGTTTGATCGGGATTGCAGAGCTTCAATAGAAGAACGAAACCAGAGCCACCGGGAGTACATCGCAAGGCCCACAAGAGCAAGGATGGAAGTCTTTAAGCTAAAAGGAAGAACTGCAGACAAGCTGTGCAGAAAGAAAAAGAGAGAGTATCTAAACAGGAGGATCTTACAGATACAGGAAGACTTCAGCGAAGGTAGAACTAGGCAAGCCTACAAAGGAACACGCCAGATCAGTAATAAGTTTCAGCCAAGAACGGATATTCGTAGAGACATGGATGGGAACCTATTAGCAGACCCGGATAGGATAAAGGAAAGATGGAGACAATATTTTCAAAACTTATTGAATCCAACCCAAAGAATAAACGAAGACTCACAGGCGGAAGCAATGGTAATACCTCAAGATAGTATCCCAATAGAACCACCAACACTGGATGAGGTACGGGAAGCTGTGAAAAGGCAAAAAAGCAGCAAATCCCCAGGCATCGATGGAATCGCAGCTGAGCTACTAAAGGAAGGAGGGCCGCAACTCTTAAGGAACCTACCCGAACTCATTTGCAACGTCTGGGAGGAAGAAGTTATACCAGATGACTGGAAGAAAGCGATTATATGTCCAATCTACAAGAAAGGAGATAAATTAACCTGTAAAAACTACAGAGGCATCTCACTCCTCAGCACCAGCTACAAAACCTTCACAATCCTTGTGAAACAAAAACTAGAACCTAAAGCGGAAGGCCTTATAGGAGAATATCAAGCTGGTTTTAGGACAAACAGGTCAACATCGGACCAACTGCTGACCTTAAAACAAATTCTGGAGAAAACCTGGGAAAGGAATATAGATATATACCAGATATTTGTCGACTTTCAACAGGCATATGACTCGATAAACAGAGAGAGGCTGTACAGGATCCTATTGGAATTAGGAGTCCCCTCCAAGCTGGTACGACTGATAAAATGCGCAACGAATAGCTCCATGGCGAAAGTAAGGATTCAAAATGCAATAACAGAAGAGTTCGAAGTGCGACAAGGTCTTAGACAAGGAGATGGACTAGCCCCCATGCTTTTCAACCTGGCCCTAGAATGGGTGATAAGAAAAACATCAGTACGGAGAAATGCGTCCATAGCAACGCAGTCTATACAATTACTTGGATATGCGGATGACGTGAACATCGTGGGAAGGTCCTTCTTGGCAGCAAAAGAAGTCTATGTCGAATTAAAAGAGGCGGCCAAGGACATAGGGCTGAACATCAATGAAGAAAAAACGAAGGTGATGCAACAATCCAGAGCTGGAAGATTTAGAATGGGAAGAAATATAACTATCGACGAACATAATCTAGAAGTAGTCGATAAAACAGTCTACCTTGGGTCTACAATTACAAAAAGAAACGATGAAAAGGAAGAAGTAACTAGACGAATACTACTGGCTAATAGAGCTTTTTATGCCCAAAAACAAATATTGCACTCAAGATTTGTGCACAGAAAAACGAAACTCTCACTCTACAAAACAGTAATACGACCAGTACTGTGCTATGGCAGCGAGACTTGGACTATGACCCAGGAGATAGAGGAACAAGTCAACAGGTTTTAGAGGAAGGTGCTCAGATGCATAATAGGCCCAACGAGAGAGGATGGGATATGGCGAAGGAGATACAACAACGAGTTGTATGAAATTTTTGACGACCCAGAACTCTCAACGTTTATAAAAATCAACAGACTAAGACTAGCCGGCCACGTAATCAGGATGAATGATAACCGTATCCCAAAACGGCTTATGGTGGCCGAAATTCCAGGAAACAGACCAGTAGGTAGACCCAGGAGAAGATGGATGGACTCTGTGACGGCTGATCCAGAGACAATGTTGAACATTCGGAACTGGAGAACTGCTGCAAGGAACCGTCAGACTTGGAGAAATGCCCTAGAGGAGGCCAAGGCTCGATTTGGGCTGTAGCGCCATTGGATGGATGGATGGAGGAACGCAGAGAGTCACGCCACATTGAGAAGGGTCCTTTTAAGGACAACTTCACTAGTTAGTAAGCTAAACACACTCCTATTGTTGTTAGTATTTATAAGCATGCGATTAACGGGTTCGAACATGCCATAATTGGTGTTAGAGGAATTAATGTGCAAGAGAGGTTCACCTCTCAGGTTGTAGTTATTCACTCTAAATGACGCGTGGCTTCTTAAGAAAGCCGTAGTCAAGCAAAGGCCTAACCAAAGATAGTTAATAGTTAATAGTTTAACAGATTTAAAGTACACAAGATATACATCTTTTAGAGTACAAAATTTAAAAAGGAACAAAATTAAAATTAAACTTAAAATTAAAGTTAAAATTAAAATTGAAATTGAGATTAAAATTAAAATATAATTAAAATTAAACTTAATACTTGAGAGGAATACATAATAATAATAAAAAATAATAAAAAAAGTAAAAAATAATAAAAATTCAAAAATAAAAAAAAAGTAAAAACTCTTTGCTCTGGAGATAGAAAGAAAGTAGAATTAAAATTAAGATTGAAGTGGGAGTGATAGAGATAAGAGGGACATAGATAGTTAGTGAGAAGAAGAAGATAGAAAAAGAAACGCATGTCTTCTGAATGTTGTGGCTGAGCTCATTCTCTGAATGTAGTTTGGAGGATTATTCCAAATTCTGAGAGTGTGCACAAAGAAGGAACGACTACCGATTAGGGAAGAATGAGCAGGAATCAGGAATTTAACGGATCTCAAGGATTGCAAAGGAAAGAGGAAGTCAGAAAGGTAGCAGGGGCTTTTGGTATAAAAAACCTTATGCAAAAGAAGTAGAGCCATGAGATCGATGAATTGAAGGAGGTCACAGCCCAGTAAGGAATTTTGTACTCTCGACACATGATCAGATCTTCTCATATGAAAAATGAACCTAATGCAATCATTAAACGCCACTCTAAGACGCTGACGGCAAGTTGAGTCGAAAGAAATATATACCAGCGAGCCGTAAAGGAAATGAGGAACAACAAGAGATTTAATAAGTTTGGCTCGAATGGGCAAAGATAACAGACTGCCATGTAACCATAGTTTACGAAGTGTGCCATAGATCTTAGAGAGCAGCAATGAGACATGATTGCAGCAGGAGAGTTTGGAATTTACAACAATACCCAGGTTTTTGGCATAGTCAACGATTGGAAGGGGAACATTATTAAGTAGAAGAGGAGAGAAACCATGGGAGGACAATAAGCGACGACTAAGGAAAATTACTTGTGATTTAACTGGATTTAATTTAAGGAAATTATTCGAACTCCATTCGTTTATTCGAGATAAGGTGCAATTAAGTTCAGACACACAATTTTCAATTTGATTAATAGGACAAGAGGTATATAGCTGGAGATCATCAGCATATAAATGATAAGAGCAGCAACGGATTACAGAGGGAAGATCATTAATATAAAGGGAGAACAGCAAAGGACCAAGAACCGAACCCTGAGGGACACCTGCAGGCACACTTAGGAAAGAAGAAGTAACATTATTATGCCGAACACACTGAGATCTATTAGAGAGAAGTGAAGAGAGAAGGCGAACAGAAGAAGAGGAAAAGTGATACCGTTGACTAAGTTTATAGAGCAGATGCGAGTGAACTACAGAGTCGAAGGCTTTGGAGAAGTCAAGAAGAATTAGTATAGCAATGTCACCTCTGTCAAGGGCAGAACGAAGATCAGTTGTAACCTTCAATATAGCAGTTTGACAACTGTAGGATTTGCGGAAGCCGGATTGGAATTTAGAAAGGAAATTATTAGAGTCAAGATATCGCAAGACTTGAGTAGATACAATTTTTTCAAAAACTTTAGCGAGAAAGGGTAGAATACTAATAGGGCGAAAGTCTGACAAATTAACAGGGGAGGACTTTTTAGGAATGGGAGTAACTATTGCTTTTTTCCAGAGCAAAGGAACTTGGGAGGTTGTCAGGCAAAAATTAAGAATATGCGTGATAGCATCAACGATTGAAGGGGAGAGGATTTTAAGAAAGCGAGGAGAAATACCATCATAGCCAACGCTATTGGACGAGATGGAAAGCAAAATGCCAAGTACATCAAGTGAGTCAACACAATAGAAATTAAAACCATCAAAACTTAGGGAACCAGGGACAGTTAGAAGATTTACAACGTCTTCTCGTAACTAAAGGAACACATTGATTAAATAGGGATTGGATGAAAGAATTCAAGAGATCAACCTTAGTATCAACACAGGTTGTATTATAGATGTCAGCCCAAGGTAAAGACGAAATAATTTCAGAAAGGCGAGTAAGATTGATATTTTTGAAATCCCGGTAAGAAAAGAAGTTAGGCAGGGAGGGAGGGCGAAAGGTAAAACGAAGGGAGAGGAAGAGAATGTCATGATCAAGATAGCTGGGAGGAGAGATTTGGTTGTGTTTTAACACTAAATTGGTGGATGTAGCGGAAAGAACATCGAGGAGCGATGGATTATGACAGTTCAAGAAAGTGGGCAATTGATTTAGAATACGAAGATCCAATGACCCCAAAAAGTATTTGAGTTTATTCGCACGTTCATTGACCCTCAACAAATCAACGTTAAAATCGCCAGCAACAATTATGTTGTCATAATGACGGGAGAGACTAGACACGAGATCGAAGAAATTAGTAGCAACATCAGGAGAAAATACATTAGGTGGGCAGTAAACACTGACAATAACACATTTATCGTACGGTGATTTTAATTCCACTGCAATGAATTCAAATTGTGAGCCAATGGACTGGCCTACTACCTTAGAGGAGAGAGAGGAGGTGACAGATATTGCAACACCACCCCCAGTACGCCCCACACGATCATTTCGATGCATGCAAAAAGAGGGCAAGGAAGCAAAGGTAGTAGGGATATCTGGTTTCAGCCACGTCTCATTGACTACAATGGCATGCAGTTTTGTATTATTAAACAAGTACCTCAGTTCATCCATTTTATTTCTCAGGCTTCTTGCATTCATGGAACATATATTCAGCCCTGAGGAGGAAGAGCAGAGGATATTCAGCAGCATTCCTTCATTGTGCACAGTATCAGAGAAATTCATTGATATATAATGAGCAACTGAGCCACATAAACAGAATCATACACGCAGGAAAGGGAAAAAGTTCATAAAGAGAAAGATGAAGCATCGGGAGAAAAGAGAAAGATATAGGAAGAAGATAAGACGAAACTCTTAAGGCTAACATAACAAAAGAGATATAAAAACAAGAATATATATATATATATATGTATATAAAAAAGAGAAAAAAGAAATTAAAATCAAATTATATCAACAAAAAAAAGAACAAATTATATCAAAAAAAAATAAATAAAAAGCAAAAAGAAGAAATTTAAGAGAAAGAAAAAAAAGAAAAAATAATAATAATAATAATAAAGCAATAAAGGAAATAAAAAAAAAAGCAATTCACTCTAAATAAAAGCATGCAAACGTTGCTCCACAAATAAAAGCGGATTGCCCCAAATTCTCTAATGTGAGCCTGGAGTTAAAGTTGCATTAATGGCTTCGTTTAAATCCAGAGCTGATTTGAATATTCGTGGCTGCTTATTTTTCTCCACCTGAACGTAAACATAACCTCGACGAGTAAAGACCGAAGCGACCAAATTCTGTTTTTGAAGCCTTCGCGCCGTGTGGAATATGTCGCTATTTTTCGAAGTCAGACTTTCGTTGACATGCACACGGCTGTCAGACGCGAAGCCCAGATTCAATTTTTTTAAAGTGAGAGTTCCATGCTGGCGGGTCTTTTTCAGGAACTCCTGCTGCTCGTTCGCTGATGGGAACTTTGCAATAAGCAGTGAACTCATCCTGCCAGTCTGCGACTCCAAGCCCAAACGCTGTCGCTGCGGCGGCCGGAACACATTCACATAGGCCGACAACTCATGCCCGATGATGGAAGCAACGCATTTAAAGATGTGCTTCGGGTTGTCGTTTTCAGTTGCGGGAATGCCTCGAACGACCACGTCGTGTAACCTGGATTGGCGGCGTAGGTCCTCTAACTCATTGGACACTATCGCTAGGTCATGTTGGACGGTATCGATATCATCTTTTATTTTCCTCATTTGACTGTTGAAGGTGGTGTTAAGCTCGTCAATTTTTGTGTTTAAGGTGTTGTTAATCTCATCAATTTTGGTATCAATTTTTGTGTTCAAGCGCATCTCCAATTGATTTAAACGATCCTCGAAAACGGAGAATTGCTCATTAAGCATTCTGTTTAAGCTTAACAAAAGCCTTTTCTCCAGCACCTCAATGTAGTCTTCGGGGGCAGCTATTGATGTCGATCTTGGAGTTCTGTTGCTTATATCTTCATTGCACTTTCTGGCCGATGGCTCAGGAGTATTAGATCTAGCGGGATTTGGGTTATTCACTGTTTCAGCAAATTTCCTTAGGTTTGGCCTTGATTGTTGAGATTTAGGCATGTTGATTTTAAAGGAAAAAACACTTGGATTTTAATACCGAATAACAATGCGCACCGACAGAGAAAATAAGGTGTAGGAAATAATAAACTTATTAATTTTGGAAAACAACTGCGGTAAACTGTAATATATGGGAGCTACGAGAGACACGTCTACTCAATAAACATTTCACACTATTACTCTACAGATACGTACAGGTGTTTAGTGACGAGGGGGTTGTTGAACTCTTTGGACCATCTTTTTATAAATCCCAGGACTGAATTGCCCTTGGAGGAGATATAATTAATGTGGGTGGAGAAATCCAACTTACTTTCTAACCTAACCCCAAGATCGATTACAGATTCAGTACGGGAGACCTTGTTGTCAAGAAAAGTATAGTCATAAGTTATAACACCACTTTTCCTATAAAAAGTCATGATCTCGCATTTACTAATATTAATCACAAGGTTGTTGTTGGAACGCCAAGAATAGAAGGTGTTTAGATCTGCTTGCAGAAGTTTGCAATCCTCTATACTCCTTATGTGGCAATACAGTTTATGTCATCAGCGTAAATAAGGATTTTACAGTGCCTTAGCTGGGTAACAATATCGTCAATTGATAAAATAAAAAGGAGAGGGCCAAAATAAAAAGAGAGAGGTTCTATCGGCTAAGTACAACTGGAACCATACCACAAGGGCATGCGGAAAGCCTAATTTCTTTAGTTTAAGAACTATAATAGAGTGGGAGAGCTTGTCGAAAGCCTTACTAAAGTCTGTGTAGACACAGTCAGTTTGGCAGCCAGTGACAAAGCCTCTAACTGTGTGTGAAGAGAACTCCAGTAAATTAGTAGGAGTGGAACGGGCTGCAAGAAAACCATGTTGGTTTTTTGAGATAAGCCTCTTGCAGATAGGGGCGATAGCAGAATAAATAATAGATTCGAAGAGTTTTGGTATAGACGACCTTTACAACCTTTTTTATGGACAGGTATTATAAAAGGGATTTGTGTTTCCGTAATGCCAATGCGAACTATGCGGCCCTCTGTGTCACCAAAATTATTCGAGCGGGTATGCGCTTGTTCATCCCTCACTCTACCAAATCTGTGAAGCCTAGGCCGAGCAAATGGTTCAATGGGGAATGTATGAACGCAATCAAAGCTAAAGAAGCCGCCTATAGAGCATACAGACGTTCGCCTAATGAGCCACTTCGTCGTGAGTACGTCAAACTTAGAAACTCCTGTAACTCCATCATCAGGAAAGTCAAATCATCATTTGATGATAGATTGAGAAGTAAGATTCTTAACTCCACTACAGGCAGCAAAAACTTCTGGTCCTTGGTAACTGCCATCAAGAAGAATTTTACTTCCTCCTCAACACCTCCTTTTATTCATAACAAGGAAGTGATAACAGAAAGCAAACCCAAGGCCGACCTATTAGCTTCTCTGTTCGCCGCAAATTGTTCTTTACCCGATGCTGCTATGTCACCCCCCACTCTCGAGAATACCACCCACTCAATGGACGGAGTTCACTTCAGGACTCGCGAGGTGTTTAGGTGTCTCAAAGAACTCGACGCCAATAAATCCACTGGTCCCGACAAAATCCCCCCTATGGTACTTCCCGACTCTTGGAAACTAGCTCATGTTCAGCCAATCCCAAAAAAGGTGAAGCCAGCGACCCCTTAAACCACCGCCCAATAGCAATTACTTCTGTTCTCTCCAAAATCATGGGGACAATAATCAATAAAAAGCTGATAAAATATCTAGAATCCAACCAAATTATACACGACAGGCAATACGGCTTCAGATCTAAACGGTCTACTGGCGATCTGCTTGTGTGTTTAACCGAGCGTATCAACCAAAACATTCACAGCTTTGGTGAGTCTAGCCTAGTTGCTCTAGATATATCAAAGGCTTTTGACAGAGTATGGCACCCAGCTCTGTTGAATACACTCCAAGCTATTGGAATACACTTAGTTCTAAGGAACTGGATTAAGAGCTTTCTTTCAGGCCGTTCAATCAAGGTAGTATTGGATGGCGTCGAATCCAACCCCCACGCCATTTCGGCCGGAGGTCAATTCTCTCACCCGCACTTTTCCTAATCTTCATTAATGATCTGCTCTCAATCCCCTCCAACCCACTTCACTGCTTCGCTGATGACGGTACTCTGAATTTCTCTTACTCCTTCGACAATATAAGACAAGCACGTGCCAGACCTTGTCTTTACCACCGTCAACTGATGTCGGCTTCGATCAACCGGGATATCGAATCGATTCTTCATTGGTGCGAAATGAACCGCGTCGAATTCAATGCCACAAAAACGAAGCACTGTCTAATCTCCAACAAAAATTGTACCGACCTTCCTCCTGTCTCGGTGGATGGAGAGAATCTAACGGCTGACTCAACTCTCAACATCCTAGGGGTAACTTTAACGGAGCATCTGCGATGGAACGATCACATATTCCAAATCGCCAAACAAGCCTCCCAATGCCTTGGATTTCTCAAGAGATGCAAGTTCCTCCTCCAGCCAGCCGCATTGGCTACAATATACAAATCCTACATTCGGCCGCGCCTCGAATACAACTCACATATCTGGGCAGGCGCCCCAAAAACCACCTTGGCTTGTCTCGACAAGGTGCAAAATCATGCCCTCAAACTCATTGATGATGGCCCCTTTCGCGCCTCCATAGACACCTTGAGCCACCGTAGGAATGTAGCAGCCCTCTCCACACTTTATCGCTATTACCATTGCGACTGTTCCACCGAAATTCAGGACCTCCTGCCTGCACGGCAATTTATTATTCTTGTTGAGGGGCGCTTTAGCGGGCACTGCGACCTATTTTGTTTGGTCTATTGTGCCATCCCCTTCTTTAAAAACCATCAAGGTTAAGGCTTATTAGGTAGCCTAAAACTGATTTAGGGCTGCTGTCCCAAATCTCCCTGGGAGTAGGGAAATCACGATGGAGAAGGCTCAGTCTTTTCCTCGCTGTAGCCTCACAGTCGCACATCAAGTGCTACGCGGTTTCGGGAGCTGTCCCGCAGAATCGACAGCCAGAGTGGGCCACTAGTCCTATTTTGTTTAGGTGATAGTTAAGCGAACAGTGGCCCGTCAGGAGCTCTGTTATTATTTTTAGCTCCCACATCTTGAGATTTAAAAGTTTGCCCGCCTTAGCTTTATCGATTTGGATGAATCTTTTAGCTTGACGAGCACCTTGGGTCCTAGACCAGCTTTGAAGAAACATCTGGTCAACCCAATTCTTTAAGGCCATTTTTACGTGGCAGCTTGCTAAGCTACAGAAAGGTTCCGGACCAATAAGTAATGAGTTTGCGCCTGCTGTAGCCAGGCTATCGGCAATCTCATTACCAATGTGACCTTCGTGGCCCGGAATCCACATCAGCGTGACACTATTGTTCCTGCTGAGGAATTTCAGGGATTGAAGACAATCCAGGACAGTCTTTGATGACACTCTGTGCGATTTAATGGCCAGCAGTGCAACTTGACTGTCCGAGAAAATAACAATGTTAGAGCTATTTGGAGCTCTATTAATACAAGTCTGAGCACACACCTGGATGGCGAGTACCTCAGCCTGAAAAACAGTGGGGGTAGTGCCCAGAGCCATGGATATTTTGCTCCTTGGGCCATAAACCCCCAACCCTACCCCTTTATCGGTTTTGGAAAGGTGTACCAAAAGGCGGTGCTTCCTCTAAAGAGAGGCCTGCCATGTTGCCACTCTGACCTACTTCGAATAATCGTCGTAAACGGTTTGTCAAAGTCAAGAGTAGCAGGAATGATATCGGACAAAGATATCATTGGCTCCAAGTTCAGCTCCTTGAGGATCGATAAATGATCCAGCAGGTCTCCTGGCTTAAAGGAGAATAGCTCCCGTAGACGCAGTGCCCCTGCCAGAGCCTCTTTTTTCACCACCAGGTGTAGCGGAGGAAGGTTCAGTAGAGCCTCCATAGCCACAGTCGGACAGGTGCTTTTGGCCCCTGTGATACCAAGACAGGCCAGTCTTTGCACCCTGGCCAGCTTAATCATAGCACCCTTTTGTTTGGTCTTAGCCCATCATGCGATGGATGCATATGTGATCATGGGCCTTACGACCGTAGTATATAGCCAAAACATTAACCTAGGTTTAAGACTCCAGGTTTTTCCTACGAATTGGCGACAAACATGGAGAGATGCAGTTGCCTTGGCAGTTACTCTCTCAATTTGAGATTTCCAGGAGAGCTTTTGATCCAGGATTATGCCTAGATATTTAGCCTCCTTTGAGAAACCTATTTCTTTGCCGTCCACAGAGGGAGCTTTTAAATTTAGCTTCTTTCTATTAGTAAACGGTACGATGACAGTTTTTTGTGGGTTAATACCCAGATTCTTGCTACGGCACCAGCTATGCACATGTGACAAAGCGGCTTGCATGAGGTTTGAAACGGTGCTATCATGACCGCCGCTAACCGTTATGACGATATCGTCAGCACAGGCCTGTGTTTTAAATCCACGGTTATTAAGGTCGGCAAGAAGTTCGTCGATCACGATTGACTATAGGAGGGGTGATAGAACGCCCCCTTGAGTACAGCCTTTAGCAGCAATTACCGTAATCGATTCACCATTCATCTCAGCAGTTATCAATCTGCTGCTGAGAAGCGACGTGATCCATCTAACAGTGGGGCGAAGAATGCCTTTTTTTACTGCTGCTTCATTGATCGCGTCGAAGGTAACGTTGTCAAACGCACCCTCAATGTCTGCAAAGGCGCAGAGAGAGATTTCCTTGGCCCTGAGGGACTTCTCAATATCTCTCACTAGCACATGAATGGCAGTCTCTGTAGATCTGCCTGGCCGGTAGGCAAATTGCAAACAGTGAATTGGGCTCGCTATAAGACCCTCTCTAATATGACTGTCTAAAACTTTCTCCATTGTTTTCAGAAGAAAGGAAGAGAGGCTGATGGGTCGATAGGATTTTGCTTCTCTATTTGATCTAGTTTAGTTCTCCCCGATTTAGGGATAAAGACTACCCTAGCCTCTCTCCAACACCTCGGAATGTGGGCCAGCGCAAAGCTACCCCGAAAAAGTGGTAGCAGGACCGATAAGATCTCTTCCAAGCCTCTCTGAAGGAGAGCTGGGAAGATGTGGTCCTTACCAGCAGCCTTGAAGGGACTGAAGGTGCCAATGGCCCACTCAATCTTACCGGCAGTGAAAATCCTGTTTGCCAGGCCTTTGTTCCTATTATAGGACCGATGGACAAGTACTACCTCCGATTCAATGTTAGGTTCAAAGGCCAATCCAGGGTTAATTACCTGAGAGCCAGGGAAATGAGTGCTCATTAATAGCTCCATGGTATCCCTGGTGTTCTCCGTAAAGGACCCTTCAGAGGTCTTGAGAGAGACAATGCCATTGGAGTGATCCTTAGACAGAACTTTGTGTAACCTCGTGGAGGCTGGAAGTTTGTCTATTTCTTCGCAGAAGGCTTTCCATGACCTTCGTTTGGATCTTCTCAAATCTTTATTGTTATTGTAGTCCATTCAAAACGTGCGTTATGGTGTTCCAAAATAACACCGTTAAGAAAATCGAACCCTAAACGTTTTTGGTGTCGCTGATCACGAAAATCGAGGTCCCGCGGTCCTAAAATTAGGGCGTCACCCCTAAAAATGCAAAAAACACCCGTTTTTAGGGGGTTTTCGCGATTATTTCAGTAATAATGAAAACTAATACGATGAACTGCACTTTTTTTAATATTTATTTGCGAAGGGGGTTGATTTGTACTAAATTAAGGCGAACTTTATGATAAGGGGTAGTCCTAAAGGGTTGAAACTACCCCTAAATGGCGAAAAATGGCAAAAATTGTAAAAACAATTTTTTTCAATTTTATGCTTCAAATTCGATTGTGGGCGTACTGTCAGGCAAAAATAAATTATTTTCAACCCTTAAGGGGTTAAAACTACCTCTACTATAATAAAAACAACTTTATATAAAAAAATTGCAAACATTTTTTTTGCTTTTTGTTTGAAATTTGGTTCAAAAGGTATTATCAGCAAAAAATTAATTTTTTCAAATCTTAAGGGGGTAAAACTACCCCCACATTAAAATTGTAATTGGAACAAATTGAAATTTCTTGTTTTGCATTAAAATTTTATATTTGATGAAATATTATTAAAACATTTGGAAAATTTTTAACCCTCTTAAAGGAGTTAAACCTTAGGGGTATACTGAAAAAAAAATTCTTTTCGTAGATTGCAATTTAAAATTTTTAATGAATTGTTTGAATAAAAATTCTTTTTATTAGAAAATATAAATTGATAAATTTTTGCAATTTTTTTTATATAAAGTTGTTTTTATTATAGTAGGGGTAGTTTTAACCCCTAAAGGGTTGAAAATAATTTATTTTTGCCTGACAGTACGCCCACAATCGAATTTGAAGCATAAACTTGAAAAAAAAAATGTTTACAATTTTTGCCATTTTTGGCCGATTTAGGGGTAGTTTCAACCCTTTAGGACTACCCCTTACCATAAAGTTCGCCTTAATTTAGTATAAATCAACCACCTTCGCAAATAAATATTAAAAAAAGTGCATTTCATCGCATTAGTTTTTATTATTACTGAAATAAGCGCGAAAACCCCCTAGAAAGGGGTGTTTTTTTTGCATTTTTAGGGGTGACGACCTGGTTTTAGGACCGCGGGACCTCGATTTTCGTGATCAACGACCCCAAAAACCTCTAGGGTTCGATTTTCTTAACGGTGTTATTTTGGAACACCCCCCCTAGTTTTCAATGAACTATATTGTAGGGGTAGTTTTAACCCCTTAACCGTTGTTCTTAAACCTAGTAATATAGCTGGTATGTGCAACAACCAATTCGGATTAGCCATCTTAGCTCTAAGAGATGCTTTTACCTGTTTGTGTAGCCTCTCCACTATTCCGTTTGATTGTGGGCGATACGCTGTTGTTCGAATCCTATGGGTTCCTAATAATTTTGAAAATTCCTCAAAAAGTTTTCCTTCAAATTGACCTCCTTGGTCCGTTCTAACTGTCAATGGAATCCCAAATCTCGGAAAATATTGCTCATACAATGTCTTGACTACTATGCTGGCTGTAATACTCTTTAGTGGGTATACTTCCGGCCACCTGGTGAATCTATCCACTACGGTTAACAAGTATACGAATCCTTCCACCGGATGCAATGGGCCTACCAAATCTACATGGATGTGTTCAAACCTTCCCATAGGTATCTGGAATTTTTGTATCGGAGATTTTGTATGTCTGTGAATTTTCGCTTTTTGACACGTTATACATGACTTCGCCCATAAATTAATATCAGTATTCATCCTAGGCCAAAAATATCTTCTTGTAATTAATTTCCTTGTACGTATTCCTCGTATTCCTGGATGTGATAAGTTATGGATTTTGTCAAATATGCTTCTTCGTAATATCTCTGGTACGAATGGACGATCTCTACTAGTGGAACACTCTAACCAGATTTTACTTTCTAAGAAAGGTACATCTGTTTCCACTAAAATGAATTTCGAACTTTTATTTGGGTTTTCAATCAACTGTTTTAATTCTGTATCATCCTTTTGTGCTTCTCCGATAATGCTTAAATCTATTTGTTTTTCGCTAACCGCGTCACAATTGCTATTTTCTAGGATTACCCGTGATAAAGTATCAGCTACTACATTTGATTCTCCCTTGATGTATCTTATATCGGAGGTGAATTGGGTAACATAGTCTAATTGTCTTGCTTGTCTTGGACTTCTCTCCGCTTTGGCCCAAATTGCGGATGTTAAAGGTTTGTGATCCGTGAATACTGTAAATTCACGACCTTCCAAAAAATGTCTAAAGTGTTTAATACTTGAGTACATTGCCAAAAGCTCTCTATCAAATGTAGAATACTTAATTTCTGCATTGTTTAATTTTCTGGAATAAAACGCTAAAGGTTCGCTTTCATTATTGTTAATTTGTTCCAACATTGCTCCAATCGTAATGTTTGATGCATCAACCGTCAACTTCAAAGTAGGATTCTCCGCTGGATGCATAATAACGTTGCCGAAATAAAAGCCTTCTTCACTTTGACGAACGCGTCTTCGCATTCTTCTGTCCAGTCAAAATTTTTTAAACTCTTAGGTTTTTTAAGCTCCCTAACTAAATGTATATGAATGGGGCTTACCAACTCTGCTAATCGTGGAATGAATCTGTGAAAGTAATTTACCATTCCTATGAATTGTTTAATCTGCTTAATGGAAGTAGGTGAAGGGAAATCCTGGATGAATTTAATTCTATTTTCAGAAGGAAGAATCCCGTCCTTCGTAATTTTGTGACTTAAAAATTCAATTTCATGTACACCAAAAAGACATTTCCCTGGGTTAATATTTATTCCGTATTCTTCTAAACGGCCGAACACCTGCTCTAAGTGTTTCTTGTGTTCCTCCTTATTTTTGATTGCAACCAATATATCATCAATGTAGGCAAAAACGAATTCCAACCCAGTTTGGAGTTTGGCCGTGGATAGCAAAGTGTTCGGACGTGTGCTGATCCGGTCCGTAAAATACGCCGCGTTAAAAAAAATATAAAATAAAGTCCAAATTATTTTTTTTTGGTTTTTTTTTTGGTGTGAAACGTCCACAAAAAAAAAACAACAACAACATAATCAGTGGAATATACGCGCGCAGTGTAAAGCGAAGGCCTCATCACCCTTCCAAAGACAAGCGACCGACGAACAGCACAAAGTAAGTTCCCTTTGCTCCCTACCCTCACTCGATTCACGGACCTGCAAGTGTCGCGCCCAAAATCTGTCGGTCGATGAAATTTGCCCCGTTTCAAAAGGCATAACACTTTAACGCAGGCAGATTTCATTGACTCTGATGGTTGCGACGGTTGTAATTCCGGGAAATATCAATAAGAATGTGGCGAATGAGCCCGCGCAACCTGCTTTGTTATTGACTTTTGTAACATTCGTGGACTTCATGCGAATTTCTCTTTTGTTGAGTGCCACTTATCTAATTATAAACCCCCAATCTTCGCACTGAGTGAAACCCAAATATCACCCGATAATGACTTAGGTCATTACCAGGTGTCGGGATACACTTTAGTGCACAATCTCTCCCCCCATAGGGGTACTGCCATCTATGTTAGGGATGACGTGGCTTATCATAAAATATTTTCAAGCACGACTTCAGATTTTAATTATCTTTGGATTAAAATCATTTTCAAAAGCCACGTCATATTCTTCTGCTTCCTATACAGAAGTCCTAACATAAGTAACGAAGCCTCCATTTCATCATTTGATACTATTTCCGAACAAATCTCGGGATTTTTGTCGTCCAATCCTGAGTGTGAAATTATCGTTGCGGGTGATTTCAATGTTCATAACGCAAACTGGCTGACTTACTCAAATGGCACCAGTGTTTCTGGCAAGGACGTCGAGCTATTTGCAGACACCAATAATTTACATCAAATTGTGGATCATCCCACAAGAGTCCCTGATGTTGCTGATCAAGGAAGATATCTCCTTGATCTTTTTCTCACTTCCCATCCAGAGCGATACTCCGTCGAAGTTGATTCACCTCTCGGCAATTCGGACCACTGCTTAATTAGCGCTAGCTTCCCATTCGAATTTCCCACCCCTCCCAAACCAGTTAAAAGAACTGTATGGCATTATGGGAAGGCCAATTGGCTGGGGCTAATTAATTTTTTCCAAGCTACTGACTGGAATCAGTGTTTCCGAACCAAAAACGTTAACTCTGCCACTATCCGTATCACCAGGATCATACAGGCAGGAATGCATTTGTACATTCCTCATTCTACTAAATCTGTGAAGGCTAGGCCCAACAGATGGTTTAATCAGGAGTGTATGCATGCAATCAGAAACAAAGAAGCCGCCTTTCGAGCTTACAAGAGCTCCCCGAGTGAATCGCTCCGTGAGGAGTATATAAAACTAAGAAATTCCTGTAAAGTCACCATCAGGAACGTCAAAAATTCATTTGACAGTAAGTTGAGAAGTAAACTCTTTAATGCAACCTCTGGTAGCAAAAACTTCTGGTCCTTGGTAAGTTCCATCAAGAAGAATTTCACTGCATCTACAACTCCTTCATTCATTCACGATAAGAAGGTGATAACAGACAGAAAAGCCAAGGCCGATTTATTAGCATCTCTGTTTGCTTCAAATTCTTCCCTACCCGAAACTGATGCGCTACCCCCAGTTCTCGAGCACAATGCTCACTTAATGGACAGGGTTTTCTTCAGGACTCGCGAGGTGTACAGGTGCCTCAAGGAGCTCGATGTCAACAAATCCACTGGACCCGATAATATACCCCCTATCGTCTTAAAACAATGCGCCTCACCTTTGGCTAAACCTCTGCGCAAACTTTTTGCCCTATCATACTCCTCCGGAGTTTACCCAGACTCTTGGAAACTTGCCCATGTTCAGCCAATTCCGAAAAAAGGTGAAGCCAGCGACCCCTTAAACTACCGCCCAATAGCAATTACTTCTATTCTCTCCAAAACCATGGAGACGATAATCAACAAAAAGCTTATGGGATATCTAGAATCCAACCTACTCATTAACGACAGACAATATGGCTTCCGCCAGAAAAGATCCACTGGCGATCTTTTAGTCTGTCTTACAGAACACCTCAGCCGTAGTCTGCATGGATCCGGCGAGTCTAGTCTGGTTGCTCTAGATATCTCCAAGGCTTTCGATAGAGTTTGGCACTCAGCCCTGTTAGCCAAACTCAAAGCTATTGGAGTCGACTCACTTCTACAGAAGTGGATCAGGCATTTCCTTTTCGGTCGTTCAATCAAAGTAGTATTGGATGGCGTCAAATCCGCATCCCACCCGATCTCGGCGGGGGTCCCCCAGGGGTCAATCTTATCACCGGCCCTATTCCTTATCTTTATAAATGACCTTCTTTCAATCCCCTCCAACCCACTTCTCAGCTTCGCTGACGACGGTACTTTACGGTACTCGTACAGCTTCGATACAAGGCAGACTCATGCCAGATCCTGTCTTGATGATCGCGAACGTATGTCCAACTCTATTAATAACGACATTGTACTCATTCTAGAGTGGGGAAAGAAGAATCGTGTTGAATTCAACCCCGCCAAAACCAAGTACTGTCTTATCTCCAAAAAGAAGTTCAACACCCCTCCACCCTTGAAAGTGAATGAAGTTCAACTAATGGCCGAACCATCCTTACACATCTTAGGCGTGACATTAGCCAAAGACTTGCGATGGAATGACCACATATTCCAAATCGCCAAACAAGGATCTCAGTGCTTGGGATTTCTTAAGAGGTGTAAGTTCCTACTCCAGCCATCGGCCCGTGCTGTTATTTATAAATCCTACATTCGACCTCTTCTCGAATATAACTCCCTCGTTTGGGGCGGCGCCCCAATAACCACCTTGGCATGGTTAGATAAGGTGCAAAAAAGGGCGCTCAAGTTAATTGATGACGACACGGCCTGCTCCACCATCGACCCCTTAAGCCACCGTAGGAATGTAGCAGCACTGACAAAATTTTATCGCTACTATCATAGTGATTGTTCCTCCGAGCTAAACGCTCTCCTGCCTCCACGGCATTCTTATACCCGCAACACCAGATTAGCCCACTCGTCTCATTCCCTCCACCTGCAACTCCCCCTTTCACGCACTCAACAAGATATGAATTCGTTTGTTAATAGAACAACTCGGCTGTGGAATAATCTCTCGCAGTCAGTATTTCCGAGCTCCTACAACATCCAAGAGTTCAAACGCAGGGTTCATCACCACCTTCTTCAATTCCCTCCCGTTCCTTTATAACCCCTCCAACCCCCTCCCCGTACTAAGCTTACTGCTAGACATTGCACCATGACGTGACAAATGACATGACGGACTAGTAGTACAAATTGTGATTCCTGAGCTTAGCACTGCCACATAAAAAAAAAAAAAAGTTAAGACTCTATCCATAAATCGTTGGAAAGTTTGAGCAACATTTCTAAGTCCAAAGGGCATTCGAGTAAATTCGAATAAACCGAAAGGTGTAGTTATCGCTGTCTTATAGATATCTTCCTCTGCCATAGGTATGTGATGATAAGCTCTCACTAAATCAATCTTCGAAAATATGGTACAACCATTCAAATTTAACGTAAAATTTTGAATGTGAGGAATCGGGTATCTGTCTGGCATGGTCGCCAATCAATGGAATCTTTCTTTGGAACCATGTGTAGTGCTGATGAGACTGATGATGAAGATGTTCTGCATAAGCCTAATTTTACCATGTGCTCGAATTCTAATTTAGCGATTTTAAATTTATTAGTGTCGAGTCTTCTAGGTCTTGAAAATGGTAATTGACCTTTAGTGGTAATAGTATGCACTATATTATGTCGTACAGGTAAATCATTGCGTGGAGGTTGAGTTAGTGAGGGAAATCTATATAAAACATTACCATATTCACTATCAAAGGAACAATGCCTGGGTGAAGGAGAATCTGTTTTAATCATGATTCCATTAACTGTCAACTCGGTGTTACCATCTATTATTCTCTTATTTTTAAGATCAACCAGCAAATTGAATCCAGAAAGAAAATCTGTGCCAATAATAGGTTTGTCGACGCTTGCTATAATGAACGGAAAAGTTAAATCTCGTCTTAATCCAAAGTCTATCTTAAGAAGTTTTGTTCCGTAAGTATGGATAATTGATCCGTTAGCTGCCGTAAGAATTAAATTTGGATTTCTCTTACATTTTCCACAATATGAATTCGGTATTACTGATAATTCAGCTCCTGTATCAATTAAAAATTTAAGTTTATTTTCTTTATCGTAAATAAAAAGTCTATTCGATTTTTTTGGAGTATTATTTTTAAAACACGCTGAAGGGATATTTAGTTTTTTTGATTATTATAGTTGCATGGTTTAATACATCTTTTAGCTTTGTCGCCGAATTTAAAATGAAACCAACAAAATGGTTTATTATTATTATTATTGTATTTAGATCTATCACGGCTTCTACTTCTAGACCTTGACCTATGATGAAACTCATTATTCCTATTAAATGTAAGTTTCTTAATTAAATCTGTTAAATTTTCGATTTTATTTTCTAAATCATTAACCTTCTTAGCATAATCAATGTTATTTATATTAATACATTTTTGGTTTACAAAAGGATTTGAAGAACAATCATTGATGGATGAAGTATACTGAAATCTGGAACATTCGAAAATTTTATCTGCTAACATTAGAATATCTTGAATGTTTTGTTTGCCAGAGGATATCAATGCGATGTTAATACTAGGCGGTAATTTTCGCATCCAAAGTTTTCTAATTAGGTCTTTTCCTAAATTCGAAGATGTTCCTGCAAGTATCTCCATTGATCTATAAAATTCCGATGGTTTTCGATCTCCCATCTCAGAATTGCATAATAATTGTTCCAACTTTTTCTCTTCAGACTCTGTAAATCTTTGAATTAATGTTGTTTTTAATGCTTGGTATTTGTTCTCCGATGTTGGGTTTTGAATGAAATCCAATATATTCATTATGATTTCTAAAGGAAGAGCTTGTATCACATGTTCGAATTTAGTCTCATCCAGTCTAATTCCTTTCGAGTTAAATTGGCTTTCTGTTAAAATAAACCATGCTTCTGGAGACCAGAAAGCTGGTAGCTTAACAGCCGATGCACTGATATTCTCACTATCAACGTGCATTCTCTCACTATCACCACCTTGGACACTCATATTAATCACAATTTTTTTTAAATAAAACTCACGTAAAAAGAAGTTCAATAAAATTTCGACTTTACTTAAAAACTTCGCGATACTTTAAAATAACAACCGTGGACGTTCGCGAAAAGAGTCGATTAACACTCAAACTTAAATAAATTCCCGAAAATTTTATTCAAGTTCTCACTTCCTGAAAAAAAAAAGAAAAATATTTGCAAAAGGAAATAAATTGAATTGTCATTAATTATGTAAGTGTAATGTTCTTTTCTTTTGTGTAAGAAATTCTGTACAATTTAAATTTTAAAATTAAAGAAAAATATTTAATTAAAATAAATACTTGATCTCCTCAATAAAAATGAACCTCTTCTTTAAATTTTTCATCAAATGGATTTCTTTCATAAAAATTTTTGATTCTGCTTTTTTCTTTTTTGAAAAATTTCTTTGTTCTTCCAATGTCGGGGTCATTAATATGAAATGGGGTCGGACTAATTTTTGCCGTCTTCCCTCATTTCGTAGCAATGTATGTATATGGGATATATATATTGCCAATAAAAACTATTACTTCACATATTTTTATTTTATGTTAAGCTTTTATTTAATATATTTATTTAATATTTATTTATTATTATATTTAATAGTTTAAAATTTTATATTTTTTATTATGTCACGTTAAATAATTACATAACGGTTTTTATTAACTTATCATAGGAGACTTCCTTTTTGAATAAGCTCCTAACTAATACTCTTACAAATATTCAAAATAATTTTTAATATCACAATATTTGTGTGGCTATGTTTTTAAAATTGATTCTGTGTACAGTGTGTGTGTACATACGTGATATGACAATCCAAATTCCCCAAGTGTATTTCAAAGTAGTAGTGAGAATCCAAATTGTGACGTAACCAAAAACACTGTACTTAAAATTATTAGAACAGAAACTGAATGGATACTTGAATAAAACTAATTACAACGAAAAACGTATATACAAGTAGTGACTGCTACACTCTGTATTTTGGTAACCCTATTAGGTATCATGAAGAAGGCAGCAATCAACTCATAATACTGCCACCTATCTAAAACTGTAAAAGTCAAGGTTTCAACCCATCAACTTCCCGTCACGATTTCACCTCCACCCATACGATCTTTTGTTCGTCTACCCGAGATCTATCCACAGCCAGGTATTTTTCCAAAAGCTTGGACAATTTCCTATGAATAATGTCTGGAGAATTTTTATGCTACGGCCCTTTTTTAAGTTATAAGCAATCTTAATGGTAAAATAGGCTCTATATCGTATTTTTTCTGTATTTTTCTACTTCAGATTATGTCGAAAAATACCAAATAAGAGCAATCTTTTGATACTTTGGACCAATTCGGTCCCTCACATAATAAACACGTCAATGTTGCACCTCATGTTATTGTTTATTTATTTATTTTGCCAAACAAGGCACACTTAAATCTAAGTACACTTTTTAACAATAGCTTAAATTATTTATCACATTAGATGCTAAGTCAGGTACAGGTATAATTGGGCTAGGCTATATGAAGGCTATGGGCCCTATTGTGGAACGAGTCGATGTTAAATTTTCATACTGAGAAAGTCGATTTTTATCGATAAAAACATAAATATGAGTCGATTACATTTTTGACGTCGACTTGACAATTGTGTAATCGACTCATATTAATTCTTTTATCGACTAATTTCGACAAAAATCGACTTTCGCAGAAAGAAATTTTAACATCGACTCAAAGTCGTCAAATTGACGATATCCACAATAGGCCCCTATATCTACTATAGTAATTTTATCTTAAACATATATAACGGGAGTTTGTGGTTTCTTCATTAGTATTAACTTTCTTTTATAGGACAATTTTTAATTGGGATGGGGAAAGCATTGATTATGATCATTGAAGACCATGCAACATCTATTAATGGGCTCGTTCCTTGCGTAGTCGGTGCGATGAGAATATTCCTTAAGTAGTTTCTTTGAGTATTATCCTATCCGACAAGAACTTCACCTTGAGATCGCCGTTTAGAATATCTAAGGTGAGGCAAGAGATGGCATTTTTCTCCTGCATGACAGCGGTAAAAGATCCAAAACTTTGAGCCTGTCTGTATAGGGTGGAAGACTATAAAAATCAGCGGGGTTATTTAGATTTCTTAGTGCGAACAGGGGAAATTGCTTTTGAATGGATTCAATCCTGTTGCTACTGGCGTGAAATATGGGATCCCAGACAGGGCATGCGTATTCCAGGATTAACATGGCTAGCTCAGATAAATTAACTTGAGCCTAAACACGCCCTAGACTTGATTATAACTGAACGAATTTTAGACATTTAAAAATTGTTTATCATCTGATTGATTTGGTATCCTGGTGAAAGAAATAGTAGCCTTGGTTTGTCCCTCAGTAAATAGCTCATTCTCGATCACTGCTATCAGTCTGTGGCTACTTCTTATCTCTTCGATAGAAGAATTATTCAGGTAAATTGATGACCTGCTTCTATTCTGATGGTTAAAATGGGGCTAGGCACAGGGCAGTCCCACGCGTTAACGCCCCCTCTAGGCCGTACACCAAAATTTATAATCATTATATTTGTCACATACTCCAGTGTATGTGTTTGAAAATACCTTAAAACTTCAAATATCGAGATGTAGCCCAGTCACTTTATACCAAAAAAGTGCCAAACCTCTGAATAAATGTAACTGGAGATTTATCAGCGGGATTCTCTTTATTTTGGGCTCACAAATAATTTCCCAAAAGTCCATAAAGCCAACTGGCCGGCTACTCGAGTTATGGAAGGTCAAAGGTCACGAAAATCAGTTTTTCTCAAAAATCTCGTAAATTAACGGTTTTATGCAATTTTTTGCTCAGTAAAGATTGTTCGTGAGATAAATCTGCATAAAAATGTCCTATACGAAATGTACGTAGAACCAATGGCTTTTGACATATGGCTTTAGGAAAACTCAATTGGGCATCAATTTTTCAGAAATATTCGTTCATTAATTTTGCAAAATGCACTAAAATTTATTTTCGTGACCTTTGACCCTCCATAACTCGAGTAGCCGGCTAGTTAGCTTTATGGACTTTTGGGAAATTATTTGTGACACCAAAATAAAGGGAATTCCGCTGGAAAATTTCCATTTCCTTTTTTTAGAGGTTTATATACATACGTATAAATTGCAGAATGCAGAATAGTAGCATTACAATTTTCCGTTGCTTATGGTTCTTGTCGGGCCCGCCCGATGTCAACTCGATGTCCGAGGATACAACCATTGAACTTGAGGTGGACGATGATGACGCCAACCCCATTTTGTTATTTTCCTCTTGGATAGGTGTTGATGAAGATGACAGCATGAAAGAAGTAGGAATAGAAGAGATAGAGAGATGATCAACAAAATTTTTTTATGCTTGGTAACCTTTGGACTAGGTCTACTGGGGATACCATGTAAAAACGCTGCCTGCATTATAGTTCAAAGGTAGTGCGGAAAAGAATGCAGTGCGATGCCCGAGTTTTCCCAGCTCCATATCTCAAAAACCATTGGTTCTACGTAAAATTCGTATAAGACATTTTTATGCAGATTTATCTCACGAACAATCTTTACTTAGCAAAAAATTGCATAAAACCGTTAATTTACGAGATCTTTGAGAAAAACTGATTTTCGTGACTTTTGACCTTCCATAACCGGCTAGTTGGCTTTATGGACTTTTGGGAAATTATTTGTGAGCCCAAAATAAAGAGAATCCCGCTGATAAATCTCCAGTTGCATTTTTTCAGAGGTTCATATTTAAAGTGACTGGACTAATGTCGAAAACTAGGCGACTAGGCTGTGAAATGCATTCTGTTTGCTTACAGTTATTCAAAGCTTCCCTTTCCAAAGGTTGTGAAATACTTTGCTTCCTTCAGTTTTTTTTCATGGTCCAACTTTATATAGTAAAATGGTACTTTGTTTAGAGGGGTGGAAACTTTTTTGTATGTGTATGTGAAGCATTCGCAGCTGGAACAGCATGCCCCAGCATTTGTAGGCAACAACATACGCAGCAATGTGTAATAAAAAATCTTTTACAGCCTGCAGCAAAAAGCTCGAAAATATGATTGCTGTAAAGCAAAGTAAATTGCTTTGGCTTTCTTGGCAGCAAAGCAAAGTCAATAGCAACATTATTAAAATTGCTGCAGCAATTTAAACTCTTCCCAATTCTAAAGATTTACCAAATTGACTAATGATTTTTACTAGACCTGATAATTAAAATTTCGATGGCTGTTTGATGCATACTTAACTATTTCTGTTTTGTTTGCTTCCAGGTGTGATTCATTACAGACTTCGCACCGATTTAAATACAAGTAAGATAAAATAATAGCATTTAAAGATTTAATTAAAATTTTACTTTCAGACTCTTTCAACTCATTTATATGCATACTGCACAGGAAGTTTCTTTATAAATATTTTTCGGTTTGAGTTACTCAAGCAGTTATGAACAAATCGCAAGAACATATTATTTCATCGTTTGTGATAATGTTGCCTCTAAGGCTTCGAGAAAAATTCTTGAATAAAAAGGAAGGTGATCCTTTTCTTGCTAATTCAATGCAGATTATATTTGCTAACGAAATATATACAGATATCAATAGCGTCAAAGAAGAAGTGATTTCACCTACTAACTATATTATAAAGAAAAAGCATGATGATGTAAAAAACCAAAAGAAATATGGTGGCAATATTCAAAAACTGATATCACATGATGAACCAAATTCTTTGAAATTTCAAAAATCTTCAGTAAATATTAATAACTATATTTCATATGAAGATTGTACACCAAATTGGCTTCAAACGTATCATTCCAAGAACAAAATACTGGAAGTACTTTTGAGAGATCTATTAATATTAAATTCGTTAATAAATGAGATTATAAGAAGTCAACTTTTTGTACAGAAATGGGAAGATTATATAAAAATAAGGAAATCAATGCAGGATATATACATGAAGTTGGTAGAAAACCACTTGAAATTCATATGTAGAAATAACATAAGTTTATATTTTTGGAAAATATTATTTTATCATGTGATAGAATACTTTAGAACTATGATGCGGAAAAATATACTTTCCGAAGAGCGGCATTTAAAGTCTCACCTCAGTTACATTATCAATAATGGATATGATTTTTTTGAAAAATTACTGCAAGTATTAAAAAAACGATATAACTTCCATGTTGATCATCAGCATGTAATTACAGAAACTGATACACAAAGAAAACATCTAGTTATAGCCAGAGTTACAGCGCAGACGCTATATCTTCATTTAGGAGACTTAGCAAGATATGAGGAGCAGATGAAAGGTACTTCTGATTATAGTCGTTCCAAAGTATTTTATAACGAAGCCCGAAAATTGGTGCCATGCAACGGTATACCTTACAATCAATTAGCCCTTTTGTCAATTTATGCAAATAAAAAGTTTCAAGCTGTGTATTATCACATGCGAAGTTTAATGGCTACTAATTCAGTAGATTCAGCTAAAGAAAGTTTAAAAGTGTTATTTGACGAAATTAGAAAAAAATATGATGAGAACTTTAAGCTTAAAGAAGGTGAAACTGAGGCGAAGGAATTGTGCTTTGAAATTACACCAGCAAGAAAAGAAATCTGGGTTCATCCGTGCAGTCATCAAAGATCATACAGAATTACTCCCTACTCAACAAAACAATTTTATTTTCTTGATGAAAACATACTAAAATCATTGCCTCCTGCAAAACTTTTCAAACAATTTATTTCAAGTTACTTATACATTTTAGGGAAGTTATTCACTGGTATTGGTTTGGAAGTTTTTAACAAAGCGCTGTACGAAATGCTTTCCGAATTTAAATTATTATTAGGAGGCGAATCGAATTTAATATATGCTGGAAACTGCCTTCAGAGAATTATGTTGCTTAACATATTTGCAATTGAGTGTCATAAAATAGAGCAAGAAAATTCCAGAACAGAAATGAGAAATCATGCATTCAATGTGTCATTATTAATGCTCGCTGTTATGTTAAACCAAGCGAATAAAATATTAAAAACCTATTTGGCTGGTTTGCAGAGTAATAATAAAGAAATTTTATTTTCTGACATACCTGCGCCATACCAAGATAATTTAAATTCAAACTTACAAGCAGTCCAGATATGGTGCGATTGGCTACAATTAAATATCAACATTTGGAATCCACTTCCTCCATCAATCTACAATTTCGTAAACGAATATGAAATAAATCTTTTCGATGGTTTCGCTGAAATGCTCACAATATTTCATTCCTTCGAAAGTTTTTTAAACTGTACGCAAGATGTTTCCTTTCAAAAGCTGCCTGAAGATGATTACTGTAATGGCTTTTTGCCATTATCCGCAATTATAAAAGAAAGGAACATCGATTGTACAAATCCAAATACGCAATTCCTAGTACGTATTAAAAGAATATTAAACTTTGGCTATGAATATCTGATGAGATGTAAGTCACCAATTTTAACGAAATTACACGATAACAACAAAACTATTTTTGTGAATATTGTCAATGAAATATACGATTGTAAAAAGAACTCTTTTAAAGAGATATTTATAGACCAATTAGACAATAATGATACTGCGTTTGAAAATTCCGTGGAAGAAGCTTATCATCTAGAAGATACTGAAATTAAAAATCTTCTGAAACGTAAACAGGAGTTAGAGCAAGAAAGACATTTGCAGAAAACCTATAAACAGAATTTTTCACAAATTCTTCAGACTGTAGGTCGTGCTTGGTGTTTAGAAGTTCAACCAAAGTATTTAGTACCCGACACGAATTGTTTTATTGATTCATTGTCTGATCTCCAAGTTATTATAAACGAATTAAGATGTTTTATCTTGACAATACCTCTAGCAGTAGTTAGTGAGCTAACCGGCTTATCTAAAGGATTCAAAACAACATCAAGCTCGTCATTATTTCAAATTTCTAGTACAAAAATTCGCCATTCTGATGAAGTATCGTATATAGCAAGTAAAGCTTTAGATTTTATTCAATCGAATAGTTCTATTATTAAATTTGTTACGACAAAGGGAACGATTTTAAGTTCTGCCAATTTTACGTTTGAAAATAATGATGAGAAATATTCATCAAATGATGACAAAATATTGGAATCTGCTTGTGGAATAACGAAAACATCGGTGACGTTGATTGACGATACATCCTTTATTGTAACGTCAGTTGTTTTGCTTACTACTGATAGAAATCTTCGTGTTAAAGCACTTTCTAGACACCTACCTGTAAGCGAATTACAAGAATTTTTAAAATGGGCGAGATCGCAGGTCTGAAATATTGAACTCTGTTTTTTATAATTTACATGTATGCATTTGTTATTGTGATTAAATAATATTTTTTTTTTAATATATTAGAATTTCTCACTATTAGTGCAAATATTTTTGAAGTAAATTTTGTTTACGTCCGGCTTTGGCTAAAAATGTATCTTTCATTTGCGTCAGATTTCACACATTGTAAGTAAAATCGCCAAATTTTTTCGTATAACTTTAGTCGGGTGGTTAAGAGACAAAAAACTCGAGGCTGTGTGAATCTATGCAACAATTCACATGTGTCCCCATACACGCCATGCTTCACCGGAAAGGTCTACCTGTACAGGTAGACCGGAGCGTGTGGGAGTAGGTCTGTGCAGTATTTAACCTGCGCAGGCGACCAGAGCAAATTCGAAAATCAATTTATTCAGAGACGTACGATACCATCCCACTTCTCCCTTCATACACAAATCTCATGACGAACGTTCCTGAGAGCAAAGTTTACGAGGAGCGTTCCTTGCCTGAACAGACAAAAGTACCACGACATATACCTACGAACCTAACTTGATGCACTTTTTCGCGATTTTTAGACCAGTTGAAATCAAAAATATTTCAGTTATAATATAGTTGCTTCGTTTTAAGGGTTTACTGTAACTAGTAATTAAAGACATTGTTTTAGAGTGAGTAAGATAGCATTATGCATGCGTATGCTTGCGCCTGAGGTAACTTTCCGTTGTCTGCCGCGATGTTAGAACCATAGAGAATGTCTGCCGAGCTAAATATAATAAATATATTATTAACAATATATATAAATTTCAGCTTTGTTAAAATGCCGTAAATTGTTCACTTTTTTGGGGACTTTCAAAAGTGTCTGCCATGACTTTCGAACCGCCATAGCTGTCTGCCATTGTTATTTTTCAATAATAATACAGTATTTTAACATATTCAAAAGGCAGCGTTGTTACTATAACGTAAAATTCAGTCAAATTTTAACACCTTCCACGCCTGAGTCCGCTTATAGGGACCGCCAGTCAGAAAAAAGAGTCCCCATCTCATGTACGGCAGGTATAAGAGAATATATGAAGAAAAAATGAGGTTTGTTAAAATACCGTAAGTCTGCCGGCCCCTGCCTCTTAGACTATAACGAGGAGTTTAAGTGTTAATCTTTTAAACGATACGGAAATCACTAGCCAGGAAGCTGCTTGGTACCTGATGAGAGAGCCGATGTCTAAAGCGTCTACTCAAATAGTTTATATACCAACCGTGTGGCCGGTTGAACCCCAAAGGATTAAAAACAATGAAGGGCTCTCTGCATTAGAAGGCGAATTCACGGATACATGGAAGGAGAACTGGTTCGACAAGTATTAACGCAGACCGAATAAATTAGATGACATTTCACTGGCTCAGTTTGTTTTCCAATATTACAAAAATAATAACGGCGAATATGTTAAGAGAGATGAAAAGAAAATAATAAGATATCGAAATTATGACATTGTGTCGGTTTGCAATGAATATAGAAGGGAAGTGATGACGCTACATGTACCATTTCGAATAATGAATTAAATAATATTAGCGAATATGAAATTTTTAACGATCTATGAAGAAAATGAACAAATAATATTACAAAGGAGAAAAGAATTTGAACACAATATAGATATTGAAAAAACTATTCAAATATGCAGGGAACTTTGTCGAGAAGAAACACCTTGCGATGACGATGAAATTCAAGACGTCAGAGGCAGATTCGAGGAAGCTAATCCATTTGAACATTTATATAACGATCCGAATGTTGACGGTAATACTGATTTACGACTAGCTGCCTTGAATAAATTAGATGCCATAGCTAAAAGAAGAGAAAATGTTTTACCGCATGCACAGTTTTGTAAATCCATGCGTATGGCGAATGAAAACCCGATTTTTTACGGGTTCAGCTGGATGTGGTAAAACATTTGTAATCAATTTAATCATTTTATCGTTGCTATCATAGTGACTCTTCCTCCGAGTTAAACGCTCTTTTGCCTACACGGCTATATTATACCCGCAACACCAGATTAGCCCACTCCTCTCATTCCCTTCACCTGCAACTCCCCCTTTCACGCACTCAACAAGATATGAATTCGTTTGTTAATAGAACAACTCGACTGTGGAATAATCTCTCGCAGTCAGTATTTCCGAGCTCCTACAACATCCAAGAGTTCAAATGCAGGGTATTTTTTGTTCAAAGAAAAAACTGCGTTAAGAACAAATGAAAATTATTTAACACCATTGGGCCTCCAATTACAGCACATACTGATAAAAAGAAACAAAAGAGCAAAGTTCACTTTATAAGTATAATTCACCTTTATTCAAATAATTCAATTTTATATATCGTAGGTACACAATTCAAAAGTGGAAATAGAAAAATAGTCAATATAATTCACTTGATCAATATAATTCAATTTGAAGAAAATTTAAACATTCAGTAATTCTGCAATTATTAAATAAAGTAATAGATACGAATTATGGAAAAAGTTAAATTGTAAGCTAGAGTTAAATTTCAATATATTCACCCGATGTGAACATTCACTCCAAAAAAAAGTATAATTAATCACCCCCAACAACGGTGTTAGCTAAAAAATACACAATCCACTTGATCACCTCATCAGCGATGGAAACTAAATAGAAAATCAATTAAAATCCTCATCCACGTTGTTAACTAAAATCAATTCAAGTTTAAAAGAAGAGAAACAAAACATAATGTATTTTTAACGAAGGAAATCGTTCACCATATCAAATAATATTATATTGTGATGATTATGCGCCATCTGTTTGTCGAGAGGATGAATCAACGATTTTCGGTTGTTGTCTGAATTAAGAATTTATGTACTAAACTAACGAGCGATAAGCGAAGACAACTTCAAGCTGGTCGAAACTAAAAGAAATATAGAACATACCACAAGGAACCAGAAAACGAAGGTTCCAGAAAGTAGACAAAGGTGGAGCTGCCTATATGAAAACGCCTGGCAGCCGCTATCGAGTCAGTTTTGATTATAAAGGCGATACAAGTGTTCCAAAGTGAAAAGTGGTGATTTATAGTGAAATAAAAAGCGATAATTAGAATTGAATAGTGCGAAATATTAAATTTGCTAGTGATTATAGTGAACTCTAGGAATTGTGTTTGTGTTATTAAATTGTGTTTTGTTTCGTAATAAATAAATTTTGTGTGGATAATTAAAAAGTGTATTCCTTAATTAATCCTACGAATCCGTTAAGCCGTAAAAACGTAACAATTGGTGTCAGAAGTGGGATTAATTAAGAGATAAGTGAAATAAGTGAAATAAGTGAACTTGAACAATAATTGTGATTGGAATTTAAATTTTGTGGTGAGAAATAAGGACTTATTAATAAAATGGGTCGAAAGCTAGTGGATTTGCGCACTGTAGAGTTAAAAAAAGAATTAAGTAAACGCTCGTTGTCAACGGTGGGGGCTAAAAGTTTCCTAATCGCCCTGCTTCAAGAAGCTATGGTGAACGAAGGGAAGGATCCTGAAACCTACATTTTTGAAGACGAGGTGGAAGCGGAACCAGAAGAATCGACAGTGAGTATGGCAGAACTTTTTAAGACATTGATGGTGATGAAGGAAGCGCAAGAACGGTCATCAGCTGCGCAAGAACGGTCATCAGCTGCGCAAGAACGTGCATCAGCAGAGATCAAGACGGAAGTGATGGCGCTAAAAGACGAACAGAAATTGTTGGCAATAGCTCATGAACGCTCGTTAGCAGAGCTCAAAGAGTCGATGGAAGAACAGAGGAGCCAGCTGGATAACATGAAAGAAAATGTAAGGAATGATCTGGAAAGTCTCGAATCTTCCATCAAGGAAAATGTAAGGAATGATCTGGAGAAGCTCGAAAATTCCATGAGGGAAAATGATGAAAAGTTGAAGATGGAACTAGAATCGGTCAGAGCCGACCTGGAAAGGGTAAAGATTCACCACCCAGCGACGGCATCTCATGAAGTCATCGGAGTTAGGAAACTGCAGCCTCCAACTTTCGACGGGCAAAGCCCATGGCCTACTTACAAGCTCCAATTCGAAGCAGCAGCAGCAGGCAATTTCTGGACTGAGGAGGAAAAAGCAATGGCCTTAACTTTGTCACTAAGGGGTACAGCAGCAGAAATATTGCAGTCAATACCAGCGGAACATCGCAACAGCTACGGGTTCTTAGTTCAAGCGCTGGAAATGCGTTACGGTGATCAGCACATGCAAGAGGTCTATCGGCTTCAACTTCGAAATAGACTTCAAAGGCCAGGAGAAACATTACAACAACTATGCGCCGACATCGAGAGGCTAGTGCATCTGGCTTATCCTAGTTTTGGTCAAGACTACATCAATGAGGTAGCAAGAGAGGCTTTCCTGAACTCTTACCGACCGGGATCTACAAATGGCAGCCAGATTGGCCGGAAAGAATACTACCCAAGAAGTTTTGGCATATGCTCTGGCATACGAGGCAGCGAAGCAAGCAACAAGGAATACGGTCCACCTCAGGGGAATCAATATGACTGAGAACATTTGCCATCGAGTCAACACCTCGGAAGTACGTCGTCGTCTACGATGCTGGAACTGTGGTGAGCCGGGCCACTTACAAAGGAGTTGCCGAAAGCGAAGGAGAGTGGAATCGCCAGGAAGTAGGAGTGGCTCAACATGCTGCGGAAAATGTGGACAACGGCAGAAAGGCGACCGGAGGGAGTTGGTGGGGAAAATTGAGACCCCTGATGTTATCGTCAACATCACCCAACTGCAGCGTGGCAACAACAGCCTTGTCATCGAGGGGAAAGTTGGCGATGAACAATACACAATTACCGTGGATACAGGTGCTTCAAGATCTGTCATCAGGGCTGATTTGGTCGGTAGAAAGTGGCTGAAAAACGCAGACCAGTACATCCTGAAAACTGTAACAGGAGAGCCAGCGAAATTACATGGGGAAACAATGATGGACGTGGTACTCGGCGACATTGAGTTTACACATTCGTTCCTGGTAGCTGACATAGTAGACGAGTGTATTCTTGGTTTGGACTTTATGACAACACACGAAATACTATTGGACCTTGGAGAATTGACGATGAAACACCGCAACAGGGGAATTCCAATGGATACTGCACTGTCCCGGCGACCATGCGAACCAGGTTTTAAGTATCGTTGGCGTAGTGAGGAAAAGTGTCAAGAGACGACTACTGAGCCAAGCATAAAATATGAGGACCAAGGAATTCGAGATGCGCAACGCGACGACCCGGACATTTCTGCGATTTTGTCATGGAAAGAACACAACGAGAAGCCTAAATGGAAAGACATCGCAGAGAGAAGTGAAATCCTGAAGAGCTATTGGGCCCAATGGGATTCATTGCATATCGAAGGAGGAGTATTGAAGCGCAAATGGGAAACAGCTGATGGTACCTCTCATCGAATGCAGGTGTTAGTCCCTCGTGCTGGAATAACAGATATTCTTGAGGAGTGTCATAATAGCCCGTCAGGAGAACATTTGGGAGTCAACAAAACTCTGGCAAAAGTAAAGGAGAGATTCTATTGGCTTCATATGCGAGAGGATGTTACGAACTGGTGTCGTAAATGTGCAGTTTGTGACGGCAGTAAGGGCCCTCGAGTCAGAGCGAAAGAAGAAACGCGACAACACAACATTGGGACCTCAGTTGAGAAAATCGGAAGGGAGAATCCTAAGACGGCCAGTGATAGGATGAAACCAAGGTACGACCTCCGAGCAAACTGTAGCGGATTCCAGGAAGGTGACCTCGTTTGGCTGTTCAACCCTCGAAGACGGAAAGGCAAGTCTCCGAAACTCCAGCGTCAGTGGGAGGGGCCCTATAAAATCCTAACACGGATCAACGATGTTGTCTACAGGATTCAACAAGGACCCAAAGCCAAGAAGAAGATTGTGCACATAGACAGGCTGTGCCCATATCATCAGCCGGATCCAGGATGGACAACTGTTCGGGACGAACAGTCCTAAGAAGGGGGCAATGTGATGATTATGCGCCATCTGTTTGTCGAGAGGATGAATCAACGATTTTCGGTTGTTGTCTGAATTAAGAATTTATGTACTAAACTAACGAGCGATAAGCGAAGACAACTTCAAGCTGGTCGAAACTAAAAGAAATATAGAACATACCACAAGGAACCAGAAAACGAAGGTTCCAGAAAGTAGACAAAGGTGGAGCTGCCTATATGAAAGCGCCTGGCAGCCGCTATCGAGTCAGTTTTGATTATAAAGGCGATACAAGTGTTCCAAAGTGAAAAGTGGTGATTTATAGTGAAATAAAAAGCGATAATTAGAATTGAATAGTGCGAAATATTAAATTTGCTAGTGATTATAGTGAACTCTAGGAATTGTGTTTGTGTTATTAAATTGTGTTTTGTTTCGTAATAAATAAATTTTGTGTGGATAATTAAAAAGTGTATTCCTTAATTAATCCTACGAATCCGTTAAGCCGTAAAAACGTAACAATATGTTTAAAGAAGAAATATGAAAAATATGAATATAGTATATTGTTAACGAATTAAGTACTCACTTGAAAGTTGGCCTTGAACTTCAATTTGTTTGTGGACAAAGGGGATTGTCAAAATCAAGGTCAAAAGAGGGAGGAATTAGGAAAGAGATAGGGAAAGTTGTTAATATTAATTCTCGGTATATTCCCGAGAAATAAGAAAAAGTTAGTAATAATAGTTCTCGGTCTATTCCCGAGAACTAAGGAAAAATTTAGTAATAATAGTTTTCGGTCTATTCCCGAGAACTAAGGAAAATTAGTAATAATAGTTCTCGGTCTATTCCCAAGAACTAAGGAAAATTAGGAATAGTTCTTGGTCTATTCCCAAGAACTTTAAAAATAGAGGAAAATAGGAGTCAAGCCAACTTACCCTGGAGGCGCTCGGTATCCAAAAGGAGGAAGATTCATGGGGGTAACGATTTTTGTTATCTCTCCTGAATTCGATTCAAGTGGGGATAGAAATATGTAACGGGATGACTGAAGTGGTTTTTGTTTGAATAATGCAAGTGGGAATGAAAATTTTAATTGTGCATGTGTTGAAGTGAGAAGTGTTACCAGAGTAAATATTTATTCGAGTGAATGTTCTTAAGGAAAATTTGGTTTTTTAAAGTTAAATTAGTATCAATGATAATGATGTCAAATGATGCTACTCAATGTCCATGTTATCCAAAGATGATGTTAATTGTTGATAAGTTCTTGAAGTTCCCTTGTTAGAGCTGAATGACCATGATTGTTTTTACATAATTGCCCAGGAGTATATGTAACTGCACCTGGTTTCCTAATGCGGCTTTATTTTTCTGAAATAAAAAGTATTAACAAGCCCTAAGGTGATATGGTGAACGAAGAAGGAAAAGAAAACATGAAAGATAAACCAGGGAGATTTATCTTATGTTGTGAAGAATTGAACACAGGGATCATTACAAACCTTCAATACCCTCGTACCTTTTAAGCTTAACCTATACCCCCCACCTTTCCCCGTACTAAGCTTACTGCTAGACATTGCTAGATGACGTGACAACTGACATGACAGACTAGTAGTACAAAGGGTGACTCCTGAGCTTAGCACTGCCACTTAAAAAAATCATGGAAATATAAAACAGATTTTCCGATACCGATGGCTGTTGTAATGCCTAAATAACTTGTGCTTCTACTGGTAAAGCTGCTGTTGCTCACAACTGCTCATACTGCGTAAAAATATCTCTGTCAAAATTGTTACCATTGAGTATAGAGGTTGCTCATCAGTATCGAGCCTTGTTTAAATATGTCAGAGTTATTATAATTGACGAAGTGAGTATGATATCGGCAGAATTATTAGAACAAATTGACCAACGATGAACGATAATTTTGGAGGCCTCGATATGATATTGATAGGAGATTTGCGTCAACTACCCCCAGTAAGAGCAACGCGCATATGGGTAATTTCGGGTAACCCTTCCGGGTTGGGAGAAAAATCTCAATTTTTTCTTTGAGTCGAGACACCCCTGAAACTGATATCAGTCGATAGGTTGTGGTCCAGGGAAGTCATTTTCACACGTGAACAATAATTTTTAGGTTAGTATTTTTGTGGTGGAGGTTGAAAGAGTTAAAAAATTCAACTGGATATGACTCAATATAGCTGAAGAAAAGTTACCACAGAAATGACCCCTCAGCTCCAAATTATTTGTACAAGTAGTCAAATTGTAGGTTTTTGAGCATAGAATCCGGAGAAATGATGTGTTGGAATGAAATGACTTCCGGTTGTTTACGTTTGGCTTTAGAAATTTAGTTTTATTCGGCGTGTTCAGAGGAAATAATTCTGTACTAAACATGACCATAGCTGAGATACCGAATTCTCAATTGGCTAGTATAATAGCACAAAATGTAGGTATTTGAACATAGAATAACATGACACAACTCACTTGAATGTCGCTCTTTCTGTTTTCTATCTGTGAATCTTTGAAAATATACATGCTTTTTGCTATTTTCAATGTTTTTTTGGAATGCAAATAACACACATTTCATCATCATTGTGCTCCTTTAATCCCTCATGGGACATAGGGCGGAAACAGTTGCCCTCCAGCGGACTCTGTTTTGCGCGACAGCTCTCAGCTCCGACCAGGATCTCCCAGTTGTTGCGGCTTCTGCTAGTAGGGTTCTCCTCCACGTTGTCCTAGGTCTTCCAACTCGACGGGATTCTTGCGGATTCCAGTCAAGGGCCTGTTTGGTTAGATTTTCGTTGTCGCGTCGCAAGGTGTGGCCAACCCAATTCCATTTCCTTCGTCTGATTTGGTCGTCTATCCTTTCTTGGCCGGCACGGCGCCATAGTTCTTCGTTTGAAATTCTATCCTGCCAGCGGATTTTTAGGATACGACGCAGGCATCTGTTGACGGAGACTTGTAGGCGCCCTGTGATGAATTGGGTGACTTTCCATGTTTCGCAACCGTACAAAAGTACTGCCTTCACGTTGGAGTTGAACAGCCGCAATTTGGTGTTAGTTGAGATCTCCGTTGATCTCCATATGCGGAACAGGCATGCATATGCGCCTCGTGCTTTATTTATTCTGGAACTGACATCTTCTTCTGCACCGCCATTTTCGGTAATAATACTACCGAGGTAGCAGAATTTATCGACCAGTTCCACGTCACGGTTATTCAGCGCAGTCCGTTCAATGGTGTTTGCATTTATCCGCATTTCTTTACTTTTAGTTGGATTTAGCCTTAAGCCTGCTGGACTACTTTCTGTTGCCAAATTGTTAATCATGTTTTTGAGGTCCTGGTGTCTGTGGGCCAGCAAACAGATATCATCTGCGTAGTCGAGATCCTTAAGGCGGTCTAACAAACCCCATTGTACTCCGCCTGTTCTACTATCTAGAGCCCCGACAAGGATGTCATTTATTACTATAAGAAATAGTAAAGGCGAGAGTAGGCATCCTTGTCGTACTCCTGAGCTCACCTCGAAGCTGTCGGATAATTTTCCATTATGGAGAACTCTGCATTTGGAATTGTTATATAGGGCTTTTATCAATTCTATTATTTTATCAGGCAGTCCCCGTCGCCGTAGTGCCTGCCATATAAAGCTCCTATTGACCGAGTCGAACGCTTTCTCATAATCTACGAAAGCAAGGTAAAGGGGGGATCGGAATTCAGTAGACTGCTCCACTATTATTCGTAAGGTGTTGATATGATCAATACATGAGCGGCCCTTCCTGAATCCGGCCTGCTGCCTCCTAAGCGTTCGGTCTACTGCCTCACTTATCCTAGATAGTAATATATGGGACAAAATTTTGCCCATTGTAGATAGTAAACAGATGCCTCTCCAGTTGTCGCATATTGTTAGGTCCCCCTTTTTTGGTATTTTGACTATGATACCTTCCGTCCAATCCTCCGGAAAGGTACAGGTGTTCCATGCTATTTCCAGGATTGGCTGAAGCGCATCTGCTATGAGGCTTGAATCGGCTTTCAACAATTCTGGCGGGATGCCATATTTCTCAGCTTCTTTACCATTGGCCATCGCATGAATTGCGGTTACTATTTCCGTCTTGGATGGGGCTCGGGTGGTGATTCTTATAGGCTGTGCATTGTTGCTGGTTTCCTGAGGTTGCTGTGTAAATGAACCATTCAGGGCGGCGAAGAAGTAATCTCTCCATCTTTGGAGCTGCTCCTCGTCGCTGCACAGCAGCCTTCCATCCGCACTCTTAACGGCATGCTTTTTAGTAGAGTGCTTTCCCGTGAGCTGTTTAGTAATTTGGTACAGCACCTTACTGTTGCCTGTGTTTGCCGCGTTTTCCGCTTTTTCTGCGAGCTCATTTATCTGCTGCCTTTTATCACGCCGGACACTTCTCTTTACCTTCCGGTGTAATTGGGAGTACTCCCGTTCCAGTTGGTAACGTCTTTCGGGGTCGCTTGTAGATATAACATATAATAACACACGCCCCCTAGTTTTTGACGATACCTTCCATCGAAAATCGAGTTTTCTATCACACAATGGTAGGTTTTTAAGTGGAGAATAGGTTGGCATAGGGCGTGCAAGTGTCGCGACCTTGCCTCTCAAGTCACATTCCTTTGAAAATATCCCTATTTTGTCTTTTTTCAATGATTTTGTTGTAATGGAGAGCATTGCCCGGAAGCGACTTTTCGACCGTACCCATGATCAAAAGGCAAGGCAGAGGGTATGAAACTGTTGATTTTTGGACGTGGAAGAAGTTGGTAAAGGGCGCGTGACTTTCGCTTTTTCTTCTTTCGAAATATATTTTTTATTCTTTCCAGCTATTTTCCTGGAATGGCTAGGTACCCCCGGAAACCTCCTACCATCGAAAAGTGACAGTGACAGATAAAAGTGAAAACTGCCATCGTGTACCATGAATATCGCTGTCGGTGGTGAATAATTTAAAATAACCTTACGAGTGACACTTCCAATTGAGATAAAAAGCACGCCCTCTACAACTTATCCACTTAAAAACTATATCAAAACGATTTTTTCTCTTATCGTGTAAGAGAAAAAATCGTTTTGATATTGTTTATACACGGAACATCCTCAGGCATCGATTATTCATTTAATTGACCACTTAAAAACCTCCAATTATGTTCCAGGTTACTCGCTTTTCGATGGTAGGTATCCAGTGGTGGTTCTAGAGGGGGGTAGGAAGGCGTCCGTTCACCACACACAAGAAATTTTGGCATGTGCCAACGACATATCTATATATTCAATATAAAGTTGTTTCCGGAGGTCCCTTGCCAATCCAGTAAAACAGCTGAAAAGGCTGAAGTATGTGCATTTTAAAAGTGATGTCGTTCGTTTTAGTAGTGATGTAGCTCGAAAACAGATGAAGCGACAGTAGAGCGCCCGCTACCAACTTCTCCTGCCTTCAAAAATTTATAATATCACACCCTCTTTCCCTCTTTTTGATCATAGGTACGGTAAAAAATCGCTTCCGGGCGATGCGCTTCATTACAAGGATATCGTTAAAAGCAGGTAAACTATGAGTATATTAGGAGTTTAACTTGGAAGGCGAAGTCGCGACACTCGCCAAGTCGCTTTTCGATGGTAGGTATCGACAAAAACTAGTTGGCGAAGGATACCTTGCATTCCAGTAAACTCGTTGAAAACACTCAAAAAATGTACATTTTAAAAAGGACATAACTAGAGTGGCAAAGGAGCGACACTCAAGCGGTTTTCACCGCCTGATTCTTTGATCAATACCCTATAGTTTCATCTATTTCAAAGATAGGTATTCGCACTACACCCATCTTTATTAACATCCCGAGTAAAAATAAAATAAGGGCATTTGGCGGCCGTTGGGGCAAATGACGGGCGTAGAATTTTAAACCATTTTTTATGATGGCCTTTCAAGGGGCAAAAAGCGGCGGACTTGGCTTTTCAAGGGTCAAACGACGGCCGTAGAGTTTTTAAATTTTTTTAGGGCGAGCATAGATGGGCAAACGACGGGCAAACTTGAACAAAAGATTTCAATTTCCGAGAAGGCCTTATAGAGGCCATAAAAATGCCAAATGCATAAAGCGTGATTTATGTATTTTTCTCGTTCGCCATACGGCGGTCAAATGACGGCCCGTTACAGGACAGTACGGCCATTTGGGGGGCGATTGACGGTCAAATGAGGGCTTTTCAGTAGCAAAAAGGCCATTCGGGGGGCGATTGACGGTCAAATGAGGGATTTTCAGTCGCAAAAAAGGCCGTTCGGGGGGCGATTGACGGTCAAATGAGGGCTTTTCAGTTCCAAAAAAGGCCATTCGGGGGGCGGTTGACGGTCAAATGAGGGCTTTTCAGTCGCAAAAAAGGCCATTCGGGGGGCGATTGACGGTCAAATGAGGGCTTTTCAGTCGCAAAAACGGCCATTCGGGGGGCGATTGACGGTCAAATGAGGGCTTTTCAGTTCCAAAAAAGGCCATTCGGGGGGCGATTGACGGTCAAATGAGGGATTTTCATTCGCAAAAAAGGCCATTCGGGGGGCGATTGACGGTCAAATGAGGGCTTTTCAGTCGCAAAAAAGGCCATTCGGGGGACGATTGACGGTCAAATGAGGGCTTTTCAGTTCCAAAAAAGGCCATTCGGGGGGCGATTGACGGTCAAATGAGGGCTTTTCAGTTCCAAAAAAGGCCATTCGGGGGGCTATTGACGGTCAAATGAGGGATTTTCAGTCGCAAAAAAGGCCATTCGGGGGGCGATTGGCGGTCAAATGAGGGCTTTTCAGTTCCAAAAAAGGCCATTCGGGGGGCGATTGACGGTCAAATGAGGGCTTTTCAGTCCCGAAAAAGGCCATTCGGGGGGCTATTGACGGTCAAATGATGGCTTTTCAGTCCCAGTTTATGTTTTGTCGTGCATGTTAATCATACCAAATCATAACAAACCAAATAAGCAACAAGTATCGAAACGACAATGGGTATGTATAATTGTATATATGTATATAAAAGAAACTATATTTCATTTTACATACTTTTTATTAAACAGATATTTTGACAAACGAAAACAAATTTATAAGTATTAAATGTACATTAAGTTACTGATCATACTCAACTAAATTGTCTAACGTTTCTACGAAAATGTTATCATTAACATGCACGACAAAACATAAACTTTTTATCGCATCCAAAGATATAAACTGTGCTGGTGCATCTGCACCAATATATTGTTGAATGTGGTTTATTACTTGACCATCTTCGTTAATCGGCCTTTCGATAATCATACTTAAAGACGTTTTAAAAGGTTTTGCTGTTGTAATTTTTTTAACTAATGCATAAAATATATTGAATTATCGCAAATTTTTCTGCAATTAGCGGTGTTACTGTTGTGGGAAACAGGATTTTCGGTAAAAACAACACGAGAGTTCGAGAAAATAAACAGATTTATTAAAGCCGAAGTTTACAGCGTGGTCGTGTAAAAATAAAACTAAACTGACATAGAGTACCAACATACAAGACAAAACAAACTAATACAAAAGTGACATCTATCTTAGCAGTTCAAACTTGAACAAGTACCAACATACAAAACAAAATAAACCAATACAAAAGTGACATCTATCAGTTTAAACTTTAACACTTCCCCGTAAACTGATCTGATACAAAAATTATGAAATTCAAAAATTTACCAAACTAAACACAAAAAAATGATTAAAATGTAAGTCCAATTTTGGAGCACATGAATTTAAACTTATTAGAATTCAAAGGTTTTGTGAACATGTCTCCCAGTTGATTCTCCGAAGCCACAAATTCCACGTCGATGTTACCTCTCTGATAAAGTTCTCGCACGAAGTAGTATCGCACTGCAATGTGCTTGGACCTTTTGTGAAACTCTGGATTCTTCACCAACTTGATTGCACTGGCGTTATCGACGAACAAAATTGGTGTCTCTCCAGAAGTACCAATTTCTGACAGCAGTCGGTTGAGCCACACCAGTTCCTTAGCGCCTTCGCTCGCAGCAACAAATTCCGCCTCGGTTGTCGATAAAGCGACTGATTTCTGCAATTGTGAGGTCCACGAAACTGCTGTGCCGTTGATCAAAGACACGAAACCGTTAGTTGATCGACGAGTCTTGATGTCTCCCGCAAAATCAGCATCAGAATAGCCACACAGTCCGTCAGCATTAGAAGTGTAGAACAAACCCAATGCAGAAGTGCCCCGGAGGTATCTGAAGATGCGTTTAACGCAAAACCAGTCGAACTTTGTAGGATTCGCCATCGCTCGTGCCACCTTCGAAACAGCAAACGCTATATCTGGGCGTGTAGCACAAGCCAGATACAACAAGGAACCAACAGCAGAACAGTATGGGATGGACTTGTCGAGGGGCTCGTCGTTTGAGTTGTCGGGTTTTTCGTTGTCTGCAGGTGTCTTCACGGATTTGCAGCTCGCCATTTCGAATCGTTGCAGAATTTTCTCAACGTAGATGCGCTGCGACAAAAAGAAACCAGACTCTCGTTGCTCGATTTGCATCCCCAAGAATGAGTCGAGAGTATCATCGACGTAAATTGCGACGAGTAACTTCTCTCCTTCTCTAGTCCTAGTGTAGACGCATGGATCAGCGGTTGAACGTGTGAAACCGTTCTTTTCCATGAATGAGTTAAGCTCGTTGTTCCAGCAACAGGGAGATTGCTTGAGGCCGTATGCAGCTTTCTTCAGACGACAGACGAATCCAGATCCATCATCGAAACCCTGTGGTTGTTTCATATAGATGACAGTGCCAATTTTTCCATATAAAAAGGCAGTTCGAACATCGAATTGACCAAGTACAAGATTTTCTTCAGCTGCAGTTGCGATGAAGGCTCGGATGGAGTCGTAACGAGCGACCGGGCTAAATGTTTCATCATAATCGAGTCCAGGACGTTGAAACATTCCACGAACAACTAAACGGGCGCAATACCGATCAACCGAACCATCGGGCTTGTACTTGACTCGAAGAATCCAACGATTATCGATAGCGCGCTCACCCGGTGGCAACGGTACCAAGTCCCACGTTTCGTTCTCTCGAAAAGCGTCCAGTTCATCTTTCATTGCGCACAACCACTTGTCTGAGTCACTACTCTTCATTGCATCAGCGAAGTTAGTCGGCTCTAGATCTTCCTGGACAGCTTGTGTTAGACAAGCCAAAGCGATGTTTGCCTCTGAGCGACGAGTTTGATGTTCCACTTCGTAGTCATCATATCTCGGTGGCAAACGAATCGAACGTGCTGGACGTAGCACTCGTTCTTGAACAACTTCTTCTGGTACAGGTTGAGCAGCATTCTCAGGAGGTTCACATCCAGCATCGACAGTTTCTTCAGGAAGATCATCAAAACTTTCATAGTGAGATTCCTCGCCTGCCGGGTCGTCGGTTTCAACTTCCCCGTTTTGGTCATCCTGGTCATCACAGCGAGTTCCAAATTCAAGGTCGATTGTGTTCTTTGTAGTACAAAGTTTTTCTGGGCGAAAATCGACGTCTCGTGACTTCATTATGCGATGTTTTGATGGTACCCACACTTTGTATCCATCCTTGTCGTTGTAATCAATAAAACGACCAAGAACTGCTTTGGCGTCGAATTTTGTTCGGAACTGTTTTGGCACATTCACATAACACTGTACCGAAGATTCTCAGGTGATCGAAGCTGTCAAAAACCCTGCCGTTCCACATCTCAAACGGTGTCTTGTCAGGAACGCGCGACTTTCCGGTGCGGTTGATCAAGTATACAGCGGTGTCACAAGCATGTGCCCAAAAAGATGTCGATAAACCGCTGACTGTCAGCATCGACCGTGCCAACTCGACGACATGACGGTTTGACTGTTCTGCGACTCCGTTCTGCTGCTGTGTATACGGACACGAGGGTCGAAACTCAATACCTCGTTCACGTAACAATTTCATCACAACATCACATTCAAATTCAGTCCCACAGTCCGAACGAAAGATTTTCACTTTGTGTCCTGCAGTATCACACTCTCTCAAAAATGAGTCCAAATGTTCAGCCACTTCCGATTTGCGCTTCATCAAAAATATGCGAACAAACTGAGAATAGTCATCTTTAAACACCACGTAGTATCGAAAACCGTTAATCGAATCAACAGACATCGGGCCGTTCACATCCGCGTGGATCAGCTCACCAACTGCAGTTGGGCGATTAACACGCGAGTGAAAAGGTTTGCGACGCGATTTCCCGAGTACACAACCGTCACAAAAATCCGATGTATCTGACGACTTGCATGAAATAACAAAACGAGACAAAATGTCACGCACGTGTCGTTTATCTTGATGTCCGAATCTTTCGTGCCATCCTTGAAGTATGTCAGTTGATGTGGCGAGATTAGCTTTTGCACAGGACACCTCTGGGATGCGAACGCGCATGTCCATGACGTACATAGTGTTCGGCGCAGCCCAACACATGACAAATCTACAAAGAAAGAAATAAATAAACTAATCAACAAATTTAATAATTCGTAATAATAATAATTACCCAACCATTTTACTATTTTTCCTGTACTAGAGTCCTCCAAACCAACATTGTCATCACTGCAAAATATAAAGAATTAGAATAAAAAAAAAAAAAAAAAAACACACAATTTATATGTATATAAACACTATGCCAATTGAAATTACAAAGGTACAAAAAATGAAGTTAATTTAAATGAAATGCACAAAAATGAATTAAATTAAATTATGTTAAGACTACTATGAAAATGTAAATAAAGAAGGAATTCAATTAAAATAAGTTAAATTACAAAATGTTATTATTAAAAAAGAAACCTATATTAAAAATTAACTGACAAAACTAGAATTTTATGTGTTCATAAAAACAGAAAATAAGAACAAAACACATCAAATATGAATAAAAATATATAAAATACGAACGAACCAGAGTCACACAAATAAAAATAAATGCACTTACCGGATAGTTCACGCAAAATAAAACACCAATTTACTTAACAAAATCAAAAACAAAATCTAAGGCGACGGCGACGGAGTAAATGTAAATAAACACGAACTGACATTTGTGTTGCCCAAAAAACATAGAAAATACCTACGTTCGTGATGGCACATGTGGCAGCACATCAAATATTGGGCAATAGTAATTTCGAAAAAAGGGTTCTTCTACTATCGAACGAGCTCAGCAGAAATTTTAACAAGTGGCATCGACACCAGCAGCGCGCGCCTTCGTCTTTCGATTCTGGACTTGCATTGGGAGGTGTAATGCACTTTTTATTAAGAGCATGTCTCCTTAGAAATGCATGCTTCCTTCGGGTGATGGGATTTTTGTTGGATTTCTTGGGCTGATTATGTATCTACTTTATTTTTTTTTGGATTTCAACGTTGGACCCACAATTTTTATTAAATATGAATTTAATCTCAATAACCACGTTCCTTTGAATTTTTTGCGTATATGATTCCCTCTTTGTATAACTTTTCTACGTATGATTTGTGCCACGACTCGGGTTACGGGACTTTTTTATATTACCTGCAGAGTAAATTATTTAATACGGTAGCCTGATAACCAGAAGGATTAAATCATACGAATTTCCATGTAGCAATATGCTGAATTAAGTACCAACAATTACATAAAGTTGGTTTAAAAAATCAATGAGAATGCCGTCATCACAAATATTTTCCGTCTTGTTAAACGGCATCTTTTAACGGTACAACAAGTTTCACAGTATCAAATAGAGGTTTTTATTGAAATTGCGTTTATGATTACACAAATATAAATCAGTCAACATTAAATTTATATGCATCGGAAATTCAACATTATAGTATAGCTTAAGTTTATCTTCTCTATGAATTTGGTATTTTTTTGAATTAATTGAGTTGTTAAAATTGCATATGACGAAATGAAATAGATAATAAGAGGATTAATATGAATAAATGCTTAATTTTTTGAACGAATATTATTTTTATTTTATTAAACAAATGGATTGTAATTATAATACTAAGACCATTTGCGCTATTATTTCTGGATGTTTCCTTTTTTACTTTTCCGCTACACTATAACTCCCAATCACATTAATATCAAGACATTTTTTGGTGGTTCCATCCAGGAACAGTGAGTGGCCCGTGTATAATTCCAGTTTATTTGTTTAATTTTTCGGTTATACCTTTGTTCATAAATCAAGTACAATGTCTGAGCTGAAAAAGCTGCTAATTCAAGAAATCGTCTTGAGAGGCAGGATTGATAAATATATTGAAAATGCCAAGAAAACGGGTTTAGCTAAACGAACCCAAGGTTTTTATGAGACACGAAGCGCCGAATTAAAGGACTTATGGATGCAGTACAGTTCTTTAGATTTCAAAATAATGGAACTCTACTATGAGGAACGAGCAGAAAAGGAATCCTCAACCGATGATAGCGAGCCTAAATATATTTCTGAGGAGTATTATAGCTACACCGAAGCAAAATATTCCGACTATTTAAGCGAATTAACGGAAGGTCTACGTAAGCTCAAATTCGAAGCCTCACTTGTCCACCCAATCCAGAATGAACCAACGTCAGTGGTTACGGTACATCAGGAACCAGCTCTTCCGAGGATTTCCCTTCCAAAATTTGATGGTAACTACGACATGTGGAGGTCATTTTGTGACATGTTCACTTCCTTAGTGCACAATAATAATAAACTGTCTCCAGTACAAAAGCTATACCATCTTAAATCATGTTTAATAGGAGAAGCGGAACAAGTTTTACGACACACGCCAACTACGGATGCTGATTATTTACCTGCATGGAATAAATTAAAGGGTCGTTTCGAAAACACGCGCATTCTAGTGAATCATCAGTTAAAAAGACTAGTGCAGCAACCAAAACTAATGACGGAAACGGCGAGGGGTATTAAAACGTTAATAGACACATCTGAGGAGTGCTTACAACAACTTAATGGTCTCAAAGTAGACACGCAGTCCTGGGATGTATTATTAATTTATCTTTTAGTGCAGAAACTACCTTTCCATACACTGAAGCTGTGGGAAGAAGAGCAAGGTGCCAAAGATGATCTACCCAGCTTCAAGGAATTTAAGACATTTATAACTACTCGTCTCAAAGTGCTCGAATCTATTTCAGATGCTATAGGTACTAAAACAACACAATCCAAGCCCAACGTTCAATCCAAAACAAGCACATCAGTGTATCATGCTACAAAGGAAGGAAGATGTCCAGCCTGTAAAGGAAAGCATTTCGTTCTTAAATGTTATAAGTACAACAAGATGGCACCTGAAGACAAACAAAGGGTCATTAACAAAGCACAGTTATGCATTAACTGTTTATCCAGCAGTCATAGTCAAGTCAATTGTACCAGCAAATACAACTGTTTCAAATGCAAACAACGACACCATACGTCCCTTCATCAAGATAAGTCAAGCGAATCAACTACACCGTATCCTCCACACTTTAAGAATAACATTAATGTATCAACAATGAAGGACCAACAACAAGGGAATTCCCACAACACAATCGAGCCAGAAACAGTTCAAGCCTTCGTAACAAGGCAAAACGTGCGCGCGTTATTATCAACGGCATTGGTAGCCGTTAAAGGTGGATCAAGGCAAGCAACCACCTTAAGATGTCTCATCGATCCAGGATCGCAATCGTCCTTCTTAACAGAAGAAGCCTGCGCCAAAATAGGGGCACAATGCAACTCCACTTCAATGGTAATCACTGGTATAGGTCCTTACCCTGCAGCCAGTTCCAGTAAGGAGGCCGTCTTACAATTACAATCGAGGCAACTAACTGGACCAATAGTGGAGGAAACTTTTCTTATCTTAAAGACAATCACAGACCCCTTACCAAAACAACGAATTTCCAAGGAAAACATACACCGTATAGACCGTCTCACATTAGCTGACCCGACCTATTGGAAACCAGGAAAAATCGACGCCTTACTCGGGGCAAACGTTTATGCCCAAATAGTGCAATCCGGACTCATTAGGGGAACAAAAACATCTCCGGCGGTCATCAACACCATTTTTGGATGGATTATAGTAGGACCAACCTCCAACTCATTACATCGGAAAGCAATTTCGTTAGTGGCTACTACGGAAAACGATCTTAACCAGCAATTACAACAGTTTTTCGAAATCGAGGAATATCCTACGCATCCAGTGTTTAAGGAAGCAGAAGTCAAATGCCAAACCATTTATGAAACGACACATGAACGACAGAGTAATGGGCAGTACCAAGTAAGATTGCCATTTCTAAACAATGAAACCCCTGACTTAGGCGAATCGCGACCACAGGCATTGGCAAGATTTACAGCTCTTCAAAAACAATTCAGGAGGAACCCAACACTAGCCAAAGATTACGCTGCATGTCTTGATGAGTATCTCAAGCTCGACCATATGGAAGTGGTAGGTCCAGTTGCTGAAAACAAGCCACATTATTATATACCACACCATGCTGTTTTCAAGGAAAGCACTACCACGAAATTGAGAGTAGTTTTTGATGCTTCAAGCAAGACAACCAACGGCAAGTCGTTAAACGATCATCTTTTGAAAGGTCCAATTTTACAGCCTAAACTGTTCGCTACATTATTGAAGTGGCGTAAACATAAAATCGCGATGACGGCGGACATTGAAAAAATGTATCGCATGATTTTCATTCATCCAGAGCAACGTTCGTTTCAAAGAATAATATGGACACATCCAACAACTGGTCAAGTGCAAGACTACGAGTTGAAAACTGTTACCTTCGGCACAACATCCGCACCTTACCTCGCGATACGAACTCTACAACAATTAGCCAGCGATGAAAGCAGCAACTGGCCATTGGCATCAAGGGTAACAATGAAGGATTTCTATGTTGACGATCTGTTAACTGGAGCTGATGATATATCCACGGCTAAACTTCTGCAGACCGAGTTAATCAATATGATGAAGTCGGGGGGGTTTAATTTACGAAAGTGGGCAAGTAATCACAAGGGTTTATTAGAACACTTGCCACCTGAATATTGTGAGAATCGAGGTGCTTTAGACATTTGCGAAGAGGAGGCAATTAAAACGTTGGGGATTCGATGGTTGCCTGGTGAAGATTACTTCACTTTCCATTTTAAACCAAAGCCTGAACAAGACTTATACACCAAACGTTCTATATTGTCAGAAATTGCTTCATTGTATGATCCTCTTGGATGGTTAGCACCAGTGATAGTTGTGGCGAAGATACTGATGCAAACAATGTGGATTACAGGTTGTGCATGGGATGATCCTGTGTCATTAACCGTCGTCCACAATTGGAAAAATTTCAAGGAGGATTTGAAAACGTTACCTCGGATCAAAATACCGAGATGGATTCGGTACACCAATACAGCGCAACTTCAACTCCATGGCTTTTGCGACGCGTCGGCAAGGGCATATGCAGCGGTACTGTATTTACGAGTAGTGCAGCAAGACGGTAGTATCTCATCGACATTATTAACAGCAAAAACCAGAGTGGCACCTAACAAACCTACAACTATTCCACGACTCGAACTCAATGGGGCAGTTATTCTTGCAAGACTAATCAAAACCACTGTCACTGATATGGAATTAGAAAATGTTCCTATTTATGCCTGGACGGACTCGACTATAGTATTACAATGGATCAAAGAACATCCATCTCGATGGAAGACCTATGTAGCAAACAGGGTGGTGGAAATTCAGGACAGCCTTAAATATGAGACTTGGAAACACGTACCTACCACAGACAACCCCGCGGATCTGGCATCCAGAGGCACCACAGTAGAGGACCTTCTATCCAAAGATATATGGTGGCATGGTCCATCATGGTTAGCTATGCCCGTGGAGAATTGGCCTGATATCAAGCAAGGTGACACAACTACTAACTTGGAGGCTAAAGTTGTTCGTTCAGCAAACTTTGTATTGGAAACCCAAGAAGACATATTTACCCGTTACTCTTCATTTGGAAAAACAACCAGGATCATCGCACTACTCTTTCGGTTCATAGGCAATTGCAGGAACACATCGAAAAAGCAAGTCGGGCTCATTTCTAATGGGGAAATACGCAACGCAGAGAGGATTATCTTCAAGGAAATACAACGAGCAAGTTTTCCCAAGGATTATGATAACTTACTTCGAAACAAACCTCTGTCACCAAGAAGCAAGTTATTGCAGCTAACCCCATTTCTAGACACCCAAGGAATAATGCGAGTAAAGGGTCGTTTATCGCATGCGTCCATAACGTACAACAAAAAACATCCAATTATCCTTCCAAAAACTCACCACATAGTATCGCTTATCATCGACGAACTGCATCGGAACACTTTACATGGTGGGACATCGTTAGTGCTAGCAACAAGCAGGAGCAAATATTGGATTTTGGATGCAAGGCGAGCCATCACCACCAGACTTCATAAATGTATCACATGCTTTCGTTATCGAAAGGAAGTTTGTCAGCAACGCATGGGAGACTTACCAGAAGCTAGGGTCAATATGTCAAAACCATTCAGCAAGGTGGGCATAGATTATGCAGGACCAGTGGTAGTAAAGGCATCCCCGTGCAGAAAGGCGAAGTTATTAAAAGCTTATCTATGTATATTTGTTTGTATGGCAACGAAGGCCATACATATCGAACTAGTCTCAGCCCTAACAACAGATGCCTTCATCGCTGCCTTACGAAGGTTTATCTCCAGAAGAGGTCTATGCACGGATATCTACTCCGACTGTGGCAGCAATTTTATAGGAGCCAAATCAACATTGGATAGGGAATTGAAGGACGTCATAGCACATGCGACACAGGAAGCTAGGCAATATTTTACTCAGCAGGCTATCAATTGGCACTTCAACCCACCAGCAGCACCACATTTTGGAGGAATCTGGGAGGCAGCTGTTCGATCGGTGAAACACCACTTGCGTAGAAGCCTAGGAAACATGACATTGACCTTTGAAGAATATGCGACGTTATTAACTCAAATAGAAGCTATTCTAAATTCACGTCCATTATGTTACGTCAGTACAGATCCAAGCAGTCCTGAGATACTTACTCCAGGACATTTTCTCATTGGACAAGCATTAAACACTCTACCAGAGCCGGACTACGCCAAGGAAGCAACCTTAACCCAAAAATGGAAACAAGTTCAACAAAAGGTACACCAGTTTTGGAAACAGTGGTCACGAGACTATTTACATCATCTGCAAACCCGAACCAAATGGCAGCATGAACGAAAAAACCTGAAAATTGGGGATGTAGTACTTGTAACGAATGAAAATACTCCACCAGCAAAATGGCCCTTGGGCGTTGTAGACGAAGTATATCCAGGGTCAGATGGTTTAATCCGAGTGGCACAAATCAGAACGCAAACCAATACCTTAAAACGACCAATATCCAAATTAGCCCGTTTACCATTAGAAGTAACGTAGTTTCAAATTAGTACTAATCAGCTGTCGCGTGTTGTCAGTGTTCAATGTTGTGATTGTCCTAAAAAGATAATTAAACAAAGTAGTTCACAAGATCTTTTCAGATGGATTACGACGAAGATGTACTCATACTTCAAGAAAAAATTTTTTTCTCTATGGACGACGAGCCTGATCCTGATTTCTACGCAGACCCAGTTCCTCGTAGTACATCTGAGAAGATGCATATGTCTACATCATCACCACCAGAGAGCACACTTGCCCGGACACATCAAGATGAACGTATTCGTGAATTAAGGGATACCACCAGACATACCACTGCAACATTACCTGAGCCTGCTACCATAAATGGAGCTCGTGAAACATCACTCCATTTATTGAGGACCACCACAACGATTGGCGAGCTTCAAATGCGAATGGAGAACACCCACCAAAAGTTCAGGACTAGAGAAGGACTCGATATATATCTCACCCGCGACGTTTTGAAGAGAATAAATTTTGAGGCCTTAGCTAAAACGAAAGGGAAGGAGAAAACGATAACCCTCCCAGGACGCTACCAGGTTCGGCTTAAAGTGAAACCCGATGGTCGACTGATATTCTTCTCCTATCACAAGAGGGGAGTTGTTAAAAAATTGTTGAACCAGGCTGTTCAACAGGGGGGAGAATGTTCGGCGCAGCCCAACACATGACAAATCTACAAAGAAAGAAATAAATAAACTAATCAACAAATTTAATAATTCGTAATAATAATAATTACCCAACCATTTTACTATTTTTCCTGTACTAGAGTCCTCCAAACCAACATTGTCATCACTGCAAAATATAAAGAATTAGAATAAAAAAAAAAAAAAACACACAATTTATATGTATATAAACACTATGCCAATTGAAATTACAAAGGTACAAAAAATGAAGTTAATTTAAATGAAATGCACAAAAATGAATTAAATTAAATTATGTTAAGACTACTATGAAAATGTAAATAAAGAAGGAATTCAATTAAAATAAGTTAAATTACAAAATGTTATTATTAAAAAAGAAACCTATATTAAAAATTAACTGACAAAACTAGAATTTTATGTGTTCATAAAAACAGAAAATAAGAACAAAACACATCAAATATGAATAAAAATATATAAAATACGAACGAACCAGAGTCACACAAATAAAAATAAATGCACTTACCGGATAGTTCACGCAAAATAAAACACCAATTTACTTAACAAAATCAAAAACAAAATCTAAGGCGACGGCGACGGAGTAAATGTAAATAAACACGAACTGACATTTGTGTTGCCCAAAAAACATAGAAAATACCTACGTTCGTGATGGCACATGTGGCAGCACATCAAATATTGGGCAATAGTAATTTCGAAAAAAGGGTTCTTCTACTATCGAACGAGCTCAGCAGAAATTTTAACAAGTGGCATCGACACCAGCAGCGCGCGCCTTCGTCTTTCGATTCTGGACTTGCATTGGGAGGTGTAATGCACTTTTTATTAAGAGCATGTCTCCTTAGAAATGCATGCTTCCTTCGGGTGATGGGATTTTTGTTGGATTTCTTGGGCTGATTATGTATCTACTTTATTTTTTTTTGGATTTCAACGTTGGACCCACAATTTTTATTAAATATGAATTTAATCTCAATAACCACGTTCCTTTGAATTTTTTGCGTATATGATTCCCTCTTTGTATAACTTTTCTACGTATGATTTGTGCCACGACTCGGGTTACGGGACTTTTTTATATTACCTGCAGAGTAAATTATTTAATACGGTAGCCTGATAACCAGAAGGATTAAATCATACGAATTTCCATGTAGCAATATGCTGAATTAAGTACCAACAATTACATAAAGTTGGTTTAAAAAATCAATGAGAATGCCGTCATCACAAATATTTTCCGTCTTGTTAAACGGCATCTTTTAACGGTACAACAAGTTTCACAGTATCAAATAGAGGTTTTTATTGAAATTGCGTTTATGATTACACAAATATAAATCAGTCAACATTAAATTTATATGCATCGGAAATTCAACATTATAGTATAGCTTAAGTTTATCTTCTCTATGAATTTGGTATTTTTTTGAATTAATTGAGTTGTTAAAATTGCATATGACGAAATGAAATAGATAATAAGAGGATTAATATGAATAAATGCTTAATTTTTTGAACGAATATTATTTTTATTTTATTAAACAAATGGATTGTAATTATAATACTAAGACCATTTGCGCTATTATTTCTGGATGTTTCCTTTTTTACTTTTCCGCTACACTATAACTCCCAATCACATTAATATCAAGACACATAGATCTAACTAGTTGACCGGTTGCGACAAGTTCACCATCACACAAAACTTTCACTCCATCAGAGTCAAATAAAAATTTATTTCCACGTTTAGCAGCTTGACGAATGGAGAAAAGTTGATAACATGCCTCGGGGGCATACCAGACATCATTCAGAGTTGCACGCGACAACCTGTCACCGATGCGAACATCAACTTCGACCTTGCCAGATCCATATGCCAAAATGAAATGTTTGCCAGCCGTTTGAACGCGCTGTGGAATCGGGAACTTCTCGAAAGTAGCAAAATGCTGCTTGTTTGCTGATATGTGGTGCGTTGTGCCGGAATCCGAGATCCAGTTGTCAGTTAATGCGACATCAGTGTTGACAGCCAATCCTGTAGCGAGAAACGAGCCTAGTTTAGAGTTTTGTTTGAGTTCTACCTTGTCACCGGCGGTTTGCTTGTTTCGTTCTGCAGCTTGACGCTTCCGACATTCACTGATGATATGACCAAATTTCCTGCAGTACAAACATGTGCGCTTCTCCTTCTTGCCTGTTGCAAAAGAACCTTGAGAATTTTTGTTTTGTTTCTTTTGTGTTTGTTGTTGAATTTTTGGTTTAGCGAAGAAAGCACCTGACGAATGCGACGCGCCTTGTGACGAGACTGAATTTTCAATTGATCGAAGATTCTCAATCAGAAGTTTTGTTGTCTGCTCAACCTCAGGAACGCGATACCAAGTCGAACGATAATATTGGTATTTTGGGCCGAGCGTTTTGAAAATTCTGTGGTGCAGCAAAGATACTGGGAGCGTTGCATGAGGATTGCCCTTTTGAAGTTCTACGAGGATGTCATCGAGCAGATTTGCCAATTGCGATGCGTGTTTGGTGATAGAAATAGCGTCATCTTTCGTTATTTCGAAAAAGCTGTCAAATAGCGTGTACAGGCGCTGCAAAGAAGATTGTTCGAACACTGATAAAAGTGTATCCCATATTTCTTTGGCGTCTGTCTTTTTGCGAACGTAGATTGCAGCTTCTTCGTCCAGTGCCGTGCCCAGAATACGAGCCGCGCGCGCGTTGTCTCGTTGCCATCGTCTGTACTCATCGGACGGTTCTGCGTTTGCTGCAGGTGCGGCAGGGAACAACCGTGTACCGTCAACGATTGTAAAAAGACACTGTTCTTTCAAACAAAGTTCGATTTGCCATTTCCACGTTTCCCATTGAGCTTCATTTGCTAGCTTGCGGATGCTTGCCAGAACACGACCACTCTCATCTTGTTGCTGTGCGGGTTCAGCCATCTTGCTTTTGGCTTGACGAAAGATTTAGTCGAGAACACAGAATTGTACACAAAATTACCGAAAATCGCCACTAAATTTAATTTCAATGCACACCTGGGCCCATAACCTGTTGTGGGAAACAGGATTTTCGGTAAAAACAACACGAGAGTTCGAGAAAATAAACAGATTTATTAAAGCCGAAGTTTACAGCGTGGTCGTGTAAAAATAAAACTAAACTGACATAGAGTACCAACATACAAGACAAAACAAACTAATACAAAAGTGACATCTATCTTAGCAGTTCAAACTTGAACAAGTACCAACATACAAAACAAAATAAACGAATACAAAAGTGACATCTATCAGTTTAAACTTTAACAGTTACAATTACATAATTTGACGAATTGTTTTACAAATCCTACTTGAATTCCTTGTTGGCTGTCAAAAGTTATACAATAGGATATAAATTTTGTATTGCCTCCATCACGTTTTGCGTAAATAATTTGATTACCTTTCGTAAGTTTCGAAAATGTACACAAATTGCAACCACTACATCGAATTCCTAATCGGGTAAAAGCTTCCCGAATGTGGTTAGGACATTCTCGGAGATGCATAATTTTCCCTACAACATACAAATCTCTATTGATACGATTCTTTGAATTAATTCGTTTGCCTATTGTCATCATATTTTTGCAAAATTGACCTATTTGTGATTCTTCACCAATATATTGCATTTTATCGTTAATAATTATCTGCAATTTTCGTATAAATTTGAAGTCCAATATGCCGTGTTCCATGTACCTACATATTTTAAAATTCTACCTAATAAGTCCTCAAATGCAAAACACGACATCACCCACAATGGTCCTAAATCCTCCACCATATCGGGTAAATGTAACAGCGAATGAATGTTAAAAGACATAAAACGTGGATCATATAACGCCTGAAATTTTGATACCAATGCTGTTAATAATTTCTTGCTGTTTTCTAACATTTCAAGACTAATACTACTTTGATTTAATATATAAATGCCCTCAACTAATAATTGTAAATAGTGAATGAAATATTTTGGTATCATTAAATCATGTAATACTGGTATTGAATAGTAAAAAAACCATCCTTCCATTCACTGGCTTTCCAGTATTTGTAATGTTTTAAAGATCTCGGCATTCGTTTTATAAAACCAGGAGGTTTCATTTCGAGAATTCTTCTATCAATTATTGCAACATGTTGATACAATGAAAATTCACAATCTATAAGTACTATCAAGAAGTAATTCTGTCATACGTATAGTACACCCTAAGTACGCATTATGCATAACGTCTAAACCAGTTCCTCGAATTATATCAGGCATTAAAACACTGAGAATAGTTGGTCCCTTAACACCATTCGTTACTTCACCAGAGACCAAAGCTGTATTAACATCATCTTCATGGCTGTCTTTGGTACGCAATGTAACGTCTCCTTCATACGAATAAATATGAGTATTACCAAATGTATCTCCTGATATAGAATATCCTTTTGATAAACACTTTATACAGCCGAAGTTACCATTAAACCGAGTGTGGTTTAAAAAGTCCGCTCGCGCTAGAGCATCACATGTTCCTGTAAGCATAAATGCCCTTACTTCCTGTAGCCTATCTTCTCCATGAATCTTCATGGAAACGCCTCTACTAAGAACCATCATTTCGTCATATAAGGGCCTTAAATATAAGTTTGTAATAGGATCGATCGCTCCAAACCAAACACCAGCAACAATGACATTTTCTTTTAAATTTCTTTTTGACATGAATATGTCTTATCCCTGAAGTCTCTTCAAGAGAATGTGCGGAACGGAAATCGTCACATTCCTTAACTCATTTTGTTTTTGTTTTGCTTTGTTTATTGTTTCGTCGTCATTGGGTGGACCATTTTTTGTTCAATCGCTGCGAGTTCTTGTCAAAGTCTAGTAATAACAAGTCTTTCATCTTCATACAAAAATTTCCGACCGTTGATTGTGTGCGTGCATATATGAACATCACTGCTGAGCAAAACTCAACGCATACTTCGTGAATTCAGCGAGACAAAGCCAGATTCTGTCTTTACGGTAAATTATGCAGAACAGAAAAGGAAAGATAATTGAATCAGCTGTCAAAATTGAAATCATCAAAACAAACGGGCAAATATGCACAAACGCATCAACATTATCCCTATAGAAACTCATAAAATTTTCCGACTTATGGTTGTATTCCAGCGCGTATAAAAATGTTGCATTCTCTCTCTGATAGCCTGACATCGTCATTTGAAAAACTTGTGCATGCAGCGTTTCGCCTTTCACTCATTAACCATATGAAGATGAAAGACTTGTTAATTTCTAGACTTTGGTTCTTGTTCCAAGAGTGAGAAAAAGTGTCAAGGATTTTTTACTTTGTGTGAGATTTTTTAAACAGCTTATGGGGCCCATCCACGGGCCAACTAGTTGCCCAAACTGAGTTGTGTAAAAAGTTGTTGTTTTGCCACAAACGCTTAAACTGAGTTGATATTTCAACTGTCAATTCCATATTTTATAGGCAATTTCAAAGTTAAATGAAATTGTAGAAAACCCGCGACTAAGTTTTATAATAATAAAAATTGGAGAAAGATGATTTTTTAGATTAATTATAACTTTTTTGACGTGACAACGTCTATTAAAACGATGAACGCCGGCTGCATGCACGAAAAATGATGACTCATTGTCCCGTTATGTCCCGTTATGTCCCGTTATCTCCCGAAGTAATTTTAAAAATTTGATCGTAGTAATCTTAAAAATTTGATTAAAATTGTCAATATTAATTAGATTAAATTATTGTCAAATTGTCAACAATAAGCAAAGCAAGCCAAACACTCTGTCTCCTAACTGGGTGCCGGTGTATAAGAAAATAGTTAACATTACACTGACGAAAACTGTGAAATGCAAACGAAAACAGTTTCCTTGCGTTCCTGCTTGTGCTATTACCATTCACAAGTCGCAAGGTGGGACGTCTACTGTTATTATCTATAATATAAAAATAAGTCGGGTTTTCCTTCCAGACGCTATAATTAGAGAACGCACGATCCGATTTCCACGGTTTTGCATTCGTTGGAAAGGTCTCGGGCTCCGTGAGGTTTATAGCAAAAAAATTTCAAAAGCAGGCGCTTGGTCCATAGCAGCCATCTCAAGAGGGCGGATTACCATTTTCTTTACAACCCCTCGACATGGATATCAAATGAAAGGTTATGGTAAGTAGAACACCAAAAGCAATATAGTATACTCAATATATCGTTTGGTCCATGGCAGTCATCACAAGAGAGCAGATGACCATTTTCTTCACAACCCATTCGAAATGGGTATCCAATGAAAGAGTATGATAAGTAGAACACCATAAGCAATATAGTATACTCAATATATCGTTTGGTCCATGGCGGTCATCTCAAGAGGGAGGATGATCATTTTCTTCACTACCCCCTCGACATTGGTATCAAATGAAAGGGCATTATAAGAAGAATGCCATAGACTATGTCTTTAGATTCATGGCGGCCATCTCAAGAGGGCGGATTGCGACTTTCTTCACAACACCCGAGACATGGGTATCAAATGAAAGGCTATGAAAAGTAGAACACCATAAGCAATATAGTATACTCAATTTATAATTTGGTCCATGGCGGCCATCTCAAAAGGGCGGTTTACCATTTTCTTCACAACTCCTTCTAGATGGGTATCAAATGAAAGAGTATGATAAGTAGAACAATATAAGCAATATAGTATACTCAATATATCGTTTGGTCCATAGCGGCCATCTCAAGAGGGCGGATTACCATTTTCTTCACAACCCCTTCGAGATGGGTATCAAATGAGAGAGTATGATAAGTAGAACACCATATGCAATATAGTATACTCAATATATCGTTTGGTCCATAGTGGCCATCTCAAGAGTGCGGATTAATATTTTCTTCACAACCCCTTCGACATGGGTATCAAATGAAAGAGTATGATAAGTAGAACACCATAGGCAATATAGTATACTCAATATATCATTTGGTCCATGGCGGTCAGCTCCCGAAATCAATTTTCCCAGATTTGTTCTTTTTTCACTATAGCTTTTTCCTATCGCAGACTGTGTCCTCATAATCTTATTTTATTGAAAGGCGTTGCAACGTACGCGGGTTTTTGCTAGTTTAATATAAATGATTCAATTTTATTCATAAAAGTATGCAATCATTTCATCAATGTTTTCTCATGACGTTGTCACGTTAAACTATCGTCCGTAAACCCTCTTTACAGACAACAAATTTTTTAAATTATTAATATGAATATTTATATTTTTTAAAATATAAATTAAATTCTAAAAGTATAAATTATGAAAATAATTTAATATTATGTGAACTTTCATAATTTAAATTAAAAATAATGCAAAATAAACTTGCAAAAAAAAATATAATCTTCGAATTCAGGCTTAATTCATCCAAGTAGTTTGCCAAACTGCAATACACACAGTGCAACTAGTTGCCCAAACTCTAGGCCCCGCCCCCATAAAATTAAAAGATTTTTTCGGGAATCGTATAGAAATGACGTAGATTGTTTAATCAAAAATCGTAAAGAAAAGTGACACTTTTCTAGTTAGCAACACTTTTCTTCACGATTTTAGATATAACTTTAATTACAGTGCGATTAATTGTCAACAGAAAATGGCCTACTTTAACCAATTATTATTTCTTTACAATTTACTTATTTCTATATGATTCCCGAAAAAATAGCATGTTCAGCGCGTTAAGAAAAATCGTAAAGATCTGAGCCTTACTGTTTTCCACCATTCTAGTTAGCAAGCACTAAATATAGCAACATACATTAATATTCAATCATTTTATTTATTGAAATTAATATTAATTTGACAATTATTTAAATTATTGAATGTTAACCCAGAAGATGCCGCTATTGATCTATAATCAGATACTGGTGCAGCCGTGCTGGTTTTTTCGATTGTGTCTGAAGTGAAAGGTTCCTGATCACTCTCACGCTTAAAAATTCTCTTTGATGTTTTCATTTTGCTTTCAATGCTGTCCTCGACGTATCCTTCGGCAACTGTATCCGAACGCCACCCTCCATGTCTTTAGAGAATTCGTATATCTGCTCCACTGTCTGCAAGTAACGTTGCACTAGTCCTGCGAAAACAATGGCCAGTATAACTATTTGGATTTGGTAGTTCTAAATATTGAGCAATTTTCTTAGGCATACTGTAAAAAGTATTAATGCCAATTGCCTGTACCGAGCATTTGCCTGCTCTGTAGAATATGAATAACCTACAATGCCCAATATGTCTTGGTCTTAAACTCAAATATTTTCGATATAATTCAATTCCATTAACGTTTCCCATCTCTGGAGTCACTGCAAAAACACATTTTTTTTTGGTTTTGGTGTCGTGCAATGTCACAATCAGAGCAGATCCAACATCTTCTACATCATCTACACTTCACAAGCGTAATTCATCACTGCGACAAGCACCATGTAAAGCAAAAGTCAGTACCTACTACCTTCATGAGCAGGAAGGTATCATCGGGAGCCTCATTCAAAAACTTATTAACATTATCCATTGTCAAAACTTTGGATTTTTTTGCCTCATATCCATCATTTTGACGTTTTAAATATGCAAGCAACTTTTTATAGATAGAAATGTCGACATTTTCTTCAATGCCAGGGTACTTTTCAACATCGAGTAAGCTGACCACAGTGTGGAAGATTTTAAAGTCTTGGCCTACAAAAAATAACAAAAGTACTGCAATCAATATTGTTAATGAGACTTAGGTACCTTTTCAAAAAAATAAGCTGTTACAACATTTTCATCACATCCCTCTACTTTTTTTGCTTTCCTCCATAAACGAAATTGCTCATAACATTTCTTATACTTTTCTTTTGACTTCAGTGGTAGCAAATTTGAATTAGCTTCTGCAACTACTTTTAAAATATCTGAAAACCATTCGCTTAATTCACTCATCTTCAAAATGAAAAAAATTGTATTACTAACTCGGTATTATATTGTTTTGCTATCTTGTCAACAGAAAATGGAATACTTTGACCAATTATTATTTCTTTACAATTTTTGATTTTCAATGTAAGTATTAATATTTTCTTTGCAATTTTTGATTTTCAATATTAAATGTACGTCGTTTCTATACGATTACCGAAAAAATAGCATGTTCAACGCGCTAAGAAAAGTGAGTCTACTCTCGCTCGCGAATTATATATTTACACTCACTAGAAAACTATCACTTTTCTTTACTTGTAGAACAATCTACTATTGATTTATCCCAACTGAAACCCCAACTGTCAAATCAGTTTGCCAACTGCCCCACACACGATGCGATTCAGTGACAACACAATTCAGTTTGGACAATTAGTTGGCCTGTGGATGGGCCCCATTAGAAAAGGTGTGCTTGAGTCGACCGTCGCGCGATATTTTTGTGTTTTCGAAGCGGGGCGGAATCAGAGTCGATATCAGGGAATTTTCTTACTACGCAGTTTGTGGATTGAGTGTGTTGCGGTCGCGGTGTGTTTAGAATTTTTGCAAAAGCACATTTTTTTATTTTGAACGATTTCGTTTCGTGTGTTTGTATTCTGTTACATTGTGGAAAAAGGATAAGGTGGTTGAAGGGTATGTATTGAAGCGAGACAGATATATATTGTTGTGTGCATTCCTTTCGACCCCCTCCAGGGGTTCTTTCCAATAAGAACAAGAAGGTGATTTCCAATAAGAACAAGAAACAAATAGACCCCAGGGATAAGACATATTCATGTCTACTGTCTCGCCATGGCACTTCCCGTCTTTTTTTATATGGTAATTCGTTGATTACCAAATAAAACGGCCACAGACTGTATTTGCGAGATTTGAAAACTGGGCTCCGTCTGTGTACCACATCAGCGAGAATGTGTATTTATGACATTTTGGATTATTATTGGCCAAATGCTCTTTGTATAAAGAGCCATCGTAAATGTCCTCAATGTTATCTTTTTCTTCTTTTGTTCAATTGTATGGATAATTTAAAACTCGGTTTATCCAAAAGATTTTGTAACTGATTGATGGATATTTCAATAAAATAAGACCGTTCTGGAGGTTCTTCACAATGACATTCAGAATTTTCCCTTTTCAACTTGCGAAAACATTGAGAACAATAGAAATGTTTCTTTAAACTCGAATTGCTCTTTTCAAAAAATTGTCTAAATTTATAAACAGTCTTTTTGAATAATGAATCTGTTGGAAAGTGCAATGCCATCATTTTCAAAAGGTTAGCAAAAGCTGTTCCTGTCAAACTTTCCGATATTGCATAGCTAAAAATACTAAGCATGCTTTCTGCCAATGTGATCGGAGCTCCTTCGTACAATGAGGTGTGTTCGATGACTGCTCCAGCTTAACTTTAAGCAGAAAAAATCAGCAATTTGCGTTCTTTGAGACGTTTTGACAGATCTTTTCTGCTCCCATTTGCCTTGCTCTGCGTTTTTTGAGCCTGCTCTGAGCTGAGAATTCTCATTTTTTCTGCTCCACCAATTTTGTAGGAGCAGGCAGAGTAGCCAAATTCTTCTTCTTCTTTTTCTTTTGACAATTGTCAAATTGAAAGCAGGGAAAAACGGAAAATTGATTTATGAATGATTTATTCGGAAAATACTTGGAAATATTAAAAATTACACATTAATTTTTATAAAAATAACATTTCTATGCTATTCAATTGTTTTTATTGGTATATATTTCTTTTTCTAAAATTGACATTCGTATCTAACCTTGTTACATACAGAATTTGTAAGGGTCTCTCTCGGTGAAAAACGGAGCCCTTAGACAAATTCCCATATACTTTCATACAGGGAGCCTTTTACATCAAATTCGCAGTTAATGAGTTTGATGCAATATGAGCTCCCTGCGAACAACAAATCCTAAACGGAAAATAATTATCTAATTTCCATTTTCAAATGTACAAAATTCCTTAACGGACAAATCTTCAACGTACAAAATTCCACTTCAACAAATGTTCCAGACGTAACCTAATCCGCGCGCATTTTGTGAGATTTGCAAGGTGCGCAATTACCTTTGCACCCTTCCCAAGCTTTTCTGGCAAACAGTGATCTTGACTTTGACTTTCTTGAAAGTAATTTGACCCACCCAACAATAATTAAGCGCAACTTGCAATGCGCCGCGTGAGAAACGCGCGGTAAGCAAGTTGCGCAGGTGGGAACGAATTCAAGGGCGAGTTTTTCCCAGCCGGTGGACAATTTTTCCAAGCCACCACCGGCGGGTGAAACTTTAAAGTAATGAAGTGTTGTCTAAACCTTCGACCGCGGCGGGCGCGTCCGATAAGCAATTAAGTGTTGTCTGAATCTTTACCTGCGGCGGTGCGGGATTTAAAGAGTGTTGTTTTGGCGGCGGTGGATAAGTTCTAGTTTTTTTTTGTACCATTACCGGCGGCCGTAATGTAAGAAAATAGATTGTGGAAGTTAAAAGAAGAATAGTTGAAAGAAAGAAAATATTGTGCAAGATGTTTACTAAAACTAGTTAATGTAAGAAAATATATTGTGGAAGTTAAAAGAAGAATAGTTGAAAGAAAGAAAATATTGTGTAGGATGTTTAATAAAAATAGTTAACGTAAGAAAATAGATTGTGGAAGTTAAAAGAAGAATAGTTGAAAGAAAGAAAATATCGTGCAAGAGGTTTACTAAAAATAGTTAATGAAAGAAAATAGATTGTGGAAGCTAAAAGAAGAATAGTTGAAAGAAAGAAAATATTGTGCAAGATGTTTACTAAAAATAGTTAACGTAAGAAAATATATTGTGGAAGTTAAAAGAAGAATAGTTGAAAGAAAGAAAATATTGTGCAGGATGTTTAATAAAAATAGTTAACGTAAGAAAATAGATTGTGGAAGTTAAAAGAAGAATAGTTGAAAGAAAGAAAATATTGTGCAGGATGTTTAATAAAAATAGTTAACGTAAGAAAATAGATTGTGGAAGTTAAAAGAAGAATAGTTGAAAGAAAGAAAATATTGTGCAGGATGTTTAATAAAAATAGTTAACGTAAGAAAATAGATTGTGGAAGTTAAAAGAAGAATAGTTGAAAGAAAGAAAATATTGTGCAGGATGTTTAATAAAAATAGTTAACGTAAGAAAATAGATTGTGGAAGTTAAAAGAAGAATAGTTGAAAGAAAGAAAATATCGTGCAAGAGGTTTACTAAAAATAGTTAATGAAAGAAAATAGATTGTGGAAGCTAAAAGAAGAATAGTTGAAAGAAAGAAAATATTGTGCAGGATGTTTAATAAAAATAGTTAATGTAAGAAAATAGATTGTGGAAGCTAAAAGAAGAATAGTTGAAAGAAAGAAAATATTGTGCAAGATGTTTAATAAAAATAGTTAATGTAAGAAAATATATTGTGGAAGTTAAAAGAAGAATAGTTGAAAGAAAGAAAATATTGTGCAGGAGGTTTAATAAAAATAGTAAATGTAAGGAACTACTATTGAAGTTAAAAAAGGACCCATACTTTTATTTAAACATAAGCGTTTAAGAAATTGAAGAATAAAATTTAAATATACACAAAAAAAAAATTGTTTTTGAGTGAGTGTATAACAATTGAGATTGGGATAATAAAAAAGAAAATCAGTTAAGGGACTAACCAAAAACTAAAGTGTGTTTTACCGAAACAACAAAACCCGGTGAGTTTAAAAATATAGCAAGTTGTACAATAAATAACGAAAAACATAATATAACAATTGGCGCAGCCGGTAGGATCCGGGTGAGGCCACAGAAGTAATACTTTGTCGATTGCGATTGACAAGGCCGACGACCTCGGATCCTCCATCGAACCTTCGCTCGGGGGTGTACAACCACGGTGCCTCTGCTCCAGGCGAGCATGCGCTCACCCCCCTAAAGTTTCTACATCGCGGGACTTTTAGTGGGCTCCATCCCTGCCCAGGAGACGCCCTATGTCAGAGGGCCAACAAGGGGAAAACAACAACACCAAGACTCCCCCACCGAAGGACCACCAAACACCAGCCAGGGACTTAACCACACCAGGCCCCTGTACTTCATCAGAAGCCAACGACACCCCATCGTCCTGCCAGGGGACCCAACGAGGGATCACCTCGACACCAATATCAACACAGCAATCAACAACCACCCCATCAGAAACACCCCAAACATCCCCCAGACGTCTCCGAAGTGGAACCATCTTAGGAGAAGGAGAGAAACAAATAGGTTTAGCTTTAACATTAGATTATATACTCAAGCGGGCGCAAGAGACAGGAAAATTTAATATAGTACATTTTGAGGCCGTGGATAAACAAATCCAAAGGGCCAGCCAAGAAAGAAAGGCGAAAATAGATACGTTCAAAGAGGGGGCCCTGAAATTTAAACAGGACCTCCTCGATTTCAAAAATAGTCTCCCACGCCCCCTTGAGGTAGTAGAAGATAAGGACAATTGTGAAAACACTAACACTGAACCGCCCGAACCCGATTACGCCCCAATAGACCTACTCGCGGATTGGGTCGATCTCTCAACCCGATCCTTGTCCCTCCTAGAGGAAGAGGAGGCGACCTTTCAAGACAGTCGTCTTGTCAAATCTATACTACAAAAAGAATTTCCTACAGCCATGGCCGACGAATATATTAAAGTCGCCAAATTAACGGCCCAACTAGTCCCTTTATTCTCTGGCGGCCAAAACCCAGCGATGGCAACGGAACTACAAATGTTCCTAGGCTGTTGCCGTCGGGTACTACAGTGCCTGACAGAACAAGAAAAGGCCGCCTTTATTCAAATTTACCCAACTAGGCTTCGGGGAGAGGCCTACCAACTAATTGCCTCCTCCCAACCTGCAACTTTTGAGGAGGCAGAAAACCTCCTAAACAGGACCTATCTCCCTAGAGAAACGTATCAAGAACTGGTCAATAAATTAATTCAATTACGCCAGTTCCCCTTAGAGCCGCTCACGGCCTATACCACCAGGATCAAACAGCAGTTGTCTTTATGCGAAGAAGCGGCCACCACTAAATACGGTGCGATGGCAGCACCGGCCGTAAAGGCCCAACTGCAAGATTTCGCAAAAAATGCCCTGCGGAGTGGGGTTACCAACCCCCACCTCTGCCAGTACCTACTGACTCTGGGAGAGGATACACTTGACAGCCTAACCCAAAAGGCACTAGATATGGAGAAGCTACAACAAAATTCTGTGTATGCCTCCTACCAAATGACAGTACCTCAACCGGCATACAACCCTTATGGACAAACAGTCCCTATCCCTAAGTCGGAAAACATTTACCAAATGACCCTAACAAATACGCCGAACCAACACACTCAGTACACCGCCCCGCCCGCACCGACCATGCCGCAACCAACACTTCAAAGCCCGATAAGCCCACAGGTAATGTACACAACATACGCCCCACCCACAAACCAAACAAACACAATACAAACAATACCGCCGGCGCCACTACAAAGCGCCAACCAAGTAACAACTTTAAACCCCGTTCCAAAAAATGAAAATAAACCCTTAAACATCACCTGTAGCTATTGCAGAAACAGAGGGCATACTTATGCAGACTGTTTAAAACGTAAAAATACGCCCTTCTGCATAATTTGCCGGTCCAACTCGCACGACGCGAGGGACTGCCCCCAACCAGTTGAGCCTCCAAGGTCCTCATATAATAACAATAATAATCGTTACCGAAACCAGGGGACTTCATACAATAATGGTAATAATCGCTACCAGAACCAGGGGCCTACATATAATAATAACAATAACAATCGTTACCCCAACCAACGGTCTCAGTTCCAAGGTAACAATCGTTACCCAGACCAGCGGTCACAGCAAACGGGTAATTACCGCTACCCCGACCAACAACCCTCCAACCAGGGTGCTAACCGACAACCAACCTACCGACCCATGGATAATGGATCCAACCAACCTAATGGCCGTCAACAAACAGCCAATAACACAAGGTCGGTGTTTAATATTAGATGTAGATGTGATTTCTGCCACAGACGTGGCCACACGGTGGATGACTGTCACCAAAGACAGCGCTGGGAATCACAACAAGCGGGAAACTCCCCGCAGTCGGACCAAGAAACCCCGGCCCGACAATAAACCCTCAAAATAGTACTAAAGGGGGGCCTCATGCGCCCGAACCAAGTGTTCCACTCGTCACTCTTCCTCTAGACATAAGCCTTAACGGCAAAGCCGACCTAGCAGTGGACACCGGCGCTGAGGTCAGTATATTAAAACATAAAAAACTAAAGGATCCTAACCTACCAGATCCAACTAAAAAATGCACACTACAAACGCCATACGGCCAAGGACAAACATTAGGGAGCTGTCAGGGGAACATCATACTAAACGCCCCCCTCCCATGCACCTTCCAAATTGTGCAAAATACACAAGAAATCCCTAACGATGGTCTGTTAGGAAACGACTTTCTTTCCAAAAACTGTAACGTTGAAGGCCCCAACCAAACACTGCGATTTCCTCGCACGGAAATCAACCCAGTAGAAATTGCAATTCCATTACGCAATGGGTCCGCCAAGTCAAACACTAGAGAGCAGCAGGAGCAAACCCAAACTAGGGAATCTCAACTCGTAGTAGCCGAGATAAACCCCGGTGGTGTCTCCCAGGTAGCCTCAGAGAGGAATACCAGCTGCCTATCTCTAGATGGTTCAAGGTTGGAAAACAACTCCAACGACTATGAGGCCAATTCAGGCAAATATAACGTGGCATTGGAGAAATCCATTCGCCTACCAAGCCGGTCTCAAATGGTGGTCCCCATTCCCCTAAGATTAGAGGAGGAAATGCTCTGTGAATCTTACGAGCCGAGCGAAGGAGTATTCCTCGCCAATTCCCTCTTGCCAACTGGAACAAAAACAGTGTATGTTGGTCTCATCAACGTTAACACCCAACCAGTAGTCCTGACGAGCCTATCCCTTACGCTCGCCCCAATCAACGACTACACGACTATTCACCTAGCCTCTAACAACAACCCTAAGTCTCCAACGAATGCTAATGACGTATGTGAGTATCTTACAGGCTCTGAACCAGACGGTCTCAGGAACGCCAGTACCCCATCGTCATCTAACGCAAGGCTCCAAAGTATACCCAATAATGGTGCAATCCCGCAAGGTATACCCCAGGGAAAAAGGGCAAAAGTGAAGTTGGGAAAGAATGAAAAGGAAATCGATTCCATCCGTCATCTACGATACATATTCCCGGACCATGAGGATCCGGACCTTGAGCGTGAAACGCGCTTCAAACAGCTAGACGAGGAACTCAGCCTCGACCACCCTCTAACGGCCGACGAGAAGCGGTCCATACGGGATCTTTGTTATAAATATGCCGACATATTCCATTTAAAAGGGGACAAGCTAACCTACACGGAAGCTCTACGACATGAGATCCCCATGGTCTACGACCAATTTATTAACCAAAAAATGTATAGATTGCCCGAAACGCAAAGGCAAGTCATAAATGACCAATTGAAAGAGATGTTGGACAACGATATTGTTCAACCCAGCAAAAGTCCTTGGAACTCACCCCTCCTAGTGGTACCGAAAAAACCGGGCCCCGACGGTGAGAAAAAATGGCGCGTAGTTGTGGATTTCCGCAAAATTAATGAAAAGACAATAGGTGATGCGTATCCCTTACCAAGAATCGAGGACATCCTAGACCAGCTCGGTCACTCGAGATACTTCTCTACCCTCGACTTGGCCAGTGGTTACCACCAGGTACTAGTGAAACCACAGGATCGCCCCAAGACGGCCTTTAGCACGAACTATGGCCATTATGAGTTCAAACGTATGCCGTTCGGGTTAAAAGGTGCCCCGGCTACGTTTCAGCGACTAATGAATTATGTCCTTACTGGTCTACAAGGCCTCGAATGCTTCGTCTACCTAGATGACATAGTCATCTATGGTAAGAACCTTGAGGATCATAATTCCAAGCTACGACGCATATTCGACCGGTTGAGGGAAAACAACCTCAAATTGCAACCGGAGAAATGCCAATTTTTGAAAAAGGAAGTAGTCTACCTGGGTCATGTATGCTCTGAAAAGGGAGCCCTACCAGACCCCAGAAAAACGGAGTGTGTCCAAAACTTCCCGGCGCCACGAACCGTCAGGCAAGTCCAGTCCTTCCTGGGCCTTGCCAACTACTATAGAAAATTCATCCCAGAATTTTCTAAGATCGTACGCCCCCTAACAAATTTGCTAAGAAAGGGCGTGAAATTTTCATGGACGCCAAAATGCGAGGAAGCATTTCAAACGGTGAAGCGTTCTTTAGTCTCCCCACCACTGCTGATATACCCTGATTTCGAAAAACCGTTCAATCTAACAACGGACGCCAGCAGTGAGGCACTCGGAGCAGTGCTCTCTCAAGGAATCGTAGGTCAAGACCAGCCCATAGCTTATGCAAGTCGCACTCTAAACAAGGCGGAGCGTAATTATTCCACCGTCGAAAAAGAGTTGCTAGCCATAGTATGGGCTGTTAAAAACTTCAGGTGTTACTTAATGGGTCGAAAGTTTACGGTCTATACCGACCATAAACCCCTCAAGGGAGTCTTCAACGTCAAGGACCCCACAACTCGACTCGTTAGGTTTCACCATAAACTGTCCGAATACGATTACCAAATTGAGTATAAACCGGGTAAATACAATACGAATGCTGATGCTCTCAGCCGGATTCCCCAAAGAGCAGAAGAGCCCAATACCTTCACGGTGGAAGCTCTAATTCACCAACCCGGTGAACCCCTAACTATATCACCTGAGAGAAACGGGAATACATTGCCTCCTAGTGAACGACCGAAACAATGCAACGTGGTCACTAGGGCTCAGGCACAAAAAATGCAGGATGAGGAAAAAGACGAACTCGTTCCAACTGCAGAAGCCCCCAATATCGACGAACGGCCTAAAGAAACAGACTTGGAAACGGAAATTCCCCAACCCGTCGAAGCCTCCAAGGATAGCTCCAGCGAGCTACGAAGGAAAGTTGAAGTGATTACAAGTCCCGAAGAAATCACTACAATACTGAAAGACTACCACGACTCCCCTTTCGGCGGACACCAGGGAGTCGTTAAGACATATAATCGCGTACGTCGTAAATATTGGTGGAGACACATGTTCCGCGATATCACTCGCTACATAAGAAGGTGCAAGAAATGTCAAACCATGAAGGCCTCTAGACAATTCCGAATGCCCATGGTTATTACAGACATAGCAGAAAAGCCCTTCGAAAAAGTCTATTTAGACGTAGTAGGTCCCCTGGAAGAAACCCATTCCGGAAACAAATACATCCTAACCTTCCAGGATAACCTGACAAAATTCGTCGACTGGTATGCCATTCCCAATGGGGAAGCCCAAACGATAGCACAAATTTTCTTCGACGAAATCGTCACGCGCTATCGCATACCCAAACAAATAGTCACCGACCAGGGATCAAATTTCCTGAGTGACCTCTTCAAGGGCGTGTGTAGGCTCTTAAAAGTTAAAAAACTTCAGACCTCAGCCTACCACCCACAATCCAATGGCGCGCTAGAACGAGCTCATAGACCTCTGATCGAGTACCTACGTACCATAGTAGATGAGAGCCCAAACAATTGGGACCAGTTTCTGCGCACGGCAGCGTTCGTGTACAATAATAGCGTACACGAGGGGACCAAACTTACCCCCATGGACTGCCTATATGGTTTCATTGCCGACGTCCCGTCCAACCTTAAACGCAACCCGGAGCCACTTTACAACCACGAGAGTTATTACCATCAACTCCGATATAAGTTGCAAAAGTCCTATGCCCTAGCCCGCAAGAACCTACTTGCCAGCAAGAACCGCTCCAAGGCATATTATGATGGGAACGTACGCCCACTCACACTCCACGTAGGGGACAAAGTCCTCCTACGTAACGAAGCTCGGAAGCATAAATTATCCCAAATCTGGGTCGGGCCCTATACAGTAGTGTCAGTCCCAAGCGCTGTAAACACTACCATCAAAATAAATAGGAGATTGGTCACCGTCCATAATAATCGCTTGAAACCGTTTTACGAAAATAATACGTAACTCTACGCCACCATTTAAGTCCTACCCTACTTTCCGGTAATAAAAGAAACTAACTTTAGCACCATCAACCTTGGAGTACCATCGATAACCTCCGATAATACCATAAAGTTATTCACAGGTAACGATACGCGGTGCGGCCTCTAAGTAGATCCCACACATTACCAAGGGCCTCTACCATACAATTAGTACAACCAGGGCCTGGGACCCCAATAACCATAGGGTAAATCGGGCCGCCATACCGCCATTCACCACGCCTCCTTATAATGCGTCACTACGCCTCACTCTACCAACCCACCTTCATACAAAAGGGTTGAAGAGATCGCCAGAAAAATCTCACCTGCGCTACGTCAATCCCATAAACTCCCCCTAGTTCGCGAGACGAGCCCAAAACCTTCACCACAAACTACTCAAACAGAGAATCGCTCTACTTACTACGTTTCGTAGCGATTCTCTTATTCCAAGGGGGAAGGAATGTTACATACAGAATTTGTAAGGGTCTCTCTCGGTGAAAAACGGAGCCCTTAGACAAATTCCCATATACTTTCATACAGGGAGCCTTTTACATCAAATTCGCAGTTAATGAGTTTGATGCAATATGAGCTCCCTGCGAACAACAAATCCTAAACGGAAAATAATTATCTAATTTCCATTTTCAAATGTACAAAATTCCTTAACGGACAAATCTTCAACGTACAAAATTCCACTTCAACAAATGTTCCAGACGTAACCTAATCCGCGCGCATTTTGTGAGATTTGCAAGGTGCGCAATTACCTTTGCACCCTTCCCAAGCTTTTCTGGCAAACAGTGATCTTGACTTTGACTTTCTTGAAAGTAATTTGACCCACCCAACAATAATTAAGCGCAACTTGCAATGCGCCGCGTGAGAAACGCGCGGTAAGCAAGTTGCGCAGGTGGGAACGAATTCAAGGGCGAGTTTTTCCCAGCCGGTGGACAATTTTTCCAAGCCACCACCGGCGGGTGAAACTTTAAAGTAATGAAGTGTTGTCTAAACCTTCGACCGCGGCGGGCGCGTCCGATAAGCAATTAAGTGTTGTCTGAATCTTTACCTGCGGCGGTGCGGGATTTAAAGAGTGTTGTTTTGGCGGCGGTGGATAAGTTCTAGTTTTTTTTTGTACCATTACCGGCGGCCGTAATGTAAGAAAATAGATTGTGGAAGTTAAAAGAAGAATAGTTGAAAGAAAGAAAATATTGTGCAAGATGTTTACTAAAACTAGTTAATGTAAGAAAATATATTGTGGAAGTTAAAAGAAGAATAGTTGAAAGAAAGAAAATATTGTGTAGGATGTTTAATAAAAATAGTTAACGTAAGAAAATAGATTGTGGAAGTTAAAAGAAGAATAGTTGAAAGAAAGAAAATATCGTGCAAGAGGTTTACTAAAAATAGTTAATGAAAGAAAATAGATTGTGGAAGCTAAAAGAAGAATAGTTGAAAGAAAGAAAATATTGTGCAAGATGTTTACTAAAAATAGTTAACGTAAGAAAATATATTGTGGAAGTTAAAAGAAGAATAGTTGAAAGAAAGAAAATATTGTGCAGGATGTTTAATAAAAATAGTTAACGTAAGAAAATAGATTGTGGAAGTTAAAAGAAGAATAGTTGAAAGAAAGAAAATATTGTGCAGGATGTTTAATAAAAATAGTTAACGTAAGAAAATAGATTGTGGAAGTTAAAAGAAGAATAGTTGAAAGAAAGAAAATATTGTGCAGGATGTTTAATAAAAATAGTTAACGTAAGAAAATAGATTGTGGAAGTTAAAAGAAGAATAGTTGAAAGAAAGAAAATATTGTGCAGGATGTTTAATAAAAATAGTTAACGTAAGAAAATAGATTGTGGAAGTTAAAAGAAGAATAGTTGAAAGAAAGAAAATATCGTGCAAGAGGTTTACTAAAAATAGTTAATGAAAGAAAATAGATTGTGGAAGCTAAAAGAAGAATAGTTGAAAGAAAGAAAATATTGTGCAGGATGTTTAATAAAAATAGTTAATGTAAGAAAATAGATTGTGGAAGCTAAAAGAAGAATAGTTGAAAGAAAGAAAATATTGTGCAAGATGTTTAATAAAAATAGTTAATGTAAGAAAATATATTGTGGAAGTTAAAAGAAGAATAGTTGAAAGAAAGAAAATATTGTGCAGGAGGTTTAATAAAAATAGTAAATGTAAGGAACTACTATTGAAGTTAAAAAAGGACCCATACTTTTATTTAAACATAAGCGTTTAAGAAATTGAAGAATAAAATTTAAATATACACAAAAAAAAAATTGTTTTTGAGTGAGTGTATAACAATTGAGATTGGGATAATAAAAAAGAAAATCAGTTAAGGGACTAACCAAAAACTAAAGTGTGTTTTACCGAAACAACAAAACCCGGTGAGTTTAAAAATATAGCAAGTTGTACAATAAATAACGAAAAACATAATATAACAACCTCTAAAAAGAGAATTTGGAGCAGAATTTAGCAGAAAGGTGATTTTTGAGCTTGTTGCTATTATTTGTTTTTTTCTGCTCTGACACCAATTTGACAGCCGCTCACAATTGAGCCGCTCTGCTCTGCTCTGAACTTTTTATGCAGTCATCGAACACACATATGGTCTATCGCTTTCATCCGGACGAATCTGTTGGTTTCTTGCATTAACTTGTTCCATTATGTCTTCTAATTGATCGTTTCCAGCACCCTCTTCATCCCCACTGGTATCTTCCTCCTCATTATCACTATCATCATTTTCGACTCTATCTGTACGTGATTGATCTTCATCGTCATCTGCTGAATCACTACTATCGTCCACATTTTCCCCATAAGTATCAATTCTATCACTTTCATTATCATTGTTAATGCTGTCGTTATCAGCATTGCCTTCAGCATAACCATCGTTTTCCTCATGGACTTCATTATCTAAAAAAAATTTGTTGTCTGTAAAGAGGGTTTACGGACGATAGTTTAACGTGACAACGTCATGAGAAAACATTGATGAAATGATTGCATACTTTTATGAATAAAATTGAATCATTTATATTAAATTATCATTATTTTGTATGGATACAAAAAGGAGTGAAATGAAATATTCATTTTGATTGATAAATTAGCTTTTATTTGCACTAATAAATTCAAATATGTTTATTACTTTAATGAACAGATTATTTACAAGTAACAATGTGTAGTAACAAATTCATTTACAGCTTTTATACATGTCTGATATTTACATAACCTCTTGCAATCTGTGTTATTCTGTTAAGGATAGGTCGATGATAGGAAAAGTATGAAATGAATGGGAGTGTTTGAAGTGTAATGTGCCTTGAAAAAGTCAAATCGAGGGTTGTTCCTCTCAGCGTTGTTGACTTAGTAACATCTGATGTGCATTCGAGATTGTACATATCCTTCATGAATTTGAGGAATGTATCATCATTTTTCACGTTTGTGTTGAAGTTGCCACAAAGAAGAATTGGTACATTGGTATCAACTTGCATGATCGGATGGACATACTGCCTGTTATGCACGTACGGAAACAGTGCTTGGTGCAGCAATACATACACTAATGTTTGAGACACTTGCTCCAGGTTGAATATACACTGGGCCAAGTACAATTTTAAACGTTGTATCAGCAGTGAAGCATGTAATTTCAGCCAAGTAGACCTCGCCTGTGTTTCTGATGAGACGAGTTGTGTCCGACAATTCAACGTGGAGAACTTTGGCCGTGGATGTTGATGTTAATTTTGAATAGATTGCCACTCCACCAGCTGCGTTTGTATCAGAATCGGATCGATTATTCTGCCTGGTTATACATTCATAATTATTGATTGGAACTGGATCAAAATTGTCACGCATCCACGTTTCAGTCAATACCAAATAATCCGATCTTGGTATCACGGGATCCGTTTCAATATCGGCGAAGTGCGCAGACAAACTCTGAACATTAAGGTTTGTCACTACAGTTTGCCCAACGTTGTTACCGTCATCACAAAATTTCACTGCTTTCGAAGTGATTGTTTGAAAGGCGTGTCCACGGAGTCGAATGTATTCGTTACGGACATCTCGCGTAGTCTGTGAGTCGTTCCCATCCCGTCCGTGTTTGAAGATAAAAGGCGCATCTTTTTCCGTGATGATGTGCAAGCCGTCTATATTCGTTACCCGACTCAGCGCCACGTACACCAACTGTTGTGGTTGCTCCGAGAAGTATTTATAAACAATAACAGTAAACGTCCCACCTTGCGACTTGTGAATGGTAATAGCACAAGCAGGAACGCAAGGAAACTGTTTTCGTTTGCATTTCATAGTTTTCGTCAGTGTAATGTTCACTATTTTCTTATACACCGGCACCCAGTTAGGAGACACAGTGTTTGGCTTGCTTTGCACAATATTATTGTTGACAATTTGACAAATTTAATCTAATTAAATATTGACAATTTTCATAAAATTTTTAAGACTACTACAATCAAATTTTTAAAAATACTACGGGACATAATGGGACATAACGGGACAATGAGTCATCATTTTTCGTGCATGCAGCCGGCGTTCATCGTTTTAATAGACGTTGTCGCGTCAAAAAAATCAAAATAATTATATCTACATTCGGATGATTTGACTTACAATACTGATAAATAGTATTTACATATAAGCAATTAAAATTACAACTGCACAAGCTCAGAATAAGTGATGAGAAAATGAAATGTAATACCTGTTGATGTTGAGGTTTCACAGCATTATTTCTGGTTCTTCTTTTTTAAATTCTTTTATTTAACTTACACTGTTTGTCGTCAAATCTTGGAAGTTAAATTTGACCCACTTCCCGGTTTCGGATAGAGCTGAAATTTTGCATACACGTTTAGTTTGGATGACAATGCAATCTGGCCATTTTGTAAAAATATCAAGATGGCGGTTCCAAAATGGCGCCCGATTTATTTAACTTACACTGTTTGTCGTCAAATCTTGGAAGTTAAATTTGACCCACTTCCCGGTTTCGGATAGAGCTGAAATTTTGCATACACGTTTAGTTTGGATGACAATGCAATCTGGCCATTTTGTAAAAATATCAAGATGGCGGTTCCAAGATGGCGCCCGATTTTTGAAATTGTGCTCCGCGGCCCTCTGACATGGGTACCAAATGAAAGGATATGACAGGTAGAACACAATAAGCTATGTGGCGTCATTCCAAATTCAAAATGGCGGCCAACACTTACACTGTTTGTCGTCAAATCTTGGAAGTTAAATTTGACCCACTTCCCGGTTTCGGATAGAGCTGAAATTTTGCATACACGTTTAATTTGGATGACAATGCAATCTGGCCATTTTGTAAAAATATCAAGATGGCGGTTCCAAAATGGCGCCCGATTTTTGAAATTGTGCTCCGCGGCCCTCTGACATGGGTATCAAATGAAAGGATATGACAGGTAGAACACAATAAGCTATGTGGCGTCATTCCAAATTCAAAATGGCGGCCAACACTAAATTGCGGAAAGCTTATAATAGACTAAAAAGTAGAAAATATAACCGATCAACTTCCAATTTTGCACACACTCGTAGTTCGGGTGGTTAATGTGTATGAATGATCAGATTAATAGTTGAGTTAAGGGTGAGTTGATAATAAAGAAGCAATACACGTTACAAAAAATCACAAACAAACACAGAGATGCTGCTGTCAACTAAATTCAACTACTCAAATACTGAACTCATGTCCGTATGCATAATTTCAACTAAACCCAGGTAGCAGAGCTGAGTCGAGTTCAGTCAACCTTAACCCAACTCGACTCCCGTTTACATGTAGTTAGACTTGGGTTCAACTTGAGTTCAAATCATCATGTATAAGTACTAAATGCAATCTGACCTTTTTGTAAAAAAATCAAGAAGACGGTTCCGAGATGGCGGCCGTTTTTGCAATTATGTTCCACCGAGCCCACGACATGGGTATCAAATGAATACAGTAAACTGTGTGACGTAATTTTAAATCTAATAGAATTGCCATCATAAAATGGCGGAATACATATAATAAACTAAAAAGTAGAAAATAAAATAAATGGTTTAAAAAATATTTTAAAAAAAATTCTTTTGATCAACTAAAAAATGTACTGAAAAGTAAAAAATAAAAAATATTTTAAAGAAAGCGTGAAATTTCAATTTTAATGAAAAAGTTAATTAAAAGAATGGCGCATTTTTCATCAAAAAATTTTGTTAGAATTTGTAATTAACAAGGCAAAAAATTGACTGTTATTGTAAATCTCACGCGATTTACAGTTATATTTTCAATTTTTGATGAAAAATGCGCCATTCTTTTAATTAACTTTTTCATTAAAATTGAAAATTCACGCTTTCTTTAAAATATTTTTTATTTTTTACTTTTCAGTACATTTTGACGTGACAACGTCTATTAAAACGATGAACGCCGGCTGCATGCACGAAAAATGATGACTCATTGTCCCGTTATGTCCCGTTATCTCCCGAAAAAATTTTAAAAATTTGATCGTAGTAATCTTAAAAATTTGATTAAAATTGTCAATATTTAATTAGATTAAATTTGTCAAATTGTCAACAATAAGCAAAGCAAGCCAAACACTCTGTCTCCTAACTGGGTGCCGGTGTATAAGAAAATAGTGAACATTACACTGACGAAAACTGTGAAATGCAAACGAAAACAGTTTCCTTGCGTTCCTGCTTGTGCTATTACATTACCATTCACAAGTCGCAAGGTGGGACGTTTACTGTTATTGTATATAAATACTCTTCGGAGCAACCACAACAGTTGGTGTACGTGGCGCTGAGTCGTGTAACGAATATAGTCGGCTTGCACATCATCACGGAAAAAGATGCGCCTTTTATCTTCAAACACGGACGGGATGGGAACGACTCACAGACTACGTGAGATTTCTGTAAAGAATACATTTTACTCCGTGGGCACGCCTTTCAAACAATCACTTCGAAAGCAGTGAAATTTTGTGATGACGGTAACAACGCTGGGCAAACTGTAGTGACAAACCTTAATGTTCAGAGTTTGTCTGCGCACTTCGCCGATATTGAAACGGATCCCGTGATACCAAGATCGGATTATTTGGTATTGACTGACGTGGATGCGTGACAATTTTGATCCAGTTCCAATCAATAATTATGAATGTATAACCAGGCATAATAATCGAACGGATTCTGATACAGACGCAGCTGGTGGAGTAGCAATCTATCGAAAATTAACATCAACATCCACGGCCAAAGTTCTCCACGTTGAATTGTCGGACACAACTCGTCTCATCAGAAACACAGGCGACGTCTGCTTGGCTGAAATAACATGCTTCACTGCTGATACAACGTATAAAATTGTACTTGGCGCAGTGTATGTATATTCATCCTGGAGCAAGTGTCTCAAACATTAGTGTATGTGCATCCGATCATGCAAGTTGATACCAATGTACCAATTCTTCTTTGTGGCGACTTCAACACAAACGTGAAAAATCATGATACATTCCTCAAATTTATGAAGGATATGTACAATCTCGATTGCACATCAGATGTTACTAAGTCAACAACGCTGAGAGGAACAACCCTCGATTTGACTTTTTCAAGGCACATTACACTTGAAACACTCCCATTCATTTCATACTTTTCCTATCATCGACCTATCTTTAACAGAATAACACAGATTGCAAGAAGTTAAATATCAGACATGTATAAAAGCTGTAAATGAATTTGTTACTACACATTGTTACTTGTAAATAATCTGTTCATTAAAGTAATAAACATATTTGAATTCATTAGTGCAAAGCTAATTTATCAATCAAAATGAATATTTCATTTCACTCCTTTTTGTATCCATACAAAATAAAGATAATTTAATATAAATGATTCAATTTTATTCATAAAAGTATGCAATCATTTCATCAATGTTTTCTCATGACGTTGTCACGTTAAACTATCGTCCGTAAACCCTCTTTACAGACAACAAATTTTTTTTAGTTAATGAAAAGAATTTTTTTTAAAAAATTTTTTTTAACCATTTATTTTTTTATGTAAAGAAGACCACACACCCCTAAAAATGAAATTATAAAATGAAAAAGCAATTTTTGCAGTGATAGACACCCTGCACTGTTCAAATTGTAGACTTAAGGTGGATTTACATATCCGACGTTTTCTGTCGCGCTGCAATTTTTTACAATTTCGACCAATAGGAAACAACCTCTGTGACATCTTACCGTCACGGTGGAGAGCTGAGCGAACTTCAACTTTTTCTGTGACAGGGTGATAGAAACAGCTGATTGTAAGTAAAAGTTGAGGTTATGTGTAACTGAAATGCTTTTTTATTTGAAATTGTTTGGCTTTGCGTGGACGTAAAGGCAGTCTTTATTAAAAATTGTTTGTTTGTTAATTTATATTTTTTTGGTTACTTTCATTTTTACTCTCTTTACGTCAGTTGCCAAAAATCACGATTGTTTTTGGCTGCGACAGAATTCCTCAGAAATGTAAAATGCGTATTAAAAATCCGTGACAGAAATGATCAGCTGTGACCCGGCGCGACGGAAAAATGTCAGATATGTAAATCCACCTTTAAGGTCAAAACAGAATTGCGACTTCGGCTTCGACTGCGACTGGGACGGCGAAGACGATCACTTAGAGCAAATGAAAACACATAGTGTAAACGAAATAGCAACTTCGGCTGCTCTGTGCCGCGAAGTCAAAGTCGTACTTTGATACAATTCAAAAACTGCAGTCGACGATGCAGTGTATCCAATATTAAAAAGTTGAATTATGAGCGAAAAATGTACATATGGCCAAATGCGGCAATAGAAAAACTGAACTGTCATTGTTAATTTTGTGAATTCGACCATGTATTCTTGTTGTGTTGTGTTTTTTTCTTTGTAATTAATTTATTTTAAAAATGTCTTTTAAGGAAAAATTAATTGAAGGGGTAAAAGAAAATGAAGTTATTTATAACTTGAAGCATAAAAATTACAGACGAATTGATATTAAAGAAAAAAATTGGGAAAATATAGCAAATGATTTACATACCACAAGTGAAATATATTCCATATATTCAAAATGTGTAAATACAAAAATAATTCCTTTTTAACCATAGCTGACCATTGTAAAAGACGGTGGAAGAGTTTAAGGGATAAATATATTGTATTAAATTATCAAGATTAGCCATAAAACCTTCGGGAAGTGCAGCTGATGAAAGTAATTTCACAAAGTGGAAGTACTTTTCTTATTTAACTTTCCTGCAAGGTTTTAATAAGGCAGAGAAGTAAGAATACTGTTACATTTAAATTAATTTTTGTTATTTTTTTTTATTTTTAAGAACTTCAGGAAATTTTTCTGATGAGGATATCTTTGAACCTTTGAATGAAGATGAAAGTGAACAGGTTCCTGTCTCCGCGAGCGGTTCGTCCACTATGGAAGAAGTACCAAGAAAAAAGCGTTGTGCACGAAAAGATATAGTTGAAAATCAATTTAAGGAAGTTTTAAGTACAGCTACTGAAGCTCTTCAAGCAGAAATAAGTAGTGCAAATAGTAGTACACGAAAATTGTTTGAAGCGTTAGCTCAAAGGATAGACGAAGAAAATTTACCTAGTCGCAAACTGAATGAACTTCACATGGCTATTTCAAATTTGGTGTATGAATCCATAAATGATATGAAATATTAAAGTAGTGAAGTAATATTGAAACTTAATATATTTTTTATATTTAATACAATATATATGTATGCATATGCGTATGAACTATTGAAGTTTACAAAGTTTTATGTTAAATTGTTGAAGTTTTTATGTTATTTTTTAGAAGTAGTAAGTAAATAGACTTCTTTAAAGTCTTAAATAAGTATGTAAGTATATAGACACATTTTTGTCGTCCGAGCCTGAAAATAATTAAAAATGAATTCAAACATATAAGACTGGTTTTGTTTTATCAAAAAAGGAAGAAATAAAGAAACTAGGAAACCTTATTGTCTCAAAGTTTCTCCTGCATTCGGATACGAAGAAAAATATGTTTTCAAAATATTCCTTAAAATAAAAGCATTTCTTCGTCCATGATTGCTTTGGAATACCCCTGTTGATTGCAATTCAATATTTTCTTCTCGCCAAACACCAGATATGATTTCATCATTTTCTGTAACATCAACATAATCTTCTGGACAGTAATCATTGCTTCTTTGTATCATAAGCATGTTGTGCAATACTACTGTTGCCAGAACGATTTTGGAAGCATTTTTTGGGGAGCAGTTCATTTTACCCGCAAGAATCCTCCACCTATTAATGTAATATATGAAAAAATCAATGAGTTTTAGAAATTCGAAGGTATGTATTACCTGCATACTAACATCCCAAAAGAATTTTCTATTAAACCACGAGCTCGCGCTGTTCTTTTATTAAATTTTTCTTCTTCGTGAGATAGATGTCTCCCGGGGAAAGGGCGCATTATATTTTCTTTTAGGGCAAAGGCGGCATCAGCGACGAAGTAATGCGGAAATTTTATATTGGTGTCAGGTAGCGGTTTGCTTTCAGGGATATCAATTACTATATTGTAAAGAATTTGCTTTCCAAATGCACTGTTAGCAAATACCCCACCATCGCTTTTGCTCCCGCATGACCCTACATCAATTGCAGTAAAGCAATAATTATCATCGCACGCTACTAATAGCATAATACTGTGATAATTTTTGTAATTATAATATAAAGAGCCTCCTTTTGGAGGGCATTTTATATTAATGTGTTTGCCATCTATGGCACCTAAACAGTTGGGTACTCGGCGTTTGCTCCATAAACGTCGAGCAATATTTGCCCATTCATTTCTATTTGGTCGTGATACGTATATAGTGCCCAGTTCACTCCATATAGCATCGCAGGTTTCAAGTACAATTTCCCTTGCTGTAGATATTCCTACTTTAAAGGACCAAGCTAGTACTTGTATAGATCCTCCGTGCGCTAGATATCTATTGAAAATTACCCCAATGTGAAACAGCCCAATGCTTCTGAGATGGCTGAAAAATGAAAGAAAAAAATTAAGATAAATTTTGTCCTGTGGGCTGTTTCACACGAACCGACGGCCAACCAACAGAAGCCGGCTGTTATCGTCCATTCCCTTTTGAAACTCGACGAAAAGTCGCATGGGCTTTCATACGGGCCAATTTTTCCAACCAACTCTACGTCAAAACGCTTTAGCTTATTGTTGTTGTTTTTTCTTTTCTCTTTCTTTTCTTTTTCCCAAAGGAATAAAAAACAACAACAACCACACAGCTGTCAAAAAGTCGTATCTAAAATCGTGTGAGAAAGTTGAATGGAAAAATCTTCCCTCCCCATCGTCCTCTCTCACCCTCTTCTCTACAAATGACGTTTTCATACGATTTCTGTTGGTTGGCCGTCGGCTCGTGTGAAACAGCCCTATGTAAGAGTGAGAGCACTTGACTCAAACTTTGAATTGTTATAAAAAGTCTATGAAAAGAATGAAACCCATATTATTTATTTTATGCTTTTTATAACAGTTTGCTGCATATCTACACTTTTTATAACAGTGAACTGGGAAAGCAGTAAATCATTAATAGATAGGCATATAGAAATTTTAATTGTCTATTTAATCTTAAAATAAAACAAAACAAAAAAAAGTCAAAAATTAAAAAGATACTTTATTTTACAGTTGTTTATTTCAAACTAAGTAGATCAGGGCCGTCTTTGAGGCCGAGCACACCATATACATATATTAAAAAATACTTTAGTAAGTATTTAAACAAAAAGTTTAGTAAGTATTTATACAAAAAGTTGAAATTCATATAATACTTATTTTAAAGAAGCAATGAAAGACGGCTCTGCAGTAGATTTTAGATTCACCACTTTCAAATATTTCCCTACAACGGATATTTAGTGAATCCACTGAGAACAATCCGTTATAATAATCAGGCAATCGGTGTTACACTAACATGTTATCTCCGCGGGTCAGTATAACACTTTTCGGTATTTTCAGCCTATCATCAGGGTGGTAAGGCAGTGTTGGGCATTAATCAATTAAATTTTCAATCAATTAATTAATTGATTAAAAAATTAATTGCGATTAATTTAATTGCAATTAAAATTAATTGCGATTGAACTATTAATTGCACCCCACAATTAATTTATTTGGATTGTTCTAAAAAACAATTAAAACTAACAATTATTCCGCTTCAATATAGGTATAGACACTCCAATTTTATATGATGCTGCCATTTTTTGGAGAATCATTCATATAAAGAGCATAATATGAAAAAAATATGGGGAGTATGGCAGCCAAAATGGCAGAAAGAAGAAAAATTCAAAATGAGGGACTAGTTTTGGCAATTGTGTTCCGATTGTGCTGAAAATTAGTGTCGGGGGGTATTGAGGGATCCAAATGACAAATTTGGGGTTAAAATTTTAAAATTCAAAATGGCGGACTAGTTTTGGCAATTGTGCACCGATTGTGCTGAAAATTAGTGTCGGGAGGTTTTGAGGGATCCAAATGACAAATTTGTGGTCAAAATTTTAAAATTCAAAATGGCGGACTAATTTTGGAAATTGTGCTCCGATTGTGCTGAAAATTAGTGTCGGGGGGTTTTGAGGGATCCAAATGACAAATTTGTGGTTAAAATTTTAAAATTCAAAATGGCGGACTAGTTTTAGCAATTGTGTTCCGATTGTACTGAAAATTAGTGTCAGGGGGTTTTGAGGGATCCCAATGATAAATTTGTGGTTAAAATTTTAAAATTCAAAATGGCTGACTAATTTTGGCAATTGTGCTCCGATTGTGCTGAAAATTAGTGTCAGGGGGTTTTGAGGGATCCAAATAACAAATTTGTGGTCAAAATTTTAAAATTCCAAATGGCGGACTAATTTTGGAAATTGTGCTCCAATTGTGCTGAAAATTAGTGTCGGGGGGTTTTGAGGGATCCAAATGACAAAGGACATGGACAAAAAAGTACATTCCATGTACACATTTGTAGTAAATATATTGTATAACAAACATAAAAAAATGAATTAATACGTACTTTTTAACCTCTCTGAACTTGTCAGTTTTATTTAAGAAGATTAAGTAATTCAAGATGGATTCAAAGAATCTTTTGTCAACTTCCGCCATAATGTACCATAGAGAAAGATAAATATAATGTCGCCGATATACAAGGAGCCATGTTGATCAACTTGGTTGATTTCTTGTCCGTGCTGTTTGCAAACACACACACACACACATGCACACACACACACACACACACGCAATTTTACTGGCCAACAATTCCACACAAGCCAAACTTGTAATACACAACCAAGTTGAACAACATGTCTCGTTGTGTATGGACGGCATAACGGACGCTCCACACCATGCATACTACTTGTAGACATGTCAATGGACAACAAATGCCCTCATTAGGAACATCTGTTATCTTTTTTTTTATGTGAAAGAGTCTAAACTTAGGTTCCACCCCTTATACTACCAGTCCGTTACGTCGTTTACTACATGGTGCAATGTCTAGTAGTAGGCTTAGCTTTTGGATAGAAAAATTATGTGATAGGTTAAAAGTGGTCCGGAGGATGCATGTGGAGGAGGCTGTGAGTTTCTAGTTTGAACTCTTGGATGTTGTATGAGCTCACTTTTTTTAAGCAGCCGACTGAGTGACAACCGTCGAAATTAGCAGAAGACAGCCACGTCGGAGTGTTATGTCTTCCGCAACTGCTAAATGAAGACCGATCTAAAGGGAATTTTGGTAACCTACTATTAACTGGTTATCATTGTTGATGTTTCGTAAAATTGGTTGTATGCTACCCTAAAAACAAAAAATTCGGTTTTGTGCTAATATCTCTTAAACGGCAAGTCCTATCATAAAATAGCGTTTACAGAGTTTGTAGATCATGAGATTATCTACAAAAAATGATATTATACATTTTCTTGCACGAGCTGCCGTTCATGAGATATAGCCGTTTTAAAGACTTAAATTACTCATATCCCCTAATTCGCAGCTTGTATAAGTCATTAGACGTTCAATAAATACTTATTTTGAGCCTACATATCTTCCAAAAGGATTCACTCAATCTCCTGTTGTTAACATCAAATAAAAGAATACATATTTATCTAAAAGAGTATAATTACGTTACTCTAGGATGATTACTCTAGGAGTTTAGATTTTTTCTGTTCTTTCCACCGACTATATGTAATTTAAATCTTTAAAACGGCTATATCTCATGAACGGCAGCTCGTACAAGAAAATGTATAATATCATTTTTTGTAGACAATCTCATGATCTACAAACTCTGTAAACACTATTTTATAATAGGACTTGCCGTTTAAGAGATATTAGCACAAAACCACTTATTTCAAGCGATCTGATTAAAAGATTTAATGAAACTGTTTATGTCTAGTCTGTTGTAATGACAAGTTCCTTGAGTTTTTTATTTATAGCAAATTAATGTGCCAATATTCACGAATATAAAACACCAAAAATCATTGGTGTACACTAAGTTCGATAGCTATGCACACGCCCATACAAAAATGGGCCATGTCCTTTGTGGTTAAAATTTTAAAATTCTAAATGGCGGACTAGTTTTGGCAATTGTGCACCGATTGTGCTTAAAATTAGTGTCGGGGGGTTTTGAGGGATCCAAATGACAAATTTGTGGTTAAAATTTTAAAATTCAAAATGGCGGACTAATTTTGGCAATAGGGAACCTTACTGGAAATTTCTCCCGCTAGGGGCGCCAAAGTTCTATAACGAAAATATGAAGTGACATTTGTCTGACAGTTCTTGATTTTATTGTGATATTCAAAGATAAAATCTTATACTTTCACGTGTACTTTTAAAAAAGAATCTGTGTGCAACTAATTCAGCTGTAGATTATTTTTGAGAACTGTGTTTTAGCATACAAAGGCTCTGTTAAAACATGAGTCTATGAGTGCCTTTTTTTCTTCCTCTGAGAGGTGCACCGCGTTTTCGAAGCAAATTTTTTAATTCTGGTATTTTTAAATCGCCGTAATTACTGTTCATAATTTCACAAAGCACATACAACTCTCAGAAGCACATAAAATTTATCAATTCTTTAATGCACTCAAAATGTAACATCTTTTTAAGTCGTTAAAATGTTCAGCGCCTTTTGACATTTCCTTTTGTTTACGTTATACTTCGTTGGCGCCATCTGAGATTAACTTTGCGTAAGATTCCCTATTGTGCTCCGATTGTGCTGAAAATTAGTGTCAGGGGGTTTTGAGGGATCCAAATGACAAATTTGTGGTCAAAATTTTAAAATTCAAAATGGCGGACTAATTTTTGCAATTGCGTTCCGATTGTAATGAAAATTTGTGTCAGGGGGTTTTGAGGGATCCAAATGACAAATTTGTGGTTAAAATTTTAAAATTCTAAATGGCGGACTAGTTTTGGCAATTGTGTTCCGATTGTACTGAAAATTAGTGTCAGGGGGTTTTGAGGGATCCAAATGACAAATTTGTGGTTAAAATTTTAAAATTCAAAATGGCGGACTAATTTTGGTAATTGTGCTCCGATTGTGCTGAAAGTTAGTGTCAGGGGGTTTTGAGGGATCCAAATGACAAATTTGTGGTTAAAATTTTAAAATTCAAAATGGCGGACTAATTTTTGCAATTGTGTTCCGATTGTAATGAAAATTTGTGTCAGGGGGTTTTGAGGGATCCAAATGACAAATTTGTGGTTAAGATTTTAAAATTCAAAATGGCGGACTAATTTTGGCAATTGTGCTCCGATTGTGCTGAAAATTAGTGTCAGGGGGTTTTGAGGGATCCAAATGACAAATTTGTGGTCAAAATTTTAAAATTCAAAATGGCGGACTAATTTTTGCAATTGTGTTCCGATTGTAATGAAAATTTGTGTCAAGGGGTTTTGAGAGATACAAATGACAACTTTGTGATCAACATTTTAAAATTCCAAATGGCGGACTAATTTTGGCAATTGTGTTCCGATTGTAATGAAAATTAGTGTCGAGGGGTTTTGAGGGATCCAAATGAAAAATTTGGGATTAAAATTTTAAAATTCAAAATGGCGGACTAGTTTTGGCAATTGTGTTCCGATTGTACTGAAAATTAGAGTCAGGGGGTTTTGAGGGATCCAAATAACGGATTTGTGGCCAAAATTTGCCAATTCAAAATGGTGGACTACTTTTGGCAATGGTATTCCAATTGCAATGAAAATTGGGGTGGGGGTTTTTAAAGACACAAAGGACGAATTTTTAGTAAAAATTTATGAATTCCAAATCCACTGCTGATCCGGTCAAAAAATTCGATTTGGGTCCCATTCAATTCAACATTATAGCGAAACACGTGCCGAGTATGAATAGTATGGGACGATTTGTTACAAAATATAGTTTAGTTAAATTTTCAAAATTGAAATAGAGATAGTTGAAGTTGAAATTTTAGTGGAAAAAAATACATACTCTGGAAGGTGCTGAGGTGGAGAGCTTTGACTTATGAAGTTTTAGATGGGTGGGAGTATCATTGCTACCATATTCATGAAAATAGGTCCTAGGGTTACTTAAATTCAGGGTGATACGTACATAAACCTGCACCAAAACAAAATCGCACTAGCGGCTAAACCATTACGACTCCAACCACCCCCTTTCCCTCCCATACTATCCAAAACCTAACCAAAGTCAGCCGCTTTGAAAAATCAACGGATACTGTATATCAAAAACGAAACCGTAATGTTTTTTTTGCGTTGTAGTGGTGTATTTTATGTTATATGGTAAAGCGAATTACCGTAAAAATTGGCATGAATATAATACGCGTTAATACTGATCATGGGCGCAATAACAGTACTTGTTTCTTATAACCCTAATAAAATGTACTATCAATAACCTATCTCAAAAAACCTAAACAAAAATATATATCATAAAAAAATGTATGTGTGTCTGGGCATATTTTGGAAATTAAGACCTTTATGGTCATTCCATATGTCCAAATCAATCTTAGTACTACAGAAGGATAAAGGTCAATAAATTTTGTATATACAATAATACATAATACATAATACGTAATCCGTAACATGTATATAATACATATGTAAATAATACATAGAACATAATTCATAGGACATATTACACAATATAGTACATAGTAGTAGTGAATAATACATAGTTCATAGTAAATAGTACATAGCACTTAGTACATAGAACATAATACATAGAACATTGTACATAGTACATAGTTCATAGTAAATAGTACATAATACATAATAGATAATACAAAACATAATACATAGTACATAGTGCAAGTACCTAGTGCATAGTACATAATTCCTTTTACATAGAACATAGTATATAGTGTTTGGTACAAAGTACATAATATTTAGTAGAAAATACATAATACAGAGTATATAGTGCAAGTACATAGCAGATAACACATAGTTCATAATACTTAGTCATTGTACAGAATAAATAGTACATAATCGCAGTACATAGTATATAAAGTACATACTTCATAGTACATAATTCATAGTAAGTAGCACATAGTCCGTAATGCAAATTACATAATACCTAGTACATAGCAGATTATACATAGTACATTATACCTTGTGCATAGTACATAGCACATAAAACATAGTTGATAGTATATAGTAGGTAGTATATAGTCCAAAATAAATAGTACATAATACTTAGTACAAAGTACATAGTTCATAGTACATAATTCATAGTAAGTAGCACATAGTCCGTAATGCAAAGTACATAATACCTAGTACATAGCAGATTATACATAGTACATAATACCTTGTGCATAGTACATAGCACATAAAACATAGTTGACAGTATACAGGGTGTCCCACATAAACTTACAAAGCGGCCGGCGGTGGATAGGTCTTGCATAGACGAACAAAAAATCGTATGGGTGGGGGAAATCGTAACGGTTTAGCCGCTAGGGCGTTTTGAAGTTTTTTTGCTACAGTTTTACATATCCCCCTGTATTTTCGTAACCGTATAACCTATTTTCATGGTTATGGTACCAGTGCACGCAGAATTCCTCCACCTATCTACAACGGTAAAAACAATGGTCCTATCTTATAAATTTTGTATTTTTTTCACTAAAATTTCAACTAAAACCACCTTTTTCTCCAAAAAATACGTTATAAACCTAAACTTTCTTTTCGAAAATTAAAAAGTTTGGACAATTTCCTATAAATAATGTATTACAAGTTTTATTCTAGGGCCTTTACTTTAGAAGTTATAAGCAATTTTAAAGTTAATATTGGCCTTTTTCGATGCTTATTTGGCACTTTTCGACAAAGCTCAGATGGAAAAGTACTAAAAAAGGACGAAATAGAGCCAATTTGAACATTAAAAATGCTTATAACTTCAAAAATAGAGGCTGTGGCGTAAAAGTTGTAATACATTATTTATAGGAAATTGTCCAAACTTTTTAATTTTGGAAAAAAAAGTTTAGGTTTATCACGTATTTTTTGGAGAAAAAGGTGGTTTTAGTTGAAATTTTAGTGAAAAAAATACAAAATTTTGACTTTGGCGACTCATAACTCCAAAAGTTTATACGATAGGACCATTATTTTTACCGTCGTAGATAGGTGGGGGAATTCTGCGTACACCGGTACCATAATCATGAAAATGGGTTACACGGTTACAAAAATACAGGGTGATATGTAAAACTCTAGCAAAAAAACTTCAAAACGCCCTAGCGGCTAAACCGTTACGATTTCCCCCCCCCCCCACCCATACGATTTTTTGTTCGCCTATCCAAGACCTATCCACAGCCGGCCGCTTTGTAAGTTTATGTGGGACACCCTGTATAGTCCATAATAAATAGTACATAGTACATATCGCATAGTACATAGTCCGTGTACATAGTACCTAATATGTACATAGTGCATAACACTTAGTATATTGCACGTAGTACATATTGCTATATGTTACATAATAATATATAATACACTAGTGCCTCTTTAAACACAAAATGAAAAATAGCAAAAAAAAAACAAACACAAAACGAAATTCTCTTCTGTAAAAAATTCTCTTCCGGTCAAACAAAAAAACATAAAATAAAAAAAATATCTTCTAAAAAATTGGTCCATTGATTTCGAAAAATGTTGAAAATGGCAGAACTAGAATGTTATTATAGATAATTCATACAATACAAACTAAAATCCCCAAAGCCAAATTGTTCCCCCACGGCACGCAAAAAATTGACCGTGACGCAAAGGTGCGCAACGTGGCGAAAAAAGTTTTTACTTTAAAAACTAAAAACACGCTTTTTAAAACGAACTAATAAAAAATAACATACTACTACTCTTTCCATATAATAATAAATTTTAATTTTTAATTTTTAATCAAATCCATAAAAATGATTGACAATTGATTAATCGTCTTTAATTGTGGAAACTCACGACTAACAATTAATTAATTGTTAATTGCGAATTTTCACAATTACAATTAATTAATTGTTAATTGCAATAGACGCGATTAACAATTAATTAATTGTTAATTGCGAGTTTTCACAATTACAATTAATTAATTGTTAATTGCAGTAGACGTGATTAACAATTAATTAATTGTCAATTTTTAATCGTCCAGAAATTTAGTTTTGCCCAGGCTATTAACAGTTTACATTCGGTCTGTGACAGTGGTCAAAAGTGAGGCGAACAATTTTTGTGAAGCACCATCATTGGACAATTTCTGCAATTATATGTACATGACAAATAAAAAAGATATTTTATGGGCATTAATTTATTGGCCTGAAAGTTTCGAAATTTCAACGGTAAGTGTCAAAGACTTAGCTGAGGTTCTAAAACTAGTGTATAAAAGTCGGTTGGCAAGGAGTTCTGCCATGGGTGGATGAATGTGGAAGCACAACGTTATATGAAGGAAAATTATTAAAAATCTCACGTAAGTATAAATGTTTAAACGTTTAAACGGAAGCACAACGTTATATGAAGGAAAATTATTAAAAATCTCACGTAAGTATAAATGTTTAAACGTTTTATAGTCATTGATTGACACAATTTTTAATTTAAAAGTGTATCTATTGCTATTTAGGAAATTGTGCTTTACAATATCAAGTCCACTTGACAAATTGTTTCAAACAGTCGCATCCCATACGAAAAAAAAATATTTTTATACGATTTATAATTAATTCCACCAGTGTAACGGTCAGTTTTGCCTAAATATCTACCTGACTAAAAATTACTGTGGGGAAGAAAATCGAGTAGTTGGTTGGGAACAAAAAGGTAGGCGGGGAGAAATGAAAAAAACAGAAAATGGGGAGTCACGAAAAATATTTGAAAAGGAACGGTTTTGTTTTGGGAGAAAGAAAAAATAAAAAGTTGGAGCCGGTTGGTTGTCGCCGGAATTTCGTGAAGAAGTTAGTAAACTTAACTAATAGCATACAATATCGCTGTAAATTTTGACTTTAAACGCTGTTTAACTGGTGTACGGACGGTTCTGTATATTCGAGGGAATGAATGACTATTGAATGAAGCAGGAGCGGACAACTTAGTAGGTCAACATCTAAGAAAGAGGAAGCGGCGGAGAGGACCGAAAGGAAGAGAAGACGACGACGTACGACTACTCTACAACACACACTTGGGGAAGAAAAGGATCCACAGAAAGACGACGTGGGGCGGAGTTTATAAATTGTATTGGAGTTAGTTGTGGAGAAAAGAAAAAAAAGTCCTCTTAAATTCGGTGCAGCAGAAGGTAAATTAATAACATCAAAATATATGTAGCGTAGTAGGTTGATTGAAGCAGGAATAAGAAAAAAACGAATAGGATTAAAAACCACACTCGGGAGGAAGGTTTCAGCTATTCAGCGGAGAGAAACGAAATTTTCTTTCAATAAAAAAACTGTGGATTTTTGTCTTTAATATTCTGTCGAGGGTCGCTACTTAAAATATTATCTAAAAGCGGCTGCGGACGTCTTAAAAATATATATCAAAACATTAAGAGAATTTTTTTGTGTGGTTCGTATATTTTTTTTGTTGGAGGAAAATACCGAGTAATATCAAGGGGGGTGGGCAAATTCGTATGCTCCGAATAGAAATAAAAACCGTAAGGAAAGTAACAAAAATTAATTTTCTCGGAAGACGAAAAAGATACGATTGGATAATTGTCAGCTGTAGAAGTTCTACAAATTCTTGCAGTCCAGAAGAAAATAGAATCAAGACTGAGAGATTTGATTTAATTTAAAGGGTAAGGAAAATAGCGGTCACATTAAAGGTTCCTTTCTGTAGGTTAACTGGCCATCTTTTTGTGCTCCAATACGGAACATGTTCCTATTACCGATCAACACATTTTGTTCGGTGGAGTACTCGGTTTTGTCGCGTGAGTACGCCACATTATAAAAGAAAACAAGATATACACTAAATATAAAAAAAAATAAGACACACAAAAAATTTACACAAAATAAAATAAAAATCTGTTCATGCTTTAATTTAGTACTAAATAATAATTTTAACTGTAGTTAATATTAATTTTAATCTTATTTACAATCATTTGTGACTTTATTTGCTCCTTGTTGGAGGTATTTTATTCTTTTGTTGTTTCTGGGCAATATGTTCTTCCTGAAATTAAACCTGTGTGGGTGAATTTGTAAAAATACGAGGCGTGTTTGGTACCAATACGGCGCGTGTTTCAAAGAATTTTTTTTGAACGAAATTGTCTAGACACATGTAATAGTAGAACAAAAATTTGTTTTTTGTTGCATCTGGCATCTATTGATTATTGTCATAACTTCTTCTCGTATTATTGTGTTGTCCTTTTTTTTTCTTAAATAAAACAAAAAAACAAAAAATTTATAATGAGTAACATAAATTGTTAAATTTTTTTGGGAATGGTTGGGGGCGGATTTCATTTCTTTTCAGTGTTCCTAAGTAGTGCCTTTCCTTGTCAGCTGGTGGTTATCCAGACTATGAGCTGGCAAGGGACCGAACTACAGTGACGCGGCTCAGGCGATGCCTGGAGAATGATGGAGGCGGGATTCAAAGTTGCCTAGGCACAGGTAAGTGGTGAACCAACCGCGGTAAGCCCCGGCCACACACCCCACGACCCCTCCGGCGAGCTAGATAACTCCGTGTGGCCGGCGTAGGAGTTCCGGATTTTCTTTTTATTTCTTATGTATGGTGTTGGCTCCTTGGCCATGCTCTTCCGGGCTTGTGGCTAAGGGGGTAACACCTCGCATAAGTGGCGCCCACTATTTATATCGCGCCATTATGCTGTTACATAAATGGCGCCCAACGCAGCTTTTAAAGCCCGTTGACTGTCCTACACGGACCCTGAAGTTTAAATTTTTTTGGTTTAGTACCACTTGTGCCTTCACGGACAATGTTTGATTTTTTCGTCTATGGTTCACCACTTTTACCCAGCGCTCGCTGTGGGCTAAGGTAGTACCGCGAGGCCTTAGCCCTTGTCTATTTTTTTCGAATTTTTTTTCAGCATCATTGTCCAAATTCTATGTGAATTTTTATTTGTCTTCGCTTTTAGGCCTGTCCGTTCACTTACGCGGTAACTTCTTCTTTTTTGGAGTAGCTTCGAGCCATGCTGACCTGCACGGCTTGCTAACAAGCGGTGTTCGCTTGGCTATGCGTGTAGGTGTAGTAGTGGTTCATCCCTGTCCTGTTTCTAGGGTCGGCGACTCTGGTATCAGGCGTGATACCGCCTGCCACTGCGTCGGTCTTTGAACAGGATCTTCTGTAACTTTCCTGGTGGATGTTGAAGTTGGTACAAGGGCTTAACCGTCTTTGGTAACAGGCGTGTTAACGCCTGCCACTACGCCCCTTGCCCTTCTGATGGTCCATCCAGCTTTTGAAATTCTATTTTTTGTTTTTGTCCTGATTCGTTTTTCTCCGTCTGTACATCCCCTTCCGATTGATTTTCCGAAAGGTAGCTCGGTTGTGGTTGAACAGCGGATTCTCCAAATTTTTTTTATTTTTGAAGAAGTTTCCTTTCCTTTCGTGGCGATGCGATTTTGAATTTTTGTTTCCGTCCTTCTTTCGGGTCTACCTGAAGCTGGGTCGGCGACCTGGATGACACTTGGTGATGACTATGCTTCATAGTTTTCACCAACTGCCATCGAGGCCATCGACATGCGGGAGCCCTGAGGGAATTGTTGTCCGCCTCAACCATTCCTCACTTAGATTGAATTAAAGCATATCATATAATTACGCACCTATACTAACTTATATATACACCAATACACTTTTATTGTTCTGTCGCTACACACTAATCGGCGTAATTTTGCTTTCTAGGTACACTCACATAATATAAAAATTTATTTGATTTATTATTAGGCACTTGTTGTTATACTAATTGCTGTTGATTTTGGTTTTCTTTTGGGATACATACGCAATCTTACAATCTTATCAGCCTCTATTTGAATCTATTTGATTTGTTTACTGCAACCTTGTGCTCACTTGTTAGCGTTTGCTTTGGTGTTGATTATATCGTGGGGTTAGACTATGGAGCTCAGAAGTGGAAGGACTGCAGGTACCACGTCTGGTGGAGGCAATCTCCCTAACGGAACCGAAGCCGGCCAGGGGGACTCACCAACCTTCCCCAACCCTACTCCTTCGCTGGAGGAGCAAGTTGCTCAGTTGCGACAAGTTCTAGACACCCTGCTAATCCAGCAGCGACCTGCTGAGGTCCCTATGAACCCTGGGGTACCCAGCGATCAGCAGTCCACCCCCGAGGCGTCCCCATCTGCGGTCGGCAGGTTAGATTTTTTGCCTGGGACCCAGCATCGCAAGTCTCCAGTTACCTTCTGGAACTTAAAGTTCTCCGGCGAGGACAAGTTGTTGTCGGCGGAGGAGTTTCTGTTCCGGGTGGAGCTGAAGGCTCGCGATGATGGAGTCCACCAATCAGAAGTCTGCCGACATTTTTCTTCTTTGTTGTCGGGGCGAGCCACCGACTGGTACTGGTCGCAGTTTCGGCGCAAATTCTTGGATCCTGACTGGGAAACAGTTAAAGCCCAGTTCATTCGCTATTTCCGAAGTCGAGAGTCGGATGAAGAACTGATACTACATATGATGGATACCAAGCAACACACGCTTTCGTTTGATGACTTTTCTGCTCAACTGCTGTCGTTGTATAATAGAATGACTAAGCCGATGTCGGAACACGGTTTGATAGGAATCGTGATTCGTAACTTAAACTACACGTTAGGTTCGGTGATAATAGGACAGAATTTCACCAGCATGCAACAGTTGCGTGAGACTTGCATTCGAGTCGAACGCTGGCAGAAGCTGAAGCGAGTAGAGCGTAGGCCTGATCGGCAGCTACACGAGGTTGAATATCCATCTACCTATCCGCCTGAACATTTCCACCCGGACTTACCAACACCCGAAGTTGACGAAATGACGGCGCCGCGTCAGAACCAGACGAATCCACGATCGCTCCGATGTTGGAATTGCCAGCAACCGGGTCATCCATTTATGGACTGCCCGTCTGAAACTCGTGGCCTATTTTGCTACAAGTGTGGCAAGCCAGGAGTCGTCACACCAGTGTGCCCCACCTGTCAGGGAAACCGGAGCCGGGGTGCGAGACCGTACGGGAGTCCGCGCCCGAGCTAAGCTCGCCCGTTTTCCCTACACATTCCTTATATACACCTGATATGACTACCATCAGCGACTTTACGTCAACTGATGCTCTTCCTGTTTTTCCCTCTGAGGAGGTTAAGCTTGCCTTCATCTCCCGTTGGAAGAGATATATCTCCGCTCGTTCGCGCATCTCAGAGCCACCTTTTGTGGACTCCCTAATTTCCAAGCACACCCCTCCCCAAATTAGAGTACGAGCTAAGGAGAAGCGACAATGTTTGCAGAAAATTGTTTCTGCCTTCATCTCGGATTCGTCAGATCCTCGTCTGTTTACGAAGGTCCTGTTAGCTAACGAAGAAGTGGTTGGTTTGTTGGACAGTGGTGCCACTGTTAGCTGTTTGGGAAGAGATGCCGAAGCGTTTCTAGCCAATCATCCCGAAGTGACAGTCTGCACTTTGCACTCTGTAGTGCATACTGCTGACGGGGCTCCGCAGAGACTTTGCGGTTATATTCGAGTTCCGATATCCTTTGGAGGAAGGACCCGTGATATAACCATCTATGTGGTGCCCAGTCTCAGCCAAAGACTGTACCTAGGGATGGATTTTTGGAATCTTTTCGGCCTAGCTCCTCAAATAGTCTGCGAGATCAACGCTCCATCCGTGTCTGCAAAAATGCACGACTTAACGTCCACGCAATGCGAACGGTTGGAACGCGTCAAGGCCAGATTTCCCTCTTTTGATGTCTTCGGACTGGGAAAGACTAACCTGGAGGAACACATCATTGACACTGGTGACTCAGTTCCTATCAAACAGAGGCATTATCCAGTCTCACCCGCTGTACAACAGCTGATGTATGGTGAGTTAGACAGGATGTTGTCGCTGGGGGTGATTGAGCCATCAAATAGTCCCTGGAATTCTCCAGTGGTGTTGGTTCGTAAACCAGGTAAGGTCCGCCTGTGCCTTGACTCTCGCAAGGTGAACAGTGTCACGGTGAAAGACGCCTATCCACTTCCACATATTGATGGTCTTCTTGGTCGTCTTCAAGACACCAAGTTCATCACGAGCTTAGACCTGAAGGACGCCTTCTGGCAAATCCCTTTAGAGAAGAAGTCGCGAGAGCGGACAGCTTTCACTGTCCCTGGTCGTCCACTGTACCAGTTCACAGTTATGCCTTTCGGCTTATGTAACGCCCCACAGCGCATGTGTCGCTTGATGGATAAAGCCATCCCGGGCCATTTACGTGAAAACGTTTTTGTCTATCTGGACGACCTGCTCATTGTTTCACCTGACTTTGACTCCCACCTAAAGCTTTTGGACGAAGTGGCCAGCTGTCTCCGTCGTGCGGGGTTAACCATCAATTTATCTAAAAGCAAATTTTGCGTGACTGAAGTCAAGTATCTCGGCTTCATAATCGGTGATGGGACTCTGAAAACCGATCCTAACAAGGTGACGGCCATCATGGACTTCCCAACTCCGAAGTCTCATAAGCAGACCCGGAGATTCTTGGGAATGACCGGATGGTATCAGCGTTTTATACCCAATTATGCTAGCGTGGCTTCTCCAATCACGGATTGTTTGAAGTCTAAATCTTTTAGTTGGACTGATGAGGCCCAGCAGGCGTTCGAGACCTTGAAAAAGCTGATGACGGAAGCTCCTCTTTTAGTCACTCCAGATTTTTCTAAGCCTTTCTATATTCAGTGCGATGCCAGCAGGACTGGTGTAGGTAGTGTGCTTTTTCAAAAGGACATGGATGGAGGAGAACATCCGATTGCTTATATGTCCAAGAAATTGAACGGAGCACAACGGAACTACACCATTACTGAGCTCGAATGCTACGCAGCCGTGCTGAGTATAAAGAAGTTTAGAGCATATGTTGAGGGACAGACTTTCACGGTCATTACTGACCATGCAAGTCTAAAATGGCTCATGAGCCAGAAGGAGCTTAACGGTCGTTTAGCCCGGTGGAGTCTTAAGCTTCAGGGGTTCGACTTTACAATCGAACACCGTAAAGGCACCCACAATGTGGTTCCCGATGCCTTGTCACGCATGGATTGCGTTGACGAATTGTCCTTGTGTTTCGACGTGGACTTAAATGCCCCGTCTTTCAAGTCCCGTGAATATCTTCGTCTGGGTGATAGCCTCAGGCAAGCCTCACCGCAGCTACCAGACCTGCGAGTTGAAGATGGGTACGTTTTCAAGCGTACATCACCACGTACTGGAAACCCGATTGTTGACGACCTGACATGGAAGTTGTGGATTCCAATGGAACTGACCGCGTCTCTCATAGAGTCGTCTCATTCGCCGCCACAAGCATCGCATGGTGGAGTAGGGAAAACCCTAGCCCGATTGCGATGCAAGTACTTTTGGCCAGGTATGGCCAAACAAGTTCGGGAATTCATCGCCAAGTGTGAGGTCTGCAAGACCACCAAAGCCCCCAGTTCAGTACTTCGACCACCTATGGGAAACCCCATGGATGCGTCGAGGCCGTTCCAATTTTTATACGTCGATTTCTTAGGTCCTTATCCCAGGTCGAAGAAAGGACACACGGCAGTATTTGTTGTATTGGATGCATTCACCAAGTTTGTCTTCCTGCACCCCGTGTCCGCTGAGACCACGGCGGTGTCCGTCAAGTTTCTCGAGCAAACTATCTTTCATACCTTTGGAGTTCCTGAAACGGTCTTCTCCGACAATGGTCGGCAATTCACCTCCAAAGAGTTTGCTAAATTGTTGACCGACTATGGCGTACAACATGTGCGCACGGCTGTATATTCGCCTCACCCTAACGCTACCGAGCGGGTGAATAGATCCATCCTAACCGCCATTAGGGCGTACTTAAAGGAGGACCATCGTGAGTGGGATAGACATCTGTCGTCCATTGAATGTGCTCTTCGTAGTACCCACCACGAGGCGATCGGCATGTCCCCGTATCAGGCCCTGTTTGGTAGCCATATGATCCTGCACGGATCAGCATATCCAGTCCTGAAGAAACTGAACGTTTTACAGGAGGGTGACATAGCTTTTCTACCATTGACGGACAAAATGCAGATGCTTCGTGAGCGGATTGCTGTTAATTTAGCCGCCGCACACATCAGACATAAAACCCAATACAACTTGCGGTGTCGTGTGGGCAGTTTTCGTCCCGGAGATGAGGTCTACCGGAGAACTTTCTGGGTGAGTAACCGAGCGGGTCGTTTTAGTGCCAAATTGGCACCCCGGTTTCTGAAAGCTCGGATACGTAGAAAAATTGGAACCAGCTTGTACGAGCTGGAGGATTTGGGAGGTAAGAGCATAGGGGTATATCACGGCAAAGACCTACGTCGTTGATTTCCTCAAGGTTCCATCTTCATTTTTTTATTTTCGGTCAGTCTGAAGAAGGTCTCTCGGCGAACTGGGTGTCTGTCGTTTCACCGGGATGAGTCGAAGGCAATATGGCATTGCTGGAGGTTGTGGCGATGGAGCGAAAGCACCCTGGGTTTGTGTGAGAATGTTTGGAGACGTATAGATATCAGTAGGGGGACAATGTGGTATTGTCTTCCGCCTGATATTTGTACCTTCAGATATTCCTCCGGGAGGTTTTTCAGGCTGATCATCCCGAAAATACGGTTGTGACCGTACGTCCAACTTATCCTTTTTCACTCCGTATGGAGACGACTCTGGTGAGAACCCGAACAGCCCGGCATCTCAGTCTGGAGAGCATGAGCCTCTTAATCTCAGGGGATGAGTCGAGACCCACGTTGATCTTACCCGAAGCTCACTACAAAAGGAAAAACTGTCCGTTTTTTTCGGCTCCTCACTGCCTCGCGAGTCGGCCTCGTGGACCCGAGGGTATGTAACGGTCAGTTTTGCCTAAATATCTACCTGACTAAAAATTACTGTGGGGAAGAAAATCGAGTAGTTGGTTGGGAACAAAAAGGTAGGCGGGGAGAAATGAAAAAAACAGAAAATGGGGAGTCACGAAAAATATTTGAAAAGGAACGGTTTTGTTTTGGGAGAAAGAAAAAATAAAAAGTTGGAGCCGGTTGGTTGTCGCCGGAATTTCGTGAAGAAGTTAGTAAACTTAACTAATAGCATACAATATCGCTGTAAATTTTGACTTTAAACGCTGTTTAACTGGTGTACGGACGGTTCTGTATATTCGAGGGAATGAATGACTATTGAATGAAGCAGGAGCGGACAACTTAGTAGGTCAACATCTAAGAAAGAGGAAGCGGCGGAGAGGACCGAAAGGAAGAGAAGACGACGACGTACGACTACTCTACAACACACACTTGGGGAAGAAAAGGATCCACAGAAAGACGACGTGGGGCGGAGTTTATAAATTGTATTGGAGTTAGTTGTGGAGAAAAGAAAAAAAAGTCCTCTTAAATTCGGTGCAGCAGAAGGTAAATTAATAACATCAAAATATATGTAGCGTAGTAGGTTGATTGAAGCAGGAATAAGAAAAAAACGAATAGGATTAAAAACCACACTCGGGAGGAAGGTTTCAGCTATTCAGCGGAGAGAAACGAAATTTTCTTTCAATAAAAAAACTGTGGATTTTTGTCTTTAATATTCTGTCGAGGGTCGCTACTTAAAATATTATCTAAAAGCGGCTGCGGACGTCTTAAAAATATATATCAAAACATTAAGAGAATTTTTTTGTGTGGTTCGTATATTTTTTTTGTTGGAGGAAAATACCGAGTAATATCAAGGGGGGTGGGCAAATTCGTATGCTCCGAATAGAAATAAAAACCGTAAGGAAAGTAACAAAAATTAATTTTCTCGGAAGACGAAAAAGATACGATTGGATAATTGTCAGCTGTAGAAGTTCTACAAATTCTTGCAGTCCAGAAGAAAATAGAATCAAGACTGAGAGATTTGATTTAATTTAAAGGGTAAGGAAAATAGCGGTCACATTAAAGGTTCCTTTCTGTAGGTTAACTGGCCATCTTTTTGTGCTCCAATACGGAACATGTTCCTATTACCGATCAACACATTTTGTTCGGTGGAGTACTCGGTTTTGTCGCGTGAGTACGCCACATTATAAAAGAAAACAAGATATACACTAAATATAAAAAAAAATAAGACACACAAAAAATTTACACAAAATAAAATAAAAATCTGTTCATGCTTTAATTTAGTACTAAATAATAATTTTAACTGTAGTTAATATTAATTTTAATCTTATTTACAATCATTTGTGACTTTATTTGCTCCTTGTTGGAGGTATTTTATTCTTTTGTTGTTTCTGGGCAATATGTTCTTCCTGAAATTAAACCTGTGTGAGTGAATTTGTAAAAATACGAGGCGTGTTTGGTACCAATACGGCGCGTGTTTCAAAGAATTTTTTTTGAACGAAATTGTCTAGACACATGTAATAGTAGAACAAAAATTTGTTTTTTGTTGCATCTGGCATCTATTGATTATTGTCATAACTTCTTCTCGTATTATTGTGTTGTCCTTTTTTTTTCTTAAATAAAACAAAAAAACAAAAAATTTATAATGAGTAACATAAATTGTTAAATTTTTTTGGGAATGGTTGGGGGCGGATTTCATTTCTTTTCAGTGTTCCTAAGTAGTGCCTTTCCTTGTCAGCTGGTGGTTATCCAGACTATGAGCTGGCAAGGGACCGAACTACAGTGACGCGGCTCAGGCGATGCCTGGAGAATGATGGAGGCGGGATTCAAAGTTGCCTAGGCACAGGTAAGTGGTGAACCAACCGCGGTAAGCCCCGGCCACACACCCCACGACCCCTCCGGCGAGCTAGATAACTCCGTGTGGCCGGCGTAGGAGTTCCGGATTTTCTTTTTATTTCTTATGTATGGTGTTGGCTCCTTGGCCATGCTCTTCCGGGCTTGTGGCTAAGGGGGTAACACCTCGCATAAGTGGCGCCCACTATTTATATCGCGCCATTATGCTGTTACACCAGTATGTTATATGTATGTAAACTGTTGCAACTTGATTTCGACCAACTTTCATATAACCGATAATCTTCAAATTATATTTTTTTGTTGTAAGAAAATCACGATGGCGATGGCAAGATTGCGGAAATTTTTCAATTGTATTATCCGAAATTGAACTGAATGAAGTTGTTGGTAAAAATTTTGGAAAATAACTTACTTTAATGTATAAAAGTGGGGCGTTAACGAAAATTTTCATTAATAATGAAGTAAGAATATATAGGTAAATAGTGCTCCAGATACATTATTATAAGCAAATATATTTTGAAAAATATGTTTTTATCGTATGGGATGGGTAATAACGCGACGTTGAAACTCCTAAATGACAAAAGTTACACATCAATGATCAAATTACGTTATAGTTGATGCATATTGGAACATATTGTCAGGTAATAAGAGCTATATAAACTCACTGAACGTTAATACTTCTGGAAGAGTTATTAAGAAAATCTGGCCACAAGCAATTATGGAGGAGAAAAGAAAACTAAAAAAAGTAAAAAAAAAACGGATTGGATATTCAAAACAGGGAGAAAGGAATTATTGATAATTCAATCTGGAGTTTACCAAAACCTTTCAGCAAAACAAAATTGCATCCTAATCAAGATGTACCTGATAATCATTTAAAAGTAAATGAGAGCACAATCAATAACAGTCTCAATCAGAAAACACAGAAGCCTATAGCTGAAGAAAAGAGGACCCAATTCTCTAATTCAGTGGTTCCCAACCGGGGGGGCGTGAGCTTCATCCAAGGGCAGCTTCTCTGGTAAGAAATAATACAATGAGAATAATCTAAATACCTAGCACATTAAACCAAAACTTTTCTTAAAAAACACTTTTCCATTTCCACACTGAGTTTCATCGATACGAACCTGCTTTGGTTTTCCTTCTTCTGAATGAGGGACTCGTATTTTGCTTTGAACAATGCAATGTTCTGTTTCCTGATCCCTCTTTCTTTCTTCTTTACCCTTTTTCGCGTTGCGTTGTATCTGATGGGCTCAATCACTGCTTGATGTGATTTTATTTACAGCACCTTTCCTGAAAAAATTATATTGTGACGTGAGACCGGACGCTAGCCTACGCTAACACTATTATATAATAATGATACAGCGCTTGCACAAGCTCAATAAAAATTTATATCGTGAGAACGGGCACTAATGTTATAATCGGCAACAGATAAGTTTAGTGTGAAAGAGTAGACATAGAAGTGAAAATATTTTTAGACGGATTTATAGTTCGTGAATAAAGTGAAGCTTTATTGTTAGTTAATACATTATTGTTTTCTTTTTAATCCATTTACATTTCCCGTAGATTTACATGACAATGTCAGCAGCATCATCATCATCATCAAAAAATAGGTTGTACAACGAGGATTATATTAAATATGGCTTTACGTATATTGTGAAAGATCGTATTCAGTTGCCACAATGTGTTGTATGTCACACTGTTTTAAGTAATGATGCTCTTCGTCCAGTTCGCTTGGAACGTCATTTAATAACAAATCATTCAGTTGTGAAAGATAAGCCAAAGGAATTTATCGTCGCAAAGAAAACCTCTTTGAATAAAATGAAACTCGACAGTACAGGTGGATTTCAGCAAAAGAATGAAAAAATAGTCGAAGCTTCATATAAGATTGCGCTCTTGATAGCGAAACAAAAGAAACCTCATACTATTGGTGAGTCATTAGTAAAGCCAAGTATTCTTACAGCTGTTCAAGTTATTCTCGGTGATGAAAGTCAAAAGAAAATGAATCAGATCTCATTTTCTGATAATTCTATCAAACGGCGCATTGACGACATGGCACTTGACATGAAGAATCAATTGGTGGAGCAGTTGAAAAATTCACCATTTTTTTCATTACAATGCGACGAGTCTGCAGATATGGCCCAGTGCGCTCAATTAATAGTTTACTGTCGTTTCATAAGTGGGAAAATTATTGCAGAAAAACTGTTTTTTTCCAAAGAGTTGAAAACCACAACCAAAGGCACTGACGTTTTATCGGATATTTGTGAATTTTTCCAAGAAAACGCTCTGTTATGGGAAAAAGTGGTAGGGATTTGCGCTGATGGGGCACCTGCAATGATTGGGTCGCGATCTGGCTTTGTAAGACTCGCCAAAGATAAAAATCCTTCAATTATTGGCTCACATTGTATGATACATAGACAAGCTTTGGCTTCCAAAACACTACCAGAAGAACTTAAAAGAACTGTTTCGATAGCAGTTGTTGTGGTAGATTTTCGAAGCTAAAATAAATCCTGACGGCAAATTAAATACCACAAAAAAATGAATAATAAAGTAAAATTCTGACATGGAATCGAACTCGGTTCGCCGAGTCGTCAGTCCACTACTTCTCCTGTTTGCTAAACAGCTTCATCTCAACTCAAATCTGTTGGCCTCGTTCATTTCCCTAATTAATTCAAACACTTCTAAGACCTTCACTCCACTTCACATACTCGGACAAACAACGACAAGATAAAGATTATGATTTCCTCGTTACAATAATCATTGTTATTTCCAACATATAAATTAAAATATATTTCTCTTCAAGTCTAACCTTTAAATTATTAGTTATAATTTTACTATTTTATAGCACTCACCAGGGATATGTATTTTATGGTTGATCGCCAAGGGAAAGGTGAATCTACCGTCTCTACCTTTTCACTTGATCCCCTCGGTTCCTTTACTTTCTTGTACATATCAACCGTTTTTCTTCTGGAAAAATAGCTGTGACTTACGATTGATATATCCGAGGTGAAGTCGGGTCTCTGCGGGGTGGAGCAAGTTTTCGTTTCTTTAGTGAAGATTTTTACCAGTTTGTGGATCTTATTAATCGAAGATCCAATGTGGTGAGTTTTCTGCAAGCCCCCTTTTTTTATTTTAATGCATTGTCGTTCTGCCGAATGACATTTACATATTCATAGTGACCAAAATAATGGGCAGTGAATATTGTGTATACAAAGTTTCGATATCCTTGGTAAGTGCGATTTTTTTCTAGTTATACAATTGTTATATAATATGAACGAATAATATATGTAATATAGGTACAATAATAGAAACTATTTAAGCTTTCTTTTATTTCAGTGTTTCTTATTTTGCTGATGATCTTCCAAATGAAGTCCGATGACCCATATTAATGCTGTGGTGTCGTTGACCCCAGGTAATTGATTCCCTTTTGAATTCATGTTTTGATGGTTGATGTTCTTTTTCTTTTTAGGTCCTCTGTTCACCGAACAAGAACATTAACGTCATGCATTAAAATAGTAAATACCATCAAGTCAAGCGCACTTAATACACGTGTGTTTGAGGCTCTTTGCACTGACTTGTCTGCTGAACACAAAGCGCTACTTTTCCACACAGAGGTCCGTTGGCTGTCAAAGGGAAACATGTTAGACCGGCTGTACGAACTGAAGTCAGAAATAGAAATTTTCCTTATGAGTCAAGGAAAGAATGAGATGTACGAAACATTTACTGCCAAAAACTTTATGTTCTCTCTCGCGTATCTCGCTGACTTCTTCGAAGCAATCAATACCCTTAACCTTTAACTGCAAGGAAGAAATATCATAATTATGACTGCCTCCCATAGTGTACCAACCTTTCTTGAAAAAATACAGCTATGGAAGAGACGTTTGAATAACCAACAACCGAATTTTTCGTCCTTCCGCCGCCTGAATGAACTTATTGTTGAAGAACGTTGTGATCTGACCAAATGGAAAGACATCATAACTCAGCATCTCGATGAATTGTATGATGAGTTCAAGCGATACTTTCCAGACATATCAAATGAAAGTTGGCAATGCAAAGTGGCAAGATCACCATTTACCGTTGATGTGGATATTTTGGCAGGTGATTTTCAGGAAGAAATGATCGAACTGAAAAACGACTCGAAAGTAGAAGATCAATTTCAAACAACCACCCTGGAAGAGTTTTGGGTTAAATATCTTCCAATTTATCCACAAGTTGCCAATGAAGTCTTAAAAGTGCTTCTGCAGTTTTCATCGACTTATCTATGTGAATCAGGTTTCTTCAATTTGGCCATTATTAAGTCAAAGCATCGCAATCGCTTGGATGTGGAAGCAGATTTAAGATGCGCATTGTCCAACTTGACACCAAATATAAAAAAACTGACGTGCGAAAAGCAATATCAACCATCGCACTAAATTTGAGTGTATTTTTAAGAGCGTAAGCGTTTCAGTTTTTTTTTAATTTTGAAGATCATAATGAAACATTTCCAATGTATTATTTTCAAATGCAGTAATAATTAAAAATTATTAAAAAAATTGTTGTGTCTTAGTTGAAAAAGGGATGGAAAGGGTGGTTGTGTGGTAGGGGGCGCGAAACTGTTCAACGTCTTTCAAGGGGGCGCAATACAAAAACGGTTGGGAACCACTGCTCTAATTGCTGGAATTGCATTTGCAAGAATTGGAGATCGCAAAGTAACAACAAGTTTTTCCCTTCCAGATAAGACTTTTGTTCTAAAATTTTCATTACATTGAATAGCAAGGTCTTTCAAAGAACAAGTCAATGTGGTTTGATCCTCAGATTCCATATTGTATCAGCAGAATAACAAATTACAAACTGCGTAGAGTGCAGAAAGAAAGTTGTTGAGTCAGTAAGTCATAAGGCCCGCTTTTTAATTCCGAAGAATCGTCGCAGATGGCGCATTGCTACATTTTTTACCACAAATTGTTTTTTTAATTTTATCCGGTCATTTCATTCGGTTTTACAGGAAATTACCCACACATGCATACACACACAGACACACATACATACCCACACACACAAACAAATACAAACCCACATACACATATGTGCACATATACACCAACATGTAATATATATGTATGTACTACAAATAAAATTTAAACCAAAAAATTTAATTGTTCATTATGTTTCCTCTCACAGATAAATCGTCGAGATACCTGGCAGTGGTGATGATACAGATTAACAGGGGGGCAGCAAGAGAATGATTACCTTATGTTCGGCATACCTCCCCTATGACTCCAGAGACCCACCACCGTCCAAAGAACTGAAGGATATCGTGGGTCACTCTAACAGGAGAGTGAGAGGAGAGGATATCTGCAGATCATCGTAGGATGTGATGCGAACGCCCATCATGATGCCTGGGTAGCAGTGGAGTGAACAAGAGGTGTGAATACCTTTTTGATTACCTTTTAACTACTGACCTGGACATATTAAATCTTGGCACGGATCCTACTTTCGACAACGGTAGGAGACGTGAGGTTATAGACATCACGCTAGCTACTCAACAAGTTGCCCCTTACGTGAGTGACTGGCGGGTCCCAGATGAGCCATCGTGCTCAGACCATAGACACATTTACTTTATGGTGGGTGAGTCTTTGGAAAATGTGAGTACATACAGGAATCCTAGATATACGAACTGCACAGACTTTCGGGCCGAACTCAGTAGCATATTGAAGGGTTCCATGCACTCAATCGAATCTACGATGGATGTAGAACTATCCGCGGACTTCTTTACGGAGGCGGTTACTGCTGCTTACAACAATAACTGCCCTGTTCTGATGAGGACGCGTAATAGGAAAACTCCATGGTGGAATAACGAGCTCTCCAAGTTAAGATCCGCTACGAGGAAACCTTTCAACGCAGCTAAGAAGAGCGGCAACTGGGAGAGTTATAAAAGCTCGCTAACCAGCTATAACCGGGCAATCAGCCGAGCAAAAAGAAATAGCTGGAGGAATTTCTGCAAGAGTGTCGAAGACATTCGAGACTCAGCAAAAATCTATAAAGCTTTATCAAAGGGCTTGTCGGTAGATCTTGGATCCATCAGGAGAACCGATGGCTCTTTCACACAGTCTAGGGAAGAAACCTTGATAATATTGCTCCAGGCACATTTCCCAGGCACAAACATTTATTCAAAAGAGAACACAACTTCTGCTGGGCAGCGAACAGGCCAACTTTCTAAAGTGTCCAAAGCCGCCTGGACAGAAGCAAATGCCTTGTTCAACCATGAAGCTATTAGGGAGACGATTAGATCGTTCAAACCATACAAGTCCCCTGGAGCAGACGGAATCTATCCCATTCTGCTACAGGAGGGCTGCGACATAGTCACTCTCTTATTATGCAAATTATTTAGGGCTTCCTTCGCACATGGCTACATCCCATCTGTCTGGAGGAACGTCAACATAACATTTATACCTAAGCCAGGGCGTTGGGATTACGCCCTGACTAAATCTTTCAGGCCGATAAATCTCTCGTCTTTTGCCTTGAAGACAATGGAGAAAATTGTCGACCGGGCGATAAGGGAAACTAATCTTCAAAGCCAACCACTAAGCTTCTATCAGCATGCGTACCAGGCGGGCAAGTCTACTGAGACAGCACTGCACAATCTGGTGCTCAGGCTTGAACATGCAGCTCTAAACAAAGGAGTTGCGCTGACGGCCTTCCTCGATATCGAGGGAGCCTTTGACAACACATCCTTTGATACAATAGTTAGGGCTCTAAGTAGACACAGTCTAAGTAGCACTTTCTGCAACTGGATTGACTCTATGCTGAGAACTCGCAAAATAATTGTTTCTCATGTTGAGGGGTCTCTGGAGGGCACTATAGCAAGAGGCTGCCTGCAGGGAGGAGTTTTATCTCCACTTCTCAGGTGCCTCGTTGTAGATGAACTCCTCGAGCTGCTCAACGGTCGAAACATTTTCGCCCAAGGTTACGCTGACGATGTCGTCATAGTATTTACAGGTGAATCTGAAGGCGCCATGTCAAGGCGCCTGCAGCAGGCACTTGATCTGGTCTCTAGCTGGTGCGAGAGCGTAGGTCTAAAAGTCAATCCCGACAAAACGATTCCAATTCCTTTCACCAGGAATTTGGGAACCGTTCGCGGGCAGAACTATAGGCTTTTCACAGCAAGCCAAATATTTAGGAGTGACGCTAGATGCCAAGCTCAACTGGAAACAGCATATGGACACTGTGATGTGTAGAACGCGCAGATCCCTGTGGGCTCGCCGCAGAGCTTGTGGTTCCACCTGGGGTTTGCAACCGAAAACCATGTATTGGATACACACCATCATCATAACACCCATGGTAACTTATGGAGCTTTAGTTTGGTGGCACAGAACGAAGCTTAAGGGTTCCATAACCATTTTAAGCAAAATTCAAAGAATGGCTTGCCTCTCCATCACTGGGGCCATCCGCACTTCCCCAACGGCAGCGCTGGAGACTCTCTTCAATTTGGTACCCCTCCACCTTGAGGTAGAGAAGTCCGCCATAAACGCGGCGCTGCGGCTGAAAGCGAATGGTTACTTGGGCGCTGGTCTTGGGCGAGGACATTCTATAATAATCAACATCATAGAAGAGATTCCGGAAGCGGAGATGCTATCGGACGGCATGCCCTATAAAATCTCAAAATTTAAACAACCTTCTGTACATAACAGGAAAGGCTTACCTGGACTTTTCTTAAAGTTTTAGTTTTGCTGGGCGGGCTAGTATGGTACACGGATGGCTCTAAAACGGAGACAGGTGTAGACGCTGGAATCTGGAGTGAAAGTCCCAGATTCAGCAAGGCTATAAGTCTAGGCACTCTGGCAACTGTCTTTCAAGCAGAGGTGTACGCTATTCTGGCATGCACTCATGAGAACTTAAGAAGGGCCTACCAAAATAAACGGATTTTTATCTTCTCTGATAGCCAAGCGGCAATTAGAGCGATAAGGTCCCATAGGACCAAGTCGAAATTAGTTTGGGACTGCCAACGTGCTCTTCATGAGTTGGGCGTTTTCAATCAAATTACACTTGTCTGGGTTGCGGGTCACCGGGGCTTCGAAGGCAATGAAAGTGCGGATGCCCTGGCTAAACAGGGCTCTGATTTAGAATTCATTGGTCCAGAGCCGGCTATTGGGGCACCGTCCAGCTTGCTGCAAAGGGCCCTGGCCGATCGGACTTTGATGAAACATATTGAACGCTGGAGGTCCGCGCCTGGACTGGCCAACTCTAAGCGGTTCCTTCCAGTGCCGTCCCCTAAGACTGCCAAGGAATTATTACGGCGCAGTAGGAGTGATGTTAGGACACTTGTTGGCTTAATTACCGGACACTGTGCCCTAAATTACCACTTATGGAAGATAGGAAGGGCGGAGGACCCTACATGTAGGCTTTGCCTAGAAGAGGATGAGTGTGCCCTTCATGTTCTCTGTGCCTTGCAATAGCAAGGAGCAGGGTCTCTCTGTTCGAGAAGTCCCTGCTCAAACACTCAAGTCTAAGCGACAAACCACTAGGCAGACTGCTGAACTTGTTCAGGCGGTCTGGCGTACAAATATGAGGTGTAGGGGTTGTAGTACAATAGGCCAACTTAATGGCCGCAGTATCTTTGGACCTAATACCTCACACAGGAAAAAAAATCAAATTTCTGTAACAGGGACGTCGCGTGGTTTTTTTGCGCCCGGTGCAATAGGCAAATTTGCGGCCCATCAGCTAAACATTTAATAAAAATATTCTTTCACCTGGATCGCAAGGGCAGGAAATAAACATGGCACTTCTAGTTTGGTAACAATTTATTTCTTTTTTTTTCAATAAATTCCTGAAAAGGAGCAAAATTTAGTAAATCTATCAAAAATCCTTTTATGCTAGCCTTAAAATATCTGACCCCTGCTGAGCTTCCTCAGACATTTCTTTTTGCAACGTAGAATCTACTGTTTTATTCACCATAGTGAACTTTAGTTTCCTTTAGTTTTGAAAAAGATTACAAAAAAATTTGTTGTCTGTAAAGAGGGTTTACGGACGATAGTTTAACGTGACAACGTCATGAGAAAACATTGATGTTTTAATGAATAAAATTGAATCATTTATATTAAATTATCATTATTTTGTATGGATACAAAAATTATTATTATTATTATTTATTAAAATTCACTAGGTAGTACATAAAGATAATTATAATCTTAACACGCTATAACACGTATGTACATCAAAAAATGGATAAAAGTTTATACAAATCGAAATAAAATAAAAAAAAATTAAACTAAAAATTGGCTTAATATTAAGATACGTTACATAAGATAAAGAGAGAGAGAGAAAAGAAAAAAAAAGAAAGGAAGAAATGTTAAAGAGAAAAAACTAAAACTAATTTGATGGAAGATTATTGACTTGTAAGGTAATTAGATACAAGCTTCCTGAACACATTCATAGACCTCGCACTCTGAATGGCGTGTGGCAAATTGTTCCACATGCGAAGACAGTGAACAAAAAAGGACCTTTGCCCAACAAGGTGATGGAATCTGAGCGGGATAAAAAGTATTTTCCTAGCTGTACGACCGCGATGAAGATACTCGAGGAGGTAGGACGGACGTTCAAAGCGCTGAAGTTTATAGATGAATAATACTGCCTTGAGGGAAAGGTATTGGTCGAACGTGCAACCCAGGATAGAAGAGCCGTAAGGGCTTATATGGTCAAATCTGCGGAGGTTATACACAAACCTGGTACAATCATTAAAGGCAACGTTAAGTTTGGCCCGGAATGATGCATCTGGGGACGGAAAGACTGAGCTAGCGTAAGTAAAGTGAGGCAGCACTAAGGACTTGATAAGCTTTGACCGCACACTTGCAGGCAGAATGGACGCGAACAGCCAGAGGCGGCGCAAATTACCGTATATTTTGGATAAAGTATGATCGGTTTGATCACAGCAGGTTAGTTGTGTATTCAGGTAAACACCTAGGTTCTTGACTCGTGGCTGGTAGGGTAAAAGGAGTGAAATGAAGACAATTCAACGTGGAGAACTTTGGCCGTGGATGTTGATGTTAATTTGAATTGTCTTCATTTCACTCCTTTTTGTATCCATACAAAATAATGATAATTTGATATTATTATATTTAATGATAAATGGATAAAAGTTTATACAAATCGAAATAAAATAAAAAAAAATTAAACTAAAAATTGGCTTAATATTAAGATACGTTACTTAAGATAAAGAGAGAGAGAGAAAAGAAAAAAAAAAGAAAGGAAGAAATGTTAAAGAGAAAAAACTAAAACTAATTTGATGGAAGATTATTGACTTGTAAGGTAATTAGATACAAGCTTCCTGAACACATTCATAGACCTCGCACTCTGAATGGCGTGTGGCAAATTGTTCCACATGCGAAGACAGTGAACAAAAAAGGACCTTTGCCCAACAAGGTGATGGAATCTGAGCGGGATAAAAAGTATTTTCCTAGCTGTACGACCGCGATGAAGATACTCGAGGAGGTAGGACGGACGTTCAAAGCGCTGAAGTTTATAGATGAATAATACTGCCTTGAGGGAAAGGTATTGGTCGAACGTGCAACCCAGGATAGAAGAGCCGTAAGGGCTTATATGGTCAAATCTGCGGAGGTTATACACAAACCTGGTACAATCATTAAAGGCAACGTTAAGTTTGGCCCGGCATGATGCATCTGGGGACGGAAAGACTGAGCTAGCGTAAGTAAAGTGAGGCAGCACTAAGGACTTGATAAGCTTTGACCGCACACTTGCAGGCAGAATGGACGCGAACAGCCAGAGGCGGCGCAAATTACCGTATATTTTGGATAAAGTATGATCGGTTTGATCACAGCAGGTTAGTTGTGTATTCAGGTAAACACCTAGGTTCTTGACTCGTGGCTGGTAGGGTAAAAGGAGTGAAATGAAGACAATTCAACGTGGAGAACTTTGGCCGTGGATGTTGATGTTAATTTTCGATAGATTGCCACTCCACCAGCTGCGTTTGTATCAGAATCCGATCGATTATTCTGCCTGGTTATACATTCATAATTATTGATTGGAACTGGATCAAAATTGTTACGCATCCGCGTTTCAGTCAATACCAAATAATCCTATCTTGGTATTACGGGATCCGTTTCAATATCGGCGAAGTGCGCAGACAAACTCTTAACATTAAGGTTTGTCACTAAAGTTTGCCCAGCGTTGTTACCGTCATCACAAAATTTCACTGCTTTCGAAGTGATTGTTTGAAGGGCATGTCTACGGAGTCGAATGCATTCGTTACGGACATCTCGCGTAGTCTGTGAGTCGTTCCCATCACGTCCGTGTTTGAAGATAAAAGGCGCATCTTTTTCCGTGATGATGTGTAAGCCGTCTATATTCGTTACCCGACTCAACGCCACGTACACCAACTGTTGTGGTTGCTCCGAGAAGTATTTATAAACAATAACAGTAAACGTCCCACCTTGCGACTTGTGAATGGTAATAGCACAAGCAGGAACGCAAGGAAACTGTTTTCGTTTGCATTTCACAGTTTTCGTCAGTGTAATGTTCACTATTTTCTTATACACAGGCACCCAGTTAGGAGACAGAGTGTTTGGCTTGCTTTGCTTATTGTTGACAGTTTGACAAATTTAATTTAATTAAATATTGACAATTTTAATCAAATTTTTAAGATTACTACGATCAAATTTTTAAAATTACTGCGGGACATAGCGGGACAATGAGTCATCATTTTTCGTGCATGCAGCCGGCGTTCATCGTTTTAATAGACGTTGTCACGTCAAACACAAGAACAAAAGATCGAGTTTTTTAAAATTTAATAAACCAACTAAAATCTATTGACTAATTTACCACTGTTATTTACCATTACTGTAATACCTTGGATCTATCGTAGCAGCAAAATATTTTGAGTATTTACCTAACTTTCTTCAACTACATCAGACTACTTTTTATTAAATTTATCTAAAAACATATGATTCACACCTTGAAGATAAGCACAGAAAAATATTTGAAGTTTCTTAAAAATACAAAAAAAACAATAAGCAAATTAATTCTAATAACATATAAATATAAATCTATAGTGTACTGAATTCCGATCCCCCCTTTACCTAGCTTTCGTAGACTATGAGAAAGCGTTCGACTCGGTTAATAGGAGCTTCATTTGGCAGGCACTATGGCGACGTGGACTGCCTGATAAAATAATAGAATTGATAAAAGCCCTATATAACAATTCCAAATGCAGAGTTCTCCATAATGGAAAATTATCCGACAGCTTTGAGGTGAGCTCAGGAGTACGACAAGGATGCCTACTTTCGCCATTACTATTTCTTATAGTAATAAATGACATCCTTGTCGGCGCTCTAGATAATAGAACAGGCAGCATACAATGGGGTTTGGTAGACCGCCTTAAGGATCTCGACTACGCCGATGATATCTGTTTGCTGGCCCACAGACACCAGGACCTCAAAAACATGTTAACCAAATTGGCAACAGAAAGTAGTCCAGCAGGCTTAAGGCTAAATCCGACTAAAACTAAAGAAATGCGGATAAATGCAAACACCATTGAACGAACAGCGCTGAATAACCGTGACGTGGAACTGGTAAATAAATTCTGCTACCTCGGTAGCATTATTACCGAAAATGGTGGGGCAGAAGAAGACGTCAGTTCCAGAATAACTAAAGCACGAGGCGCATATACATGCCTGTCCCACATATGGAGATCAACGGTGATTTCCACTAACACCAAATTGCGGCTGTTCAACTCCAACGTTAAGGCAGTTCTTTTGTATGGTTGCGAAACATGGAAAGTCACCCAATTCATAACAGGGCGGCTACAAGTCTTCATCAACAGATGCCTGCGTCGTATCCTAAAAATCCGCTGGCAAGATAGAATTTCAAACGAAAAACTATGGCGCTGTGCCGGCCAAGAAAGGAAAGACGACCAAATCAGGCGAAGGAAATGGAATTGGGTTGGCCACACTTTGCGACGCGAAAACGAAAATCTAGCCAAACAGGCCCTTGACTGGAATCCGCAAGGTTCCCGTCGAGTAGGAAGACCTAGAACAACGTGGAGGAGAACCCTACTAGAAGAAGCCGCAACAACTGGGAGATCCTGGTCGGAGTTAAGAGCTGTCGCGCAAAACAGAGTCCGCTGGAGGGCAACTGTTTCCGCCCTATGTCCCATGAGAGATTAAAGGAGTTTAAAGAAGAAGAAGAAGATAAATATAAATAACACATTTTAAAAACGCATTACTTATTTAAAAATTATCATTAATTTTAATTAATTAATCACTTGTACGTGTTCACTCAAATTTTGAAATCAAATAAAAATATTTCACTCATATATTCTTTATTATATTCCTACAGGGGCACAAAATTTAAAATAGCACCATAATAACTCGCATAACATAAAAAAATCGTTAGGATTCTCGCCACAAGATATTTTTCTCTCATTTCGTTCTCATTTTACGAAACTTGGAACAATATTTAAAAGTGCTCCGACAGCGCCCTGCAGCTTTATATCAATTACAGTAAACTCATGCATGCATACGCAACACAGAGGCAACGGAACAATTTTTTTCTTTGTGTGAGTTGACATGGTGCATTTTACAAAATTTTCAAAAAGTGCTCCAGCGTCGGGAAAGTGAAATTATTTTGTGTTTCGTCTCGCTCATTCTACTGTTCAATTCTGTATTTACTTCTCATGTTAAAATTTGAGAGCCACAGTTGAATGAGAGATTTTCTCTCACTTGGTGGATTTTTCTTCTGAAATCTCTCTTGTTTCACTTTTTGAGCAAAAATTATATGAAAATTTCGAAGCAAAAATCTCGTGTAACTTCCTGAACGAGGGGAATAAATTTTCGCCGCTTTTTATCGCGTGAGATAGTACTGAGACAGAAATTGTGCAACTTCTTGAAAATTTGTGTAAGTTCATGTAATTTCATTTTTTCCAATTATTTAACGTTTTTGAAATCGCTTGAACTAGCGCCCTCGTATAATGGCGTCCGGTGCGAGTGCTCCATTCGCACCTATGAAAGCGCCGCCCTGGCTGTAACCGCATAATCCATCTCGCTATCCTACCTGATGGGTTTTGTTGCTTAAATAGCCAAAGTAACGAGTGGTTGTCGGTATACACCTTAAAATGACTATATTCTATATATGGCCTAAATTTTTCGACTGCGAATATCACCGCTAGACACTCTTTTTCGGCGGTTGAGTAATTTACTTCAGCGTAATTTCCTACTCGCGAAGGCCACAGGATGCTCGTTTTCGCCCTCTCCTTGCATGATTAGAGCTCCCAAACCAATATCTGATGCAACGCAATGGACGCTGAAAGGTTTTTCAAAATCAGGTGTTGACAACACCGGTGACGGGACATTAGGGCATTCTTTAATTCGATAAAGCTATTTTGCGAGGCTTCTGTCCAACGTATAGGTTTATATTTTGTACCCTTAGTGAGGTCGTGCAAGGGTGCCGCGATAATTGCGTAATTTCTCATGAATCTCCTATACCAAAAACATAAGCCGAGGAACCGTTTCAATTTCTTATATGTTTTGGGTCGTGAAAAATTCAAAATAGTATCTACCTTTTCAGGGTCTGTTCGTAGGCCGTGCTTGTCCAGTAAGAATCCCAGTTTATGCTCAAGTTGGCTGAGCTGAGTCGGCTATGGACATACTCCAAAGCTTTAAGATGCTCTTCAAATGTCTCTGAAGTAATCATGATATCATCTAAATAGATAAATATGCCGTTGTTAGCTGCATGTAAGAAAAGTCTATCCATCAACTTTTGCATTGTCTGAGCAGCATTGTGCAAACCAAATGGTAAAACTTTTAATTGGATGAGGCCTTGGCCAGGCACGACGAATGATGTCTTCTCACTTGATTCATCAGAAAGGGGTATCTGCCAAAAAACGCTTTCTAAATCGATAGATGTTAGGTTAGGTTATGTTAGGTTAAAATGGCTGCCCCCACCAGGGAGCCCACTTAGGCACGCCATTGGGCCCATTGTGATGCCATTCTGGTATTGGGACATAGTTCAGGCCATTTCAAGCCATTTCGAGCTTTTAATAAAGCGACAGAGTCTAGAGACACCAATATTTTGCAGCTCGCTCAATACATTAAGGAAAGGTGTAACGGTCGGCATGCCGAGGGATCAAATTTTCGTTCACCACACCCCCCCTCTACACTAAAGTAATAAGCCCTGTCCCAGAAGCCGCTCAGAAAAATTCGTTATTAATGGCCGCAATTTACCATTGCTAGGCAATGGACCTGACCCCAACGAACTTTAAAGAATCCCTCGTAACACCCTGTAATCCCATCTATTTCCCCTTATTGGTCTCTTCTCTAAATAATTCTTATCCACTGTTTTATTGCCCACGCAACACCTTTCCCTATGGACGCCTCGAACGGCGTCATGTCCCTTGACCAATGGGAGCACGGCACCAGGCATATTTCCAGAAAAAACGCGCGTCGCTCAGTTATTTGGTATGTGTAGGATAAGGAAATGGGATGAGACCATTATCCATCTCTTCCATCCCACACAAATTATTCTGCAATTCTTCTATGCGCGCGCCAACGCATTGTCCAAAAAAGGCGAAGTTCAATAAAATCACCAAAAGGAAGCCGTGACCTTTTCGTGGTGTGCGACACTGTGGTCGGGGGGAACAAAAAAAGCTTTGGACGAGTTGCGTGGTTTCTTGGGCAGTCGGGTCGAGACAGTGAACTAAAGCAGTCACGCGGATGTAAGGGCCGCAGATTTAGCTGCGTACCCATATTTTTTTGAGATACTCATCTTTTAAAACTCGACTGTTGATTAGTTTGAAAAAAAAAAAAAAAGATTCGTGGCGTTCGGACCGGGATTAAGTGCGACGTGATTCAGCTCCCCAGGAGCAAAAGATTCCACCGACAGGAAAGCCAACGCGACCGAATTTAAAGTTTTTTTTTTGTTTCAGGACAGAAAAGTACCGTTTGATAAAAATCGCAAGTGAAGTTTTTTTTGCGAAATCCCAAGGAAGGGCTCCTTATTAGACAAAAAAATAAAAAAAGTGAATGCTGCTGCAGTCCAGTGCGGTAGATTTCGGTGCAGTTATTTTGTGCAAAGAAAGGGAAGTCCCACGCGGGTTCCGGGGTACCATGTAACCCCAAGCGAGTGCCTAAAGCAGAAATCTAGTAAAATACCGTTGTTACTTTCCGGGTTGTTTTTTTGAATAAAACTTCGGGTGCAGTGCAGGAGACGCGTGCTTTAATTGCCGTATTGATACACAAATAAATGTGTTAAATTTTCATTTTTTTGCCACGGGCATAGCGTTGATAGTGCCAAGATCACCGAAAGTGACTAAAGTTACCACCTGCTAATTAGGTATGTGCTATATTTTTCTCGGCTGGGAAAGCCACCTGTAGTTCGCGTGTGAGATCGTGTAAATATGAACACCGCCCAGTCGGCTGTGGATAATCACGTGCCTGCTTTTTGCTCCTTTTAAAGTCGGTAGCACTGTACCAAAACTCATTTTCATTTTTCGACATAGTATTGAGACGATCCAAAATATTTGGGTTAATTTCGAAGATACGTCACATTTAGTGAGTGGTAATAAACATGTCGTTTTTTTTTTGGTTTGCTCGAAAGTTTAAATGGCAACCTATGCAGTCCAATTTGTTAAATAATTCAGAGATGTGCTAGAGTACAGGAAAGAATCGGAACGGAAAAACAGGTTGTATGTTTAACTACCAGGACACCGTCAAGGCAAGAAAAAGAAATAATATTATTAAGTAGATTTTGGTACCAATTTGTAGTCAATATTGTCCATCCCTCTATCCTCCTATTTATAGTTATAAAAATGTATAAATTTAGTTTTATTGTGACATGTTGCTATTATATCAAAAAGGTGAATGATTGAAGCTGATTAAGTTTAAGAAACTAAAATTATAAAAAAAAAACAAAACAACAGTTCTTAAATATAACGAGTCGCATACAAATGTAAAGACAGCTGTGCTTCATTTAAAAAAAAAAAAAAATTTTAATTATAAAGAAAAAAAAACAACAATAAATAAAAATTAAGGAGGATGGTAGGAAGTACTCAAAAGAGAAAATTATAAAAAAAAAAAAGAAAAAGAAAAACAAAGAAAATAATATTTTTGTTTGCACGTAAACAAAAAGGTTGAACCCAGTAAATTAGTCCTTTTGCCTGCTCTTACTTTTTGTGTGACTATAGATTTAAGCCTAAAGTTTCAACAAGAAAAAAACAAGGAAATGTTTTTTTATTTTTTTTGTATTTTTTTCAAATATATGTACATTGAACAGGAAAATAAATAATAATCAAACTTAAATATAAAGATATGCTTCAGCGAAGCGATAACATGTAAGAGATCATCGACTCATAATAAATTTCTAAGTAAAATAACCAAAAAAAAAAAATAAAAAAGAACTTATATGTATATGTAAAGAAAAAAAGGGAAAAGGAAAAGAAAAAGTATAGTTTTCATATATTTTGTTTATGGACATATTTCCGCGTTGCAATATCCCTTAAGGAATCCTGTATTTGAATTTAAATGTCAAACTAATATGACGGTAAGAGAGAAAAATGTCAAGCACAATTTTTAACGCGAAATTTTTTTTGTTATCCTTGTTCTCAATCCGTTCCATATACTAACGAATTACGATTAGTTTTTCTCCACACGTACATGTTTATTACGCTACGCGACTTATAAAGATGTAACAAAATTGTTTTTTGCAATATAATTCGCTGTCACCTATGTATATATAAGTGGATATCGCTAAGAAAAAGAAATAATATAAAAAGGGATTACCCAAATATAGTGCGTTTTCTTTCTTCTCTCTCAGCTTTTGAGTAAATTTTTTTTTTCCTCGATTCGTTCCCATTATCATGTAGGTAAGTGACTTGTGGATTGGAGCTTGGCGACCAGTGGGAAGGCTGTGTGCCCTGCACTTGAAATGTAAGTACTTCCATGGATTAAGTTTCTTTTGTTTCAGGTCTCACCCCCTTTTTGCGACCGCCCGCATGGCTATGACACTGTAGTAACCCCGTTTCCCTCTCGATGGCCCTGGACGGGTCCGCGCGTCGTCCCTTTTTGTTATTCGATTAATTTTAAATGCAATTCGGCACGAGATTTGTTTTTGATGGTCTTTCAATCTGTCACTTGCTTCGCCTTCAAGCACTACGAACTCCCCCATCCGGCGAGCTAGTCCGCACATCGCCAGTCGTGCCAGCACCTGAAGTGTATTGAAGGCAAGTGATTTTTCTTCGACGAACCCTCCCATCCGGACCATCCGTCCAGCCACCTTCGACACTGTCAAAGTCCCCATCTTATGATTTTTTTTTGTAATAAGTTTGAAGCCCTGTGAGGCAATATTCTTAGATCTTCGTGCTATACCAGCACACTTATTCCCCGACAGATTACAAAAATGGCGCCCAACGTGGGGCCACTCAGTTTGTCAGTTTTATTAACGGCGCCCATTTTTTTACAAAAATGGCGCCCAACGTTAGGCTAGTTCCTTCTAGTCTATGTTCGTAACTCGGTTGTCTGTTCGTCACTTGGTGACTTTAACTTTTTATCGGCAACTTTGCTTTTCTTCTTCCTTTTTGGAAGGTTTCTCTCTCCGAGTTATGCTATTTCTTATTCAGTATTCTCCAATGTAAGACCGATATCTAGTCTTTTTTTGTGGCATCGGCCATCGAGAGAGACCGGTAATGGACTTCCTTCATTATTTATCTCCACTCTCTGTCCAAGTCCATCCGGTCATATGGATATGGGTTTTGGTACCTGCCGCGGTATCATCTCCCTTACGGTTTATGTCTCTTTATGTTAGCCTTAACGGCATATGATTCTTTTCTCAATTTCACTGATCGTTTATGGTTCAACAACTTTTCTTTTAGGCGGTAGCTTCCACTTTATTTACCTTGCTCTTTCATGTGAGTTTGTTTGGTCCTAGTACCAAGCGCCTTCGCTTGCTAGTGCGACAACTCTAGAGAGTCAATCACTGTGGTCCTTCTGCTGTCTGGCTTCATGTGGCTTATGTTCACGTGGCTTGCGCGGGGATCAACATCTGGTTGTCTCTTCCATGGATGAAGCAAAACCGCTCAGTTTTGACCTTTGCCCTATTTAGCTTGGCCGGGTTGGTGGATAGATCACTGTCTTACGATGATCCTGGTAACAGGCTAATTGCCTGCCAGCGCGGTAAGCCAGTGGTCCCTCTGCTAACGCGGTCCCGTACGTATCCTCTGCTTGATCAGCCTTCCGGAATTTCAGTCGTGTCGTCGTCGGTACTGATCCGTCGTGGCTGACAACCAAGGATAATTTTCACCAATGGAAGCTTCTTCTTCTCTTCAAATTCTCTTCTCTGCGTCATAGTCATGCGGTCTGTTGCGGCGGGGATGAATCCTGAAATGTAGAGTTGACCGAGGCAGATGGGTTGCCACTCTCTTCGGCCAATTCATATGCTGGAAAGTACTAAAGTGTTGTTGGGTGTGCATCCTCTCCTCTGGGAACCATTCCCAGGTCCCATTTAAATAATTAATTTATCGCGTTAATAATAAATACTCGCAACTTCGTTGTTAAGAAGAGGGATAAGTCTCTCTCGCGTAAATCCAGACGTTTGTATTAAAAATTCAATTAAGATTTACCTACCGTATATCGTGTCCCGAGTTGACTTGTTAAATTTTTTTTCTTTTCGCGTGATTTAAACGCTTATTAATAAACTATACGTATGCCTTTCGCGTAAAAATTTCATAGACAGTGTCGTTTCTGATCAAGAGGTTACGTCTCCTTCGTGAAATTTCTTTCGTTTAATAGTAAATTCGTTCTTTTCGCTATCATTAATATTCATTATGTCGGATTCCGAACAGCCAGATGGGTCTGAAGCCCCTGGGGGTGATGCTAGTCCGTCCTTCCATGGGTTCAGCGATACCCAAATTGATAACGAAACACAAATGACGGAACGGCAGCGAATCGAGCTAATGATAGCTAAGCTGAAAGACCAACTCGCTGCTATGCCGACCGGGCCTAATGCCGTGCCTGCTCCCGTTCCATTAAAAGTAGACCCAACCAGCTCAACTGTAGAGCCCAATCCCATATATGGTCAAATTAAAACTCCAGACCTACGTTTTATCACTAGACCGTCTAAGTCTCAGCAGGCTTCACGCCACCCCTCAGTTGTGCTATCTTGGAACATCACGTTCTCAGGGCAATCTAGTGGACTTACAGCGGAACAATTCATGTTCAGACTGGAAAGCAAGGCTAAAGATGCATCTGTATCTGATCAAGAGCTTTGTGCCAATGTGTCATCCTTACTTAAGGATAGGGCAGCTACCTGGTATTGGAACCAATTTCGTCGAGAATTTCCAAATCCCGAATGGTCCGGCTTTCGCAGGAACTTCCAAGCCCATTTTAAGTCCCACGATTCAGATCTTTACACCATCAAATCTATGGTGGAATTGAAACAACTTCAAGACTCCTTCGATGAGTACTTGGACAAGATGATTGCTTTGCACAACAAGATGGAGAATCCGATTTCGGAATCTCAGTTGACAGGTATATTAGTCGAAAACCTCAATTACGCTACGGGTAGTTCGTTAGTGGGTCGTCAGTTTAAAACCATAAAAGAGTTACGAGAGTAATGCCTTAAGGTTGAACGCTGGCATTTGAATAAGAAAATGGAACGTAGGACGAATCTAAGAGTCCACGAGCTCGAGACTGATTTCGCGGTAGATTCCGCTTTCGAGTCTGTAGATCCATACGTCCATGAAATCGAAGCTCTTCAAGGTCATAACCCAGACCTTAATCGAAGGCAACTTAAGTGTTGGAATTGCCAACAACCTGGTCATCCATTCTACGACTGTCCTTCGGAAACCCGAAATGTCTTCTGTTATCGCTGTGGAAATCCCGGAGTAGTGTCTCCAAAGTGTCATTGCCAGGGAAACGGGCAGACGGGCGCGCGGCCGCGTGGGAACCCGCGCCCACCACAGCCTCTGCAGTCACACCCACAATAAATGAACCCGTGCGCAATATTCCCTCTGATGTGTCGTCACCGACCCCTGTTATGCCCAACTCTCAGTCCTATTGTGAGGATCCCCCAGTATTTCCTTCGGAGGAATCCAGAACTTCCTTTATGGCCAGATGGAACAAGTATCAAGCGGTTCGTCAGCGAATCTTTGCGAGTCCCCACCAAGAGTCTTCCCTTAGTAGAATTCCAAACATTCGGCAGTTAGCCAATGAGAAACGTCAGCTTTCACGCTTAGCCATTTCTGCTATTATTAATGACCATTCTGATGAAAGGCCCCATGCAGGCATAATCCTTAGTGATGTAGCCATGACCGGGTTACTAGACAGCGGCGCCTCTATAACTTGCCTGGGAAGGGGTGTCGAGTCGTTTCTAAAAGATCATCCTGAGTGTAGACTATATTCTTTAACTGCTTCCTTACAAACTGCCGATGGTACGTCCCAGCGAGTTTTAGGATATATCAAAGCTCCCGTTTCCTTTGCAGGACGAACTCAATTGATGACCATATTCGCTGTACCCAGTTTGAGTCAGAGGCTATACCTCGGGTATGACTTTTGGAAATTATTCGGCATCGTTCCCCAGATAGTGGGCGAGCTGAACGCTCTTGCCGTACCGTCTATGACTCATGATTTGTCTAATGTTCAATTACCTCAGTTAGAACGAGTCAAGGCCACCTTTCCCTCCTTTGATGTCTTGGGTTTGGGGAAAACCCATTTGGAGGAACATATAATTGATGTTGGTGATTCAGTCCCCATCAAACAAAGACATTATCCCGTGTCGCCTGCAGTACAAAAGTTAATGTACGATGAATTGGATCGGATGCTCAGTTTAGGTGTCATTGAGCCATCTAACAGTCCATGGAATTCCCCCGTCGTTTTAGTCCGTAAACCCGGCAAGGTGAGACTATGTTTAGACTCCCGTAAAGTTAATGCCGTCACCGTTAAAGACGCCTATCCCCTCCCCCACATCGACGGACTTCTTGGTCGTCTTCAAGACACCAAATTTATCTCCAGTTTGGATTTAAAGGACGCCTTTTGGCAGATACCCCTCGAAGCCAAGTCTCGTGAAAAGACTGCTTTTACTGTACCCGGTAGACCTTTATACCAGTTTACTGTCATGCCTTTCGGCTTATGCAACGCGCCTCAGCGTATGTGTCGATTAATGGATAAGGTTATCCCGGGACGATTACGAGAGCATGTTTTTGTGTACCTTGATGATCTATTGATTGTATCTCCTGATTTTGACTCTCACCTCAAGACTCTTGAGGAGGTTGCTGGTTGCTTGCGTCGTTCTGGTTTGACCATCAACTTGTCCAAAAGCAAATTCTGTGTGCAAGAGGTTAAGTACCTAGGTTTCCTGATCGGCGATGGAACGTTGAAAACTGACCCTGGTAAGGTTGCTGCCATCTCCGAATTTCCCACTCCAAAGTCACATAGACAGATAAGGAGATTCTTAGGCATGACCGGGTGGTATCAACGATTCATTTCTAATTATGCTAGCATAGCCGCCCCTATCACAGATTGTTTGAAAGGCAAGAAGTTTGTCTGGACAGACGACGCACAGCAATCCTTCCTTAAGTTAAAAACTTGTATGACTCAAGCCCCAGTACTGGTCACCCCTGACTTTTCTAAACCTTTTTACATTCAATGCGATGCGAGTAGAACTGGTATCGGTAGTGTGTTGTTTCAAAAGGACATGGATGGAAATGAACATCCAATCGCATATATGTCAAAAAAACTGAACAATGCACAACGCAATTATACGATTACCGAGCTCGAGTGTTACGCAGCCGTATTGAGTGTGAAGAAGTTTAGGGCATATGTCGAGGGCCAACCGTTCACAGTAATCACTGACCACGCTAGTCTTAAATGGCTTATGAATCAGTCAGACCTGAACGGACGATTAGCTAGATGGAGTTTGAAACTACAAGGGTTTGAGTTTGCTATAGAGCATCGAAAAGGAAGCCAAAACGTGGTCCCGGATGCTTTGTCCCGGGTTGACTGCGTAGACGAAATATCTTTCTGTCATGACGTGGACTTAACGTCCCCGGCGTTCAAGTCGCCAGAATATTTGTCACTGGCTGAAAGCATAAGCGGAAGGGCTGGACAGTTGCCTGATCTCAGAGTGTCTGACGGGTTTGTATTTCATCGCAGTGCCCCGCGTTCCGGAGATCCTATCTCCGACGAACTTTCCTGGAAGTTATGGGTTCCTTCCGAATTGACCCTACCATTGATCGAGGCTGCTCACTCTCCTCCGCAGGCTTCTCATGGTGGGATTGGTAAAACTCTATCCCGTTTACGAACCAAGTACTTCTGGCCCGGAATGGTAAATCAGGTTCGAACCTATGTTTCTCAGTGCGAGATGTGCAAGTGCACTAAATCACCTAATGCGATCCTAAGGCCGCCCATGGGCGTGCAATTGGAAGTAGATAAGCCATTTCAATTTCTATATGTGGACTTCTTAGGCCCCTACCCCCGATCCAAAAGAGGCAACACCGCAGTATTCGTAGTCTTAGATTCCTTTAGTAAATTTGTATTCCTTTTTCCAGTGTCCTCCGAGACTGCCACTTCAGCAGTAGAGAACCTGGAACATCGTGTATTTCACACCTTTGGAGTACCAGAAGTCATCTTTTCTGACAATGGTCGACAATTTATCTCTAAGGAGTTTACCAAATTCCTGGACGACTACGGAGTCAGACACATGCGTACGGCGGTACACGCTCCCCACCCTAATGCCTCGGAGCGAGTAAATCGATCCACCTTAGCGGCCATTCGAGCATATTTAAAGGACGACCACCGTGAGTGGGACCGTCACCTTTCGTCAATCGAAGGTGCAATGCGAAGCTCGTTCCATGAATCGATCGGGATGACTCCGTTCCAAGCTCTCTTCGGAAGCCAAATGATCCTACACGGATCCGCATATGGTGTCTTAAAGAAGCTACACGCTTTACAAGACGGAGATATTGCCTTTCTCCCCACCTCAGATCGCCTTCGCCTCATCCGTGAGCGCATCAAACTTAATCTATCGTCGGCACATCACCGGCATGAGAAGAACTACAACTTACGTTGTAAGACAGTCACCTTTAAGCCAGGTCAAGAAGTCTACCGTCGCACTTTCCCTATAAGTAACGTAGCAAATTGTTTTAGTGCCAAATTGGCTAATAAATTCTCTAAAGCTCGCATACGAAAACGGGTAGGGGCAAGTCTGTATGAGTTAGAGGATATGTCAGGCAAATTACTGGGAACCTATCACGCGAAGGATCTTAAACAGTGAGACGCTCGGAAGCATTACCTGAGTCGCCCTAATAAGGCATCTCGCCGGCTTCACCGGTTAACGACAGGGGTGCCGCTAATCCGCTTAGGTAGCTTCCCTGGCGGTGGCACTCCTCTTTTGTGTTCCTTGACCGTCTGGGGTCAAGGCTTGAGTTCGTCGTCCAGCCGGAGTTGCCAGACCAACTCCCCGAGACACGGTCCTCTCGGTCATCCAATTCGCACCAGCCTGTTCGGGTGGATGCTGGCCTTTACTACTGCTTCCTTCGGGTCGAGTAGTCCGGACAGGTGAGGTCATGGGTAAGATGCGGCCTGTGACCTCCGAAAGTGGTGACGTCCTACTGCATAGCCCGTCTCTTCCCAGTTTCATTCTCCCCTAGGCTAGAGTAGATTCTCATGGACGGGAGAGGGTTATGAGTCATTTGGTTCAGGCCCGCGATGATGACGATGAGCCGGTGAGCCTGTAGCTCCCTCCCGCAGAATGATTTAGGGTAGATTGACCGTATGGACAGGTGTTACCTAGTCCATCGGTGATGAATCCCTAGATCATTCCTCCCATGGAATCGAACGTGTGCCACGGGTACCCTATGGACCAGTTCAACCTTTCAATAGCCCAGACCAAACATACTGCCACAACACAATTTTCCTCTCCCTTACGGGGTTCTTCGATCAGACGATCCTCACATAACACTCACTAGGCTCTTCACGAGCAAAGTCCAAGAAACCGTCGCGACAAGGCGTGACAACTTTCCTTCATCAAACTCTTACATGGGGTTATATCTCTTTACCTACAACGCTTTTTATTAATTGATAAGTTCACACGAAAACTGAAACAAGTTTCTCATATCTTTTAATATCCCTCCGGCTCCAAAATGTTTATATGTTGTATGAAGCATAAATCTAGGGAAATTTAACTATAACACCTCTCACAAAAACGAAACCTTAATATTTTCTCTTATTCTTTTAGTATGATATTGTTCAACATTTTGCTGTGTCAAAATCCCTTTCAACTTCTTCCAGGTCAGTTTTGGACGCGTTGCAGTTACAACACATGCCAAAACCCATTAGGAATGGATATTCTTATGGATTGGGCACTGCATTTCGACTCTCCCCAAAAAGGAAAATATGACACTTATGGCATGAAATCATTGTTTGCCCTCCTATCACAAGCACAATCAGTTAGCAGTCATTAGAAACGTTTTTGCTTTACTTCAAAATGTTTTTATTAAAATTAATACAAAAAGACGTTGTTGTTTTCTACAAACTGATAATCGGGAGCGTTGCTTTCCTTTTTTTTCTCTTTTGGTCCTCTGAGACCCACACTCCAAACCTCACCGCACGGTGCGACTAGATCACTCTTTCAATCTCAATCTCTTACACCAATCTTTTTACCACCGCACATACTCGTGTAGGTATCGCTCTCTTTTCTGGCATTAGTACTATCCCTATACAGCCCGGCTAGCTCAGTCGGTAGAGCGAGACTTTTTATCTCAGGATCATGGGTCGAGCCACACGAGCTTATCAGGGCGCCCTTACTCTTTTCCCCTCTGTAGTCTTAATGTACCTACCTCTCCGTACCATTAGGCGAAGCTCAGCAGACTGACTTTCCTCCCTGCTTCAGTTATTTCTATTAGAAAATATCCATTAGGACCTCAGCCTCCGTCTTTCGGCTCCTCTCTCCCCTCTCTTCGGTCGTTCTAGAGTATCCGCGTTGTAACGGTCGGCATGCCGAGGGATCAAATTTTCGTTCACCACACCCCCCCTCTACACTAAAGTAATAAGCCCTGTCCCAGAAGCCGCTCAGAAAAATTCGTTATTAATGGCCGCAATTTACCATTGCTAGGCAATGGACCTGACCCCAACGAACTTTAAAGAATCCCTCGTAACACCCTGTAATCCCATCTATTTCCCCTTATTGGTCTCTTCTCTAAATAATTCTTATCCACTGTTTTATTGCCCACGCAACACCTTTCCCCATGGACGCCTCGAACGGCGTCATGTCCCTTGACCAATGGGAGCACGGCACCAGGCATATTTCCAGAAAAAACGCGCGTCGCTCAGTTATTTGGTATGTGTAGGATAAGGAAATGGGATGAGACCATTATCCATCTCTTCCATCCCTCACAAATTATTCTGCAATTCTTCTATGCGCGCGCCAACGCATTGTCCAAAAAAGGCGAAGTTCAATAAAATCACCAAAAGGAAGCCGTGACCTTTTCGTGGTGTGCGACACTGTGGTCGGGGGGAACAAAAAAAAGCTTTGGACGAGTTGCGTGGTTTCTTGGGCAGTCGGGTCGAGACAGTGAACTAAAGCAGTCACGCGGATGTAAGGGCCGCAGATTTAGCTGCGTACCCATATTTTTTTGAGATACTCATCTTTTAAAACTCGACTGTTGATTAGTTTGAAAAAAAAAAAAAAAAGATTCGTGGCGTTCGGACCGGGATTAAGTGCGACGTGATTCAGCTCCCCAGGAGCAAAAGATTCCACCGACAGGAAAGCCAACGCGACCGAATTTAAAGTTTTTTTTTGTTTCAGGACAGAAAAGTACCGTTTGATAAAAATCGCAAGTGAAGTTTTTTTTTGCGAAATCCCAAGGAAGGGCTCCTTATTAGACAAAAAAATAAAAAAAGTGAATGCTGCTGCAGTCCAGTGCGGTAGATTTCGGTGCAGTTATTTTGTGCAAAGAAAGGGAAGTCCCACGCGGGTTCCGGGGTACCATGTAACCCCAAGCGAGTGCCTAAAGCAGAAATCTAGTAAAATACCGTTGTTACTTTCCGGGTTGTTTTTTTGAATAAAACTTCGGGTGCAGTGCAGGAGACGCGTGCTTTAATTGCCGTATTGATACACAAATAAATGTGTTAAATTTTCATTTTTTTGCCACGGGCATAGCGTTGATAGTGCCAAGATCACCGAAAGTGACTAAAGTTACCACCTGCTAATTAGGTATGTGCTATATTTTTCTCGGCTGGGAAAGCCACCTGTAGTTCGCGTGTGAGATCGTGTAAATATGAACACCGCCCAGTCGGCTGTGGATAATCACGTGCCTGCTTTTTGCTCCTTTTAAAGTCGGTAGCACTGTACCAAAACTCATTTTCATTTTTCGACATAGTATTGAGACGATCCAAAATATTTGGGTTAATTTCGAAGATACGTCACATTTAGTGAGTGGTAATAAACATGTCGTTTTTTTTTTGGTTTGCTCGAAAGTTTAAATGGCAACCTATGCAGTCCAATTTGTTAAATAATTCAAAGATGTGCTAGAGTACAGGAAAGAATCGGAACGGAAAAACAGGTTGTATGTTTAACTACCAGGACACCGTCAAGGCAAGAAAAAGAAATAATATTATTAAGTAGATTTTGGTACCAATTTGTAGTCAATATTGTCCATCCCTCTATCCTCCTATTTATAGTTATAAAAATGTATAAATTTAGTTTTATTGTGACATGTTGCTATTATATCAAAAAGGTGAATGATTGAAGCTGATTAAGTTTAAGAAACTAAAATTATAAAAAAAAAACAAAACAACAGTTCTTAAATATAACGAGTCGCATACAAATGTAAAAGACAGCTGTGCTTCATTTCAAAAAAAAAAATTTTTTAATTATAAAGAAAAAAAAACAACAATAAATAAAAATTAAGGAGGATGGTAGGAAGTACTCAAAAGAGAAAATTATAAAAAAAAAAAGAAAAAGAAAAAGAAAAACAAAGAAAATAATATTTTTTTTGCACGTAAACAAAAAGGTTGAACCCAGTAAATTAGTCCTTTTGCCTGCTCTTACTTTTTGTGTGACTATAGATTTAAGCCTAAAGTTTCAACAAGAAAAAAACAAGGAAATGTTTTTTTATTTTTTTTGTATTTTTTTCAAATATCGATGGCTTAATCTAGAAAGGCCCTAACACGCATTTTGCGAATTTCACAGGAAAGCCGAAAAACGTTTAAAATTAGAGAGTTTTCACAGTTTTGCGTTAAATTTCGCATCACTTACAAAATGAAGCATGACAAGTTGTTGCAGTTGCAGATCTCCCAAATTTCTGGAAAATGTTTAGCTACGTACAGGTTATAATTTACCATCAAAATTTCAATTTTGAAAAATTTGATGTTAGGGCCTTTCTAGATTAAGCCATTTATGTACATTGAACAGGAAAATAAATAATAATCAAACTTAAATATAAAGATATGCTTCAGCGAAGCGATAACATGTAAGAGATCATCGACTCATAATAAATTTCTAAGTAAAATAACCAAAAAAAAAAAATAAAAAAGAACTTATATGTATATGTAAAGAAAAAAAGGGAAAAGGAAAAGAAAAAGTATAGTTTTCATATATTTTGTTTATGGACATATTTCCGCGTTGCAATATCCCTTAAGGAATCCTGTATTTGAATTTAAATGTCAAACTAATATGACGGTAAGAGAGAAAAATGTCAAGCACAATTTTTAACGCGAAATTTTTTTTGTTATCCTTGTTCTCAATCCGTTCCATATACTAACGAATTACGATTAGTTTTTCTCCACACGTACATGTTTATTACGCTACGCGACTTATAAAGATGTAACAAAATTGTTTTTTGCAATATAATTCGCTGTCACCTATGTAGGTATATATAAGTGGATATCGCTAAGAAAAAGAAATAATATAAAAAGGGATTACCCAAATATAGTGCGTTTTCTTTCTTCTCTCTCAGCTTTTAAGTAAATTTTTTTTCCTCGATTCGTTCCCATTATCATGTAGGTAAGTGACTTGTGGATTGGAGCATGGCCACCAGTGGGAAGGCTGTGTGCCCTGCACTTGAAATGTAAGTACTTCCATGGATTAAGTTTCTTTTGTTTCAGGTCTCACCCCCTTTTTGCGACCGCCCGCATGGCTATGACACTGTAGTAACCCCGTTTCCCTCTCGATGGCCCTGGACGGGTCCGCGCGTCGTCCCTTTTTGTTATTCGATTAATTTTAAATGCAATTCGGCACGAGATTTGTTTTTGATGGTCTTTCAATCTGTCACTTGCTTCGCCTTCAAGCACTACGAACTCCCCCCATCCGGCGAGCTAGTCCGCACATCGCCAGTCGTGCCAGCACCTGAAGTGTATTGAAGGCAAGTGATTTTTCTTCGACGAACCCTCCCATCCGGACCATCCGTCCAGCCACCTTCGACACTGTCAAAGTCCCCATCTTATGATTTTTTTTTTGTAATAAGTTTGAAGCCCTGTGAGGCAATATTCTTAGATCTTCGTGCTATACCAGCACACTTATTCCCCGACAGATTACAAAGGTGAGCCAAGTAAGGTCCCTCTTTTCCTTGCTAGGGCGGGACATGTACAGAGAAGATGGGAGACAGTTTCTTCATTACCACAACTTCTACATAAGTCGTTGTGGGGGAGTCCTAATCTTTCGGCGTGTGGGCCGAAGGGACAGTGACCAGTCATCACCCTTGTAATGATAGGATGTAAGAAGAAGATAGTTGTAAAGCTGTAGAAGTCATCTGTAAAGAAGAAGAAATAGTTTAATAAAGAACTTGAAACATGGTGTCAGGTGTGAAAAAGTGATTAAATTCGTTCGTGATTAAATTCGTTAAAATAAAATGGAAATAGAATCGGACAAAACAGAGAAAATAAGAGTAAAAATGGAATCAAATACAACAGCTATCATTGGTCCTCCACCAATGAATTTTGATGAACCGGGAAAATATTGGTCAAGCTGGAAGCAACGATTCAACATTTATTTGACGGCATCCGGTAAAAATAACGAAAGTGATGAAATCAAAGTGGCACTATTTCTACATCATATTGGTGAAAAAGGGATAGATATCTACAACTCATTAAATGCTGAGAATCAAACTCTTGAGGATGTAATTAAAAGTTTCGATAAATACTGTAATCCCAAGAAAAATGTGGCGATGGAAACGTTTAAATTTCACAACATCACGCAAAAACAAGGGCAGCCATTTTGTGAGTTTGAAACAGAGTTGCGGACACAATTAAAATTTTGTGAGTTCAAGTGCTCCAAGAGATGCAACTCATTTGAAGAACGCATGATGCGTGATAGAATAATCTTGGGAATCTATGACAAAAATTTACAAGTAAAATTATTAGAAGCAAAAGAAAATGAGTTGAATGATATTATTGAAAAGTGTAAAATTGCCGAGATTGCTGAAAAAAATAAAAAAATGCTGCAAGAAAATGAAGCTGTAAATATTGATGCCGTAAATGTGACAAAAAAAGCGCTCATCAAAAAACAGCCAAAAAGATGTTTTCGCTGTGGCGGTGAATGGAACGGCATCCACAAACAAGCATGTCCAGCTTTACAAGAAGGTCGTAGATGTCTAAAATGTAAGCTACCAGGACATTTTTCAATAATGTGCCGAACGAGGGAAGGTAAAAAAGAGGAAAACTCACGAAAAATAAATGAGATAATGTCTATAGAAGAAGGTAAAAATAATAATTGTTATAAGATTAATATAAATAATGTTAATGATTATAGTATAAGTAAATCCGGTGGTGGCTGGTATAAAAAAATAGATATTAACGGTATGAAAGTGGAAATGAAAATGGACACTGGTGCTGACATAAGCTGCATTCCAATCAGATATATTAAAAAAATGAATTCACTATCAAACATTATAAATTCAAATAATCGGTTATATGCTTATAATAATGAAGAAATTAAATCATTTGGTAAAATAAAACTTAATTGCGTTGTTAAAAGCCTGATGGGTCATTACGAATTTCCCTAAGCCATTAAATGAATGCATTAAACGTGAACATTGTATCATTCCGACCCCTGAGTCAATAATCGGCCGAGTATCTGGTGCAATCTATTTTACAATTATTGATCTTAAAAATGGGTTTTGGCAATTAGTTCTGGATGAAAGCTCCTCGGAGTTAACAACGTTTATAACCCCATTTGGCTTGTATAAATGGAACAGAATGCCATTTGGATTGAATAATGCACCAGAAGTATTTATGCGCTATATGATTCAAATATTTGGTGATATTGAAGGCGTAGAAATTTACTTCGATGATCTATGTATTTTCGGACGAACAAAGGAAGAGCATGATCAGCGTTTACTGAAGGTATTGCAAAGAGCACGGGAATTTAAAGTAAAATTTAATAAAAAGAAAATCCAATATAGAAGAAAAGAGGTTTGTTTTATGGGGCAACATATTTCAAATGGGACAATTAAACCAGATGACAAATATTTAAAAGCTATAAAGGAGATGCCAACTCCGTCAAATAAACAGGACGTTATGCGCATTTTGGGCATGTGCAAATTTCTTGCCAAATATATTCCGAATATGTCTGCGTTAACGGCAGGTCTGAGAGAACTAACAAAAACTAATGTAAAATGGCACTGGAATGACCAAACCATCCAAGAATTAGAAAACATTAAAAAAATTATAGCTACAGTGCCAGTCTTAAAAATATTTGATCCAAAATTACCATTAATAATTCAGACAGATGCATCAAAAGATGGAATTGGCTGTGTACTGTTACAAAACGATCAACCAGTTGCGTATGCATCACGAAGCCTGACAGAAAACGAGAAAAGATGGGCGCAAATTGAAAAAGAATTACTGGCGATTGTAGTTGCATGTGAAAAATTTCACTACTACATTTACGGACGTGAATTTGAAGTACATTCAGATCACAAGCCACTTGAAACCTTGATCAGAAAAGATCTGGACAAAGTGACAGCCAGACTTCAAAGAATGTTTATGATGCTATTGAAATATCCTGGACTATCTCTTAAGTATGTTCCTGGAAAAAATATGCTTGTTGCTGACTGCCTTTCGCGGGCATATTTCGCGGAACCCGTATCAGAAGATCCAGCACTGAAATATATGGTACATACAATTGTAAAGAGAATATGTATTTCGGATGAGAATAAAAAAGTGTATGTACGAGCAACACAGGCTGATCAATGTTTAAAAAACATACAATCATACTTAATTAACGATTGGCCAAACTATAAAAATCTGGGCGTTGAAGAAAAGAAATATCACAAGATCAAAGATGAATTAAGTACGGCAGAGGAATTATTATTCTTTAGAGACAGACTGTTGGTTCCATTGGAACTAAGAAAGCAAACATTGCGTATGTTACATTCACCACATCTGGGAATAGAAAAAACTCGAATGAGGGCAAAAGAGTTATACTATTGGCCAGGATTATCAACGGATGTAGAACAATTTGTCAATGATTGTTAGACGTGCCAACTTCTTCAAAGAAAAAATCAAAAAGAACCCCTTCAACAACATGAAGAACCAAGATACCCTTGGCAACAAGTTGCGATAGATATATTTGAATATGGTGGAATATCATACCTTGCTATTGTAGACTCATACTCGGGATGGTTGTGTTCGGAGAAATTATCAAATAAATCAATCGAGGCTATCATAAGCTCTTTGGAAAGGTTATTCACCAAATTCGGTATACCAACTGAAGTTAGATCTGATAATAATCCGTTTAATTGTTACAAGTTTAAAAAATTTGCTGATGAATGTAATATTAAATTAATTTTTTCCAGTCCAAATTATCCACAGAGTAATGGGTTGGCGGCGAAAGCGGTATCAATTGCTAAAAATATTTTGAAGAAAAATATCAGAGATTGCAAAAATGATTATCAATATCAAATATTAGACTCTAATGTTACTCCGCTCCAGGATATGCTTTTATCGCCAGCCCAGTTATTCATGGGTAGAACATTAAAAACAAAAATTCCAATATCAGAAAATATTCTAAATAAAGAAGTGCCTAATAAAAACATAATTGCAAAAAGAATTAAAAATAAAAGAGAAAAACAAAAAAGTTATTATGACAAATCAGCAAGGTCTTTAAGTAAATTAAATATAAATGATAAAATATTGTTTCAAAAAAATAATAAATGGAATTATGGAACTATCATAAACAAATATAATACCCGATCGTATCTAATAAAAGATACTAATGGGAAAGAATTGAAGTGATTTTGATTATCTAGAAAATGTATATAAGGATAGTAATAATAGTAATGTACTTAGTAATACTGGCAATAATGTTAAAATTAATGAAAGTAATCATAATAGTAGAAATAATAGTAATACTGAAAATGTAATTAATAATAATGATGTCACAAGCACCACCAATAGGGCTTCTCAATCTTATGTTACGAATAAGATGTAAGAAGAAGATAGTTGTAAGATGTTGATGTAAAGCTGTAGAAGTCATCTGTAAAGAAGAAGAAGAAATAGTTTAATAAAGAACTTGAAACAACCCTTACCACGTGGCCCATCTCCTTTTTGTTCAACTGAACCAGAGATTTGGAACGCTTTGCGTCCAAAGTTGCCCACATTGCATGAAGAGTGCGACAAACCGTTGCTGTGGTCCATCTCAGCCCGGCTCGAGCTAAGCTGATTTTTCTCACAGCTAGTTTATAGGTGGCTAAGGGCATTCCCATTCGGGTTAAGTGGGGTGTCCTTTCCACTTCAGTTCCCTGTCTAGCAAGCTCATCTGCCCTACAGTTTCCCCTAATCCCACTGTGTCCAGGAACCCAACACAGTGTTATATCAAACTGTGTGGCAGTCTCACACAGAGACCTGCGGCAGTTCAGAAGAGTCGTGGATGTTGTGACGACAGAATTAAGAGCCTTGAGGGCCGCCTGGCTATCCGATAGAATACATATATTCTTATGAGATATATTATTTATCTTCAACCATTCAACAGCCTCCCAGATCGCAGTGACTTCCGCTTGGAAGACGCTGCAGTGGTCGGGTAGACGAAGAGAGGTATTTATATTTAATGCCTCGGAAAAGATACCAGAGCCTACATTATTCCCAATTTTTGAGCCATCTGTGAAGATACATAATGACCCAGTTGGGATAACACCATCTTTCCAGTCATCTCTGGCCGGAATGATGGTATTGAAACCTTTCTCCAAGGTCCACGTAGGTGTAGTATAATCTAGGTTGTTCGCAGTGGTGGCGAACTTCCTAAGGATGGATGAATGGCCATATGAGTATGGAGTCCATCCAAGAGAAGCCTTTGTCCTGCCGTCCAGGCTGCCATTTGCTCGGCGTGTATATCCAAAGGGGTAAGATGCAATAAGACATCCAGCGCAGCTGTAGGGGTGCTTTTCAAAATCAGGTGTTGACAACACCGGTGAGGGGGCGTTAGGGCATTCTTTAATTCGATGAAGCTATTTTGCGAGGCTTCTGTCCAACGTATAGGTTTATATTTTGTACCCTTAGTGAGGTCGTGCAAGGGTGCCGCGATAATTGCGTAATTTCTCATGAATCTCCTATACCAAAAACATAAGCCGAGGAACCGTTTCAATTTCTTATATGTTTTGGGTCGTGAAAAATTCAAAATAGTATCTACCTTTTCAGGGTCTGTTCGTAGGCCGTGCTTGTCCAGTAAGAATCCCAGTTTATGCTCAAGTTGGCTGAGCTGAGTCGGCTATGGACATACTCCAAAGCTTTAAGATGCTCTTCAAATGTCTCTGAAGTAATCATGATATCTCATTGCACCACTGATACACAGCTCAGCTGTTCTTTGGACCCTTTCCAGTATCTTACGATACGTAATCTTCTGTAATGCAGTTCACCATACCGAAATGCCGTGCAAAAGTATAGGTCTGATTACGGCTGTATAGAGCCAGTGGACGATGCGGAGTTAAAGGCCCCAGTTGACTCCAATCGTTCTCTGCCATAGGAAGAGAGCTGTTTTGGCCTTATTTGCTCTTTCTTTAAATTTCTTCCTCCACGTTAGTTTCCTATCGAGTATGAGACCTAGAAATTTCGCATCCTCCTTTATATGCGGTGTTTCATTACAAAGTCTTAAAGAAGGAAAATTGGGAAGTCTATGCTTCTTTGTAAAGGGCACTACTTCAGTCTTGGCTGGGTTGACGCCTAGACCCTTTGTGGTGGCCCAATGAGAAAGAGTATTCAATGCTTGTTGCATTATATCTCTTATTGTTGAGATGTACTTGCCGGTGTACACCCAGACTCCTTTAGAGTTATCAGTACTTCATTGACTGTCATATTCCAAAGGAGCGGCGATAAGACCCCACCTTGTGGTGTGCTTCTTTTGACCCGTCTGACTTCTTCCGAAAGCCCCAGGCTTGACTTTATGACCCTGCACCCTAGCAGCTGATCAATAAAGGACCTGAAGCACCCATCAACATTCAGACGCTGGAGTGCCCTCGTGACCGCAGAAGGTTCAACATTGTTGAACGCACCTTCAATATCTAAGAAAGCAGCCAACGTGAATTCCTTGAATTCAAGGGATCTTTCGATGACCGCCAAAGAATGGAGAGCAGTGTCTACTGATTTACCTTTCGTGTAGGCATGCTGCGAGGGAGAAAGCAGTTTTTTATCAATGCTTTCCTTAACATGGATCTCCACAAGTCTTTCTAGTATCTTGAGGAGAAAGGATGTGAGACATATAGGTCTCAAGTCTTTTGGATTGTGGTAGGAGATTTTACCCGCTTTCGGAATGAAAGCTACCTTCGCTACTCTCCAGGATGTTGGAATGTAGCTTAGGCTAAGGGAGCTCCTATAGATGGCTGCGAGCCAATTCAGAATTAGGTCACTGACTTTCTGAATTTCAATGGGATAAATTCCATCTGGTCCCGGTGTTTTATAAGGCATGAAACCTTCTATGGACCACAGGAGTTAATCCCTGTTTATCAATCTGTCAATGGTGCCTAAATTATGTGTGCTAGCTGGGCCCTCAAAACTAGCTGGGCCCTGTTTCTGCAGATGCAGCAAGAGATGTTGAGCCAGGAAAGTGAGTATCGAGTAGGAGTTTCAATGACTCCTGACGGCTTGTGGTCCATGTACCGTCTGCTTGTTGCAGCATTTCTTGGCACATTGGCTTTTCGAGAGAACTTTTCTCATTCTTGCGGCATCCGAAAAACCTTCTATTGTCGCACAAAAGGTTTTCCAGGATTCCCTTTTTGAGTTTCGCAGTTCATATTTGAACTCCCTGAGACGACTTTTGTAGTTGTCCCAGTCCGAAGCCAAATTAGACCATTTGGCCTTATAGAAGGCCTTCCTGCTTTCAGACCTTAGTTTGAGAAGTCTGCTGTTCCACCAAGGGGGTTTGGTTTTACCCCCATATTTTCTAATGAGACAGGCTGCTTCTAATGCGTTATTCAGGAGGTTACTGAGATTTGTCACTTGATGTTCGAGATCTTCAGCATTCCAAGGGTGGGTGGGAACATCCTCAGAGAGGGATCTTTCCACTACTTGTCTGTAAAAGGATGACTCTGTGGTCAGAAAAGGAGTGTTCACTGGATACTCTCCAGTTTTCCACCAGATCTGGGGAAACAAGAGTAATATCCAAGACTTCTTGTCTTACCCTTGTGATGAACGTGGGTTCATTTCCCCTATTGCATAGCAAGAGATTGTGTTGAAGTAATAAATCAAAAAGCAACTCACCTCTTATATTTGTATCAGAGCTGCCCCAAACGGTGTTGTGAGCATTCGCATCACATCCAACGATGAGGCTGGCTCCACGACTAGCCGCTTCTTTTGCGGCTACAAAGAGACTGGAGCTGTCCAAATTTCCCTCGTATGGTAGGTAGACAGATCTAATCCACGTAGGCCTACCGCCTTTCCTGTTGTCCAAGCAGGCCAGTACATTATCAGCATTGCTAAATTTAGCCAACATAAAAGCGTTAAGGTCATTTTTAACAATTAAACAGGTTCTTGGCTTACCTCCCCCATTTCTGGGATACAGCAACCTGTATTTAGGAGTCCTGATTCCGCATACAAGGCCCCGGACGATCCAAGGCTCTTGTACCAGGACGACATCTATATCGGCCTTAGAAAGGCGTAAGCATAGGCTGGCGGATGCAGCCTTGCTGTGATGGAGATTAATCTGCGCTACTCTCAACATCGTGGTTGGGAGTAGTGGGATCAATCTCGATCACCGTAATATCAGCCTCGTCTTATTCCGGTGTGAGAGTAATATCATCATCTCCCACCGAAAGAAGTTGGGCCAAGTCACCCAGTTCATCCTCCGTCCTTGACGGCGAAGGAACTGAGAAGTTAGAACCCTCAGAGGATAAGAAGAGAAGGTCGTTTGAACCCAGGGTTGGTAGGTGAGTATCCTCAGGCACCTTAGGATCAGCTACTTCTGTTACTGTAGCATCCGCAATACTAGGCATATTGGGTTCAGATACTTGCGTACCTGTGTCACCCGCAGTGCCAGGTTCGTTGGAATCAGAAACATCCGTACCTGTATCACCCGCAGTGCCTAAGGGCTCACCATCTGGAGCCACAGGTGGAGCAGTTGAAACCGTTCCACTCTGGGGCAAAGAATCTTTTTTGTATAGCCTCAGGGTGATTGAAGAAAACCCATAGCTTATGACGTCTTCAGATTTCGCCAAAGGTCCCAGCGACTCCTCGCTAATTACTAATGTAACCGCTCGGCCGTCGCCTTTAGGGTCCTCCAGTTTCGTAATCTTCCACGAAGACGTCTGTAGCTGTGGGTTACTCAACCGAATGATATCCAAAATAGCCTGAGGCTCGGCGGGTTCTGCTGGGATCCAGGAACGCGCTCTTGGGCGATTCGGGATTTCCTCCCTCCTAACAACCTTGAGTTTGGCACCTGGCCATGCTTCCCCAATTCTGGATATTGCTATCCTACAGAGATCGACAGATCTCTGATCGGCACAAGCGATGAGCTTCACGCGGCCCTGAAAACATCCGCTATCGCGACAGTGAGGAGCAGTGCCAGGATGCTCCTGAAGTATTGGGAGGAAAATCGTCGCGAGCCTGACCTCAAGTTTCCTCCATTTATCAGGCAAAATGGTGCCATCTGGATCGTTTTCGTCGATGACGGCGATAACAATCTGACCTTCCAGAACTTGGCTGTAGGTCTTAGTAGTAGCAGGAAGTATGGAAGTGTTCCTGATACGTTTAGCCTCAGGGTGATTAGGTTCCTCTAGGGACCTCTGACGCTTTGGTGCTGGGTTGCCAGTTTGCGAAGTTTGCTCGCCGGCGACCCACGTCGCCCACCTTATCGAAGCTTGCTGCTTCTCGGTGGTCCACCCTCCGCAACTAGCTTGTATCGGGCAAGGATTCTATGGGCGTTGCGTTGCTCTTGGTAGTACGCCTTTGATGGAGCACCTTTAGAGCCAGGCATTTTAGTTTTTTTTTAGCCTCCTTAGAGGCACCAGGAGACTGCACGAGTGCAGTTGAAGGGCCTGCTTCTGTTGAAGCAATTGGCTTGGAGGGAATGGGGAGCTCCGGATTAGAGTCTAAAGCTCCTTTTTCCCTTTTACTCACCTTACTGCCCTTGCAGGCAGTAGGTTTAGCTTTGGGAGCCCCCGAACTGGAGGCGATTGGTTTTTTTGGGTTTTTATTTTCCATAAAAGTCCCACGAGTAGTGCGGAAAAAGAGGTTCATCCTGCCAGAGCCGCTTACCAGGATAAGGCACTTGTACTCTCCGACCTTGCCCGGGCATCGGAGGTTGTTAAATCTCTTGTTTTCCTAATCTATCTAAGATCGATGAAACAAATGGGAGAAGGTAAGCACACTTCTTGGTGACACTATTTAGTTTTCTGCTATCCAAGCAGAGTCGATCCTTGCCATTTTTCTTTTTAACTAGGACAATTGGTTGAACTTGTCAACTTGGTCAACTTGTTGACGGTTCGACCACGTACAACTTTAGCATGCGTTCCAATTTGTGGCTCATTTTGTTTTGTATTATTGGTGATACTGGAGAATACCTCTGTTTGATTGGTTGCGCGTCTTCCGCGTCAATTCTGTGTTGTAATAATGACGTTCTACCTAAGCGTCCGTCTGATAATTTACGAAACTTCATAATAATATTTTCCAATTTAAATCTTTGCCGTTGGGTTAGGTCGGATTGGTCGTAAAATAGCGGTTCTAAACTTGCGGCGGCGGTGATTGTATTGCAGGACCCTATCTCACCATTGAGTTCTAGCTTTTCTCCAAAGATTTTCCAAAAGTCTACTCCTAAAATCATTTTGTGTGAAAAGCTAACACTTTCATAAAATCACCTACTTGTACATCAAATGTTCCAATTGAAGAGTGTATTGTGTCATCTGCTGTTGAGAACCTGCGCTTTGTTTTTCTATCGAGCCTTAAACCGAGTTGTTTTAAAAATTCTATTCCTTTTCTCCCGACGACGGAATATGCTGAGCCGGTATCGATTAAAGAAGATACTTTAACATTAAATATTTCAATATCTATAAAAGGTCTACTATCGGTTGTTTCACTATAAATTGTTAGTTGTTCGATTGGCTTGTTGAGGTTGAAAATTTTCGGGACCACCTCTTCTTTCTAAAGGAGCCGTCACGGGTCCGTTAACTCCGACTCCAGGTTGGTTTTCCGGAAAATTTGCATCATGTCGGTCATTTTCATAGAACCTTAGGGACTACCATTGCCAAGTATTTCTTCTGAAATTTCCTTGATTGAAACGTGGGTTTTTTTTGCCATGGTCTGTTAACATAACGGGAATGGTCTTGGTCTGCACGTGAGTTCCAGATTCTATTATTATTATTGTTATTAGTAAAACGATTCTGGTTTCTCTATCTCTATCATTGCTCTGTCAAATCTGTCGTCCCTTGATAGGGTGTCTTCGAAAATGCATCCCTGAGGTATCACTGCAATATTCAGCCACAGAGTTCTAATTGCTGAATATTGCAGTAATACCGCAGTGATGCATTTTCGAAGACACCCATACTGCTACTTGGCTCTGGCTTCGTAATGTCACTCAGATCTCAGTTCATAAGGGAAAAAAGCTTTCCCTTGACGTCACTCAGGTCTTTTATCTAACAAATTGCGTTTGAGCTTTTCCTTATGAGCCTACCTTGTATTATTGCACCATGTGAGGACAGTTTAAATGGCAGCCGCATGCTGCCGGTCTCACTCTAATTGAACAGATAATAGAAGGTTAGACGTTCTGGTTAGAGATGCTTGGATTTAAAGAGCCTTAACAGACTAAAAAGGCTTTGTTGGCTTTTGGCAGTCGGGTAGGTAAATGATTTTACCAATTTAAACTCGTGTTCCTCTACCTTGATTGTAGGGTCAATATTAGGCGTTCCTGTAGACAAGGCCACCATGTACTTTGCTTTGCTTTCGTTAATGTGCAGTCCCAGATATGCTGCCGCCTGAGTGAAAGCTTCTTGTACAGCTGCTGTTGCTCTTCCAATGATCTCAATGTCGTCTGCATAAGGGTGAGTTCGAAAATGCATCACTGCGATATCACTGCAATATTTAGCAATTGGAAGTCTCTAGCTTAATACGGCAGTGATATCGCAGGTGATGGATTTTCGAACTCACCATAAGCCAGTAATTGGGGGGACTTGTGAAGGATTGTGCCTCTTGATGTCACGCCCGAAACTTGGATCACTTTCTCTAACGCCAAGTCGACGTTTTATGTCTGCCGTTTTAAAAGCGTCGTTAATCTTCTCAACGCCAAATTAGGCGTCGAATTCAGTTATTGGTATGTTAAAAACGAGCTGTGGTGCCAATTAACTGAAATATTAAATTCAAGTGGACTGCCGATAAGAAATTCTAATGGATGGCAAAAAGTATCTGAAATAAATAAAGTAAAAAATTTACAATTTATTGTATTAAGGGTCTGTGCCAAAATAGCAATTCAAATGTCAATTTGTATGGAAAACTCATTTCAAGTTACTAATTTCGTTTGTGTCTATGGAAATGAGTAATACCATAGGAACGAACAGAAATAGGAACGAACGAACAGAAATCTGGCGGTTTCTGGATGGAACCCGCAGGCGAGTACGCGAACACACCTCATGTTCGCACTGAGCCGAAATTAGGTGATTTTGAAATTATGTAGAACCGTTCGGACTGGACTGAAATGATTTCGTTTGACAGTTTTTTCTGGTACTACTCATGTCTTCGTTTTTTTCTGCCCGAATTTCACTAGCAATTCCTCTTATAGTAAAGCCCAGTGAAGTGAATTTCATATTCAAAATCAAAATTGTGTTATTAAAATGTGTCAAACTGACAAGTTCACCATCAAGAGAGAGGTGCTGAATTAAGCTGAATTCGATTTTTCGGTTTGAGTATTGGCTTCAACATGATTTCGTGCGTAGTTTTGCCAAAATTACGTGGTTTGAGATGATTTTGAAATCATAAGAATACATGGGAATCATAAGAATCACATGATTTTGAACGTGATTTTGAGCGAAATCACCAAAATAGCCGAAATCACGTAATTTCGGCTCAGTGCGAATATGGTATAAATTTCAGTTTTTACTTTAATCAAGTCAGCCGTTAAATAAATTTAAATAATCAAACAAGCAGGGCCGTAACGTGGATTTTGTGGGCCCTGGGCAAGACCTTCAAATTGGGCCCCCTCAATAAAAAAAATTGAGAAAAAGCTTACCATGGCTATAGTTCCTGTTCTTTCACATTTTTAAAGTTTAGTGGGTATATCACTTAATAAATAAACACAAAATAAGGAATCTTTAAATTGGTCCTGTCCATATTTTTTGTAAATTTTTTTTTATTTTATATTTATGAAGAAAAACGAATTAAAAATTTATTTAAATTTCATTCTTCTTGCTTTTTTCTCCGCAAACTCATCAATTATATTATTAAAATCTATTTCTTGCACTATGTTAGATTCAATTGATATAATAGACAGGTTCGACAAACGCTGTTGTGAGAGCGACGATCTTAAATAGTTTTTAATTAACTTCACTTTACTAAAACTTCTCTCGCAAGAAGCGGTGGTGACTGGTAGGGTTAGAAATATTCTTAAAGCAGCCACCATGTTTTGGTACGATTCGACTAATTCGAAATCATGTATAGTCTTGTAATATATTTAGAGGAGTGGTTTCTTTCAAATTTTCCACCAGCCCACATACATGAAATTTAAAACTTTCATTCTCACAGCTTAATTCGTGACTATTCAAATCTTTATCATATTTTCTGGATAAATCTGCCGCCGCCTTTTGTAATTCAACAACGCTCATTGATTCTAATGACGAGCCAAAAAGAAAAGAAAAATCTTCACAATTTCTCTGTAACCTTTCACGGATGCACGATTTTTGAATGAAGAAGATTTATGAATGAAGTCACAAGAGACTTATACTGAGTTTCCATGAGAGTTCAACCAGAGTTGAACCCGAGTTGAACTCCATGGAAACAGTCGCAGTCAAGAGTTTTCGTTAAAGATTTTCAACTCTGCTCAACTCAACGAAAATAGGTAGATTGAACAGAGTTCACGCACACAACTACAAACGGGATTGTCAAATGTTAAAAAAATCAAAATGTCGCGCCTGTTTATAACATTTCTGTTATACAACGAACACAATAAATTAATTGTATCTTCCATGTTCGCTATTTTATAATAACAAAAATATTACGTCAAATTTAAAAACAGCTGCTTGCTTAATACAAGTACACATTCAGCTGCCTGTACACAGGCAGAAAAGTCAGCCATGGAAACGGATAGAGTTGAGTCGTTGAGTTGAAGTGTCATTTCAACTCAACCTCAACTCAACTCGACTCCCATGGAAACTCGGTATTAGACTTCATTTGTGTCTACCAAGATAGAGGGTTAATAATAGAGGGATAGAGGGTGAAAATGTTTGTTACTAGCCTTTTTCCCGGTATTTGCAAAATACAGTGATAGAACATGTTAAAAATCACTTCATTTGGTGAAAATTCAGAGTTTGAACTAAAATAGCCTGAAAATAAACTTGGTTGGCCAAAAGTACAAAAGATCATGATATTCGTAAAGTTCAATTAAAACCCTTGCGATTTCATGTAAAACAAAATTTTTTGAGGTATACACATTTTGAGATATTTTAAGTTGAAAAAAAGCTGTTTTTTTTTTAACGCCATTTGAACCATTACATCTAAAAATTTCGCTTCGACAATGTCATAAATCGATTACATAAAATTTCCTATCAGAATAGTGTATTTTTACATTTTTTACTGTGCACTATTTGCAAATTTAGAAGAAAATTCAACTATTGTGAATTCTGACTTCGATAAAAACATAAAATAAAAAATCGATTATAAAAATCATTAGAATCAACGAAAAAATCTTATATTTTGCAAAATTTGTTGTTTTTAAGTGCAGAAAACGCCAGTGAAGTTGAATTTAAAATCCGTGATGGGCGGGTGGACACTCATGCTGAGTTGGCATGGAATTACCCATATGTGATTTGGAATATTCATTAAAATACGAATGAAAATAATTGAGATAATTTTTTATCGGGGTAAGTGCCCCTATTGCCCCTGCCTAGTTACGGCCCTGCAAACAAGTAATAGCAATAAATTATGGGAAAACGGAAATGCAAGAAAGACGTAACTTAAAATAATAAGTTTATTGCTTAGCTAAACGGAAATGGGCCTAACAAATCTTTCAAGAAAAATATTATGCAAACAAAAAGTTGCTATGATGTTATTTTTCCACCCAAATATGCTTGTCTGATTATTTAAATATCAGCTGGAAATAGACATACAATTAATTTAAAAAGTTAATTATTAATTACACGAAACGAAAGTAAAACTATAAACACATAACTGGAAGCCAATTATTAAAATTTTTTGGTCTTAAATACTCGCAAGATCATTTTAGTACAATGTTTTTAGTTTTGCAGGAAGAAACAAAAAAAATATTGCAATCAGGGTTAAAGCTCAATCATTTATTTATAAGAAAAAGAATAAACAACCTAACAATCTAATCTAACAATAAAATTTTTAAAAAAAATCATCAAATGTTTGCTTTTTCGTCCATTTTTACTTAAAATTGTCATTGAAATGTGTGAATTGGTATTTCGGCACACTTTGGAATATCGAAATGCGCTGAGAAATGAGAAAAATTCGAAATGGTATTTTGGCTAAGGGCCTAAACATATTTTCGGTATAGCGAGGTTTTAAATATAACATTAGGAAAAAATTAGTGGCTTATTTGCCAGAATTAGATTAGCTTTAAAATTGAAAGAAATTTAACTATCGACGAACACAATCTAGAAGTAGTCGATAGAACAGTCTACCTTAGGTTTGCAATTACGAAAAGAAATGATGAGAAAGAAGATATAACTAGACGAATACTACTGGTTAATAGAGCGTTTTATGCCCATAAACAAATCTTGCACTCAAGTTGCGCTATCATAAGCAGTTATTTAAAATTTGAACTTTTAAATTTTATATACCAAAAATGCCACCGCAAAAAAGACAACATTTACAGGGTAGGTTTTTTGGCTGCAATTTTTTTATTTCATTATTTTTCGACAATAATAAATAATAAAATAAAAGATAATAAAAGTTGATATATTTTTACTAATTTAAAAATAAAAAATTAACGAAAGTGATGCAACAATCCAGAGCAGGAAGATCTAGAATAGGAAGAAATATAACCATCGACGAACATAACTTAGAAGTAGTCAATAAAACAGTCTACCTTGGGTCTACAATCAAAAAAGAAACGAAGAAAAACAAGAGATAACCAGACGAATACTACTGGTTAATAGAGCCTTGTATGCCCAAAAACAAATCCTGCACTCAAGATTTGTGCACAGAAAAACGAAACTCTCACTCTACAAAACAGTAATACGACCAGTACTGCTATGGTAGCGAGACTTGGACTACGACCCAGGACATAGAGGAACGAGTAAACAGGTTTGAGAGAAAAATTCTCAGATGCATAATAGGCCAAACCAGAGAGGATGGAATATGGTGAAGAAGATACAACAACGAGTTTTCTGACGATCCACAACTCTCAACTTTAATTAAAACTAGCATAAAACTCACGTGCCTTGCAACGCCTTTAAATAAAAACTGTTTATTATGTGCAATGTTTTCCTTAAAAAAAAACAAACAAAAAAGTCAGCGAAGTGACATTTTAGGTTTTGACGAACGTTCGTTAAGTTTGTTCGCCTATTTACGTGGGTGCTGGAAATTATGAAGCAATCACAAATGAATCTATCTATATAAATAAAGCAGAGCCCGCTGTCATTCCGTCTGTTTGTCCGGGATAAACGCAAAAAGTCCTGCACTGATTATATTAATTTTCTCCAAATATATCAAAAATAACCTAACTTAGATTATAGGCTATTTAAATTTTTAATATTTAGTCCCTAAAAGAAATTATTAATAACTTTTACTTCGTGAGCGAGGGGGTTGGTGGAGGAATATTTTTGTTTACATATGAAAAGTCGGTTGTGAGATTAGGTTTCATATTTTACCCAAGTCTCTATAGTAACCAAAAAGTTGCTCATTATTTTAACCTTACTTGACTCAAAATCACTGTTGGAAATGAAAACTAGCTTGCGGGGGGATATAGAAATCGGAGAGAGTAGGCGGTTTTTTTTTGAAAAGGAAAAAAAAAATTTTTTTGAAGAAAAGAGGTCGGAATAAATTTTGTTAAGGAAAAAGGTCGGAAATTTTTTTTTGAAAAAGTCGAAAAAGTTTTTGTTGAGGAAAGGATTTTTTTTCTCTTCGTGGATGTAAAGGTAAAAAAAGTTTCAATAAGTTTTTTTGAAGAAGGGAAGTCTTGTAGTAGCTGTAAACTGCGGCTCCTTAGAAGAAGGGATTAGTTGGGCTGTACTTGGAATATACTTGGATGAAACCAGGAGAAGTAAGAGTTTGGTGGAGATCAAGAGGAGTAGGAGTGCAGTAGGGACATCATGTCAAAATAAACCAAAAATAGAAAAAAACAGGTACTCGAAATTTACAATTTTATATTAGAGACTGGATTCCATTAGCAGAAGCGATCAAGTCTTAGGCACCATTCGAGTAATAATCTGTACAACGGGAGGGTGGGCCTCATTGGCATCACTCAAGCAAACAACGAAAAAAAAACCCGTTCTGTGCCTCCGAGGATCAGAAGCGATTCTTGTGACTTAGAATTTTAATGTTTTCTGCAAATATAACGGCGGGGTCGTTGTTGGGAAAGCTGTAGTTGATCGCATACCAAGCTACCACGACAGGAGTATATAAGTCGATTTTTTTAACGAGTGTAACTCATTATCAACATTGTTAAGTGTGGTTATAGTTTGTGTTGGAGCGACTCCTATGTTAATAGTTGATACTGGACGTGATTTAGACAAACTATTAGGCCATTTATATTTCCTTATGCTGGTGGCATTGATGGGTACCGTGCAAACAATTGTTGTAATTTTTTTTGTTGGCATCTTGGTTTTTGCCTAAATAAGATAATACGAAAATAGAAAGACACAAAGAAACTATTATACATTACTTACCTAAAGATTACTGTTGTTGTGGTTACATTTTTGTTACAAAACAATTAATTTTGATATTTGCGTTAAGTTTTCCGTTCAAAAACAGAACACAGGAGAAGACACAATAGTATATTGGTGCCTGGTGTACTTTATTCTGATATCTGAATTTCTAATTTAATTGCTGTTAATATTAATTCTTAATATTAGTTATATTTATCTGTAAATTTGGTTGTTCATTGGTGCAAATGTTTTTTTTCTTGTTGTTTCCGGACAATTAGTTCTCTCTGAAATTGAACCTGGTTTTATGATTGAGTTTGTAAAAGGACGAGGCGTTTTTGGTACCAAATACGGCGCGTTTTTCAAAAAATTTTTTTTGAACGAAGTTGTACAGACTTGTGTAATTGTTGAGTAAATTTTGTTTTATTGGCGTATGATGAAATTGTTGCATCTGACATCCAGTGAATATTGTTATTAATTCTTCTTGTGTTATTTCGTTGTCCTTTTTTTAAAAATAAACAAAGAAACTAAATATTTATAATGATGAACATAAATGGCTAGATTTTTTTTGGGAATGGTTGGGGCGGAATGTATTTCTTTCAGGGTTCTTAAGTAGTGCTTTTCCTTGTAAGCTGGTGGTTATCCATACCATGGGCTGGCAAGGGAATGAACTACAGTGACACGGCTCAAGCAAGGCCAGGAGAAGGACGGAAGCTAAAGATGCATAGTCACAGGTAAGTGGTGAACCAACCGCGGTAAGCCCCGGCCACACACCCCACGACCCCTCCAGCGAGCTAGATAACTCCGTGTGGCCGGCGTAGGAGTTCCGGAATTTTGTTTCCTTTCTTATGTATGGTATTATGAGCTCGATGCAGCTCCGACAGCATCATCCTCGTCAATTGTGACGATGGCCTCATCTCAAGTGTCTTTAGGGACACAAGAGATAGCAATTGCCTCTACTAGCGGAGCCATTGGGCACGCTAGCTGTGAACCAATTGCTTCAACGAGCGGAGCCATTGGGCACGCAAGTTTAAAACCAACAACCTCAACCGGTGGAGCCATTGGGCACACTGGTTCTATAGACGGTTCGTCAGTCGCTGAAGATGAGTCTTCAGACGCAGAATCCGTCTGCAGCGCAGACTCGGTCAGTGTGTGTTCGGTCATTTCCGGAGCTACCACCATTGGCCGAGACTTGGGTAAGATGGAGCTTGACAAACCCAGGTTTGTTAAACTCTCCAACCGCCAGAGGAAATGCTTCCAAGAAGCACTGGCAAAAGGCCTCTCCAGGGAAATGGCCCTGGAAAAAGCTTTAACAAAGCCCTCCAAAAAAACTGAGCTGAAGAGAGTTCGCTCAGAGGAGGAAACTCCGGAACGTCCGGAACAGAAGAGGACCAAGACGGCCAAGGGGCCCACTCGCCCCACCTTTAGCCAGGTGGTAAGCAGTGTAAAGCTTGGCCTTATCTCGACAGACATGGTCAACTGCCCTCTGACACCTGAGCAAATGGCACAGTTGCAGGAGGCGATCATTGACGTCGTAATTGAAAAAGCGGGCGGTGAAGTCAAGCCGTCCTTCGAGGGTAGTTTCCCAAGAAGAGGCTGGCTGCTGTTAGTCTGCTCAAACCCTGACACAGCTGAATGGGTGAGGAGTAACGTCTCCTTCATTAAGAGCAAGAGTGCTCTTGATATTACTCTGGTGGAAGAGGGTAATTTCCCTCAAACTCACGTTATTCGTGGCTATTTCCCCCAGAGTGGTGCCTTAAGCAACGAGAAAGTGCTGGCTACTATCGCTGCACAAAACTCGGTTCCCGCTGACAAGTGGAAAGTGGTCCAGAGGCGGGTAAATGACAACACACTTCACTTGGTCATGGTAGTGGATACCGCTTCCATGACTAAGTTAGTTAGTCTAAAGGGGAAAATCGCATATCGCTTTTCCCAGACCAGGCTAATTCTTAAGGATAAAGATCCTTCAAAGAAGCAGCCACAAGCGCAGGGTTCGTCCTGTGACACTCAGACCACAGGGTCTGAAATGGCACTTCCTAATGCTTCTGTGGTTACCGCGGACTGCAGTAACGCCGTGGCCATAGGGTCATCTGAAGGCGGAGCTGCTCTCGCAACGACTCCAGGTCCATCTGGCGGTGTTCCAAATCCGACCCCGCATCTGCAGCATGCGCCAGGGAGCCTGCAGCAGAGCAAACTGCTGGGCGGAAAAAGAACACACCTGCCGAAACTGGAGTTAGAGCACGGGGCAAATCAGCACCCCCCAAGGGCAAAGACGGTAGGACAAAGGGTCCTAGACAGGCCAAGAAGACCGGGCTTGTCAAACGCTCCTTGGAGAAAAAATGAGCGCCATAAGGGCACTCCAAGTAAACTTGCACCATGCGAAAGGGGCATCCTCCACCCTGTACAAGACTTTTGCGGAGAGGCACCTTACCCTTGCTCTTATTCAAGAGCCCTGGGTAACCGATGGCAAAGTCAGAGGACTTACCACCGGCTCAAGTAAACTAGTGTATGATCAGAGATGTGGGGCGCCTCGCGCTGCCCTCCTAATTGACAATCGTGTCACTTATCTCTCCATTACTAACTTTATTTCTAGAGATCTAGTGGCGATCTCGGTTGCGGTTCCCACCGCCAACGGATTCCAAGAAATCGTTCTTGCGTCCGCTTACTTTCCGGGGGATGTAGCAGTAGTGCCACCTCAGGAGGTTCAAGATCTCATTGAGTTCTGTCGCAAGACGAACCGGCAATTCGTCATCGGCTGTGATGCAAATGCTCACCACTCCATCTGGGGGAGTACCGATGTAAACCAAAGGGGTGAGTGTCTTCTAGAATTTCTCGTTACGAATAACATAGATATTGCAAATAGAGGATGCAAACCCACTTTTATCACTGCTAGTAGAAAGGAGGTGCTGGACCTCACCTTCACGAGCAGGCTTTTATCCGACAGGATTAAAAACTGGCGTGTTCTGGACGAGGCCTCACTGTCGGATCATCTGCACATTAGATTTGACATTGTGGGCCTTCCACATATCCGCGCCTCTTCTTTGGTTCCTAGGAAAACCAACTGGTCTAAGTTTCAGGGGCTTGTGGCCTCGAAATCAGACCAGCTTGCGGCTTCTATCAGCTCAGTGTATGAACTGGAGAATGCGGCCACGCAGCTTACCGACGTGCTGATCTCTTCCTACCACGACAGCAACACTGTCTCTTCCTTTCAGTCATCGCGAAAGGTGCCCTGGTGGAATGACAGGTTAGCTGCAATGCGTAGAGACGTTAGGAGATTGTTCAATAGAGCAAAACACACCGGGTATTGGGATGAATATAGGTTCACCCTAACAGCCTATAACAAGGAGTTGAGACGTTCCAAAAGGATTGCCTGGCGGAAACACTGTGAGAGCATTCAGACTCTACCAGAGGCGACTAGACTCCAAAAGCTACTTTCCAAAGACTCTTTCAACGGAGTGGGCCTTCTCAAAAAGGAGGATGGCTCCTACACCTCTAACCATGAGGACACCTTAAGGTGCCTGCTCAGAGAGCACTTTCCAGGGTCAATCCTCCAGACCGCTTATCCATTGGATCCTGGGTGTAGTCATAGGACCATCCCAGACCGCTATTCCCGCAGTCTTTCAGGGAATATCTTCGACTGTGACAAGGTTAAATGGGCAGTGGCCTCTTTTCAACCCTATAAGTCACCCGGAGGAGACGGAATCTTTCCGGCACTTCTTCAGAAGGGCCTCGATCTGATCCTCAACAACCTGGTCTGCCTCTTTAGAGCCAGCTTCAATTGGGGATACATTCCAACCATCTGGAGGAAAGTCGTGGTGGTTTTTATCCCGAAACAGGGCAGCAGACCCCTCGAGCTGCCTAAATCGTACAGACCTATCAGCTTAACCTCTTTTCTTTTGAAAACAATGGAAAGGCTGCTAGACCTTCATATTAGGGGCAAACTGGAGCTCTCCCTCCCTCTACATAGCTCCCAGTTCGCTTACTCTAAAGGTAAATCAACAGAGGTTGCTTTACACCACCTGGTCAGTAAAATCGAAAAGGCCTTCCTCGCTAAGGAAACTGCCTTATGCGCGTTCCTTGACATCGAAGGTGCTTTCGATAACACAGGCTATGATTCCATCTCTAGAGCACTGGCTCTCAGAAATCTGGATCCTCACACGATTGAGTGGATAAATGCCATGCTTGCAGATCGTGACATTTCTTCTACCCTAGGTGTCTCCACCATTAGTGTTAAGGCTATTAAGGGGTGCCCTCAAGGTGGAGTTTTATCCCCATTACTTTGGTCACTAGTTGTGGATGAACTTTTGACTAAACTATCTGAATCTGGTTTCGATGTCATCGGCTATGCAGATGATCTTGCCATCATTGTCTCTGGGAAATTCGATTTGACCATTACAGAGGTCATGAGAACAGCACTACGAGAAGTTCAAAGATGGTGTACCAAGGAGGGCCTAGCAATTAACCCAAATAAAGCTGTCCTGGTACCTTTCTCCAAACGTTACAAATTGGACCTAGGTCCTATCTGTATTCGGGATACCACAGTTGAGTAATCAGACTCAGTCAAATATTTGGGAGTAAAGCTAGACAAGAGACTGAACTGGAACGCTCAACTTGACTACGTCATCAACAAATCCACAAGGGCCATATGGGCCTGCAAAAGGCTTCTGGGTAGGACATGGGGTCTTACACCACAAATGATGTACTGGATGTACAATACGATCGTTAAACCTGTTGTCACTTATGCTGCTATAGTTTGGTGGCCCAAGACTAAACAGGTTACGTCGATCCTCAAGTGCAGCAAGCTGCAACGGCTTGCTTGCCTCTCCATTACCGGAGCTATGCGGACCTGCCCCACAGCTGCAATGGAAGCAATCATTGGATTGACCCCTTTGCATCTCTTCATATGGAAATCCGCCGCCATAAGTGCCTTGAGACTTCAGATCTCATCCAACTGGCCCCATACGGTCAAAGGACACATGGATATCCTTAAAGATATCCCAAGCATTTCCATCTGCCGCGTATCCGACCATATGGTTAGTCAACTGCGATTCCAAAGGAAATTCAAAGCAATTATCCCGGATCGCTCTGAGTGGGAGGAAATTATTCTTCCTAGGGATCCAAACCATCTCCACTGGTTTACTGACGGGTCAAAGATGGAACATGGTACAGGGGCTGGTGTCGCAGGACCCAACTCCAAGGTCTCGATTGCAATGGGTAAGTGGCCCTCTGTTTTCCAGACTGAAATACATGCCATTGCGACCTGCGCTAGGCTCAACCTTGAGAAAGGTCTGAAAGGCGCCAACATTAAAATCTTTTCTGACAGCCAAGCTGCCATCAAGGCACTCTCAACGTGGAAGTTTTCTTCCAAAATAGTAGTAGGGTGTTTTGACGTACTCCAGAGCCTGACCAGAAGAAACGAGGTCTCGCTATGCTGGGTCCCCGGACACTGGGGTATCGAGGGAAATGAGGCTGCAGACAGCCTCGCGAGGGAGGGGTCTGAGACGTTGTTCCAGGGCCCAGAACCCTTCTGTGGCATCTCTTGGTCCACCTCCAAGTCCTTGATAGAAGAGTGGATCAAGAAAATAAACCTAGCCTATTGGGAGTCAGTCCCAGGTCTTAGACAGGCTAAAGATCTTATAAGACCCTTTGCCTTAAGGGGCACTATTACTCTAAACAGAGCGGACCTAAGGCTGCTGGTGGGCTATCTCACTGGCCATGTAGGACTGCGGTACCACCTCCACAACCTAGGACTGTCTCAAGAGACAGAGTGCCGACTCTGCTTGGAAGGCGATGAAACTTCCACACATATTCTTTGTGAATGTCCTGCTCTGATCTGGCTTAGAAGAAGAACGTTTATCAGAGAGTTCTTGAGCCCTGCCCAAGTCCGGTCTTCATCAACTAAAGACCTTCTTGCCTTCATTCGGAAGGCCGATAGTCTGTTCCGCTAGTGGGGTACGTACACAATAGGCCTAACTTGGCCGCAGTGTTCACCATATGGGTTGCCCCCTCATTCCTTAATAAAAAAAAATAATATGTATGGTATTGGCTCCTTGGTCATGCTTTTCCGGGCTTATGGCTAAGGGGGTAATACCTCGCATAAGTGGCGCCCAACATTTTATCGCGCCATTATGCTATTACAGTGGATGACCACGTCAATAAAGGGATGCACTGTCAAAATTTCAGCCCTATAGCTCCAGCGGTTTGGGTAAACCCTATTTCACCCCCTTAGGGGAAGAATTTCGAAAAATCGCCTTATAGTGGATGTCCACGCCATTATAGGGATGCACTGTCAAAATTTCAGCCCTATAGCTATAGCGGTTTGGAAAAACCCCATTTCACCCCCTTAGGGGATGAATTTCGAAAAATCGCTTTATAGTGGATGTCCACGCCATTATAGGGATGAACTGTCAAAATTTCAGCCCTATAAATTTAGCGGTTTGGGAAAACCCATTTCACCCCCTTAGGGGATGAATTTCGAAAAATCGCTTCTTAGTGGATGTCCACGTCATTAAAGGGATACACTGTCAAAATTTCAGCCCTATAGCTCCAGCGGTTTGGGTAAACCCCATTCCCCCCCCCCTTAGGGGATGAATTTCGAAAAATCGCTTTAATAGTGGATGACCACGCCATTATAGGGATGCACTGTCAAAATTACAGCCCTATAGCTTTAGCGGTTTGGAAAAACCCCATTTCACCCCCTTAGGGGATGAATTTCGTAAAATCGCTTCTTAGTGGATGTCCACGTCATTATAGGGATGCACTGTCAAAATTTCAGCCTTATAGCTCCAGCGGTTTTGAGTTGACCCTATTTCACCCCCTTAGGGGATGAATTTCAAAAAATCGCTAGGGATGCACTGTCAAAAATTTCAGCCCTTTAGCTCTAGCGGTTTACGTTGTGCGTTGTCTGTCAGTCAGTTACTTTTTATACATTAGAAAAAAAGTAAAGAAAAAATACGGGAAGCGCCATGGCTTCTCGATGGCACAGTAGACATGAATATGTCTTATCCCTGGGATCTATTTGTTTCTTGTTCTTATTGGAAATCACCTTCTTGTTCTTATTGGAAAGAACCCCTGGGGGGGGGTCGAAAGGAAAGCACACAACAATATATATCTGGCTCGCTTCAATACATACCCTTCAACCACCTTATCCTTTTCTACAATGTAACAGAATACAAACACACGAAACGAAATCGTTCAAAATAAAAAAATTGTGCTTTTGCAAAAATTCTAAACGCACCGCGGCCGCACCACACTCAATCCGCAAACTGCGTAGTAAGAAAATTCCCTGATATCGATTCTGATTCCGCCCCGCTTCGAAAACACAAAAATATCGCGCGACGGACGACTCAAGCACACCTTTTCTAATGGGGCCCATCCACAGGCCAACTAGTTGTCCTAACTGAGTTGTGTTGTCACTGAATCGCATCGTGTGTGGGGCAGTTGGCAAACTGATTTGACAGTTGGGGTTTCAGTTGGGATAAATCTAAATCTTTTAATTTTATGGGGGCGGGGCCTAGAGTTTGGGCAACTAGTTGCACTGTGTGTATTGCAGTTTGGCAAACTACTTGGATGAATTAAGCCTGAATTCGAAGAATATATTTTTTTGCAAGTTTATTTTGCATTATTTTTACTTTAAATTATGAAAGTTCACATAATATTAAATTATTTTCATAATTTATACTTTTAGAATTTAATTTATATTTTGAAAAATATAAATATTCATATTAATAATTAAAAACAATTATAATTAATCTAAAAAATCATCTTTCTCCAATTTTTATTATTATAAAACTTAGTCGCGGGTTTTCTACAATTTCATTTAACTTTCAAATTGCCTATAAAATATCGAATTGACAGTTGAAATATCAACTCAGTTGAAGCGTTTGTGCATGGAGGCTGTATCCCCTGCGTTTGTGGCAAAACAACAACTTTTTACACAACTCAGTTTGGACAACTAGTTGGATGGGCCCCATAAGCTGTTTAAAAAATCTCACACAAAGTAAAAAATCCTGGACACTTTTTCTCACTCTTGGAACAATAGCTTCTTGTTAATGTATGTGCTCGAAACAGCCCAGTAGGACCGGTAAGCTTACAGAAGTACTGAAATCAGCACTTACTGGTAGGGGTACATCCTTTTACAGAAGCGCTTACTTTTACACACGATGTCATAGGAGGTAAGGCCTTACTTTATTACTTACCTTAGAGTACTTATAGAACTGCTCTATGTAAGGGGTATAGTAAGGCAGCAAATGGAACATTGCAAAAAGAGATATTCATGGGCGCCTATGGATATGTGATCCGGTGTCGAAACGCTTTTATTTTTTTCATCTTTTACAAATGCCTTTTTTTCAAGCCCGAGAGTGGCTTTACCTAAGCAGTCCCCCAACTAAATTCTCCACTTCTCCAAAGCTGCTTGTCCTCCGTATCGAATGAGAGCCGGGCTATTGGGTATGCTAATGTCGCATTTTATGTCGACGAATATAATTGCCCGTTTTCTTTTTTTCTATAAAATTTAAGAAAGCTCCAGGAAAGCTCCCTTGAGTCATCGGGCAGACTCTCACTTGTTTGGGTATAATTCTGGACTACACCTTACCATCTGCCTTCTCTTGTAATGGGGTCTGTAAGGGCTCATCTAGCACCAAGAAAATAAGGGGTACCCCTTACCAGATGAGAACTTATTTCAGTGCTCCATCGGTAAGGCCTTCCTAGAATTCCTACTGGGAGTCATTTTGGCAAAACGACAAATATTCATGTCAAAAGAAATGTCTTGAAAATTTTCTAACCTTAAGAAAGCTTTCGATAATATTTTCACCTAAAAGTAGGCAGAATTAAATATAAATTAAATTTGCTTCTAAAATTTATCCTAAAAGTATGCCAAACAGTAATTAGTCATGGTAACGATTTTCGTCTCCGCACATTCTTTCAAATAGACCCCAGGGATAAGACTTATTCATGTCAAAAAAATCCCCTTACAACTTATTGAACCCCATTTCACCCCCTTCAACCCTTTTTCTCCAAAAAAAGTAGCCTATGTCCGTCTCCAAGGTACAAACTATGTCTGTTGCAAATTTCATCAAAATCGGTCCAGCGGTTTAGGCGTGAAAGCGTAACATACAGACAGACAGACAGACAGACAGATAGACAGACAGACAGACAGAGTTACTTTCGCATTTATAATATTAGTAAGGATTAACAGACTAAAACTAGCCTGCCACATAATCAGGGTGGAGGACAATCGTATCCCAAAACGGCTTATAGCATCAAAAATTTCGGGAAGTAGGCCAGTAGGTAGACCCAGGAGAAGATGAATAGACTCTGTGACGGCTGACGCAGAGGCAATGCTCAACATGCTGCAAGGGACCGTCAAACTTGGAGAAATGTTCTAGAGGAAGCCAAGGCTCGATTTGGGCTGTAGCACCATTGGATGGATGGATGGTTCGCCAATGAAATTCCGGAAAATAACACGCTATCTTTCTTCAAATTAATTTGTCTACACGCTCATATTTTTTGTTTCCTGCCTTCAATTGTCTGGAAATTTCCATTGTGAATTCGTAGATTGATTGGACTTCAGTATTGTGCTATGGCAGCTAGACTTGGAATATGACCCAGGACATAGAGGAACGAGTCAACAGGTTTGAGAGGAAAGTGTAGCAGTCACTACTTGTATATGTATATGTTTTTCGTTGTAATATGTTTTATTCAAGTATCCACTCAGTTTCTGTTCTAATAATTTTAAGTACAGTGTTTTTGGTTACGTCACAATTTGGATTCTCACTACTACTATGAAATACACTTGGGGAATTTGGATTGTCATATCACGTATGTATACACTGTACACAGAATCAATTTTAAAAACATAGCCACACAAATATTGTGATATTAAAAATTATTTTGAATATTTGTGAGAGTATTAGTTAGGAGCTTATTCAAAAAAGAAGTCTCCTATAATAAATTATCTAATTAAAACCGTTATGTAATTATTTAATGTGACATAATAAAAAATATAAAAATCTTAAACTATTAAATATAATCCTTACTAATATTATAAATGCGAAAGTAACTCTGTCTGTCTGTCTGTCTGTCTGTCTGTCTGTCTGTATGTTACGCTTTCACGCCTAAACCGCTGGACCGATTTTGATGAAATTTGCAACAGACATAGTTTGTACCTTGGAGACGGACATAGGCTACTTTTTTTTGGAGAAAAAAGGTTGAAGGGGGTGAAATGGGGTTCAATAAGTTGTAAGGGGATTTTTTTTCTTTACTTTTTTTCTAATGTATACACAACGTAAACCGTAACGCACAACGTAAACCGCTAGAGCTAAAGGGCTAAAATTTTTGACAGTGCATCCCTAGCGATTTTTTGAAATTCATCCCCTAAGGGGGTGAAATAGGGTCAACTCAAAACCGCTGGAGCTATAAGGCTGAAATTTTGACAGTGCATCCCTATAATGACGTGGACATCCACTAAGAAGCGATTTTACGAAATTCATCCCCTAAGGGGTGAAATGGGGTTTTTTCCAAACCGCTAAAGCTATAGGGCTGTAATTTTGACAGTGCATCCCTATAATGGCGTGGTCATCCACTATTAAAGCGATTTTTCGAAATTCATCCCCTAAGGGAGTGAAATGGGTTTACCCAAACCGCTGGAGCTATAGGGCTGAAATTTTGACAGCGCATCCCTATAATGATGTGGACATCCACTAAAAAGCGATTTTTCGAAATTCATCCCCTAAGGGGGGGGGGGGGAATGGGGTTTACCCAAACCGCTGGAGCTATAGGGCTGAAATTTTGACAGGGTATCCCTTTAATGACGTGGACATCCACTAAGAAGCGATTTTTCGAAATTCATCCCCTAAGGGGGTGAAATGGGTTTTTCCAAACCGCTAAATTTATAGGGCTGAAATTTTGACAGTTCATCCCTATAATGGCGTGGACATCCACTATAAAGCGATTTTTCGAAATTCATCCCCTAAGGGGGTGAAATGGGGTTTACCCAAACCGCTGGAGCTATAGGGCTGAAATTTTGACAGTGCATCCCTATAATGGCGTGGACATCCACTATAAGGCGATTTTTCGGAATTCTTCCCCTAAGGGGGTGAAATAGGGTTTACCCAAACCGCTGGAGCTATAGGGCTGAAATTTTGACAGTGCATCCCTTTAATGACGTGGTCATCCACTAAGAAGCGATTTTTCGAAATTCATCCCCTAATGGGGTGAAAACCGCTGAAGCTGAAGGGCTTTAATTTTGACCGTGCATCCTTATAATGACGTGGACATCCACTTAGGTGCGATTTTTTGAAATTTATCCCCTAAGGGGGTTAAATGGGGTTAACGCAAACCGCTGGAGCTGAAGGGCTTTAATTTTGACAGTGCATCTCTATAATGACGTGGACATTCACTAAGAAGCGATTTTTCGAAATTCATCCCCTAACGCAGTGGAATGGGGTTACCACACTACTGGAGCTATAGGGCTGAAATTTAGACAGTGCATCCCTATAATGACGTGGACATCCACTAAGAGGCGATTACTCGAAATTCATCCCCTAAGGGTGTGAAATGGGGTTAACTCAAACCTCTGAAGCTGAAGGGCTGAAATTTTGACAGTGCATCCCTATTATCTCGTAGAAATGAATGACTCGAAATTCACTTTATTTAATATTCATTTGTGATTGCTTCATAATTTCCAGCACCCACGTAAATAGGCGAACAAACTTAACGAACGTTCGTCAAAACCTAAAATGTCACTTCGCTGACTTTTTTGTTTGTTTTTTATTTTTTTAAGGAAAACATTGCACATAATAAACAGTTTTTATTTAAAGGCGTTGCAAGGCACGTGGGTTTTATGCTAGTAATGAATAAATATTAAATAAACATATTAAATAAAAGAATAACAATAAAATAAAATATGTGAAGTAAAAGTTTTTATTAGCAATATATATATATATATATATATATATATATATATATATATATATATATATATATATATATATATATATACTAGCTGGGACCCGGTGCGCCTACGCTGCACCCATAAGTCAATAGTAAACAATAAAAATCATCCATTGACTTGATATTTTTCGAGATATGAATTTTACACAGATGAAATGCCTCATAGAACATGGGTCTTGCGTCGGCCGCCATAAATCGGTATATTGAGTCTACTACATTGCTTATTGTATTCTACTTATCATACCCTTTCATTTGATACCCATGTTGAGGGGATTGTGAAGAAAGTGGTAATCCGGCCTCTTTAGACGGCCGCCATGGATCTAAAGATATATTTTGTATACTACATTGCTTATTGTATTCTACTTATCATACCCTTTCATTTGATACCCATGTCGAGGTGGTTGTGAAGAAAGTGGTAATTCGGCCTCTTGAGACGGCCGCCATGGATCTAAAGATATATTTTGTATACTACATTGCTTATTGTATTCTACTTATCATACCCTTTCATTTGATACCCATGTCGAGGTGGTTGTGAAGAAAGTGGTACCCCGCCCTCTTGAGACGGCCGCCATGGATCTAAAGATATATTTTGTATACTACATTGGTTATTGTATTCTCCTTAACATACCCTTTCATTTGATACCCATGTCGAGGTGGTTGTGAAGAAAGGGGTACCCCGCCCTCTTGAGACGGCCGCCATGGATCTAAAGATATATTTTGTATACTACATTGCTTATTGTATTCTACTTATCATACCCTTTCATTTGATACCCATGTCGAGGTGGTTGTGAAGAAAGTGGTACACCGCCCTCTTGAGACGGCCGCCATGGATCATTTTAGTTTCAATAGCGTCATGGCCTACCTATTGTTTGACAGCTGCGTAAATTTGAAATTTTCATTAAATGTAATGATTCAATTTAATGACAATTTTACATTTGTCAAACAATAGGTAGGCCATGAAGCTATTGAAACTAAAATGAAGTGAAAATTCCTAAAATTACCATTTTTGTTTGGATTTTGCAGCTGTTTTTTTGGTTAAAGGTATAAAAAATAGCCTACGACCTATTCTCAGACCTACCAAATATACACAAAAAATTTCATGCAAATTGGTCAACCCGTTTCGGAGGAGTACGGTAACAAACACTGTGACACGAGATTTTTATAGATATAGATATATATATATATATATATATATATATATATATATATATATATATATATATATATAGGGTGTCCCACATAAACTTACAAAGCGGCCGGCTGTGGATAGGTCTTGGATAGATGAACAAAAAATCGTATGGGTGGGGGGGGGGAAATCGTAACGGTTTAGCCGCTAGGGCGTTTTGAAGTTTTTTTGCTAGAGTTTTACATATCACCCTGTATTTTTGTAACCGTGTAACCGTGTTTCATGATTATGGTACCAGTGTACGCACCTATCTACGACGGTAAAAATAATGGTCCTATCTTATAAACTTTTGGAGTTATGAGTCACCAAAGTCAAAATTTTGTATTTTTTTCACTAAAATTTCAACTAAAACCACCTTTTTCTCCAAAAAATACGTGATAAACCTAAACTTTTTTTTCCAAAATTAAAAAGTTTGGACAATTTCCTAAAAATAATGTATTACAAGTTTTATTCTAGGGCCTTTACTTTAGAAGTTATAAGCAATTTTAAAATTACCGCCTAGTATTAGCATCGCATTGATGTCCTCTGGCAAACAAAACATTCAAGATATTCTAATTTTAGCAGATAAAATTTTCGAATGTTCCAGATTTCAGTATACTTCATCCATCAATGATTGTTCTTCAAATCCTTTTGTAAACCAAAAATGTATTAATATAAATAACATTGATTATGCTAAGAAGGTTAATGATTTAGAAAATAAAATCGAAAATTTAACAGATTTAATTAAGAAACTTACATTTAATAGGAATAATGAGTTTCATCATAGGTCAAGGTCTAGAAGTAGAAGCCGTGATAGATCTAAATACAATAATAATAATAATAAACCATTTTGTTGGTTTCATTTTAAATTCGGCGACAAAGCTAAAAGATGTATTAAACCTTGTAACTATAATAATCAAAAAAACTAAATATCCCTTCAGCGTGTTTTAAAAATAATACTCCAAAAAAATCTAATAGACTTTTTATTTACGATAAAGAAAACAAACTTAAATTTTTAATTGATACAGGAGCTGAATTATCAGTAATACCGAATTCATATTGTGGCAAATGTAAGAGAAATCCAAATTTAATTCTTACGGCAGCTAACGGATCAATTATCCATACTTACGGAACAAAACTTCTTAAGATAGACTTTGGATTAAGACGAGATTTAACTTTTCCGTTCATTATAGCAAGCGTCGACAAACCTATTATTGGCGCAGATTTTCTTTCTGGATTCAATTTGTTGGTTGATCTTAAAAATAAGAGAATAATAGATGGTAACACCGAGTTAACAGTTAATGGAATCATGATTAAAACAGATTCTCCTTCACCCAGGCATTGTTCCTTTGATAGTGAATATGGTAATGTTTTATCTAGATTTCCCTCACTAACTCAACCTCCACGCAATGATTTACCTGTACGACATAATATAGTGCATACTATTACCACTAAAGGTCAACTACCATTTTCAAGACCTAGAAGACTCGACACTAATAAATTTAAAATCGCTAAATTAGAATTCGAGCACATGGTAAAATTAGGCTTATGCAGAACATCTTCATCATCAGTCTCATCAGCACTACACATGGTTCCAAAGAAAGATTCCACTGATTGGCGACCATGCGGAGATTACCGGAGACTAAACTCAATAACAATTCCAGACAGATACCCGATTCCTCACATTCAAAATTTTACGTTAAATTTGAATGGTTGTACCATATTTTCGAAGATTGATTTAGTGAGAGCTTACCATCACATACCTATGGCAGAGGAAGATATCTATAAGACAGCGATAACTACACCTTTCGGTTTATTCGAATTTACTCGAATGCCCTTTGGACTTAGAAATGCTGCTCAAACTTTCCAACGATTTATGGATAGAATTTTAACTGGTTTGGAATTCGTTTTTGTCTACATTGATGATATATTGGTTGCAAGCAAAAATAAGGAGAAACACAAGAAACACCTAGAGCAGGTTTTCGGCCGTTTAGAAGAATACGGAATAAATATTAACCCAGGGAAATGTCTTTTTGGTGTACATGAAATTGAATTTTTAAGTCACAAAATTACGAAGGACGGGATTCTTCCTTCTGAAAATAGAATTAAATTCATCCAGAATTTCCCTTCACCTACTTCAATTAAGCAGATTCAACAATTCATAGGAATGGTAAATTACTTTCACAGATTTTCCACGACTAGCAGAGTTGTTAAGCCCCATTCATATACATTTAGTTAGGGAGCTTAAAAAACCTAAGAGTTTAAAAAATTTTGACTGGACGGAAGAATGCGAAGACGCGTTCGTCAAAGTGAAGAAGGCTTTTATTTCGGCAACGTTATTAGTGCATCCAGCGGAGAATCCTACGACGGTTGACGGTTGATGCATCAAATATTGCGATTGGAGCAATGTTGGAACAAATTAACAACAATGAAAGCGAACCTTTAGCGTTTTATTCCAGAAAATTAAACAATGCCGAAATTAAGTATTCTACATTTGATAGAGAGGTTTTGGCAATGTACTCAAGTATTAAACACTTTAGACATTTTTTGGAAGGTCGTGAATTTACAGCATTCACGGATCACAAACCTTTAACATCCGCAATTTGGACCAAAGCGGAGAGAAGTCCAAGACAAGCAAGACAATTAGACTATGTTACCCAATTCACCTCCGATATAAGATACATCAAGGGAGAATCAAATGTAGTAGCTGATACTTTATCACGGGTAACCGTAGAAAATAGCAATTGTGACGCGGTTAGCGAAAAACAAATAGATTTAAGCATTATCGCAGAAGCACAAAAGGATGATACAGAGTTAAAACAGTTGATTGAAAACCCAAATAAAAGTTCGAAATTCATTTTAGTGGAAACAGATGTACCTTTCTTAGAAAGTAAAATCTGGTTAGAGTGTTCCACTAGTAGAGATCGTCCATTCGTACCAGAGATATTACGAAGAAGCATATTTGACAAAATCCATAACTTATCACATCCAGGAATACGAGGTACAAGGAAATTAATTACAAGAAGATATTTTTGGCCTAGGATGAATACTGATATTAATTTATGGGCGAAGTCATGTATAACGTGTCAAAAAGCGAAAATTCACAGACATACAAAATCTCCGATACAAAAATTCCAGATACCTATGGGAAGGTTTGAACACATCCATGTAGATTTGGTAGGCCCATTGCATCCGGTGGAAGGATTCGTATACTTGTTAACCGTAGTGGATCGATTCACCAGGTGGCCGGAAGTATACCCACTAAAGAGTATCACAGCCAGCATAGTAGTCAAGACATTGTATGAGCAATATTTTCCGAGATTTGGGATTCCATTGACAGTTACTACGGACCAAGGAGGTCAATTTGAAGGAAAACTTTTTGAGGAATTTTCAAAATTATTAGGAACCCATAGGATTCGAACAACAGCGTATCACCCACAATCAAACGGAATGGTGGAAAGGCTACACAAACAGTTAAAAGCATCTCTTAGAGCTAAAATGTCTAATCCGAATTGGTTGTTGCACATCCCAGCTATATTACTAGGTTTAAGAACAACAGTTAAGAAGGATCTTAATTGTAGTCCGGCTGAATTAGTTTATGGTCAAACACTACGTATCCCCGGAGAATTCTTTGTGAGGGACCCACATCAAGTATCAGATCCAACAGACCTAGTAGAACAATTACGAGATCACATGAGGAACATCGTTCCAACAGATTCTCGGGATCAAAGAAGAAATTTCTATGTTCCAAAAGACTTAGAAGATTGCGAATTCGTTTTTTTGAGGACAGATAGAGGTAGGGGATCCTTGCAGGATCCTTATGAAGGTCCTTTTAAAGTTATTAAGAGAAATAAAAAAGTTTTCAAGATTGACGTCAGCGGAAAAATAATGGTAGTATCAATTGATAGATTAAAACCCGCCTTTATTGAAAGAAAGGAAGACACTGAAAAACCAGTAACTAGAAGTTCAAAGAAAAAAGTTTCATTTCGGTTATAAAATTTAAAATTTTTTTTTTTCGTTTTATTTGAGTAATTAAATATTAAAATAAAGTATGATAGTACATTCATGGACGCTCGCGCTGAAGGAAGAGTTATGTAGCAGTCGCTACTTGTATATACGTTTTTCGTTGTAATAAGTTTTATTCAAGTATCCACTCAGTTTCTGTTCTAATAATTTTAAGTATCTATATAAATTCCTCTAAACGGAGTTCGAATACATCATGCTTCTTTTCACTACCTTTTTTCTCTTTATTTTCAGCTGTTTTTATGCTAGCCGTTGGATGTGTATAATTGCCTATTGTATTCTTCAAAGCAGGGTGTTTTCTATTCTTCCTAGGAACTTGGCCAAATACATCATCAACAAAATCTTCAATTGTTTCATAGTTCTTAAATTTTAAAACAACGTTTTCTGAAGTTTTTTTCCTTGATATATGTGCAATATGTATTCGTCTGGCTCCTGCTTATACTTTATTTCAGGGATAACTTCATTAAAGTGGTCATCTTCTAAGCGCTTCCACATTTTCGATTTAACATCATTCAAGTACATACATGGTATACCATGAAGGTGTAACTGCATTATAAAATGTTAATAAAAATGCTGAAAGGTTTATTTGTCCAGGTCTGTAACTAACTTGTTCAAGATTTTCTGGTGTCCATTCAAGTTTTACATTTTCATTTATTTTGATGCTAAGTATTTTAAAATAATTTTGATGCTGCTTTCTAGTTTCCTTTAACTGGTCATATTCACGCCTCACTCGTTTACGTACATTTCCCTCATTGTTGGAGATTGCACGTTTTGTTATTTCAAAATTTGGTAATGCAATTTCAGTTATTCCAACAAGCCAGTTCCCATGAAATTTGTACAAGTGCATTTGTAAAAGCCGATAGCGTATTTCCGGATAAAATTGCATAGAGTTATTACTTAAAAGACATACGTAAAAATCATTTTCTTTTATTTCCACTGACATTGTTTACAGTCTTTCCCAAGCAATGTCCGACGTACTTGTAGTTCTATCCTTTTTAGTCTTCAGACGCTCACTCTGTCTAACACCTAGCTTAAGTTAAGGAAATGAAAGCATATATTGACCAGATTCTAGCTGAGAGGGTATTAATAGAGACTGTTTCTGGACTGCTTTTTGTCTTTCACTTTGTTCTAATTCTTCTATATGTTCGCTAGCTTCATCGGCAGTCATATTCGTAGGTACAGTATACTGCTTTACACCATCCTCAGCTGTGATTATTTTATAATCCTTTTCACGTGCATTAGGTGCAGATGTTGTTCTTAGTAATTTTGGTGGTGGCCTTAGAGTTTTTGCTATTCCGCTAGCTGATAATCGTCTTTTGGCGGCTGGTGATAAAGATCTTCTTGGCGGGGTTATGTTATGTGCTTCTGCAAAGACTTCTTCATCGTTAGGAAGTCCTTTGCTGGTAGTGGTGAAGTCTGTGTTAACACATCATCTTTAAAAATAATTTTCGTTTGTGTGGTGCTATCTCTTAAACTTTTTTGACATTATGTTCATGTGGCAAGTAAAAATTTGTTTCTTTGTCAAGCGTTCGTTTGGATTTCCGATTGTGATTTAAAAATGAAATTAGTTGGTTTCGATAGCTATACCATTTTTTGGAATCATTCATGTCTTTATTCTGTAGTATTTTATTCATTGCTCTATCAAAAATGGAATGATTTGCAGTCATTTCAATTTCATCTTTAAGCCTGTTGTAAACCTCTGGCGACAGAAGTAGCATCTTGTTAAGTCCATTATATCTATGCATATTTTTCAATTAATGAGCCGATAACTCCTGATAGTACACTTCCTAATAAAACTGAGTAAAAACCTCCTCGTTGCACTAGTATTGTACGCTGTTTAGAAACAGATCTCTTTGCGCAAATCAATTTACGCATGTCCTTTTCATAACTACATACATAGTGAGTTGTAGATATTTCCATGCGGCATGTGGTTACCTTTTAAGGTGTTGAGTGTAATTTCACAAAGAGTTTTTATAACCTCAGGGTCAGTTTTTATAACCTCAGTCTTACCATTTAAAGAGTTTTGCGGGCAAAAACAGGTTACAAAGTGTTTATTAAATATATCAGTACGAAATCTTAAGACGTCGTTAATGTCCTGAGTTAAATCAATTAGCAAATACCCGTAAGGCATTTGAGTTATCTCTTTATATATTCTCACAAGTTCTAAACTATTTTCTGGGTAAATTTGTCGGGCCAGATGTGCAAATTGACTTTTATCCCGGGGGTTTTTAAATACAACAAGATATTTACAATTGAGCGATATATCACGACTGAATTTTCCTTGATGGAATACGTTTTGTGTCACAAGAATTACTGAAAAATTACGATGATGAGACCCCTTGAATAGTTCACAAACTTCTTTACTATAAGCATTTAACATCATGTCATCTATAACAATCAACGTTGGTTCGTTTACGTGATTTACAAACTCCTCCGGTATAGCATTTAAATATTCGATGTTTTGAAGTTTTATATCCGTTGGCAGTGCACCGTGTTCTACATTACACCATATAATTTATCTAATCTGCGGTTCTATAAATGCTTGATTAGTATTAAGAAGATTTTTTATAAATGTTGTTTTCCCTCATCCAGAAGGCCCCGCAACCATCATTGTAAATGGGTGATTAAACTTGATCATTCTTCTTTTGTATATAAACTGGTTATTCAACCGCAGGTATTTATACATTCCGTACAATGAGCAGAACGCAGATAATCAGTGAACTGAACAAACCAGTGCGAAAAAAATTTAAACTTCGACATGTCACTACCAAAGGTATAGATGATTTATGGCAGGCAGACGTGGTCGAAATGGGTTCTTATTCATCAGAAAATCATTGCAGTCGATTTTTAATACAGGACACATTCCAAAAAATTTACAAACCGATGACGGAAAAGAGTTTTGACGTGACAACTTCTTATAAATCGGTTATACCGGAGCGCGCGGACGGAGAATGTCCCGAAACGGTCAAAGTCTAGAAATGTAACGGTCGGCGGTAAAACCGAAGATGAAATAAAAATCCCTTAACTTAATCTCGACCATTCTCTACGGCTATTATCCGTTCGAATAAAAATCTAAACAACCCCCTTGTATTTCCGCGCAATATCCATTCAAAAAAAAATATAAAAATCCAAAAGAAAAATTCTCGTTCTTACTCAGCCAAAAGAAAATCTTCTCGCATCGAAAATTTCGGATGAAAACTTTTGCCTAAATTGCGCACGCCTATGTCCTAATAATTAGCCCGTGGTTAAATCTCCCACCCACACATAGACATCGCTCCAGAAAATTCTTTCGGGTAGCGGCGCAGCCAATCCAGGCCCTTTGCGCAAGAATAATCGCATGACGCCGAGGCACACATAAAAATAATATATGTAGCCTGCATGTATGGATAGGGACTAGGGTTGCCAATTTTTTGTGTAGCCCGACGAGGACACTTCGATAAAAGTAAAAAAAAAACAGTTAAAAAAAGAAAAACTACACAAAAGCCAATCGCTATTAAATTTTGTAGCTCTCTTAGGTTTCTTTGGTGGCGTGTTTTCCATTTTCTAAGGAGATTGCTACAAATATAAATTAAAATTGTTTTGAAGTTCATTATATCATGCTCGTTAAAAGTCCTTCTCGTTAAAGGTCAAATTCGCGTTTACATTTTTGTACAACTGGTAACTGAAAAATGAATCTACTTTTTTTTCAGTAAGAAGTTCTGTAGTTCTCTGTTTTAAATATGGACTAGATGAATTAGATGAATGCTTTTTGAAGGATTAGAAGGAGAACAATTATTTACAGCGCTATTTATCTTTGTAACATTTGAATTTTAATTTAATTTTGTTAAAGAAATTGAAATTTCACAAATATTATAAATGAAGTCACGAGGATTTTCAAAGCGCGACGAGGACTGAGGACTGAAAACTCATTAAAAGAGGACAATCCTCGTCAAACGAGGATGTTTGGCAACCCTAATAGGGACTCATAGACAAATATTCAATGATGCGAGCGCAGGAATTCCTTCTAGCGCTATCACCCCGCCCCCAAAAAAGCCACGCTAACCTTATAAGGAGACGAACGGATGGAAATTTCCATGAAGCGTCTCGCAAAAGTGGCTAAGATTTTTCGATTAGGGAAACGAGCAGTAGTCAGTGAGTCGGCAGGAGACATTGAAACCTAAAGGTCGCATCCCTTATATGATTTAGTTTCTCGATGGTGAAAATGCGAAGTACCGTGTCGAGACCGTAAAGCGTGGTGTCATTAAATTTTTTGTTTGGTAAACGATTCTATTTGTTTTTTTTTTTAAATTGACTAAAATCGGACAACAGTATGTATATAAAATTTTTTTTTGCCTGTTGCGTTTTGCAGTAAAAAATGCATTGGAATGCAAAGTGATATAATGAGAAAACACGGTCATTTTTTCTTTTTGACAAAATTTTGCTTTCTGTTGCTTGCATAAGTGGTGTATTGGAATGCACAGTGATATTGCGGGAAAACACGGTCATGTTTTTACGAAATCTTACGTTTCGATCATCTGTGTTGTTTGGATAATTAAGGTATTGAAGTACCAGGATCCCCGGATTCCGAAATATTTCATAAGTGGCTGAAGCAGTGAGTAATCTGTTTTTTTTTTTCTAAAATTTTGCTATTACCACAAAAAACAATGAAGAGGAATGAAAGGAAGGTGCACTAAATCTAAGTCTTTATATATGTATATATAGATATGTATATGTATCTATTATTTTTATTATTAACGTCTTAATATTTGACTATGATAGATTCTATTTTTTTGTATATATATACTTCTAACAGAAAAGAAAAGAGGTTCCCATGGCGGAAAATATAAAAAAAAAACAAAAAAACAAAACAAATAAAGTTTATTTAGTATTAATTGACTAATGATTAATATACGAACTCTGTTTTTGTTTTGTAAAACATATGTAAATAAGGTTGAAAAAGTGAGAAATACAGAAAAGTAAAAATTTTTTTATAAACTGTAATCCTAAAAGAAAAGAAAAAGGAGGATTTTATATATAATCAGGACGATGAAAGGATGGTAAAGAAACAAAAAAAGGAACTACCTATGTGTACTGATATACCAGGGCGTGCGAAATCCGATAACTGTTAATATTATCATAGTGTACTAGTTATTAGTTTTTGAAAAGAAACTCATTTTTTTGTATTTAACTTTTATTCCTGATTTTTGTTATGGCACATATGAGTATCTAGTATTATTGCGTTTTATTGTTATGAATACACATATATTGTTACGTTGTTTCACATGTTAATAGGAAAAGACCGTGGGCCCCTGAAAAAAGAAAAAAAGGAAAAATCAAAAGTAGGATAATTTTGAATCTAACTTTCCAAGAAATTTATTTTACAAAAAAAGATATATAAAAGAAAAATCAAGTAATAATAATATATTATAAATAAGAACAAAAATTTCTAAGAGCACACCCAACAAAAACAAAAAAAAAAGAGTAAAAGGAAGAAGCTGAGAAAAGAATTGAAATAACCAATTAGTTATTAAATAAAAAAAATGTGAACGTTGCCATTGTACAAATGTCTTTTTTCTTTCTTTCTTCTTCACTCAGAGAAATCTATAGGATTTAGACAAATGACAAAGTGGTAAGTTTTTTTTGATTGCTCCTGTGCCATGTTTCTTCTTCTTTTGGCGCGTGCCAAGCGGTTGTTTGTTCTCAGCACCATGTAAGATGGCGTAGGGGGACCGGAGCATGGGACTGGTGGGAGGCTGTGTGCCTGCCCATGCGATGTAAGTACTTGTTTTAAATGGTTTTTATTTTCAGGTTTCATATCTGTTCGCGACCGCCCGCGTGACTGTGCCCTATAGACTCTTTTCCCTCTCGATAGCCCTGGACGGGTCCCTACGTCGCCCCTTTGTTTTTCGGTGGTTTTTTTATTCTCGGCACGAAATTTTGTTTTTTTTAACTGTCTTGTCCGTCAGCCTATATGCACTACGAACCCCCCCCCCCCCCATCCGTCGAGTTAGTTTGAGTACCGCAAGCGTGCCGACAGCCCCCGTGTATAGTAGGCTATTGAATTTCACGGCGATACCTTTTCCAGATCGATCGTCCAGCCATCCCTATCGTCATGAATACCCCTGTCCCATATATTTTTTTGTAATTTGTTTATATGGCCCTGTGTGGCGGTATCCTTCCTCTCTGGTTCTTCGTGCTACCACTGGAGTACACACTTCTCCCCGACAGTTACAAAAATGGCGCCCAACGAATGGCAACTCAGTTTGTCAGTTTTATTAACGGCGCCCATTTTTTTTACAAAAATGGCGCCCAACGTAGGTTAGTTCCTTCTAGTCTATGTTCTTAACTCGGTTGTCTGTTCGTCACTTGGTGACTTTAACTTTTATCGGCAACTTTGCTTTTCTTCTTCCGTTTTGGAAGGTTTCTCCCTCCGAGTTAGGCTTTTCTTTTAATTAATATTCTTCAATGTAAGACCGATTTATTTAGTTTTTTTGTGGCATTGGCCATCGAGAGAGACCGATAGTGGACTTCCTTCATTATTTATCTCCACTCTCAATCCAAGTCCTTCCGGTTATATGGATACGGGTTTTGGTACGTGCCGCGGTATCATCTTCCTTACAGCTTATGTTTCTGGTATTAGCCTTACGGCCTATAAACTTTTTGTATTTCTTTTGAATGTTTATGGTTCAACAACCTTTCTTTTCTGCGGCAGCTTCCAATTTGTTTACCTTGCTCTTTTATGTGAGTTTGTCTGGTCCTAGTACCAAGCGCTTCGCTTGCTAGTGCGACAAGTCTAGTGAGCCAATCAGTGAGGGGCCTTCTGCTTGTCTGGCTTCATGTGGCTTATGTTCACATGGCTTGCTCGTAGTTATCACCGGCTGGTTGTCTTTTCCATGAACGAAGCAATATCGCTCAGTTTTCTTTGTTTATCTTTTCCTGCTTAGTATGGCCAAGTTAATGGGGAGGCGATTGGTTTGCATTGATCCTGGTAACAGGCAGTGTACTGCCTGCCAGCGCGGTAAGTCGGTCGTCCTTCCATTAATGCGGTCCCGTATGTATCCTCTGGTTGAACAGCCTTCCGGAATTTCAGTCGTGACGTCGTCGTTACTGATCCGTCGTGGCTGCCAATCAGGGATCATTAGCATTCAATGGAAGCTTCTAAACTCTCTTCTTATCTTCGTCCCAGTCGTGCGAGTTGCTGCGAGCGGGGTGAGATGCTGAAAATGTAGAGTCGGTCGAGGGGAATGATGCTTGCCACTCTTCTCGGTTGACTCAAAGCTGGTAAGTGCTGAAGGTTGAGAGGTGTGCATGTCCTCTCCGCGGGGAACCATGCTCCTGTGTGTCTACTTAGGTGAATAGCCCTAAGAAGGCATCTCACCGGCTTCACCGGTCAACTGATAGGGTACCTTTAATCCGCTTAGCTTGCTAGATAGCTTCTCTGGCGGTGGTACACCTCCTTGTTTTTCCTTGGTCATCTTGAGTCAAGGTTTCATGTCTGCAGTGGTTGCTAGACCAAAGTGAGTAGCCCTAAGAAGGCATCTCGCCGGCTTCACCGGTCAACTGACAGGGTGCCATTAAGCCGCTTAGTTGCTCCCCGCGGTGGCACATCTCCTTGTTTTTCCTTGGTTGTCTGGGGCCAGGGCTTGATAGGATTTTACGTTTATTTGATTTGGGGCTGCCAGACCAGTTCCCCCCCTGAGGCTCGGCCTCCACTTAGGTTAGAGAAAGACTGGCGAAGGTGCTTGCTGCAGTGCCTTAGCCTTTAATTATTTCCATGTCTTCACTTTTTACATTCGTTCTTCTTGAACATTTCAATTTATAGATCTTTTACTAGCAGCAGTCTCTGCTTTTGATTTGTTCCCGTCTGGTTGGCCCGCTGTCTGGCTAACAAGCGTAGCGCTTGGCACTGCGCGAGTCAATCCGGACCATGGAACCTCCTCTTTGTTTTTTTCCACTTATAGTATGTTCGGCTGGACGCCTTGCCATCGAGTCTGATCTTGTCTTATTTTCAGATGTATATCGTCTGACCTTGCGACAGGCTTGGTGTCAAGGTTAAGTGTAGTGTGTTTTCGGTGGGGTCTGGTTGCAAGTGGCTGATGTTCACTTGGCCAGATCGTTGGTTGCCTGGTGGCGTTTGTGTTTGTCCCTAAGTTCCAACCGATCCCGTTTAGTCGTAGTCCTTCTGTCGTTTCGCCTGCCTGGTCTTGGCAGTGTTGCTGACCCGCAGTGGAGCGGCAGACTGGCTGCCAATATTTAACAGAGACTAATTCCTACTATTCATGACTTCCTTTTTTATATCGCTTAACAAGAAATTCTCTTCTCTGGGTGGACCATTCATGCCTCATGTCATTTTGTAATTGATTATTCGTATTTTTTGCAGTGTTGCATCACTCTTTACCTTTATGAATTATATTCTACTTTCATTTATATCTTTAAAATAAACAAGACAAAAAAAACTGAATTTTTATTTTGTATCAAATCTCCGTGCGTGTATTAGGATGCTCATTCGTTTATCACGAAGTTACTTTACATTTCCCTTATGTTTTTGATCGAGTGTTTGTCTAGTCATTTAATTTACCATCACATTGGATGAGATTCCTTTTTGCTTTAAATTGAAGTGAATATTTTTATTTTACCAACTGGTTATCTAGAATTTTTTTATGTTACTCCTCTTTCACTCTTGTGTTTTCTTTCGGTTCACTCATCTCCATCTACAGATACAAATTTGTTCGTTGCCTACCTCTTATTCCACCTTACTTTCTTCCATTGAATAGTAGTCACTACCCTTGTAACTAAGGGTTCGCCCTCATAGTTGTCATCAACTCCTTTGTACAGCTTCTTCTCTTTCCTTTTTTATTGTAACCTAATCTCGTTCATTCTCCTTCACAGGACTCCCTTTAACTTAAGTGAATGAATCCAAGTCACTTCAACCATTTATCTATTGTTCATTATCTTCCTTTTTTTCTTAAATAATATATACCCATGAAGATTTGTTCCGTACTTGTCCTTTTATTTCTTTTCTCATTCAGAATTACCCGATCATTGAATTTTAGCCTTGATTATTGCTACTGTTTTCTCCTTCATGTTTTCCATCAATTCTTTTTCTAGTCACCTCTAGTTTTCCTTGTTCTCATTGTGATTTTTGTTTGCTCAATCATTCCCCTTCACGGGACACTTCCTTTAACTTAATTAATAGTATCAATTCACTCCAACCTTTTTATTTAGCCCATGAGCTTCGTCACGTTCCTTAATTCGGTACTTCAGGATCTCAGACAGTGAGATGTTCGGAAGCCTAACCCAAGTCGCCCTAATAAGGCATCTCGCCGGCTTCACCGGCCAACTGACAGGGTGCCTTAATCCGCTTAGGCTGCTATATAGCTTCCCTGGCGGTGGTACACCTCTTTGTTTTTCCATGGTTGTCTGGGGCCAAGGTTTGAGTCTGTGTTTGATTTGGAGCTGCCAGACCAGTTCCCTGAGGCACGGTCCCCTCATTTTCTTTTTAAACCCTGGGTCAGAGAAGATCTCCGCAGGCGAAGGTGCCGGCTGCAGTACCTTAGCCCTTAACTACTTCACACCTCTAGAGTTAACCCTTCTAGCACAGAAGGCGCACTTTTCAGCTAAGCATGAGTTTCAGACTCCTGAATAAACCCCCTTTGTGTGACGCTTACCCCGCCCGGAACCACCGCGAGGCATTACTTCGGGTGGGCGTCACCACCATGACCCTTTAGGTGTCCCTCTGGTGTTTACCCATAGGGGTTGCTACTGCTCTCGGCATTTCTTCGCCTTTCTCTGTTTCTTGTGGCTTCTTCTTGCCTTAACTTTCTGTGAATGGCCTTCAGGGTTTCTTCCACTTTCTTCCACATTTCCTCGGATCTCATCATATGCTCTACGATGTTTTTCGGCGTTAGTGGCGCCTGGGCCGTTTCTTCTAATTTCGCCCTTTCCTCGGCGTATCTCGAGCAGGCAAAGAAGACGTGCTCTGCGTCTTCTTCCGTCGCTGGGCATACCGGACACAACGGTGAATCAAGCGGTGGAGGTATTTCCTATACCCCCCATGTCCGCTCAGGAACTGCGTGAGGTCGTAGCTTACTTCCCCACGCTCCCTCGAAACCCATATTTCCACGTTAGGGATAAGTCTGTGGGTACAACGACCCTTAACAGACTCGTTCCATTTCCCCTGCCATTCCCTTAAGGACTCACAGCGCGCAATCTGCCGCCGTACCCTTCTTGGCTGTCCCCTACCATATTCTGGGTCATAGAGACGCATGCCCTCCCTTGCCAGAATATCTACAGGAATCATCCCCGCTATCACGCACGCCGCATCGTCGGACGTGGTCCTGTACGCGCAGCAAGCGCGGAGTGCACTTAACCTATATGCGGCCCTCCATTTCCTGCAATTTGCAGTCCTGTTTAACGCTGCTGCCCACACTGGCGCTGGGTATAACAGGACTGAGCTGACCACCCTCCCCAAGAGGAGGCGGCGACTCGGTCTAGGGCCCCCAACATTGGGCAGCATTCTTGCGAGTGCTGCACAAATCGCAGAAGCTTTGTCTGCCGTGCCCTCCAAGTGCGCTTTGAAATTTAGCCTCCGATCGATCATCACTCCCAGGTACCTTAGAGCGGGCTGTGAGTGGATGATCTGTTCCCTTACCTTGATCCTCACGGATACTGGCTTTCACCGTTTGCTGATCACCACTGCTTCAGTTTTGTGCTCAGCAAGCTTCAACCCAGCGCGTTCTAACCACGCTTTTATTTCCCAGGTCGCTTCGTTCGCATACAGTTCGATGTCATCTGGGTGTTTTCCTTCGACAACTACCCCGATATCATCTGCGAACCCGATCGCCACTGCTTCTTTTGGAAGACGAAGCCCCAACACATCATTGTACATTGCGATCCATAGGTGTTTAATGCAAATACCTGAAATATGATAAGTAGGTATGTTTTGAAATAAAACCGCTGACGTGGCAGTTAACATTCAGATTTTATTTAGTTATGCTTTTAAATTATTACACACTGCACGAACTTAGCTAATATTTATTATTAAAAATAATTTTCACAAGTACGCTTAATATTTTAACTTAAAAAAATGATGTGTCCCTCGTCGAATACCTGAAAGGATGCAAGCATATAATGTCAACGATTACCAGGATATGGCATGTATCGACACTTATTACTTGCAATAAAAATTTTATTAAATTGAAATTCCAACACCAAGCATATAATTACCCTATTACCAGTTTTTGGCATATAGACGGATACTATTTGTTTAATACGAGAAGTTCTTTTACTTCCCGGTGGACTGATTGTCCAAAGTTTCCTTTTTAAATTATCAAGGTGTTACACATTGACAAAGTTATTTAAAAATGTTGACAAAGTGATTCACCTTGACAACGATTGCTTTGTTGATTTGATTTGTAATGTTTGTGCTTGAGCGAAACACCCAAACACAGGACAATTAGAAATTAAACGCTTGAAGTCTTATTAATAACTGTGTCTATTTAATTATCCATTAATTTCTTTTATATGTATACACAAAACTGCTTACTTTGCTAAAAGAATGTTCTATGCATTTTGTGCAACATTAGAATTTCTGAGCATCTGCCGATTCACTATGGAAATTCGCGTTATCTAGCTGTATTTTCTCATGGCCGGACGGATCAGATTACGTCTGGCTTGATGTTTTATCAGAAATTCTAATGTTGCTGGTCAACATGCTTACATGCCGAAAAATGAAAATTTAAAGATAATAAATGTTTTTACTTTTGAATGGGAAAAATTATGTGACAAAAAAAGTTTTTTTTTGTTTTTTGGGTTATTAAATTTGTACTGTATGAAAATTTATGTGATATATTAAATTGATTTTTATGATATACTAAATTTGTACTATGAGTACAAACATACTGCCCGCCTTGAACGATGTTCAATTATACAACAACGGTAAAGTCTAATCCTTCGCTTACTCCAACATGCGTCCAGGGTTTAGGTTGAGGCCGCTTAGGTCGTCTGCATCTGATGTACCCATATCGCACCAAAATTCCTATTATTAAGACTGCTACTAATGTAATGCTGAGGTAGCTGGTGATGCTGTGGTGATTATTGTGGGCTTCGATTTTCTTAGGCAGCTCTAGATTTTGTTGCGCAAGCTGCTGCTGTATTTCATCAAGAGTTTCTTGTTGTACCTTGAAGATGGCATCAGAATTCCTTTCCTGTGGTACTTTCGGCTTAGTACTAGAACATCAGATATGACCTGTCGCAGTGCTGTTGAAGTTAATGTGGTGCCCTTGAACAGTCGCCAACTTCTGCTTCAGAATACATTCTGGTTCCAATTTTAGTTGACCGATTCCTTCGAGCGTGTTGGTGGATGGCTCCCCATTGCACACGATATTGGTTACTGTTGGTTCCTTCATAACAAATATCCATTCATTGGGATGATCAAGTTGAATCCAAATTGGTTGTTGGTGTAGTATTTCTACTGGGCATTGTGAGAACGTGGGCATCTCGTTAAGGAGATACACTTCACACATGCCTATTTCAGCACCTCGATGGTAGAGTGGCTGTTGAAGTCGGCATATGCGTCTGTTGCTCATAGCTAAGCAAAGATTTAGCTCGACTTCTGTCATTGGACAGTACATGTCTCTAAGTGTGTTAATGGCAAGGTACCTTGAAGTTGTCCGAATAGCCACAAAGGTGTTATTTACTAATGTGGGGATTGGGGTTATCTTAAATAAGTCGAAATCATCAGCATTTAGTAACGGTATTTTGAGATGAAAAATGACGTATTTGTCAGTCTTGCAACCAGCTATTGTGATGAGATGGTATAAGCTGCTCATGCTATGGCCATCGGTCGGAAGGCTGTATAATGGTGGCAAGTGGCTTCGAATGGTCATAAGCTCCTCCTTCAGTTGGCGAGGTGATATGATCTGAGGGCTCAGTCTTCCATGATGCGTGTCTGTCAAAATGTCCAGGATCAACGAATGGACATGACGCAAATTCGTTGTAAGTAGCGTCATTTGTATAGCAAGTGACGTCACTAAGTTTTGCATTTTTAATGCATAGGTCTCTCCTGTGTCGGGATGGACGGTATTGAGGAGTTGCTGATATTGGTTTTCCAAGTTCTTGTATCTTGCCTCTGTTGTTGACTGGTCCTTTCGTATGACGTTAATTGTCGAATCTATAATGGATGTTTGATTCTTCACTAGTGCCAGTAGATGCTCCTCATTAGTTCGAATATTGTCGATGGTTTCTGACATTTTTACAGCATAGTCGTTGTCCAATACTCCAAATAATGCATTTGCCATATTTCCGACAAAGTTCACCGCTCCTCGTTTCATTCTACTTGGCGTACGCTGTAGACTGAGCAATTCATCACTTGCTTCAAATTCTTCCTGAATGTGTTGAAATTCCCCTATGATTTGTTCACATGTTGGCTTTTGATTAATTTCTTTGCAAAGTTGGTGAAACGTTGAAAGCCCCTTGAGGAAAATTTCGTACTGTGACTGTAACGGTTGCAGATCAAAGTATACGATGATGTCCCATTGTCTTGATGTGGAAAACCCATATTTTTGCGGTTAAGGATAATATGCTACTGCTAGATCCAGGTAAGCTTTCTGTTTTCATTATATCCTTATGATCAGTTGGCTTTGCATTGACCTCGGGAATATCTAAATGCAGCAGCGTGTTATGCTTTTTGGTACATCTGGTGCAAGCTCGTAATTTGCAATCGGTCCAATGGTGACCGTTCCTGAGACAATTCACGCACAATTTATTTTTTTGCACTAAGCGTAATCTCTCACTGGGGGTTTTTTGCAGGAACTGTTTGCACTGTTACAGCTGATGGTTTTGTTTGCATAAAATGCATCGGGTTATTGTAGATGCAAGTGACGAGAATGTCTTTGATGGTTTCTTGTGCTGTTCTGGTTTCACATTCTCTTTTCCGCCTAAGGCCTCCAACGCCTGGAAACGTTTTTCAAGGAATGCTAAGAAGTCCTTCAAAGATGCTAACTCCTTTGGATTTGCAAGGGACTGCTCATGCATTGCATGAGTGTTCTTGTCTAACTTTCGCTGCAGGATGTGAAGCAGTAATGGGTCCCAGTTTTCAGTTGAAACTCCCAAATTTTCTAAGCCCAGAAGGCATTCTTGGGTTATATCATGTAGATTCTTTACTGATGTTGCCGTTCCACATTCGTTTGCATGAGAAGGCTGAGATAACAATTTATTGACCAGAGCTGCAACAAGTATCCTTGGATTGTTGTAGCGATCTTGAAGTGTTCTGCACGCTGCTGTGTAGTTCTCTTCTGACAAAGAATAATGTCTTATTAGACGTTCTGCTTCTCCTACTAGGTTGGCCTTCAGGTACCACATTTTTTGACAGTCGGCCAATGCTTGTTTATGCACCATTTCTGTGTATAAATCGTGAAATTGCTTCCATTTCAGATAATCTCCATCAAATTTTGGGAGCTCTATCTTTGGAAGTTTCATAAATGAGCTTGCTTGACTGGATTGTTGGCTGTTGCTGGCTCCTTGCCTTTGCTCCAGCAATCTGGTTGTCAATGCTACGAGTAGGTGCTGCACATTTTCTTCAGCTTGGATGTATCTATCGGTATCGTCATGGATTTTGGCTGGATCGTCAACTAACTCCCACAGCCTACTGTTTAATTCCTCAATCTGGGACCAATAATGTTTGACTGCTTCAAGTTTTACTTTGCAGTAAACCGTGTCGTGCAGCTGGTCCCTGTCAATTGATTGCATTAACCGATTCAAGGATTGAAGTACTGATTGCTGCCTCCTCTTCATCCTTTTGACTTCTTCAGTATTTGCAGTTTCAGCCTCGGTTGGGCTTGTCACATTAATTTGAACCTTTGATTGCCTGGGTGTTGGTGTTGCAGATGGCCTGGGAAATTCCTTCAACTTTTCCTCAAACAGCTCCCGATATTCTTGAAATATCTTGGCGATCGCTGTGTAATAATTTTTAGTCGTGTATTCATGAGTCTCGTGATTGGGAAGCTCCTTAAGATTGATGTCATTCCTTTCAAAAGATAGCCAATTATCTTCTAGCCGCCGAATGCGTTCCAGGTAATAGTCCCTGTTTTTTCCGTCCGCTGGGTCTTTCTTATAATTGCTGACGACTCTCTGGATCTCTTGCCTCAAATAGAATTGGTCCTGCATTAATTCCTCCAAAGTCTTCGACATGATGACAGCTGTTGATTAGCTCCCGAGATTGATGCGAAGATGTGAGTTGCGTGATACAAGTGCTACACCCGATCACGTCGGGGTCACCAATGTTTAATACGAGAAGTTCTTTTACTTCCCGGTGGACTGATTGTCCAAAGTTTCCTTTTTAAATTATCAAGGTGTTACACCTTGACAAAGTTATTTAAAAATGTTGACAAAGTGATTCACCTTGACAACGATTGCTCTGTTGATTTGATTTGTAATGTTTGTGCTTGAGCGAAACACCCAAACACAGGACAATTAGAAATTAAACGCTTGAAGTCTTATTAATAACTGTGTCTATTTAATTATCCATTAATTTCTTTTATATACACAAAACTGCTTACTTTGCTAAAAGAATGTTCTATGCATTTTGTGCAACATTAGAATTTCTGAGCATCTGCCGATTCACTATGGAAATTCGCGTTATCTAGCTGTATTTTCTCATGGCCGGACGGATCAGATTACGTCTGGCTTGATGTTTTATCAGAAATTCTAATGTTGCTGGTCAACATGCTTACATGCCGAAAAATGAAAATTAAAGGATAATAAATGTTTTTACTTTTGAATGGGAAAAATTATGTGACAAAAAATTTTTTTTTTGTTTTTTGGGTTATTAAATTTGTACTGTATGAAAATTTATGTGATATATTAAATTGATTTTTATGATATACTAAATTTGTACTATGAGTACAAACACTATTACTTGGCTTACCCTTTGAAACTTTCTGGAGAACAGAGAGACTGACTGCTTCTGAGTTCGGGTTTATATAGGCCGAAGTCAACGGTTTTTCTTATTTGGACTGCATTTTCGTCCTTTGCGATTGGGAAATTTTTTAGGGAAATTATTTATTGTTTATAAATTCTTTAATAACTCCATATTATTGCCTTGTTTGGCTTTCTATATTTTTCTAATATTTTATTCATTAAATTTTCATTATTTCTCACTATTTTCTATCATTCCTTTTAATATTTTATCACTATTTTATTTTGTTCTAAAAATTTCCCTTTGGGACATTTAATTAAATTGCTGCACTATCAACGGATAAATTTTAAATTCATACTATTATCGCTTTCCTTTTTTTTATGCTGTTTAATATCCTTTTCCCTCTCATTATCCTTATGGTAAATTATATTTTTTTAAATATCTTTTTTCCCATAAATAATTTCGATTTTCGGGCAACACCATTAAATTCCTCATCGAAAATTACATCGATTTGATATCCCATATGTTTTGAGTCGATGTTATTTTGACATTTCTACGCGCGGTGAAGTTTCGCGAGTTCGCGTAGTGGTTTTTCGCGAATTTTACCTGTTCGTGTAGATTTCAGGTAACTACAGTGTTTGTGTTTTGTGTAGTTATTCTTGTTTTATGTTTTTTGTGCTGTTTTGGTGGTCGGTATAGTGAAATTTGCGTGAATTTCGCTATTTCCGTTTTTGTGTTTACACCTGTCAGCGGGTGTTTTTGAAGTCCCCTGTTTCACCTGGGGTTTCAATAAATTCAATTATTTGGTGGAAAAGGTGGTCTTTACCACTTATTTAACAAATTTATTATGTCACTTGTGTTCAATTTGTGTTATTTTGTCTTATTTTTATGTTAACTTTATTTGTAGTGTTGTTGTTGTTGTTTTTTCTTGTGAACTTCATGTTCCTTGTTTATGTATTTATTTGTAATGTTTTTCATGTAAATTCAGTATAAGTTATTCATTTTGATTCAATTTTTTATTATATATTTCATTTTCGTTTTATTTTTGGTTTTAATTCATTTTTTTTTTTTATATTTCAGTTTTGAGTTACAGGTAAGTATACATGTATCGTGTTTCAATAATTCAACGTATTAATCTATTTTTATTTTTAGGTTTATACACAACATATGTAGTACCATAAAAAGAAAAAAAACATGTATTATGGAATTCAATTATAAATATTTATATAAGTTTGCATGTATATAAGTTGATTTTTGTTTATCTGGGCAATAAATATCAACTTTTATGGTGAGTTTTTTTTTAATTATTTGAAGTGAGTTTTTTTATTATTTAGCCTTGGGGCTAAACATTCTCCCCCCTGTTGAACGGTTACGTTCAAGAAAGGTTTATGTTTGCTGATTCCCCGCTTGTGATGATGGTGGAATATTATTCGCCCGTCTGCCTTGACCTGCACTCTCACTTGGAACTTATTTGGCAAGTTAATTGTATGTTCCTTTTTTTTGGTGAGTTGGACCTTTGCAAAGTTTATTTTCTGTAGGATTTGTTTCGGCAGGAACAAATCTTCGCCTTCTCGTGTGATAAATCGCTGGAAGTCATTATCGCGTCGCATTTCCAGTTCTGCTAGAGTGGTCGTTGGGCGTAGCACTTCTAGATGATTGATTTCCCGGCCGTTGATTGTAACTGGTTCTTGCAGTTTGGGCCGTGTGATGGTCTGGTTTCGATGTGGTGTGGAAGCTGCGACTTTGGTGGATTCCTCTGACTCAGTCCTGGTGAGGTCGATGATAACCGTTTTCGTCGCTGGTTGGTCAGTGGTTGATTTTACTGACGTCTCAACTGTAGCTGGTTCCCTGGTGCTTGGTGTAGCTGCGACTCTCGACGTGGGAACCCGTTTAGGCGCTGTGCGGGTACGGATCTCCGGTCCACAGGGCATAGCTTCCAATAACGATTTGGCTGGGCCCTTTTGGTGTTGGTTGACCTTGGAGGATTGGTATTTCCTTGTGGGAAGTTGACCCTTTCCTTGCCCTTTGGAGGCTGTTGATGGTGTTTTGGTGTGCACGCCTTTGGTGACTCTGCATGTGTGGTTCGGCTGATTCGGCAACTCTGCCCTTTCGCTTTGGATGACCGGCATCTATATCGGCAAGTGTTTTTAACTCCGCTTCTATGTCGAAGTCGATTTCTAAGAAGGGACTTCCTGGAGGGCTACCACCACTCGGGTACAGCCAGCTGTCTTCGACGGCTGCTAAATCGGCTTCCGTGTAGTCGAATTGGCTGTTTGACATCTTGGTGACGCTTTTAGTTGAATATCTGGAATAACTGAATACTGATTAGTTAGTGTACGTTGGGAACAGGGGTAAGGAAGTTCACGATTCAAAAAAATGAACCTCTTTCCATGAAATGAATTTTGGACCGCCATCTTGGCTGCCATTTTGAATTTTGAAAATCTGGCCGCAGATTCGTAATCAGCCGCCAAAAAAACCCTTTATACAAGTTTTGGTGAAAATTGATGACGTTTCAACTATATCCAGGGCAAAGAATTCAATAAATATCGTAAAAAATTTAGGATTATAAACAAATACTCATAACTTTCGAAATCCTTAAGGGCCCATCGAGATTTTTGATCGAGGTGTTAGAGTGACTTCTCCCGAACATTTTGACACCAAAAACGTCCATTTTCGAGATGGGGTATTTGAGAAATTGAATTTTAAAGTTTTTTACTATTTTTTGACCTTTTGACCTTGAATTCGAAAATATGTTTATGTTTTTCAGCAAATTTGTTTGTAAACAACCCCTCCGACCTGAAAACATGTAAAACCTATCAAAAACGTCGACCCCAACGAAAGATATAGAGCCAAAATCGAGAAAGAAAGTCAAAATTCATAAAAATCCCTAAAAAACGCATTTAATTTTTATTGTCAATATATTGTCGAAAAAATTCTAAAAAAAATTTTTTTGTAGCCTTAAATAGTTGCCCAAAGTCCCTGAAAAATTTCAGCTAAAACGGAGGGGGGTCGAAAAATATATATATATATATATATATATATATATATATATATATATATATATATATATATATATATATATATTTTTTTTCCTGGGGGTAAAAAAGCATTCGCTACCGGCATGACTCAAGTGCCCCTTACTGGCCGATCCCGCATGACGGTTATGTTTCACGTAAATCCACACATACACACATATGGACACATAAGTGCACATATGCATATATGGGTCTATGAACATGAGAACTAAAAAAGCCCCTCCGACGTGATCCACCCCCGCGGGACTGGCTAATAAGCATTACATCGCGGGGGTCGTTCAGCTTCATTCAGCTGCTTCTGCTCGCGGCATTTCTGTGCCTTTCTCTATTTCTTACGGCTTCTTCTTGCCTTAACTTTCTGTGAATGGTCTTGAGGGTTGCTTCCACGTCCCTCCACATTTCCTCAGACCTCATCATATGGTCTAGGATGTTTTCGGGCGTTAGTGGCTCCTCGACCCTTTCTTCTAGTTTCGCCCTTTCCTCGGCGAATCTCGAGCAGGTAAAGAAGACGTGTTCTGCGTCTTCCTCCGTCGCTGGGCATACTGGACACAACGGTGAATCATCGTGCCCGAAGCGGTGGAGGTATTTCCTATACCCCCCGTGTCCGCTCAGGAACTGCGTGAGGTCGTAACTTACTTCCCCACGCTCCCTCGTAGCCCATATTTCCACGTTAGGGATAAGTCTGTGGGTCCAGCGACCCTTAACAGACTCGTCCCACTTCGCCTGCCATTCCCTTAAAGACTCGCAGCGCGCCATCTGCCGCCGCACCCTTCTTGGCTCCCCTCCACCATATTCTGGGTCATAGAGACGCATGCCCTCCCTCGCCAGAATATCTATGGGAATCATCCCAGCTATCACGCACGCCGCATCGTCGGACGTGGTCCTGTACGCGCAGCAAGCGCGAAGTGCACTTAGCCTATATGCAGCCCTCCATTTTCTACTATTTGCAGTCCTGTTTAACGCTGCTGCCCACACTGGCGCTGCGTATAACAGGACTGAGCTTACCACCCTCCCCAAGAGGAGGCGGCGACTCGGTCTAGGACCTCCAACATTGGGCAGCATTCTTGCGAGTGCTGCACAAATCGCAGACGCTTTGTCTGCCGTGCCCTCCAAGTGCGCTTTGAAATTTAGCCTCCGATCGATCATCACTCCCAGGTACCTTAGAGCGGGCTGTGAGTGGATGATCTGTTCCCCTACCTTGATCCTCACGGATACTGGCTTTCGCCGTTTGCTGATCAGCACTGCTTCAGTTTTGTGCTCAGCAAGCTTCAACCCAGCGCGTTCTAACCACGCCTTTATTTCCCAGATCGCTTCGTTCGCATACAGTTCGATGTCATCTGGGTGTTTTCCTTCGACAACTACCCCGATATCATCTGCGAACCCGATCGCCACTGCTTCTTTTGGAAGACGAAGCCCCAACACATCATTGTACATTGCGATCCATAGGAGAGGGCCCAGGACGGAACCTTGCGGGACACCGCATGTTGTCCCGAACACTTTAGGACCATCATCCGAATCACAATGAAGCGACCTACCCTGGAGGTAGTCGGCCACTACACGCACTAGGTACTTTGGTGTGCCTAGCTTGATCAACGCCTCAACTATTTTGCTCCACCTCGCTGAGTTGAAAGCATTTTTTACGTCGAGGGTTATCAATGCGCAGCAGTGATTTTTCTCTATGGCGGCTCTTGCTATGCCCACCACCATCTTGACTGCATCAGTCGTCGACCTTGCCTTTCTGAAGCCGAATTGCTTGTCCGACAGGCCACCTACCCTTTCGACGCTAGGGAGAATCCTGTTACAGATCACCCGCTCGAAAAGTTTGCCTATACAACTAAGGAGGCATATCGGTCTGTAGGACGATGGGTCCCCTAGAGGTTTGTTCGGCTTCGGTAGGAGCACGAGTTTCTGCTGTTTCCATCACTCCGGGAAGATCCCCTCTCTCAGGCACGCTGTGAAGACTTCAGCGAACCTGTCTGGCGCTATTGAAGCTGCTAGCTTCGCCGCTTTATTTGGTATGCCATCCATGCCAGGGGCCTTATTGATGGCTACCTTTTTTGCAGCCTCCAGAATCTCATCTGCGGTCACCGCAGGTATTTCCTCTGGGTCCACCTGGAGGGTGGGTAGATCGACCGTGCGTACGTTCTGTGGAAACAGGACATACACAATACTCTGGAGCAGCGCGGGGCAGGTGATCGGCGGAGAGCGTTTGCCCTTGACCGCTGACATAACCATTTTATAGGCTCCACCCCAGGGGTCCGAGTCTGCTTCTCTGCACAACCTTTTGAAGTGCTCGGATTTACTTCTAGCGATGGCCTTGTTCAGCATTTTTCTCGCTTCCTTATACCTCTGAAGGAGTTCATCGAATTCCGGACGGTTCCGGCTTCTCTGAGTTCTCCTTCTCGCTTTCAGACAGATCCTTCGGCATTCATCGATCTCTGCGTTCCACCAGAAGTTTGGTGAGAGTCTACGATTGCCGGCGCGCCGTGGCATGGATGCGTCACATGCCCGTTTCACTGATTCTTCTATTTCCTCTGCCCCTTCCCTGGCACCTCCTGCCGACCTCGCATTATGCAGGAATACTTCCTCGAACACCTCTGTGTCGAGTTTCTTAACGGCCCATCCTCTAGCCGTTCCGTACCTAGGATTCCTCTTTCCTATACCCTGGCCTACCTCGAAGATGATGGCTTGGTGATCGCTGTGCGTGTACAAATCGCTCACCCGCCACTGTAGGTCCTTGGCCACTGAATCGCTCACGTAAGTGATGTCGATCACAGACGATCTCCCACCCCTTTGGAAGGTGTTTTCGCCTCCAGTGTTGACTAACACTACGTTAAGTCGCGAGAATACTTCTAGAAGTATGCGCCCTCTTGCATTCGTTTGTCGACTGCCCCATTCGACAGCCCAAGCATTGAAATCACCCGCTAGTATTACCGGGTGATGGCGACTCGCGTCGGCGGCTAACCTTTCCAGCATCGACTCGTAATCGTCTAGTGTCAGGCTTGGCGCCGCATAGCAGCTGTAGACGTGTATTCCGCCTACTTTTGCCCGCGTGAAGCCATTCTCTGGGCTTCTCATGGTATCTTCCATGGCTCGGCTCCCACACGTCCATATCGCTGACGTGCCGCTGCTATCGTTTATCCAGACGCCGCTGTGCAGGTTTCTATACTGCTCGCAGACGATTGCGACGTCGATTTTCTCCTCGTAGACTGTCTGTGCCAGCAGATCTTGTGCCGCTTGACAGTGGTTCAAGTTAATCTGTATGAACCTTATCTTCGTCTGTTTTTCAGCGCCTCTTTGAACGCCGGACATCTATTTCCCCCGGTCACGTGCCCACTATCTCTGCCCTCTACTTCTCTACAGATTAGGCATTTTGCAGCTTGGTCACACTCCTTTACCTTGTGACCCTCTTTCCCGCAGCCTCGACACAGCCTTCCTCTATCCTGGCTGCTGCTGCAGTTTCTCGCTATGTGACCGAACTTCATGCATTTGAAGCACGGTTTAAGCGATACCCGCTCCCGCATTCGGCATACAACCCAGCCGACTCGAACCTTACCTGCTGAAATAGCCTTCTTCGCAGCTTCAACAGGCAAGCTTATAAGCGCTGTCTGTGTGCCCCCCACGACTCTCTTAGCCTGAGGACATCCTTTTCTTCGACCGTCAGACCTAGCTGGGTCCTCAGTGCTTCGCAGACCTCTTCCTTGGTTGTGATCTCATCTAAGTCTCTACACTCGATCACCACCGTATTTGTGCTGGCTCTCACCTCAGCCACCCCGCTTATCGATGCTTTTACCTTCTGCTCTAAGTCTCCGGTCTTAGCATCTCCCCTCTTTAGCTCAAGCAGGAGGTCGCCCTTTTGCGTTCTCCTGACCCTTTTTACGCTACTTCCGACCTCTGCGAGGGAGGAATCTGTCCTCACCTTACGAAGGATCTCCGCGTAAGTCGCCTCCCCTTTGGTCGTGATGATAATGGCATCCGACCTGGTCTTTTGTTTCAGCTTGTTTCCCTCTTTCAACCTTCTTTTCTTCAGTTTCCTCTTTTTGCGCTCCACCGTCGTCCAGGCAGAACCTTCCGGGTTCCTGCTCTCGTTTATGACGGGGCGTGCCGCCTGCAGTGGGGCTGGCTCGGCCACAGCTTCGGGAGTCTTTCCCTTTTTCCTCTTTGGAGTGTGCTGTTGCAGCTGCACCTCCTCATTGAGCTCTCTACGGCGCTTGCGCGGCCGCGGCTCCTTGCTTTTCTCTTGGGGCCGTTTCTCTCCAGCGTCCCCGGTTGAACGGCTCTCTTGTTTTTTCGGCTGATCTTCTGTTTGGGCCGACGTATCCACCAGCTCTTTCGCCCTTTGCCGCTTTACTGTATCCTCCTTTGCTTTTAGGTAGGTAGCTCTGACCGACCTAATTTTCTCTTTAATGGCGTGCTCGACGTTTTTCTTAGCGTCGACGTACTCCATGAGGTCCTTTATCATAGCCCCCAGTTTCTCGAAGGGGGATGATCCAGCATCCTCCGCAGTGGTCGCCGGAGTGCTCACCCTCATTTCGCCATGTTTCTCTAAGCCAAGGCGTTCTAGGCCGTTGGTGCTCTTTGTCGGCGGTGTCCTCGCCGTCTTGCTGCTCCTTGGGATGGAATTTTTTTGGTTCCCTTCTTGGGGAGTCGCACTTTGCTGCTCTGGACCTGGATGTTCCGGGTCCTTAGCACTCTTAGGTGGTGGTGTTCTCACCGTCTTTCTGCTCCTTTGGATGGAAGTGCCATCTTCCGGAGTCGCCCTTTGTTGGACTATAAAAGCCCTAGCTGCGTTTGGAGCTTTGGGAGGTGCTCCAACCTCGTTGATTTTTGTTGGTTTCTCTATTTTGAATCCCAGGAGTTGCGCGAGAAAGGACAGTCACCCATGGCAGAGCTCCGCATTACCACGGGAAGGCTACATTGAAACCGAAGGTCGCCTGGTATTCGGAGTCCATCGTTAGCGGTACACTGACGCAGTACCATTCATCCCCTCAGCACGATAGTTTCCACCTTGGGATTTCGTGTATCTATCATAGTTAGCCACAAGCCTAAGCCTCACCACCGCGACAAGGTGTAGATACAAAGGTGAGGATATATATATATATATATATATATATATATATATATATATATATATATATATATATATATATATATACTAGCAGGGACCCGGTGCGCCTACGCTGCACCCATAAGTCAATAGTAAACAATAAAAACCATCCATTGACTTAATATTTTTCGAGATATGAATTTTACACAGATGAAATGCCTCAAAGAACATGGGTCTTGCGTCGGCCGCCATGAATCGGTATATTTAGTCTACTACATTGCTTATTGTATTCTACTTATCATACCCTTTCATTTGATACCCATGTTAAGGGGATTGTGAAGAAAGTGGTAATCCGGCCTCTTTAGACGCCCGCCATGGATCTAAAGATATATTTTGTATACTACATTGCTTATTGTATTCTACTTATCATACCCTTTCATTTGATGCCCATGTCGAGGTGGTTGTGAAGAAAGTGGTACCCCGCCCTCTTGAGACGGCCGCCATGGATCTAAAGATATATTTTGTATACTACATTGCTTATTGTATTCTCCTTAACCTACCCTTTCATTTGATACCCATGTTGAGGTGGTTGTGAAGAAAGTGGTAATCCGGCCTCTTGAGACGGCCGCCATGAATCTAAAGATATATTTTGTATACTACATTGCTTATTGTATTCTACTTATCATACCCTTTCATTTGATACCCATGTCGAGGTGGTTGTGAAGAAAGTGGTACCCCGCCCTCTTGAGACGGCCGCCATGGATCTAAAGATATATTTTGTATACTACATTGCTTATTGTATTCTCCTAAACCTACCCTTTCATTTGATACCCATGTTGAGGTGGTTGTGAAGAAAGTGGTACACCGCCCTCTTCAGACGGCCGCCATGGATCATTTTAGATTCAATAGCGTCATGGCCTACCTATTGTTTGACAGCTGCGTAAATTTGAAATTTTCATTAAATGTAATGATTCAATTTAATGACAATTTTACATTTGTCAAACAATAGGTAGGCCATGAAGCTATTGAAACTAAAATGAAGTGAAAATACCTAAAATTACCATTTTTGTTTGGATTTTGCAGCTGTTTTTTTGGTTAAAGGTATAAAAAATAGCCTACGACCTATTCTCAGACCTACCAAATATAAACAAAAAATTTCATGCAAATTGGTCAACCCGTTTCGGAGGAGTACGGTAACAAACACTGTGACACGAGATTTTTATAGATATAGAAGAAGATATATATATATATATATATATATATATATATATATATATATATATATATATATATATTAGGGCGGGTCAAATTTTTAATCGACTTTTTACACCCCCTAGTGATATTCTATGGGTAATTTTGAGCAACTTTGCCCAAGAAACCATAGTTCGAAAGTTGAATTTGAGCCTCCGGATTTTTAAAAATAGGTATTTTTATGATTTAATTAATTTAAAAAGATAAAAATACAAGTTTTTTTTCTCCAAGTACACATATATAGGGGTTTTTTGGGTCAAGGAATTTATTTCTGATGTTTATTTTTATTTACCAGTGCCGCTAGATGACGCTTTCGTACATTTTATCCATATTTCGTATGTTTTATCACTATTTTTCAAGAAAAATTATTATAGCAACCCCAAATTATAAATGGCTTATGTTTCATGGAGTGGTTCATTCTTGTTTTAGCGCCATTTCAATGAAGTGTAAACAATATAAATATACTCATTCTCTCTCCCGGATTTTTAAAAATAGGTATTTTTATGATTTAATTAATTTAAAAAGATAAAAATACAAGTTTTTTTCTCCAAGTACACATATATAGGGGTTTTTTGGGTCAAGGAATTTATTTCTGATGTTTATTTTTATTTACCAGTGCCGCTAGATGACGCTTTCGTACATTTTATCCATATTTCGTATGTTTTATCACTATTTTTCAAGAAAAATTATTATAGCAACCCCAAATTATAAATGGCTTATGTTTCATGGAGTGGTTCATTCTTGTTTTAGCGCCATTTCAATGAAGTGTAAACAATATAAATATACTCATTCTCTAGTTAAACAAATTATAAACCATTAAAAGGCAGGTCTCAATTAAAACATTACTAATTTCAATAAATTTAAAATTAATAATTATTAAAGTATTAATTAATAAAGAAAATTACATAAATCTAAAGTTAATAAGAAGAGAAAGTATTAAAATTCCTATAGGTGTAAAACAATGCAAGTCCAAATGGAAAAAAATCAAACAAACAATATAGTGAACAAAAACAGGGAAATCCCACCCCTAGTTCACAGGAAGCAATATTGAGACAATCATGTTTTGCGGCGGTTAATAAAAGGGCCTTTCAGAAGAATTACCTACATATAAGTAGGTACGAAATATAGCAATAATTACGGGTAATAAATTGTATGAAAGAGTAAAAAGTAGGCGACACATGTAATAAACATAAATATACTCCACAGAAATAGCCGATGGAAAATCAAAGCAGGACAATAAAAGTAAGATAGTAAAATAGGTTATTAGGAGTTCCGCGAAATTACGATTTGTAAGGAATGTTAGGAAATAGATATAGGAACCTGAAAGTTCAGTTCGCTCCTAGGCATCGCCGTGAGTTAACGAATCTATTGTGAAAAAAGTAAAAGTAATTTTTGTATTTCTTATTTTTATAAGTATTTTTTATTTGATTTGGTATATAAGAACATTTAGAACCTAATATACTATGGATCCAGTCCCGTCTACTTCGCAAGACCAAATAGCATCAACAAGCTCCGGAAGTTGTTTGACACATATGCCTTCTCAAGATATTAGTGCTTTTGGTGTGTCTAGTGAATTTAGTGGTGTGAATCTGCCAAATAAAGTGGATATCTTAAGATATTATTTCTTGCTGGGCGATCGTGCTAAAGTTCAAAGTAAAATGTTCTCGTATAAGACTTTAACTCCTTATGTAGTAGATAAATTGCTTGAAATTTGGGGTAAACTGAATATTAGAACTATTGCCAAAACCAGTATTGGTAGAAAATTGAATACTTTGCTTGACAGATATCAAACCGCGGATAAGAACAGAACGAAAGGCAGATCATTTAGAGCATTCGTACAATCCACAAACGAATTATTTTATATCGGAAAATGTGAATGTGACTTAAAAACAAATTTATGTTCATGTGGCTTGATTCCAGAACACTTAAAAGAGTTTATGCTAGATCAACATAATGACAGAAAATGTATGATACCAGAATATACGACAGAAAATGTAGAGGAGGTACCTATATCTACAATAATAGCTGCAACTATAGAGAGCAGCGATCAACCATACATACCTGATCGAACAAATATCCATGTTGATGATGAAGATAGTGCAGAAGATCTTTCTCCAACGAAACGAGGACCTTATACTCCTAGATACGATGCTTCGAAGTTTGCTATGATTTGTGACAGATTTGGTGTGCCTGACAGAATAGCTTCAGCTATGGCAACATGTCTTATAGAAGACATTAACGTAAGAGATGACCGTGGTAATTTTGTAATTATGGATAAAGCAAAAGTTCGTAGAGAAAAAATGAAATGTAGACAAGAAGTGTTTCGTAACCGGTATGACGCTTCCAGTTTAATAGCATTTTCGTTTGATGGCAGAAAAAATGATTCTTTAACGAGAGAGAAAATAGATCAAAAATTTCATCAAACGATGGTAAAAGAGCCTCATCTAGTTGTTTCGAAGGAGCCTAATTCCCAATTAATAGGCTACGTAAAATTGGAAAATGAAGATGCGGAAACTAAGGTCAAAAAATTGAACGAATTTTTCATCAACAAAGGAATGTCCTTTGATTCATTAATTGGCATATGCTGTGATGGTGAACCAGCAAATACTGGTATAAAAAATGGAATATTGCGACGATTCGAACTACAGTTACACAGACCACTGCATTGGTTTGTGTGCCTTATCCACTTTAACGAGCTTCCACTGCGGCATTTGTTTGACACGTTAGAAAGATCATCCAGCACTGGACCACGAACGACAACCGGAACGTTAAACAAACAAATTGAAACTTGCGAAAAACTTCCGGTACGTAATTGTTATAACTTTTTTCATACCATTTTTACTTCTATTACTTATTTATAATGTGTTTAAAATAATAAAATCGTATTTTAATTCATCTAATCTTTACAGGTTGTAGCTGATTTTGAAAAAATCCAACTAGAGAATATGCCTCCAGCAATGGAAGAAGAAGGTGAATTATCTACGGATTTAAAGTACTTGTACAAGTTGGCCAATGCGATTTCTAATGGTTTTATTCCGGAGGATTTGGCTAACATTAAACCAGGGCCAATTGCTCATTCTCGCTGGCTCACCAAGGCCAATAGGTTATTACGGTTATATGTGACAACGAATAAGCCATCTAAGAATTTGAAAACTCTAGTAGCCTACATAATGAAAGTTTATACGCCAATGTATTTCAATATTAAGTATTATAACTCTGTCGTGTATGGTAGCGCATTATTTTCGAAATTCATACGTTGGGCACAGTTTTTAGAGCCAAATTTACGCGACGTGATAAATAATGTAATTAAGGACAATTCATATTATGCACATTCGGAAAATGTTTTGTTATCAATGTTGTTTGATGACAGAAAAGACAAACGCGACAGTGCTATAAACATAATTTTACACTATCGAAATAAACTGGACGATCCGATGCGAGTTAGAGTTTATAGAAAACCTATTATTAACTTCAATTGCACAGATTATACGAATATGATTGACTTAAATGACGACAGTATTATTTTTGAGCCACCGTTTACAAAAACGATTCCGCATGATTATTTTGAGCAATACTTAGAATACGACGAGCCACCGCTGCCTGACCCAGGAATTCCGTTACACATCCAAGGTACGGAAAGACACATACAATTGCTGGCTAATGTTTCTAAACGTGCTTTAGACAAGAATAGAGAAGGAATAATGGCAGTGACATTAGAAAGCCGTAAGAAATTATCTCGACTTGAAAGCAAGCAAGACTTTCAAAAATAACTCCTCGATTCTTATCTATTACTGCAAAAAAATGTTTTTTAAATTCTTTTATTTAACTTGCACTGTTTGTCGTCAAATCTTGGAAGTTAAATTTGACCCACTTCCCGGTTTCGGATAGAGCTGAAATTTTGCCTACACGTTTAGTTTGGATGACAATGCAATCTGGCCATTTTGTAAAAATATCAAGATAGCGGTTCCAAAATGGCGCCCGCTTTTATTTTACTCACACTGTTTGTCGTCAAATCTTGGAAGTTAAATTTGACCCACTTCCCGGTTTCGGATAGAGCTGAAATTTTGCATACACGTTTAGTTTGGATAACAATGCAATCTGGCCATTTTGTAAAAATATCAAGATGGCGGTTCCAAAATGGCGCCCGATTTTTGAAATTGTGCTCCGCGGCCCTTTGAAATGGGTATCAAATGAAAGGATATGACAGGTAGAACACAATAAGCTATGTGGCGTCATTCCAAATTCAAAATGGCGGACAACACTTACACTGTTTGTCGTCAAATCTTGGAAGTTAAATTTGACCCACTTCCCGGTTTCGGATAGAGCTGAAATTTTGCATACACGTTTAGTTTGGATGACAATGCAATCTGGCCATTTTGTAAAAATATCATGATGGCGGTTCCAAAATGGCGCCCGATTTTTGAAATTGTGCTCCGCGGCCCTCTGACATGGGTATCAAATGAAAGGATATGACAGGTAGAACACAATAAGCTATGTGGCGTCATTCTAAATTCAAAATGGCGGCCAACACTTGCACTGTTTGTCGTCAAATCTTGGAAGTTAAATTTGACCCACTTCCCGGTTTCGGATAGAGCTGAAATTTTGCATACACGTTTAGTTTGGATAACAATGCAATCTGGCCATTTTGTAAAAATATCAAGATGGCGGTTCCAAAATGGCGCCCGATTTTTGAAATTGTGCTCCGCGGCCCTCTGACATGGGTATCAAATGAAAGGATATGACAGGTAGAACACAATAAGCTATGTGGCGTCATTCCAAATTCAAAATGGCGGCCAACACTTACACTGTTTGTCGTCAAATCTTGGAAGTTAAATTTGACCCACTTCCCGATTTCGGATAGAGCTGAAATTTTGCATACACGTTTAGTTTGGATGACAATGCAATCTGGCCATTTTGTAAAAATATCAAGATGGCGGTTCCAAAATGGCGCCCGATTTTTGAAATTGTGCTCCGCGGCCCTCTGACATGGGTATTAAATGAAAGGATATGACAGGTAGAACACAATAAGCTATGTGGCGTCATTCCAAATTCAAAATGGCGGCCAACACTTACACTGTTTGTCGTCAAATCTTGGAAGTTAAATTTGACCCACTTCCCGATTTCGGATAGAGCTGAAATTTTGCATACACGTTTAGTTTGGATGACAATGCAATCTGGCCATTTTGTAAAAATATCAAGATGGCGGATCCAAAATGGCGCCCGATTTTTAAAATTGTGCTCCGCGTCCCTCTGACATGGGTATCAAATGAAAGGATATGACAGGTAGGACACAATAAGCTATGTGGCGTCATTCCAAATTCAAAATGGCGGCCAACACTAAATTGCGGAAAGCTTATAATAGACTAAAAAGTAGAAAATATAACCGATCAACTACCAATTTTGCACACACTCGTAGTTCGGGTGGTTAATGTGTATGAATGATGAGATGAATAGTTGAGTTAAGGGTGAGTTGATAATAAAGAAGCAATACACGTTACAAAAAATCACAAACAAACACAGAGATACTGCTGTCAACTAAATTCAACTACTCAAATACTGAACTCATGTCCGTATGCATAATTTCAACTAAACCCAGGTAGCAGAGCTGAGTCAAGTTCAGTCAACCTTAACCCAACTCGACTCCCGTTTACATGTAGTTAGACTTGGGTTCAACTTGAGTTCAACTCATCATGTATAAGTACTAAATGCAATCTGACCTTTTTGTAAAAAAATCAAGAAGACGGTTCCGAGATGGCGGCCGTTTTTGCAATTATGATCCACCGAGCCCACGACATGGGTATCAAATGAATACAGTAAACTGTGTGACGTAATTTTAAATCTAATAGAATTGCCATCATAAAATGGCGGAATACATATAATAAACTAAAAAGTAGAAAATAAAATAAATGGTTAAAAAATTTTTTTAAAAAAAATTCTTTACATTACTAAAAAATGTACTGAAAAGTAAAAAATAAAAAATATTTTAAAGAAAGCGTGAAATTTCAATTTTAATGAAAAAGTTAATTAAAAGAATGGCGCATTTTTCATCAAAAAATTTTGTTAGAATTTGAAATTAACAAAGCAAAAAATTGAGGGTTATTGTAAATCTCACGCGATTTACAGTTATATTTTCAATTTTTGATGAAAAATGCGCCATTCTTTTAATTAACTTTTTCATTAAAATTGAAATTTCACGCTTTCTTTAAAATATTTTTTATTTTTTACTTTTCAGTACATTTTTTAGTTAATGTAAAGAATTTTTTTTAAAAAATTTTTTTAACCATTTATTTTATTGAATTTAAATTTACTTTTATACTGTATTCTATAAATAAAAATAAATTTATAATAAAAATGTAAATGTGCGTTTGTTTTTAATCTAAAATCTCCGATCACTTTGAAATTTTGATACAACGTTGCATTCGAATATGCCTATGTTTTTATATACTATGAATGTGTTTCTGGAAGAGGTGTAGCGTGGCAACACCAAAACGACTATAGCGCACGTGTTTTAATATACTTGACCCATGCATTTATTTTAGGCCATTAATAATTTGGTTTTGCAAAACAAAACAATTCTTGAAAAATAGTGATAAAACCTACGAAATATAGATAAAATGTACGAAAGCGCCCTTTAGCGGGACCAGTAAATATAAGTAAACACTAGCAATAGATTGCTCGCCCACAGAAACTCCTAAATACGTGTGCCTGGAGAAATAACTTGTATTTTTATCTTCTTAAATAAATTAAATCATAAATATTGACAAAAAATATCTATTTTTAAAAATCCGGAGGCTCAAAATCGATTTTCGAACTATAGTTTCTTGGGCAAAGTTGCTCAAAATTACATATAGAATATCACTAGGGGGTGTAAAAGGTTTTTTTTCATCCATACAAATTGACCCGCCCTAATATATATATATATATATATATATATATATATATATATATATATATATATATATATATACATATATAGAGTTTCCCTTCTAACACAGAAGGCACACTTCCCAGCAGGGCTGAGAAATATTTACCACTGCCGTGGCTCAGCTGAGACATGCAAACATAAAATATTAGTAACATAAAAATTATTAAATAAAAACACAAATCCAAATTAACATATAACCCACGCAAGCAACAGGAAACAAAGATGGTCACGTGAGATTAAAAAGACTCCTTTTAAGGACATCTTTACTAATGCTCACGCTAAAGACATTAATATTATTGTTAACATTAATGAATATGCGGTTTACAGGTTCAAATCTACCATAATTAGTATTAGAGGAGTTGATTTGTAAAAGAGGTGGACCTCTCAGATTATAACGACTCTCTCTGAACGACGCACGGCGACCTAAAAAACCTGAGTCGACCTTTCCATTAAGTAGCTGATGAACAAATACAACATCGGCCACCTCTCGACGCTTTTGAAGAGAGCTTAAGTTGAGTAACTTAAGCCGGGATTCATATGATGGAAGAACTATTGGGTTTTCCCAAGGTAGATGATTCAGTGCGAATCGAACAAACCTTCGTTGAACCGATTCAATAGTTCTAACATGCGAAGAATAGTGAGGAGACCAAACCTGGGAGGCATATTCAAGTAATGGTCTGACAAGAGAAATATATAAGTGTTTAGTAACCAACGGGTTATTAAATTCCTTGGACCACCTTTTTATAAAACCCAAGACTAAACTACCTCTGGAAGAGATATAGTTGATGTGAGTGGAGAAATCCAGCTTACTATCAAATCTAATCCCGAGATCTTTAACCAAATTAACACGAGGGATACCCTCATCAGAAAAGGTGTAGTTAAAAATTATAGAATCACGTCTCCTACTAAAAGTCATGACTTCGCATTTACCAATATTAAGAACCAGGTTGTTGTTAGCACACCAAGAGTAAAAGGTATCAAGGTCAATCTGCAGAAGTTTGCAATCCTCCATCCTCTTTATGTGCCGATACAATTTGATGTCATCAGCGTAAATCAATATTATGCAGTGTCTTAGTAAGGGAACAATGTCATCAATTGATAAGATAAAGAGGAGAGGGCCAAGATGACTTCCTTGAGGGACACCGGACGACGCTTCAATGGTTATTGATTTGGATCTACGAAAAAGAACTTGGTAGGTCCGGTCAGTTAAGTAAGACTGGAACCATACTAGAAGGGCTTGCGGAAAGCCTAACATTCTTAATTTCAGAATAATAATGGAATGGGAGAGCTTGTCGAATGCCTTACTAAAATCAGTGTAAACACAATCAGTTTGACTACCGGAAACGAAGCCTTCGACAGCATGAGCAGTGAACTCAAGAAGATTGGTGGTGGTGGAACGAGCTGCAAGAAAACCATGTTGATTCGTTGAGATCAGCCTCTTGCAGATAGGAGCGAGTGTGGAATAGATAATTGATTCAAAAAATTTCGGTATATCAGACAACTTAGCAACAGGCAAAGTGGGGAAGTACCCTTTATCCAGGGATTTTAGAAAAAGGATTTTCAGTGGAGACTGGAGAACCTCCACACAGGCCTTAAGGACAGCAGGAGGAATACCGTCGACCGTCGTTTTCTTGCTTCAAGATCGGTTTGTTCCTTTATGTCATGGAACTTTGGCCAGTGTGTTTCGGATTTGGTGAGCCAGGTTGGTCCATGCCACCACAGCTGATTGTTCAGCAAGTTTGATGCTGGAATACCTCGGGACGCCAAATCCGCTGGATTGTCCTTTGTTGGAATATGTTTCCACTGATCATATCGTATCACTTCTTGAACTTCCACCACACGATTAGCAACGTAAGTTTTCCATTTGGCTGGATGTTCTTTTACCCACTGTAGTGTTATTGTTGAATCTGTCCAGGCAAATACGGGAAGCTGTTGGAGCTGCATATCCTCGATAGTGCATTTGAGAAGTCTGGCCAAAATCACTGCTCCGTTTAATTCCAACCGAGGTATGGTTGTCGGCTTGATGGGAGCTACCTTTGTTTTAGAAGTAAGTAACGTCGATACGATTTCTCCGTTGTCCTTTTGCACTCTTAAATACAACACAGCCGCATACGCCTTTGCGGACGCATCGCAAAATCCATGTATTTGCGCATCAGTCGTCGTTGAGTAGTTGATCCATCGGGGAATCTGTAGTGCTTCTAGATTGTTCAGCTCTCGTTTGAATGTTTCCCACTCGGTTTCGATGTGCGTGGACACTCTTTCGTCCCATGAGCATCCGGTTATCCATAATATTTGCATCAAGACCTTAGCAGTAATTATGACGGGGGATAGCCATCCTAAAGGATCATACAACGACGCTATACCAGAGAGGATATTACGTTTGGTAGGAATATCGTGATTGCGCAATGGTGTGACGCTGAACGTAAAATGGTCTGGGCCAGGATGCCAACGTATTCCAAGTGTTTTCACTGTTTGGTCTTCTGTAAACTGTAATGATGTTTTTAGCTCACGATGTTCTATTGGTAGGTCTTCTAGTATTGCTTGGTCATTACTGGCCCATTTGCGGAGATTGAATCCACCAGCTTTCGTTATAGCCATTAATTCCTTCTGTAGTCCTTTTGCCTCTTGGATATTATCTGCTCTAGTTAACAGGTCCTCGACGTAGAAGCTTGTGTACAATGCTTTGGAGGCAGCAGGCCAGGTTTTTTTTTCGTCCTCAGCTAGTTGTTGAAGGGTTCGTATGACTAAGTAGGGAGCAGTTGATGTACCAATCGTTACCGTTTTCAATTTGTAGTCCTGCCATTGCATAGTCTGAGGATGTCGCCAAATTATCCTTTTAAAGGTGTGATGCTTTGGATGGATCTCTATCAAGCGATACATTTTCTCTATGTCTGCATTCATCGCAAATTTGTACTCCCTCCAATTCAGCAATGTTGCAAAGAGCTTGGGTTGTAGAGTTGGCCCTGTGGTGTATACAGTGTGGTGGTCTATCGATGTCGTGGTGAGGTCGTGGAGCAGCAGCAATGCTTGACTCCTTAGAGTAGCGAGTAATTCGCTTAGCTCTTAGTAATATTTTGGAGCAGCTTAGAAGCACGACTCCGAAATGACTACAACTGAGTATGGTTTTCGAATGTATCTTTATTATAAAATTCTTAGTCTATTTATACAAAATTTTATTACATCTGGTCATTATACAAAATTATGTTTCCGCGTCTCAAACACCTGTTCATTTATTCTGTGACCCATATAATTACCGCCGGTGAATACACTTGGCGAAATTACATCATGACCCCGTTGGTCATGCGCGGTGGAATTTTCTGTGTGCATGCACTTTATTCAGCAGGTGTTGATTTGAGGCGCGTTCTTATTATGTAATTTGATTTTTATTTGGTTACATATTTTTTTAGGCGTGTGCTTAATGACTAATTTCATCACAGCCCTGTTAACAGATGGTCATTAAGTGACTTACCATTGCTAGTTTTATCCGAAGCATCGAAGACTACTCTTAGTTTGGTGGTCGTGCTTTCTTTGAACACTGCATGATGAGGTATGTAATACTGCTCTTCCGACTCTTTGGGAGGATTTGTTGCTTCCATGTGTCCAAGCTCGATGTATTCATCCATACACTTACTGTAGTCTTCCTTGAGCTGGGGATTCTTTGCAAACTGTCGTTGTAGTGATGCAAATCTTTGTAATACCTGTGGTCTAGATTGGCCAAGCGTGGGTGACTGGTTGTCTATAAATGGCAACGTGACTTGGTACCTTCCTGTAGGGGTTCGTTTATGTGTTGTTTCGAAGATTTGTTGACAAAGTTCTTCGTCCTGTGTTAAGATTGGTTTTGCTGAAATTTCTTCGATGTTCCAGAAACGTGTGAGTAGCTCGCTTATATCCGGATCTGTTGATCTGGCCGTAAATGCGGAGACTCGCTCGGTGTATTTGTTCTTTGTTGGTCCTATAATGATCCATCCAAAGAGAGTGTTGATGCCTATTGGAGCTGTCTTCGGTCCACGTCGGATTCCATCCTGTAGTATTTCTGCAAAGGTTGTTGCTCCTAAAAGTGCATCGATCCGTCCTGGTTTCCAGAATGTTGGATCTGCCAATTGCAAGTTGTTGAGGTGCTCCCATTCCTCCTTGCAAACTACCCTTGTTGGTAGATGATCGGTGATTTGATTAAGAACCATAAAGTCAACTGCCACTGAGTCTGCAGTAGAGACACGTGATTTGAGAGTAAGGTTGACTTGACGGTGAGCTGTTGCTGCTTGGCTATTGTTTAAGCCTGTAATCGTAACCGAAGTATTTGTTGTTGTGGCATCTAGCTGTTTGCATGCTGCCTCTGTGATGAATGAAGATTCCGATCCGGGATCAATCAGGCATCTTAGTGTTTTTGATTCGCCATGCTCGGCATGAGCAATGACCAATGCGGTTGATAGCAACGCACGATGATTTTTCATTGCTAGAAAATTTTGTGTGTTGTCAGTTCCTTCAGCGCTGTTGGCTGCGTGTGGCCTTGTGCACGTGGAATGTGTAGTTGGAGAAGTTTCTCCATGGTGAAGATGTTCTTCGTTTCATCGAGTTGATCCATGCTCTCTGTTTTTGTTGTCTTCGTGTAGGGTTGTGTGATGCTTCTGTTGACATCTGCGACATCTATATTTGCTGGTACAATTATTTGTCGTGTGCTGGCTTGATAGGCAGTTCAGGCATCTACCGGTTGTTTGCATGAGTTTACGTCTGGCGTCGCTATTCATTGCTTGGTATCTTTTGCATGAATGAACATAATGTTTTTGGTGACATACTGGACAGCAAGATTGCTTCATGGCATGATGTGCATGCGTGATTCTTTGTGTAGCGGTTGATTTTGGATGGGTTGAGGGTTTAGAAACAATTGCGTCTGCAATTGATTCCAGTACCCTCAGCCTTGTATTCAAAAAATCACGAAACATGGAGAGGCTTGGGAGAGTTTGAGTTGCTCCTAGCTCTTCCTCCCATAGTCGTAATGTCGTAAAAGGAAGCTTCTGTACCAGTAAATATATCACAATTGCATCCCAAGATGATGTATCGACGTCCAGATTCTTTAACTGCTGCAAACATTCAGATGTGGTCTCGATCAAATCCTTCATGCCCTTAAATGTTTCGGAAGATAGTTTGGGTATGTTGAAAAAGGTCTTTAATTGATGATTTACTAGCATCCTTTTATTCTCGTACCGTTCCTTTAATTTTGCCCATGCTGGAAGATAGTCTTGATTTGTCGCAGGTACATGCCTTAGTACCGTTTGTGCTTCTCCTACCAAACATTCCTTCAGATAATGCAACTTTTGTACTGAAGAAAGTCTGGGGTTGCTGTGAACCAAAGAGACGAACACGTCGTGAAATGATCGCTACAAATCATAATCTCCATTATATTTTGGTAGACTAATCCTTGGCAATTGAATTTCATGTGGAGCTGTTGTTGCAGAAATAGCTGGAGCGACTGATGGAGCTGGTGTACTACTGATTTGACATTTTTCTAATCCGTCCATTAGATCTCCTAGATAGTCGAAATATTTACTTTCTGCGGCGCTGTATAGGTCGAGCGTAAAATATTCGGTTGACATATCCGAGGCTTCTTCTTGTGCGGCTGCTTTATCTAATGCTACGTCGTTCCTCTGAAACTCTTCCCAGATCTCTTTCAGCCCGGCGATCCTTGATTTGTAGAATCCTAGGGTACGTTTGGCAATTGCTGTCTTCTTGGCATTTTTTATGTATTTGTCCAGGCGACCCTTTGGTGGTTTTGCACTTGGCATAAGTCTTGTAGGGACGCCATCTTTACTGAAGTTCAATAATTTTATTACAAACACTTGTAACTAATGAAATCTGAATGTGCTGAACACGTATTCCTGGATGGAACCACCAAAATGTTTAATGCAAATACCTGAAATATGATAAGTAGGTATGTTTTGAAATAAAAACGCTGACGTGGCAGTTAACATTCAGATTTTATTTAGTTATGCCTTTAAATTATTACACACTTCACGAACTTAGCTAATATTTATTATTAAAAATAATTTTCACAAGTACACTTAATATTTTAACTTAAAAAAAATGATGTGTCCCTCGTCGAATACCTGAAAGGATGCAAGCATATAATGTCAACGATTACCAGGATATGGCATGTATCGACACTTATTACTTGCAATAAAAATTTTATTAAATTGAAATTCCAACACCACGCATATAATTACCCTATTACCAGTTTTTGGCATATAGACGGATACTATTACTTGGCTTACCCTTTGAAACTTTCTGGAGAACAGAGAGACTGACTGCTTCTGAGTTCGGGTTTATATAGGCCGAAGTCAACGGTTTTTCTTATTTGGACTGCATTTTCGTCCTTTGCGATTGGGAAATTTTTTAGGGAAATTATTTATTGTTTATAAATTCTTTAATAACTCCATATTATTGCCTTGTTTGGCTTTCTATATTTTTCTAATATTTTATTCATTAAATTTTCATTATTTCTCACTATTTTCTATCATTCCTTTTAATATTTTATCACTATTTTATTTTGTACTAAAAATTTCCCTTTGGGACATTTAATTAAATTGCTGCACTATCAACGGATAAATTTTAAATTCATACTATTATCTCTTTCCTTTTTTTATCCTGTTTAATATCCTTTTCCCTCTCATTATCCTTATGGTAAATTATATTTTTTTAAATATCTTTTTTCCCATAAATAATTTCGATTTTCGGGCAACACCATTAAATTCCTCATCGAAAATTACATCGATTTGATATCCCATATGTTTTGAGTCGATGTTATTTTGACATTTCTACGCGCGGTGAAGTTTCGCGAGTTCGCGCAGTGGTTTTTCGCGAATTTTACCTGTTCGTGTAGATTTCAGGTAACTACAGTGTTTGTGTTTTGTGTAGTTATTCTTGTTTTATGTTTTTTATGCTGTTTTGGTGGTCGGTATAGTGAAATTTGCGTGAATTTCGCTATTTCCGTTTTTGTGTTTACACCTGTCAGCGGGTGTTTTTGAAGTCCCCTGTTTCACCTGGGGCTTCAATAAATTCAATTATTTGGTGGAAAAAGTGGTCTTTACCACTTATTTAACAAATTTATTATGTCACTTGTGTTCAATTTGTGTTATTTTGTCTTATTTTTATGTTTACTTTATTTGTAGTGTTGTTGTTGTTGTTTTTTCTTGTGAACTTCATGTTCCTTGTTTATGTATTTATTTGTAATGTTTTTCATGTAAATTCAGTATAAGTTATTCATTTTGATTCAATTTTTTATTATATATTTCATTTTCGTTTTATTTTTGGTTTTAATTCATTTTTTTTATATTTCAGTTTTGAGTTACAGGTAAGTATACATGTATCGTGTTTCAATAATTCAACGTATTAATCTATTTTTATTTTTAGGTTTATACACAACATAGTACCATAAAAAGAATAAAATAAATGGTTAAAAAAAATTTTTAAAAAAAATTCTTTACATTAACTAAAAAATGTACTGAAAAGTAAAAAATAAAAAATATTTTAAAGAAAGCGTGAAATTTCAATTTTAATGAAAAAGTTAATTAAAAGAATGGCGCATTTTTCATCAAAAATTGAAAATATAACTGTAAATCGCGTGAGATTTACAATAACCCTCAATTTTTTGCTTTGTTAATTTCAAATTCTAACAAAATTTTTTGATGAAAAATGCGCCATTCTTTTAATTAACTTTTTCATTAAAATTGAAATTTCACGCTTTCTTTAAAATATTTTTTATTTTTTACTTTTCAGTACATTTTTTAGTTAATGTAAAGAATTTTTTTTAAAAAATTTTTTTAACCATTTATTTTATTTTCTACTTTTTAGTTTATTATATGTATTCCGCCATTTTATGATGGCAATTCTATTAGATTTAAAATTACGTCACACAGTTTACTGTATTCATTTGATACCCATGTCGTGGGCTCGGTGGATCATAATTGCAAAAACGGCCGCCATCTCGGAACCGTCTTCTTGAATTTTTTACAAAAAGGTCAGATTGCATTTAGTACTTATACATGATGAGTTGAACTCAAGTTGAACCCAAGTCTAACTACATGTAAACGGGAGTCGAGTTGGGTTAAGGTTGACTGAACTTGACTCAGCTCTGCTACCTGGGTTTAGTTGAAATTATGCATACGGACATGAGTTCAGTATTTGAGTAGTTGAATTTAGTTGACAGCAGTATCTCTGTGTTTGTTTGTGATTTTTTGTAACGTGTATTGCTTCTTTATTATCAACTCACCCTTAACTCAACTATTCATCTCATCATTCATACACATTAACCACCCGAACTACGAGTGTGTGCAAAATTGGTAGTTGATCGGTTATATTTTCTACTTTTTAGTCTATTATAAGCTTTCCGCAATTTAGTGTTGGCCGCCATTTTGAATTTGGAATGACGCCACATAGCTTATTGTGTCCTACCTGTCATATCCTTTCATTTGATACCCATGTCAGAGGGACGCGGAGCACAATTTTAAAAATCGGGCGCCATTTTGGATCCGCCATCTTGATATTTTTACAAAATGGCCAGATTGCATTGTCATCCAAACTAATCGTGTATGCAAAATTTCAGCTCTATCCGAAATCGGGAAGTGGGTCAAATTTAACTTCCAAGATTTGACGACAAACAGTGTAAGTGTTGGCCGCCATTTTGAATTTGGAATGACGCCACATAGCTTATTGTGTTCTACCTGTCATATCCTTTCATTTAATACCCATGTCAGAGGGCCGCGGAGCACAATTTCAAAAATCGGGCGCCATTTTGGAACCGCCATCTTGATATTTTTACAAAATGGCCAGATTGCATTGTCATCCAAACTAAACGTGTATGCAAAATTTCAGCTCTATCCGAAATCGGGAAGTGGGTCAAATTTAACTTCCAAGATTTGACGACAAACAGTGTAAGTGTTGGCCGCCATTTTGAATTTGGAATGACGCCACATAGCTTATTGTGTTCTACCTGTCATATCCTTTCATTTGATACCCATGTCAGAGGGCCGCGGAGCACAATTTCAAAAATCGGGCGCCATTTTGGAACCGCCATCTTGATATTTTTACAAAATGGCCAGATTGAATTGTCACCCAAACTAAACGTGTATGCAAAATTTCAGCTCTATCCGAAACCGGGAAGTGGGTCAAATTTAACTTCCAAGATTTGACGACAAACAGTGCAAGTGTTGGCCGCCATTTTGAATTTAGAATGACGCCACATAGCTTATTGTGTTCTACCTGTCATATCCTTTCATTTGATACCCATGTCAGAGGGCCGCGGAGCACAATTTCAAAAATCGGGCGCCATTTTGGAACCGCCATCATGATATTTTTACAAAATGGCCAGATTGCATTGTCATCCAAACTAAACGTGTATGCAAAATTTCAGCTCTATCCGAAACCGGGAAGTGGGTCAAATTTAACTTCCAAGATTTGACGACAAACAGTGTAAGTGTTGTCCGCCATTTTGAATTTGGAATGACGCCACATAGCTTATTGTGTTCTACCTGTCATATCCTTTCATTTGATACCCATTTCAAAGGGCCGCGGAGCACAATTTCAAAAATCGGGCGCCATTTTGGAACCGCCATCTTGATATTTTTACAAAATGGCCAGATTGCATTGTTATCCAAACTAAACGTGTATGCAAAATTTCAGCTCTATCCGAAACCGGGAAGTGGGTCAAATTTAACTTCCAAGATTTGACGACAAACAGTGTGAGTAAAATAAAAGCGGGCGCCATTTTGGAACCGCTATCTTGATATTTTTACAAAATGGCCAGATTGCATTGTCATCCAAACTAAACGTGTATGCAAAATTTCAGCTCTATCCGAAACCGGGAAGTGGGTCAAATTTAACTTCCAAGATTTGACGACAAACAGTGCAAGTTAAATAAAAGAATTTAAAATAAAATAAATGGTTAAAAAAAATTTTTAAAAAAAATTCTTTTCATTAACTAAAAAATGTACTGAAAAGTAAAAAATAAAAAATATTTTAAAGAAAGCGTGAAATTTCAATTTTAATGAAAAAGTTAATTAAAAGAATGGCGCATTTTTCATCAAAAATTGAAAATATAACTGTAAATCGCGTGAGATTTACAATAACCCTCAATTTTTTGCTTTGTTAATTTCAAATTCTAACAAAATTTTTTGATGAAAAATTCGCCATTCTTTTAATTAACTTTTTCATTAAAATTGAAATTTCACGCTTTCTTTAAAATATTTTTTATTTTTTACTTTTCAGTACATTTTTTAGTTAATGAAAAGAATTTTTTTTAAAAATTTTTTTTAACCATTTATTTTATTTTCTACTTTTTAGTTTATTATATGTATTCCGCCATTTTATGATGGCAATTCTATTAGATTTAAAATTACGTCACACAGTTTACTGTATTCATTTGATACCCATGTCGTGGGCTCGGTGGAACATAATTGCAAAAACGGCCGCCATCTCGGAACCGTCTTCTTGATTTTTTTACAAAAAGGTCAGATTGCATTTAGTACTTATACATGATGAGTTGAACTCAAGTTGAACCCAAGTCTAACTACATGTAAACGGGAGTCGAGTTGGGTTAAGGTTGACTGAACTCGACTCAGCTCTGCTACCTGGGTTTAGTTGAAATTATGCATACGGACATGAGTTCAGTATTTGAGTAGTTGAATTTAGTTGACAGCAGCATCTCTGTGTTTGTTTGTGATTTTTTGTAACGTGTATTGCTTCTTTATTATCAACTCACCCTTAACTCAACTATTCATCTCATCATTCATACACATTAACCACCCGAACTACGAGTGTGTGCAAAATTGGAAGTTGATCGGTTATATTTTCTACTTTTTAGTCTATTATAAGCTTTCCGCAATTTAGTGTTGGCCGCCATTTTGAATTTGGAATGACGCTACATAGCTTATTGTGTTCTACCTGTCATATCCTTTCATTTGATACCCATGTCAGAGGGACGCGGAGCACCATTTTAAAAATCGGGCGCCATTTTGGATCCGCCATCTTGATATTTTTACAAAATGGCCAGATTGCATTGTCATCCTAACTAAACGTGTATGCAAAATTTCAGCTCTATCCGAAATCGGGAAGTGGGTCAAATTTAACTTCCAAGATTTGACGACAAACAGTGTAAGTGTTGGCCGCCATTTTGAATTTGGAATGACGCCACATAGCTTATTGTGTTCTACCTGTCATATCCTTTCATTTAATACCCATGTCAGAGGGCCGCGGAGCACAATTTCAAAAATCGGGCGCCATTTTGGAACCGCCATCTTGATATTTTTACAAAATGGCCAGATTGCATTGTCATCCAAACTAAACGTGTATGCAAAATTTCAGCTCTATCCGAAACCGGGAAGTGAGTCAAATTTAACTTCCAAGATTTGACGACAAACAGTGTAAGTGTTGGCCGCCATTTTGAATTTGGAATGACGCCACATAGCTTATTGTGTTCTACCTGTCATATCCTTTCATTTGATACCCATGTCAGAGGGCCGCGGAGCACAATTTCAAAAATCGGGCGCCATTTTGGAACCGCCATCTTGATATTTTTACAAAATGGCCAGATTGCATTGTCACCCAAACTAAACGTGTATGCAAAATTTCAGCTCTATCCGAAACCGGGAAGTGGGTCAAATTTAACTTCCAAGATTTGACGACAAACAGTGCAAGTGTTGGCCGCCATTTTGAATTTAGAATGACGCCACATAGCTTATTGTGTTCTACCTGTCATATCCTTTCATTTGATACCCATGTCAGAGGGCCGCAGAGCACAATTTCAAAAATCGGGCGCCATTTTGGAACCGCCATCATGATATTTTTACAAAATGGCCAGATTGCATTGTCATCCAAACTAAACGTGTATGCAAAATTTCAGCTCTATCCGAAACCGGGAAGTGGGTCAAATTTAACTTCCAAGATTTGACGACAAACAGTGTAAGTGTTGTCCGCCATTTTGAATTTGGAATGACGCCACATAGCTTATTGTGTTCTACCTGTCATATCCTTTCATTTGATACCCATTTCAAAGGGCCGCGGAGCACAATTTCAAAAATCGGGCGCCATTTTGGAACCGCCATCTTGATATTTTTACAAAATGGCCAGATTGCATTGTTATCCAAACTAAACGTGTATGCAAAATTTCAGCTCTATCCGAAACCGGGAAGTGGGTCAAATTTAACTTCCAAGATTTGACGACAAACAGTGTGAGTAAAATAAAAGCGGGCGCCATTTTGGAACCGCTATCTTGATATTTTTACAAAATGGCCAGACTGCATTGTCACCCTAACTAAACGTGTATGCAAAATTTCAGCTCTATCCGAAACCGGGAAGTGGGTCAAATTTAACTTCCAAGATTTGACGACAAACAGTGCAAGTTAAATAAAAGAATTTAAAAAACATGTATTATGGAATTCAATTATAAATATATACATATATAAGTTTGCATGTATATAAGTTGATTTTTGTTTAACTGGGCAATAAATATCAACTTTTATGGTGAGTTTTTTTTTATTATTTGAAGTGAGTTTTTTTATTATTTAGCCTTGGGGCTAAACAATAGGAGAGGGCCCAGGACGGAACCTTGCGGGACACCGCATGTTGTCCCGAACACTTTAGGACCATCATCCGAATCACAATGAAGCGACCTACCCTGCAGGTAGTCGGTCACTACACGCACTAGGTACTTAGGTGTGCCTAGCTTGATTAACGCCTCAACTATTTTGCTTTACCTCGCTGAGTTGAAAGCATTTTTTACGTCGAGGGTTATCAGTGCGCAGCAGTGATTCTTCTCTATGGCGGCTTTTGCTATGCCCACCACCATATTGATTGCATCAGTAGTCGTCCTTGCCTTTCTGAAGCCGAATTGCTTGTCCGACAGGCAGCCTGCCCTTTCGACGCTAGGGAGAATCCTGTTACAGATCACCCGCTCGAAAAGTTTACCTATGCAACTAAGGAGGCATATCGGTCTGTAGGACGATCCGTCCCCTAAAGGCTTGTTCGGTTTCGGTAGGAGCACGAGTTTCTGCTGTTTCCATCGCTCCGGGAAGATCCCCTCTCTCAGGCACGCTGTGAAGACTTCAGCGAACCTGTCTGGCGCTATTGAAGCTGCTAGCTTCGCCGCTTTATTTGGTATGCCATCCATGCCAGGGGCCTTATTGATGGCTACCTTTTTTGCAGCTTCCAGAATCTCATCTGCGGTCACCGCAGGTACCTCTTCTGGGTCCACCTGAAGGGTCGGTAGTTCGGCGGCGCGTACGTTCTGTGGAAACAGGAGCAGCGCGGGGCAGGTGATCGGCGGAGAGCGTTTTCCCTTGACCGCTGACATAACCATTTTATAGGTCCGAGTCTGCTTCTCTGCACAATCTTTTGAAGTGCTCGGATTTACTTCTAGCGATGGCCTTGTTCAGCCTTCTCCTCGCTTCCTTATATCTCTGAAGGAGTTCATCGAAATCAGGACGGTTCCGATTTCTTTGAGTTCTCCTTCTCGCTTTCAGGCAGGCTCTTCGGCATTCGTTGATCTCGGCGTTCCACCAGAAGTTTGGTGGGTGTTGCCGATTGCCGGCGCGCCGAGGCATGGATGCATCACATGCCTGTTTTACTGAATCTTCGATTCGCTCTGCCCCTTCCCTGGCACCTCCTGCCGATCTCGCATTATGCAGGAATACTTCCTCGAACATCTCTGTGTCGAGTTTATTTACGGCCCATCCTCTAGCCGTTCCGTACGTAGGATTCCTCTTTTCTATACCCTCGCCTACCTCGAAGATGATGGCTTGGTGGTCGCTGTGCGTGTACAAATCGCTCACCCGCCACTGTAGGTCCTTGGCCACTGAATCGCTCACATACGTGATGTCGATTACAGATGATCTCCCACCCCTTTGGAAGGTGTTTTCGCCTTCAGTGTTGACTAACACTACGTTAAGTCGCGAGAATACTTCTAGAAGTATGCGCCCTCTTGCGTTCGTTTGTCGACTGCCCCATTCGAAATCACCCGCTAATATTACCGGGTGATGGCGGCTCGCGTCGGCGGCTAACCTATCCAGCATCGACTCGTAATCATCTAGTGTCAGACTTGGCGCCGCATAGCAGCTGTAGACGTGTATTCCGCCTACTTTTGCCCGCGTGAAGCCATTCTCTGGGCTTCTCATGGTATCTTCCATGGCTCGGCTCCCGCACGTCCATATCGCTGACGTGCCGCTGCTATCGTTTATCCAGACGCTGCTGTGCAGGTTTCTATACTGCTCGCAGACGATTGCGACGTCGATTTTTTCCTCATAGGCTGTCTGTGCCAGCAGATCTTGTGCCGCTTGACAGTGGTTCAGGTTTATCTGTATGAACCTTATCTTCGTCTGTTTTTTAGCGCCTCTTTGAACGCCGGACATCCATTCCCCCGGTCACGTGCCCACTATCTCTGCCCTCTACTTCCCTACAGATTAGGCATTTTGCAGCTTGGTCACACTCCTTTACCTTGTGACCCTCTTTCCCGCAGCCTCGACACAGCCTTCCTCTATCCTGGCTGCTGCTGCAGTTTCTTGCTGTGTGACCGAACTTCATGCATTTGAAGCACGGTTTAAGCGATACCCGCTCCCGCATTCGGCATACAACCCAGCCGACTCGAACCTTACCTGCTGCAATAGCCTTCTTTGCAGCTTCAACATGCAAGCTTATAAGCGCTGTCTGTGTGCCCCCCACGACTCTTGTAGTGACCGCGTAAAGTTTAATTACCAAACTTTACGCAATGTCACACAACAACCCCGACATGATCAAAACGATCAGTCGGAACACTCCATCGATCACCGAACGCAAAGTTCAGTGATCTTGCCGTTTTGTTCCGTCCCTATCACAACTAGTGATCGAGACAATTTCCGGCATCTCCGTTTTCTCACTCCCTTGCAAAAGTCCATTCACGCAAAACACGAAAAATCCGCAGTCCGCGTTAAAACAAAAGATAATTCCATTATAAGTGACATATAAATATATATATAATAGCTAGCCGTAGTGACATAATAAATTATATAATAAATATATAAATTAATAAATAATATACATTATACCTATAACTAAACGAGTTTTACTAAAACCGTATAGTACGGTAAATTACATTGGTGACCCCGACGGCAAAAAACACGCGGAAAAAGTGCACGTTAACAATATTTTTAAAACAAAGCAATATTCCCCAAAATTCGTTATCGCCCAGTGCCATAATTTACTTTTTAATACAAAATATTGATAAAAAATTTCTCATATAGAAATTCTAAATCTGCGGTGAAATATTTTACTATATACCGTTTTCCTCTATTGAAAGTGATCACGTGCCCAGTGCTGAATAATTGCGAAAAAAAACAAAAATTTCTCGACAAAAATAAAAAATTCTAATTATTAAATAGAACATAAATAAAATTTTCTATAAAAAAATTTTGTTCCACATAATAAGAAAGTGCAAAAAAAAGTTTAAAATAGAGGTTTTAAAATATATACCACGGGATCCATATTGGATTTTTCATAATACGAAGTGCAGTTTAACCGCAGCAGAGGAATACAGAGCCATAATAATTAGAGGAATTCCCAAAAAGTAGCAGAACAATCATCACAACAGCCAGATAATTAATTTAAAATACTTAAATATAAAACTAGTCCCAAAACATATAAAAAATTTTCCTTTCCTTTAATTGTTGTTGCATGAAAATAGAAACAAAACATTTACGCGATTATATTTTAGTAATTTTGAATTTATTAGTTATTTTAAGTTTTTTTCTTGGATTAGTAGTTAATTTAAAAAAAAATTCTTTTGCAATAGCAGCACTTTCATAAAAGTTTGGCAACATTGACGTTTTTTTTTAAAAAGGCATTTTGTTATTTTATCGAAATTTACAAAGAACAAAAAGAAAATTAAGAACTTTCATTGGACACAATGGCAAATTGATTTTTATTCGCATTTAAATGTACTTTATGACATATATTTATAATCATTTAAAAAAAACATATTTTGCATGCATTTTGAATTGATTATATTATATACATACACATATTTTGCATGGAAATTTTCTAGATATTATTACATATATGTACATATATATATATATATATATATATATATATATATATATATGTAAATATTTTTTTTCTTCTTCTTTATTTCATTATTATTGCACCACAAAATTTAGGTGTTTTGAAGTTTTTTAATTGTTTTGCTTTCGAGTTTTTCTTGTTTTTTTTTTGCTTTCAGTGCTTGTTTGCTTTCGAGTCGTTGGTTTTTATTGTTTTGCGTACCCTTTCGACAATTATAAAATGTCAGTAGCAGAGGAAAATCGTATGGACACAGGTAACGCTGAAAGGGAGTTACCAAAACCCGGAACTTCAGCATCTGTCGATGGCGTCAAACTGACGAAGTTACAGTTAGATATCCCGAAGTTCTGGGTTCACCAGCCCGCCTCCTGGTTCTACCAGGCGGACATAATGTTCCAATTGGCGGGCTGTAAGTCGGACAAGATCAAGGTCTATAATGTTATGGCCGCATTGCCGGAAGAGGTGGTAACGGCAATGCGGCTTAGCATCATAGATTACGCCACCTCCTCATACGAGGACATAAAACAGCATCTGCTCGAGAAGTACGGCACTTCGGAGAAACGCCGACTCGAGCAGTTGCTATCAGTGCAAGAGCCTGGAGATAGGAAACCTTCCGAGTTCCTCCAGGCTCTCAAGGCACTGGCTGGCGGGTCGTCGGCAGTCAATGATGACCTGATCCGGAACCTGTGGGAGCGGATGCTTCCACAGGCCATCCAGGTCACATTGGCCACCGCTGCCGACCAAACCCTAGCAGGGTTGGCATCCACGGCGGACAAAGTATGGGAGGTCATAGATATAACTCTATGCAGCAACCGGATGTTGACAAGATTGACCAACTGGGAGGTGATGGATCGGACGACTATGTCAGATCACAGAGCCATTTCATTTGAGATAGAGTACGGAACCCCGGGCAGGGGAGACGGAATTAGAACAACGAGAATTCCCCGCAACACGGACACGTCTAGATATACTGAAATGTTGCGCAGGAATCTCGGGGAGCGCGTGCCAAGGGCACCGAAAACCACAAGAGAAGCAGAGTCTCAGTTGCATGTCCTGCAGACAGCGATAGAGAACGCTTTTCGAGTGGCGTGTCCTCTTACGTCAGTGGATGACCATGATCCCACACCCTGGTGGTGTAGGGAGCTGGAGAAACTGAAGAAAGAGGTCAGAAAGGCTTTCAACCAAGCGATGAGGTGCAATGACCCGGTTGCCTGGGAGAATTACAAAGCCAAGAAAAGAGAAATGAAACAAACTCTGCGACGACGGAAAAGGGAGTCGTGGAGGAACTTCTGCTCGAGCATGGAGAGCATATCTGAGGCCAGCAGACTTCAGAAAATGATCTCCAGGGACCCGGTCTCCAAAGTCGGACTCGTTCGTGACCCGTCGGGGAGGATGACGGAGACGCTGGAGGAAACCAACAAGATCCTGATGGAAGTTCACTTTCCTGGCAGCTATGTCTCGGGTAAATCTTGGACTATTCGTAACAGAATGGCTACAAGGATGAACCGAGAGGAGGCTAACGGGGTGGTGACGGAGGAAGGGGTGAGACGTGCAATAGACACATTCTCTCCCTTCAAGACATCGGGGCGTGACGGAATATTCCCTGCGCTGCTTCAATGGGGCAAAGATGTCATTGCACCCAGGCTTAGGGGAATATTCGTTACCTGTCTAGCAACAGGATACATTCCGGCGGTGTGGAGGGAAACCAAAGTGGTATTTCTCCCTAAGCCAGGCAAGAAGGACTACACCGAGGCGAAGTCCTCCAGGCCAGTCAGCCTAACATCCTTTCTGTTGAAAACAATGGAAAGAGTGGTGGCAGACCACCTGGAGAGTACTATGCTAAGGAGGCACCCTTTAAGTAGAAGCCAGCACGCTTACCAGGCTGGCAGATCTACAGAAACGGCACTTCACCAACTGGTGCGAGTAGCCGAGGGGGAACTGTATACCGGAGGCATAGCGATGGCCGTTATTATGGACATCGAAGGCGCCTTCGACAAGATACAGTTCAACAAACTCAAAGACGCTCTGGTGAGGCGAGAGGTCAGCCCTATGATTGTAAGGTGGGTGGACAGCATGCTGAAAAACAGAGCGGTAAGGATTCAGACAGGAGACTCGCGGCTTCGAGGGAGGGTCAGCAAGGGATGCCCACAGGGCGGGGTGCTATCGCCCCTCCTGTGGAACATCACTGTGGACACTCTGCTCAGGCGGCTAGAGGAAATGGGCGTGCATACCGTTGGGTATGCAGATGATGTAGCGATTGTGGCACGTGGCAAGTTTATGAGCACTACGGCAGATATCATGAGGAATGCACTCCAAGTGGTTGAGCAGTGGTGTACGGAACAGGGCCTCACCATAAATGCTAATAAGACAGACGCGATAATCTTCACTAGGAAGATTAAAGATCTGGATTTTCAGCCCCTCATGCTTTTTGGATCGAGGATCAAGGTGTCTGGGATGGTCAAGTATCTGGGTGTATACTTGGACTCGCGACTAACCTGGAAATACCACGTTGAAGAGAAGATTAAGAAGGCGACAAGGGTGCTTCACCAGTGCAGAAGAGTATGTGGACTAAGGTGGGGTATCTCACCAAGGTTAGCATACTGGACATATACCATGATGGTGAGACCCATCATAACTTATGCCTCGGTGGTCTGGTGGACTAAAGCCACACAGAAAACCGTCAAGAGGCATTTGGACAAGGTGCAAAGAATGGCCTGCGTAGGTGTGAGCGGTGCTTTCCGCACCACACCCGCCGCGGCATTGGAGGCGCTGTTAGGGCTGCTGCCGTTAGACCTCCAGGTGATGAAGACTGCGGCAGCCTCAGCGATTCGGATGAGACGGGATGCCGCATGGCAGGCGTCAGGAACCTTATATGGGCACATGAAGATCCTGGATCGCATTAAAGGGATTAGGGAGCTCATGATGCCCATGGAAGGGATCACAAAAATGAGGGTGACCGAAAGGTATCATAAAACCCTCATAGGGAACGGAACGCTCCCGGAAGGGAGACCGGAAGACATATATATCTTCACGGACGGATCCAAGATTGACGGCAGAGCAGGTGCGGGAGTCTTCTCGGAGGACTTAAATCTGACCTGCTCTCTGGCTTTGGGGAATTACACCTCAGTCTACCAGGCGGAAATGCTTGCTCTGCTGCACGCGCTGGATCACATAAATGAGGGTCAGGTGCAGGGAAGAAGTATCCTTATAGCACTGGACAATCAGGCTGTGATTAAGCGCATGAACCAGACAGAGATTAATGCGTCTCTGGCGTTGGAATGTGTCCAAAAACTGAACAGGTGTGCGAAACAAAACAACGTGACGCTAGCTTGGGTTAGAGGACATACAGGCATCGATGGGAACGAAAAGGCTGACAACCTGGCAAAACAGGGGTCAACCTCGGAATTCTGGGGACCGGAGCCATACTCTGCCATTGGCAGAGGGTTGGTAAGGAACTACATCGAGAAATGGGTCGCTGAGGAACACCGGAGACGGTGGGACGCTATGACCACGTGTAGGCAGGCTAAGATGGTGCTTACGCTGCCGATTACCGCAGCCAGAAGAAGGATCCTGCATATGCAAAGGAGAACCCTCAGATGGTTGGTGGCACTGATTACAGGACACGGATGTTTCAGGTATCACCTAAAAAGAATGGGAATTCTGGAGGATGACACCTGTCGGATGTGCCTGGAGGAACCTGAGACGGCCACACACATAGTGTGTCACTGTCCGGCGGTGGCGAGGAAAAGGGATGCCATAACTGGACTCCAGTGGATGGAGGACATGAGGCAGACTCCCTTCAATCAGCTGCTTGCGATAACTAGGGGAGTCGAAGTAAGGGAGCAATGGGACAACCCACTGCAACCCCAATAAGATGACTCTAGGCAGAGGGACGAAAAGGGACCCGCAAATAGTGGTCTGATTCGGTATCCCTCGAAAATCTATATATATGGGAGGTGCTTCCACACGGAGGCGCCTCATACGCATCCGCCGTCCAAGCCAATACGCCAGCAAACGCGGAGCCCACGTTAAGGTCGCTAGAAAGCGCCATTAGGAAACTAACGGCCCGGCTAGACAACCTTAACAAAAGCCCGCGCCGCTCGAGAAGCCAAACACCTGCCAATCGGCAGGGTGGCTCCCGACAACCCTCGGCCACTCGGCCACAAGGGGCCAACAAACTGCGGGGTAGCCTGTGCTACTTTCACTACCGTTATGGTAGTGAAGCTCGCACCTGTAAGGCCCCCTGCAGTTTCGGTGGTGGTCAAGCCAAGCCGGCTAAGAAAAAGTCGGCCACCACCCAATCTAAAAAAAACTAGAGAGTCAGGGGGTCGACATGAGCGAGCATATAACCGGCCGCTCATATCGTTTATTCGTCAGAGACACCAACAATCGGATGGACTTTCTGATTGATTCGGGCTCTGACGTTTCAATTGATCCCGCCAAGGCGTTCCCGGCCCATAACGGTAGCCCGAACGTCCTTCTGTACGCGGCCAACGGATCACTGATCCGAACTTTCGGCACAAAGTTGCTTGAACTTGAGCTCGGCTTACGCCGACGATATGTTTACAACTTTATTATAGCCGACACCCCTAAAGCCATTATCGGGGCGGACTTCTTAACGAAGTTCAAATTGTCCGTCGATTTTGAATATCGGCATTTAGTCGACAAGCGCACGAAGTTTCGCATTAACGTGTGCGCTACCGTTGACTACAACCCCGAAACATTTCCATGCCGAGTTATTGGCATATACAAAGAGCTATTGACGAAGTACGCTTCGTTAACAAAACCGCCCAATTTTAACCATCCGGTTAAACACAATGTGCAACACCACATTGTAACTAAAGGGCAATTACCATTTGTCACAGCTCGGCGACTCCATCCGGAGAAACTGAAGGTGGCAAAGTTAGAGTTCGACCATATGGTCCAATTGGGGATTTGTCGACCTTCGTCGTCCCCCGCAGCATCTCCGCTTCATCTGGTCCCTAAACGGGACTCACATGATTGGAGGCCATGCGGCGACTACCGTCGCCTTAATGCTGTCACTGTGCCGGATAGATATCCGATCGCGCATATACAGAATTTCTCCGTGAATCTTCACGGCTGCACAATTTTTTCGAAGGTTGACTTGGTACGTGCATATCATCACATACCAATCGCCCCAGAAGGCGTGCATAAGACTGCACTCATTACGCCATTCGGCCTATATGAGTTTACATGTATGCCATTCGGCTTACGAAATGCAGCCCAAACCTTTCAAAGGTTCATAAATGAAGTTACGAGAGATCTTGACTTCGTTTATGTATACTTGGACGATATACTTATCGCCAGTAAAACCGAGGATGAGCATATCGTTCACCTCGAAGAGCTCTTTAAACGCCTCGATAGCTTCGGTTTAACCATTAAGCTAGAGAAATGCGTTTTTGGTGCAACAGAGATTAAGTTTCTAAGCCACCGCATCACAAAGGATGGAATACTTCCATCCACCGATCGGGTTCAGGCTATCGTTGATCTCGCACCTCCAACTTCTGTCAAATCGATCCAGAAGTTTTTGGGAATGGTGAATTTCTATCACCGATTTATCCCAAAATTGGCTGAACAGTTGGTGCCGATAAACGAGCATTTGAGAGACCTTCTCAACCGCTCACGTGCCAATAAAGTTTTTGACTGGCCAGCAGAATGTCAGGCGGCATTCCTCAAGGTGAAAACCTCGATGGCTGAAGCAACTCTGCTGAACCATCCAATCGAGGATGCAAAATACAGTCTTACGACTGACGCCTCTGATTATGCAATCGGAGGCGTTTTGGAACAATTCAACGGTCATCGGTGGCAACCTCTAGCTTTTTATTCCAAAAAACTGTCACCAACCGAACGGAAGTACTCTGCATTCGATCACGAACTCCTCGCAATCTATGCAGCGATCAAACACTTCCGTTATTTCGTTGAAGGACGCAATTTCGTGGTCTATACTGATCACAAACCACTGGTTCGCGCCCTTCACACAAAGACCGAACGATCCCCTCGACAGACCAGACATTTGGGTCTAATCTCTCAGTTTACCACAGACATCAGACATGTGTCGGGTAAACAAAACGTTGTCGCAGACTACTTGTCACGCTCACTAGCAACCGACAACGTCGACTCGGTCACCTTCGACCTGCCTACACTGGCTCAGGCTCAACAAGGTGACACAGAGTTGAAGTCTCTACAAGAGCACCCCAGCAACGGCTCACGGGTAAAACTAGTCCTCACACCAATACCATTTACCGCCCATCAGGTGTGGTGTGAAACTAGTACAGGCATTCCTAAGCCTTACATACCCACTTCCTTACGTAGACTAGCGTTCAATTCCGAACATAGTCTCTCTCATCCTGGTATTCGCGCTACAAGACGAGCCGTTACCAAGAAATACTTCTGGCCATCGATCAATAAAGACTGCAACGAGTGGTCTCGATCATGCCTAGGTTGCCAAAAGTCCAAAGTTTCACGACATACCAAATCTCCATTGGAAGCTTTCAAACTTCCAAATAATAGATTTGACCATATCCATATGGATATAGTGGGACCCCTACCCCCATCTCGTGGATACTCTTATATCTTAACGATAGTCGATAGATTCACGCGATGGCCTGAAGCATACCCAATTCGGGATATCTCAGCTTCAACAGTGGCAAAGAAATTCGTCACTGAATTTGTCCCACGATTCGGCGTACCACTCGAGATCACAACCGATCAAGGTACGCAGTTCGAATCGAAACTGTTCAATGAAGTTGCCAAATTACTCGGCACTCATCGAATCCGGACCACCGCCTACCATCCACAAGCAAACGGGATGGTTGAGCGGTTCCACAGGCAACTAAAAGCAGCCTTAATGGCAAGGGACCACACTACTCATTGGTGTGAAGACTTGCCCTTTGCCATGTTAGGCATACGCACGGCAATTAAGACCGACTTACAATGCTCACCAGCCGAGCTCGTATACGGTCAGAATCTGAGACTTCTCAATTCGATTTCCATCACTACCGATGAATTCCTCTCTCGCCTTCGTTCTCACATGCAGAACATTAAGGCAATACATCCTCGGCAATCCGTCCAAAAGGATGTCTACGTGCCAGAAGCCCTAGAGAACGCCGACTACGTTTTCATACGAGTCGACAGAGTTCGAAAACCTTTCGAACCTCCATACGAAGGCCCATATGAAGTAATCAAACGATTACGAAAACCCTTCGTTGTCAAATTGAACGGCACAACCAAGTCAATATCCATTGACAGGCTAAAGCCAGCCTTCGGCTGTGACCGCGACAACGAAGCTAAGCCACCTAAAGCGGTAACATTTCGTTAACGTTACGCTGGGGGGGGAGTATGTAGTGACCGCGTAAAGTTTAATTACCAAACTTTACGCAATGTCACACAACAACTCCGACATGATCAAAACGATCAGTCGGAACACTCCATCGATCACCGAACGCAAAGTTCAGTGATCTTGCCGTTTTGTTCCGTCCCTATCACAACTAGTGATCGAGACAATTTCCGGCATCTCCGTTTTCTCACTCCCTTGCGAAAGTCCATTCACGCAAAACACGAAAAATCCGCAGTCCGCGTTAAAACAAAAGATAATTCCATTATAAGTGACATATAAATATATATATATAATAGCTAGCCGTAGTGACATAATAAATTATATAATAAATATATAAATTAATAAATAATATACATTATACCTATAACTAAACGAGTTTTACTAAAACCGTATAGTACGGTAAATTACACTCTCTTAGCCTGAGGACATCCTTTTCTTCGACCGTCAGACCTAGCTGGGTCCTCAGTGCTTCGCAGACTTCTTCCTTGGTTGTGATCTCATCTAAGTCTCTGCACTCGATCACCACCGTATTTGTGCTGGCTCTCACCTCAGCCACCCCGCTTATCGATGCTTTTACCTTCTGCTCTAAGTCTCCGGTCTTAGCATCTCCTCTCTTTAGCTCAAGCAGGAGGTCGCCCTTTTGCGTTCTCCTGACCCTTTTTACGCTACTTCCGACCTCTGCGCGGGAGGAATCTGTCCTCACCTTGCGAAGGATCTCCGCGTAAGTCGCTTCCCCTTTGGTCGTGATGATAATGGCATCCGACCTGCGCTAAAGCCTTACAAGGATATTTATAAAGAAGAAAGTGTTATTTATTTTATTGATCATGAAATATGTTTATGTTAAAGTTTGAAAAGTTATTTGTTATAGATATGTTTATGTTGAATTAAATTGTTTTTGTACATGAACATAGGCATGTGTATTTTTTGGATTCTTTTATATGCATGTATGTAGGCTTTTATATACGTCGTTTTGGTATACGTCGTGGTATGCCCGGTCCCAAAAACGACGTATATCGAGGGATGACTGTATATATATATATATATATATATATATATATATATATAATATATATATATATATATATATATATATATATATATATATATATATATATATATATACGAGGTGTGGCTATTAAATAACGAGACTGACGCTGTAAAACATTTTATTTTTATTTCATACATTTTTACTTGTTATCACCTACAGTATACACCCCTCCTCTATCCCTACAACGCTCCATGCGAATCTTCCATTGTTCGAAACAGTGCCGGAAGTCTTTTTCTGTCAGCTCCTTCAGGACCCGTGCCGCTTTCTCTTTCACAGCTTCAACAGACTCAAATCTTGTTCCTTTTAATGCAGATTTCACCTTAGGAAACAGATAGAAGTCGCACGGCGCAAGATCCGGCGAATAAGGCGGATGGTCTAACACTGGGATGCTGAATTTGGCTAGAAACCTCTTAACAGACAATGCGGAATGTGTTGCGACAATGCGTTGCTCTACTGTTACACTTAACATTTTTCCGGCGAAACAAAAAAACAACTCTAATGGGAACGAAGGCTACGGCTGTACTGATTTGTTTACAGAAGCGAGAGGCACTACATTCGAAAGAGAAGGCTTCACGATAACAGCTGTTGGTTACTGGCGTTTGGTGCATGCGCACTTCTTCTGCAGCAGCGTCAGTCTCGTTATTTAATAGCCACACCTCGTATATATATATATATATATATAATATATATATATATATATATATATATATATATATATATATATATATATATATATATATATATGTTCTTCGATTTGACTCCGCGGAATCGAACCTGGTAGGTTCTATCGGCTAAGTACGACTGGAACCAATCCACAAGGGCATGAGGAAAGCCTAATTTCTTTAGTTTAAGAACTATAATAGAGTGGGAGAGCTTGTCGAAAGCCTTACTAAAATCTGTATAGACACAGTCAGTTTGGCAGCCAGTGACAAAGCCTCTAATTGTGTGTGAAGAGAACTCCAGTAAATTAGTGGTAGTGGAACGGGCTGCAAGAAAACCATGTTGGTTTGTTGAGATAAGCCTCTTGCAGATAGGGGCGATAGCAGAATAAATAATAGATTCGAAGAGTTTTGATATAGACGATAACTTCGCAATTGGCCTATAATTAAATATTTCGTTTTTACAGCCTTTCTTATGGACAGGTATTATAAAAGAGTTCTTCCATAAGGTTGGGAAGCGCCCTTCATTTAGGGATTTTTGAAATAAACATAGAAGAGGAGACAGTAGGGCCCCTGCACAGGATTTTAGAACAGCTGGAGGGACTTCATCAGGGCCGGACGAAAAGTCTTGTGGAAGTTCATTTATATGCTTCGAGATATCATCCCTGGTTAAAGACAGGGAAAAGTTTTGAGCCGTTTGGATTGCATTGATATGTCGAAAATTATCTTCATCTGGTTGGAATACAGAGGACGAGAAAGATTTGAGGAAGAACGATGCAAAATTTTCACAAATTTCGGCTGGATTAGAACTAAGGGAGTTCTCGTATTGCATGGTGTAAGGGTAATTATCAACTTTTTTCTTTGTGTTGATAAATTGAAAGAATGCTCTGGGATCACCATACACTTTACCTTCCATGTTTCTGAGGTATTCTTTATAGAGGGTTTCGGAGAGAGCATGAAATTGGTCATAGCAATTGAGAAATGCATCGAAACTCGCAGTGTCTTTCTTCTTCAGGTAGGTTTTCCAGAGTTTATTCTTCAGGTTTTTGGTACGTCTCAACTCGTTGTTGTACCACGGTGGGGATGATCTGGGCGATTTTAACGGCTCGATAGGTACACAGGATGCGAAAGTTTCATACAGGATGGAGTAAAATCTGGCTACATCGACATCCAACTCATTAGGTGAGAGCAACCAATTGAAATCGACCGAAGTGAGCTTGGATGAGAGTTCCTCAAGGTTGGCTTTTTTAAAGTTAAAGGTAAAGGTTGTCTCCTCTGGGATTGGCTTATTGTTAAAGACAGAACAATAGCTCAGTAGGAGAGGAGGGTGATAATTATCGACAGGTGACAAGACAATTGAGCTAGGCTCAACATTCATGTTGTCTGAGTCGGAAAAGAATACAAGATCTAACCGCCTTCCTAAAATATTATTCACACCGCTCATTTGGCACAAGCCGCAGGAAAATAAGGAATTCAGAAAGTTGGATTCCCTAGAGTTAAGGTTGTTTCCAGGAAGGTAGTTATCGTCATCATCGCAAGATACCCATTTAACATTGGGTAAGTTAAAATCACCTACAAGTAGGAGTTCATCTTTGGAATCCATCATATCTTGGATATGATTTATGCAAGAGATTAGAATATCATAGAGATTTTGACCTCTATCGTCAAGAGTGCTGAACATATCTGGTGGGATGTAACAGCAGATTAAAAATAAGTTGTTATGAACAAGGGAGACTTTGAGAGCGAGGACCACAATGTCTTAAGTATTGGAAAAATCAGGAAGCGTTATTAAGCAACAGTTGAGAAGGTTACTACATGCAAGTAGTACACCACCTCCACGAGCCTCCGAGTCAATATATCTATCCCTCCGAAAAACTTGGAAAGAAGAGTCGAAAAGTTCGGCATTAAAAATCCCACTGTATAGCCATGTTTCTGTAAAAGCGATTATATCGAAATCGCTGGCCGAAGTCGACAGAAACACATCTTGGGTTTTGGATCTGATTCCCCTCACGTTTTGGTAATAGAGGGAAAGCGTCTTAAGTTTTTTGAAACCTGTAAAGTGTCAGAAATACGCTGTACACGCGTGCAGGGAATAAAACACTTTGAAAAGGCACCAGGAGGCCAGAACGTCGAGTCTAAAAGCTTTTCAGCGGTGTTGGGCGGTGCAGTCAGGACGAAAGACGCAACCGGTTTGGAAACATTGCTGATCTTCCTGCAGGAAACTGTAGCAGGATTAATAGCTTTAGCCCTAAGGTATTCTTTAATTGCCTCGCACGTGGTTTCAGGAGAGAAACGGGAAATGAAAATATTTCGCGGTCTGGGTACCGTTATCAAATTGGCGCAGGTGTCCGAAGACTCAGCATCCCCTGTGCCCGACGGTTCAATGACATAAACAGAAGAAGTAGTTGCCGGATCCGCTTCTGGGGTATAGTCTGAGCCCATTGTGAATGAGGGGGTGGGGACAGACGGACTAGTAGAGGGGTTTGCAGGGGCGGCATCCGCAGCGTTGACTTTACCACTGCGTCTGCGTTTACCATGCTTTCTACGGGTTTTCGGGTTGTTAGGAGCCAGACTGGAGGCAGCCTCCACCGAAGGGGCTTGCTCAAGTATTTTGGTCGGGTCGTTTAAGGCTGTGAGGTTTAAAGTAGCTGCGTCATCCTTCGTTGGAGGAACAGCCGTGGAGCAGGGTGCATAGAAAAGCTGCTCCCCTACCTGCAGGGCGTCAGCAGATACTGTCAACGTTGAGGGGGAGTTTATTCTATCGCTGACGCTTTCTAATTTTAAGGATAGGGAACTCAGGGCATTGTGATTTTGTAACACTGCTATAGACAGCGGTTCCATATCCGCCCGAACACGTTTCGTACTCATTTTAATGTCATCTAATATCGGAAAAAGAGGAGGTAAGGAGTTAACAGTGCAGGAGGAAGTAGCGACAGGATTGAGGATCGCCGAATGTATGTCGTCGATCGAGTCCCGTTGCAACCCGGGAGGAAAATTCTTGGAATTTATTCATAAGGGTACCCGAGTTGGTCGCAACAGAAGCAAGGGTGGCGGTCAATGTATCGAGCCGGACGTTGATCGACTGGACATCATCGGTTAACATCCGAAAATGTGGGATATTTCCAGAGAAAGAATTTAGACGTCCCATGACTTTCTCATGACTATCAAGGAAGACATCAGAGATGTCTTTCATATGTCTCAGGACGTGGCAGGGTTGAATGTCGGAGCATTCAGTGCAAGTTGACCCTCTAGGAGCCGAAGCTTTGCCACTAACTCGAACGTTGAGGCAGGTAAGGTGGAAAACGCCACCACATACACTGTTGTATTTGTTTAAATTAAAAACTGAGTTGCTCTCAAATATTTCATTTATTGGTCTTAATCGGATGACTGTAAGAATGCAACTGGCTGACCGTTAACTTCTAATTCTAATTACAGGCACTAGTCTGATTACAATATAAGTAGTCTTATTATACAATATAAGTAGTCTTATTACAATTCAATGTTAATTCCAGTAGTCTTAAATCAGTATTTTAACATATATTTCATCTCCCCCTTTGGAATAATATTTCAAGTACTTTATTAACTTACATCTAAACTCTACTTATAATTAATCTTCTCATATAATTACATTATAATCGATATCATCCAATTTACTTTATGAAAACTGTCTTAACTAGTTATCTTTAATGGTGTACTTATTGCGTGCAAACATGTATTCATAACTTGCCATAGACTTGGTCTGTAATTAGTATATATTTATTTTTATTAAGTTCTCCTTTTTATTTATGTATATTTTAATTATGTCTTGTACGTAAGAAACTTGAGTTCCTCCTAAGAGTGGAATCATCTTCTAATCTAACCCAGTATGACCTTGGGGTTTGATCTTTTTCTATTATTGTTCCTTTTTGCCAAATTTTTCCGCATTTAACCCATACCATCTCCCCCTTATGAAGATCCTTCCTTTCCTGTGCTGACCTATTATAATATTTCTCATAGCGTTTTTTGTTGTACCTGATCTGTTTGTGTACATACCTAAACGTATTATTTTTAAATAATTTTGTTTTCATTGGAAGTAAGGTACGCTGCTTTCGTCCCATCATTATTTCCGCAGGAGATTTAACGTTACCTTTTGTTGGCGTATTTCTATATTCCAATAGCGTCAACCAGAGTGCTCCTTTAGATTCCATTGTCTTTTGTATTAATTTTTTCGCTGTTTGGACTGACTTTTCCGCCATGCCATTTGATTGTGGATAATACGGACTGGATGTAATTATTTCAATATCATGCTCTTTGCAGAATCTTCGGAGCTCATACGAGCCGAAGGGATTATTATCTGCTATTATTTATTTATTTATTTATTTATTAATAAGCCAAAACAAGGCACACTTAAACTAATTTACATCATTGCCCTTATTATAGTACATAAATATAACTTAAGCTATATTGATTAGTACAGACTAGGATGATAATAGGGATATCAATTTTCTTTTAAAAGACTGTTTACTTATGGAGGGGGAAAAACAGGATTTGTAGGTATTGAAGACCACACAACATCTGTTAACAGGTTCGTTCTTGGCATACTCGGTGCGATGGGAATATTCCTTAAGCAATTTCACGTGTCTCGTCTGTCGGACATCGTCATTGAACTTAATTCTATCCGATAGAAACTGCACTTTGAGGTTGCTGTTTAAAACGTCCAAGGTGAGGCATGAGATAAGCATCTTTCTCCTACATGACAGTGGTAAGAGATGTAATGCTTTGAGCCTGTTCGTGTAGGGTGGTAGACTAAGATAATCGCGCGGGTCGTGGAGATGACGTAGCGCGAAAAGAAGAAATTTTTTTTGTATTGATTCAATCCTGTTACTACTTACCTGGAATATGGGATCCCATATCGGGCAAGCGTATTCCAGGATTGGGCGGACAAGGGAACAGAAAAGAGTTTTAGTAACCCAAACATTGCCAAATTCTTTAGCTCTTCTCTTAATAAAACCTAACAGCTTGTTGGCTCTGGCAGTAATGTTGTCATAATGCAAATTAAAATTTAACTTGTTGTCTAGAACAACACCTAAATCCCTAATTTGATCGACATGGTCAAGGACCTTGTCGTTCAGATAATACTGCCAACGCTGTATATTTTTTTTTCGTGAGAAGGTGATTGAGTGACATTTAGCGATGTTGAGATGTAGTTTATTCGTTGTGCACCAGTCTTGCAGAGCATTCAGTTTTGATTGAAAGAACAATACATCACTTTGGGACCTTATGATGTTGTATATTTTTAAATCGTCTGCGTAAAAGAGATGTGGAATATCCTTCAGTTCGTCAGATAAATCAGAGATAAATATATTAAATAAGAGTGGGCCTAGATGACTGCCCTGGGGTACACCGGAAGTCACGTCGATTTCTTTAGATAGAAATCCTTGAAATCTAACCACCTGAGTTCTTCCGTCAAGATAAGATCTTATCCATTTCAGGGCAGCACCGGATATTCCAAATTTTGAAAGTTTTGTTATTAAAATATGGTGGTCAACACGATCAAAGGCTTTGCTAAAGCCGTATAGACTGCGTCGATTTGATGACCATTCTCCATACCACATAACAGTTCAGAGGTTAAGATCATAAGGTTTGAGGTGGTTGAACGCCCTTTTCTAAATCCGTGCTGTTGCTCGTTAAGAAGTGGGTCAATGACGGGAGCTATCTTGTCGAAAACAAGTTTTTCAAAAAGTTTTGGGATTGAAGAGAGAATGGCAATCCCCCTATAGTTGTCCACCAAGTGCTTATCGCCTGCCTTATGGATTGGTGTAAGATAGGATTTTTTCCACAGCGATGGAAACACTCCTATTGACAATGATTTATTAAATATTATTTGAAGAGGGAGTAACATTTGCTTTGAGCAGTATTTTAAGAAACTAGGGGGAAGAGTGTCAGGACCATGACCTTTATTGTTATCAAGACTGTTTAAACCAATCATTATGTCTTAGGTTAGGTTAGGTTGAAATGGCTGCCCCCACCAGGGAGCCCACTTAGGCACGCCATTGGGCCCATTGTGATGCCATTCTGGTATTGGGACATAGTTCAGGCCATTTCAAGCCATTTCGAGCTTTTAATAAAGCGACAGAGTCTAGAGACACCAATATTTTGCAGCTCGCTCAATCCGTCAAGAAAAGGTGAGCCAAGTAGAGTCCCTCTTTTCCTTGCTAGGGCGGGACATGTACAGAGAAGATGGGAGACAGTTTCTTCCTCTTCTTCATTACCACAACTTCTACATAGGTCGTTGTGGGGGAGTCCTAATCTTTCGGCGTGTGGGCCGAAGGGACAGTGACCAGTCAGCACCCTTACCACATGGCTTATCTCCTTTTTGTTCAACTGAACCAGAGATTTTGAACGCTTTGCGTCTAAAGTTGGCCACATTGCATGAAGAGTGCGACAAACCGTTGCTGTGGTCCATCTCAGCCCGGCTCGAGCTAAGCTGATTTTTCTCACAGCTAGTTTATAGGTGGCTAAGGGCATTCCCATTTGGGTTAAGTGGGGTGTCCTTTCCACTTCGGTTCCCTGTCTAGCAAGCTCATCTGCCCTACAGTTTCCCCTAATCCCACTGTGTCCAGGAACCCAACACAGTGTTATATCAAACTGAGTGGCAGTCTCACACAGAGACCTGCGGCAGTTCAGAAGAGTCGTGGATGTTGTGACGACAGAATTAAGAGCCTTGAGGGCCGCCTGGCTATCCGATAGAATACATATATTCTTATGAGATATATTATTTATCTTCAGCCATTCGAGAGCCTCCCAGATCGCAGTGACTTCCGCTTGGAAGACGCTGCAGTGATCGGGTAGACGAAGAGAGGTATTTATATTTAATGCCTCGGAAAAGATACCAGAGCCTACATTATTCCCAATTTTTGAGCCATCTGTGAAAATACATAATGACCCAGTTGGGATAACACCATCTGTCCAGTCATCTCTGGCCGGAATGATGGTATTGAAACCTTTCTCCAAGGTCCACGTAGGTGTAGTATAATCTAGGTTGTTCGCAGTGATGGCGAATTTCCTAAGGATGGATGAATGGCCATATGAGTATGGAGTCCATCCAAGAGAAGCCTTTGTCCTGGCAGCCGTCCAGGCTGCCATTTGCTCGGCGTGTATATCCAAAGGGGTAAGATGCAATAAGACATCCAGCGCAGCTGTAGGGGTGCTTCTCATTGCACCACTGATACACAGTTCAGCTGTTCTTTGGACCCTTTCCAGTATCTTGCGATACGTAATCTTCTGTAATGCAGTCCACCATACCGATATGCCATGCATAAGTATAGGTCTGATTACGGCTGTATAGAGCCAGTGGACGATGCGGGGTTTAAGGCCCCAGTTGACTCCGATCGTTTTCTGGCATAGGAAGAGAGCTGTTTTGGCCTTATTTGCTCTTTCTATAAGATTCGGTCTCCACGTTAGTTTCCTATCGAGTATGAGACCTAGAAATTTCGCATCCTCCTTTATATGCAGTGTTTCATTACAGAGTCTTAAAGGAGGAAAATTGGGAAGTCTATGCTTCTTTGTAAAGAGCACTACTTCAGTCTTGGTTGGGTTGACGCCTAGACCCTTTGTAGTGGCCCAATGAGAAAGAGTATTCAATGCTTGTTGCATTATATCTCTTATTGTTGAGATGTACTTGCCGGTCACCACCAGCACAATATCATCAGCATAGGCCACCGTGGTGCACCCAGACTCCTTTAGAGTTATCAATACTTCATTGACTGTCATATTCCAAAGGAGCGGCGATAAGACCCCACCTTGTGGTGTGCCTCTTTTAACCCGTCTGACTTCTTCCGAAAGCCCCAGGCTAGACTTTATGACCCTGCACCCTAGCAACTGATCAATAAAGGACCTGGAGCACCCATCAACATTCAGACGCTGGAGTGCCCTCGTGACCGCAGAGGGTTCAACATTGTTGAAAGCACCTTCAATATCTAGGAAAGCAGCCAACGTGAATTCCTTGAATTCAAGGGATCTTTCAATGACCGCTACCAAAGAGTGGAGAGCAGTGTCTACTGATTTACCTTTCGTGTAGGCATGCTGCGAGGGAGAAAGCAGTTTTTTATCAATGCTTTGCTTAACATAGATCTCCACAAGTCTTTCTAGTATCTTGAGGAGAAAGGATGTGAGACATATAGGTCTCAAGTCTTTTGGATTGTGGTAGGAGATTTTACCCGCTTTCGGAATGAAAGCTACCTTCGCTACTCTCCAGGATGTTGGAATGTAGCTTAGGCTAAGGGAGCTCCTATAGATGGCTGCGAGCCAATTCAGAATTAGGTCACTGACTTTCTGAATTTCAATGGGATAAATTCCATCTGGTCCCGGTGTTTTATAAGGCATGAAGCCTTCTATGGACCACAGGAGTAAATCTCTGTTTATCAATCTGTCAATGGTGCCTAAATTATGTGTGCTAGCTGGGCCCTCAAAACCTGTTTCTGCAGATGCAGCAAGAGATGTTGAGCCAGGAAAGTGAGTATCGAGTAGGAGTTTCAGTGACTCCTGACTACTTGTGGTCCATGTACCGTCTGCTTGTTGCAGCATTTCTTGGCACATTGGGCTTTTCGAGAGAACTTTTCTCATTCTTGCGGCATCTGAAAAACCTTCTATTGTCGCACAAAAGGTTTTCCAGGATTCCCTTTTTGAGTTTCGCAGTTCGTATTTGAACTCCCTGAGACGACTTTTGTAGTTGTCCCAGTCCGAAGCCAAATTAGACCATTTGGCCTTATTGAAGGCCTTTCTGCTTTCAGACCTTAGTTTGAGAAGTCTGCTGTTCCACCAAGGGGGTTTGGTTTTACCCCCATATTTCCTAATGGGACAGGCTGCTTCTAATGCGTTATTCAGGAGGTTACTGAGATTTGTCACTTGATGTTCGAGATCTTCAGCCTTCCAAGGGTGGGTGGGAACATCCTCAGGGAGGGATCTTTCCACTACTTGTCTGTATATGACCCAGTCTGTGTTCCGGACATTCCTGTAACCAGGGGCCTTCTTCACAGTTGGGTACATATTGATATTAAAAAGGATGACTCTGTGGTCAGAAAAAGAGTGTTCACTGGATACTCTCCAGTTTTCCACACGGTTGAGCAGATCTGGGGAAACAAGGGTAATATCCAAGACTTCTTGTCTTACCCTTGTGATGAACGTGGGTTCATTTCCCCTATTGCATAGCAAGAGATTGTGTTGTAGTAATAAATCAAAAAGCAACTCACCTCTTATATTTGTATCAGAGCTGCCCCAAACGGTGTTGTGAGCATTCGCATCACATCCAACGATGAGGCTGGCTCCACGACTAGCCGCTTCTTTTGCGGCAACAAAGAGACTGGAGTTGTCCAAATTTTCCTCATATGGTAGGTAGACAGATCCAATCCACGTAGGCCTACCGCCTTTCCTGTTGTCCAAGCAGGCCAGTACATTATCAGCATTGCTAAATTTAGACAACATAAAAGCGTTAAGGTCATTTTTAACAATTAAACAGGTTCTTGGCTTACCTCCCCCATTTCTGGGATACAGCAACCTGTATTTAGGAGTCCTGATTCCGCATACAAGGCCCCGGACCAGGACGACATCTATATCGGCCTTAGAAAGGCGTAAGCATAGGCTGGCGGATGCAGCCTTGCTGTGATGGAGATTAATCTGCGCTACTCTCAACATCGTGGTTGCGAGTAGTGGGATCAGTCTCGATCACCGTGATATCAGCCTCGTCCTCTTCCGGTGTGAGAGTAATATCATCATCTCCCACCGAAAGAAGTTGGGCAAAGTCACCCAGTTCATCCTCCGTCCTTGACGGCGAAGGAACTGAGAAGTTGGAATCCTCAGAGGATAAGAGAGGGTCGTTTGAACCCAGGGTTGGTAGGTGAGTATCCTCAGGCACCTTAGGATCAGCTACTCCTGTTCCTGTGTCATCCGCAATACTAGGTACATTGGGTTCAGCTACTTGCGTACCTGTGTCACCCGCAGTGCCAGGCACGTTGGAATCAGAAACATCCGTACCTGTGTCACCCGCAGTGCCTGAGGGCTCACTATCTGGAGCCCCAGGTGGAGCAGTTCCACTCTGGGGCAAAGAATCTTTTTTGTAAAGCCTCAGGGTGATTGAAGAAAACCCATAGCTTATGACGCATTCAGATTTCGCCAAAGGTCCCAGCGACTCCTCGCTAATTACTAATGTAACCGCTCGGCCGTCGCCTTTAGGGTCCTCCAGTTTCGTAATCCTCCACGAAGACGTCTGTAGCTGTGGGTTACTCAACCGAATGATATCCAGAATAGCCTGAGGCTCGGCTGGTTCTGCTGGGATCCAGGAACGCGCTCTTGGCCGATTCGGGATTTCCTCCCTCCTAACAACCTTGAGTTTGGCGCCTGGCCATGCTTCCCCAATTCTGGATATTGCTATTTTGTAGAGATCGACAGATCTCTGATCGGCACAAGCGATGAGCTTCACGCGACCCTGAAACCATCCGCTATCGCGACAGTGAGGAGCAGTGCCAGGATGCTCCTGAAGTATTGGGAGGAAAATCGTCGCGAGCCTGACCTCAAGTTTCCTCCATTTATCAGGCAGAATGGTGCCATCTGGATCGTTTTCGTCGATGACGGCGATAACGATCTGACCTTCCAGCACTTGGCTGTAGGTTTTAGTAGTAGCAGGAAGTATGGAAGTGTTCCTGCTACGTTTAGCCTCAGGGTGATTAGGTTCCTCTAGGGACCTCTGACGCTTTGGGGCTGGGTTGCCAGTTTGCGAAGTTTGCTCGCCGGCGACCCGCGTCGCCCACCTTATCGAAGCTTGCTGCTTCTCGGTGAGTCCACCCTCCGCAACTCCCTTGTATCGGGCAAGGATTCTCTGGGCGCTGCGTAGCTCTTGGTAGTACACCCTTGATGGAGCACCTTTAGAGCCAGGCATTTTAGTTTTTTTTAGCCTCCTTAGAGGCACCAGGAGACTGCACGAGTGCAGTTGAAGGGCCTGCTTCTGTTGAAGCAGTTGGCTTGGAGGGAATGGGGAGCTCCGGATTAGAGTCTAAAGCTCCTTTTTCCCTTTTACTCACCTTACTGCCCTTGCAGGCAGTAGGTTTGGTTTTGTTGGGAGCCCCCGAACTGGAGGCGATTGGTTTTTTAGGGTTTTTATTTTCCATAAAAGTCCCACGAGTAGTGCGGAAAGAGGGGTCCATCCTGCCAGAGCCGGTTACCAGGATAAGGCACTTGTACTCTCCGACCTTGCCCGGGCATCGGAGGGAACCGTTCGCGACCAGCACTCTTTAACCACTGGCTGGCCATGCAGCCATCGGCACGGTAAACACCTTAGCTTAGAAGTGGGGAAATAGGAAGAGGGAAGGAGAAGGAGAGAGAGAAAAGGTGAGGGTAAGTGGATGTACCTAGCTTAGTCTGGCCTCTTCGCAATTAGCCTGTTCGGCATGGGTGTCCCTACCGGTGGCTTGCTGGTTACCAGCTAGCCACCGCCGACATAGCCTAACGCTACTACGAGACTCGCAAGCCCCACCACCGCGGCAAGGTGTAGGTACGAGGTGAGGATCATTATGTCTTGAGTCGTCAAAGACAAATTGCTTAGGAGTGCTGGCATTTCTGTACTTGTAAAGTCAGTGTGCGCTGTACTATTCGGGCAAAAAACTTCACTAAACCTATCAGCAAACATGTTACAAATTTCTTTGGGGCATGAGGAGTGTATGCTACCAGTTGTCATAGTTAACGGATAACCGGAAGTTTTTCGTTTTATATTAACGAAGTCAAAGAATTTTTTAGGGTCGTATATAATATTTTCTCCGATGGCGTTTAAGTAAGTCTTATAGGCCTCACGTGACCTAAGTGAGAATTCAGAGGCTAACCTAGCGTATTCTAATTTGACTTCCGCCGTTACGTGTATGTTTTTTCTAATCATGTTATATAACTTATTTCTCTGATTACGCAGATATCGCATATTACTATCAAGCCAAGGTTCCGATAATTTATTCCTTTTTCTAATTTTGGGGACATACTTGTCAATGATGTTGAAGATAATAGTGTAGAAGGACGACACTACTTCGTCAAGATCATTGCTTGAAAGCCTATACTCCCAGTCGACAAGGGACAATTCGAAACCAATGCTATTGAAATTTGCGTTCTTAAAGTCATATACTATTGAGTTGTTGTATGACGTAACATTGTCAGAAATGGTGGCGCGGAGTTCAACCACCCAAGCGGAATGGTGAGTAGAATTGGTAAATAGGTTTTCCTCATCGGAAGCGGGTAGGATAATTACCTCCTCATAGGAATTAGTGAAAATCAGATCCAACCATTTACCAGAAGAGTTTGGTTGCCTGATAATTTGACATAAGTCATTGCCATAAAAAGAGTCGATAAGCTTTATATCGATAGCATTTATGGCATTAATTGGAAGAAGGTTACCTTCCTCGTCAGGGATAAATAAAAGATTGGGACGGTTAAAATCGCCCAAAAACTATAGCTAATAATTCCTTTTCGATTTGTGAGTATCGGATTTCAGTTTCAGTGAGGCTTCTGGAGGCATAGTATACAGGTTGTCCTTCTTGCATCATGCAAGCTCCTAGCCCGAATTTAGAAGCATCTGCTTGAATGCAGATATCTTTATTTACATTGAAGGAATTAAGAGTGGGAGCTTCAGAGATCATGGTTTTAATTTTTTCTAACGTGATTGCATGTATATTTTCCCATTTAAAATGTATATCTTTTTTTAGTAGATTTCTAATTGGTGCTGAAATTTCCGCTAAATGTGGAACGAAATTTCTTACATAATTGATCATTCCTAGCAATTGTTGTAATTCTTTTTTAGTCTGAAGGTGTTTAAGATTCTGTGTAGCTTTTACACGATCTGGGTCACATGCGATACCCTCTTGTGAGATAATATGTCCCAAAAATTTTACCTTTCTAACTTTGTATTGTATTTTGTCCTTATTGAACTTTATGTTCAATTGCCTTGCCCTTTCTACTACTTTCTGTAGAATTTCATCATGTTTAGTTTCATCTTCTGCCGCTATTAAAATATCGTCTATGTATATTAATACTCCTTCTATGTCCGCGAAATTTCTTTCATTAAATTTTTGAAAAATTTCTGGCGCTATCTTGATACCGAATGGCAGTCTCTTATATTTGTATAATCCATAGGGTGTACTAAAAGTGCAAATATTAGTTGAGGTTTCGTCTAACTCAATCTGGAAATATCCGTCTTTCAGATCTAATACCGTAAAAATTGTTTTATTTGAGAGTTTCGCTGTAAGTTCTTGAAATGAGGGAATGGGATGGTTAATTGGTTTGAGCGCATCATTTAGGGCTTTAGGGTCTAGACAAATACGAATTTTTTTTCCCGGTTTCTCTACTATTACTATGTTGGAAATCCATTCGGCTGAACCATCCACTTTTTCTATTATACCATTATCTTGAAGGCGTTCTAGCTCTGCCTTGACACTATTTCGGATAGCCAGTGGGATTCTTCTGGCGGGTTTGGCAACAGGGACTGCATCTTTTTTAAGGCTTATGTGAAAATTTATTGCAAATGTCCCTAGCCCTTCCAAAAGTTCTTCGTTTTCTTTTACAAAGTTTTTGTGGTCTTCATTTTGTGTTATTGTATTGACCCTTTTTATTAAGTTTAAATCTTCACATGCACTTAGTCCTAGAATAGGCGTTGTGCCATTTTTAACTACGTAAAACTCTAAGTTTTTATTTTGATTCCTAATTATACATTTTAACGTGACTTTTCCAACAGTGTCTAATGGCGTCCCATCATACTCATAAATCTTTGTTTCTGTTTTTCCTATTCTAGTCCCTAATTTTTTTACTAGATCATACGGGAGTACGTTTACATCCGATCCTGAATCTAATTTAAATTTAACTATTTTATCTAGTATTTGAACGTTTTCTGTCCATGTTTTTTTTTTATTTGTATTATTTAACTGGTCTTCTAATGTATTAATAAAGAAATCATCATTACTATTTACCTGTATGCTTTTTAATTCACGTATCGTGGGCAGCTTCGATTTACATGCTATGGCAAAGTGATTTTTATTTCCGCATCGTCTGCATACACTTCCAAACGCCGGACATTTTCTAATTTCATGCTTTTGCATGCAATAAGTACACTTTATCAACCTTATGTTTTGATTTTTGTTTGCTATTTTTTCTGTCTTACTATTTTCCCTATTCATTATACCTGGTTGCCTAAAATTATAATTAGAATCCCTTTTATTATATTTGTTAATATTACATTTATTTGGAACTTTATTTACCCAATTAACTGTACTAGCATCCGGTTGTAGTTTTTCTATTTGCTTTTTTGCAATTTCTGCTGCCCTTGAAATTTCGACTGCTTTATCCAAATTTAGATTTTCTATCTCCAGTAATTTCTTTTGTAATGATTTATCATTTGTTCCCAGTACTATTTTGTCCCTTAACATGCGGTTTTCCTGGTCACCAAATTCGCAGTTCCTTACCAGCTTTTTGATATGCATGAGAAAGTTATCAAACGGTTCATCTGTTTCTTGTTTTCTATTGTAGAATATGTAACTCTCGTACACTTCATTTCTTTTCGATTTACAAAAGGATTCAAAAGCTTTTGTCACCGAGTCATATTTTTTTCTATTGTCTTCACTTGGATTAAATGAATTAAAGACTTCGACCGCCTCTGGTCCTATAGCATTGAGAAATATGGCAATTTTTACATTTTCTGCTTTTCCATCTATTTCAGCTGCTGTTGCAAATATTTGAAAATTTTGCCAAAATGTTCTCCAGCTTTCCGCTAAGTTTGATGTCTGCATGTTAAGCGGGTCTATTTTTCTTATATAATCCATGGGGGTTGCTTTTGTTATATACCGTACGTTTTTCGGTGGTCTTCCTTTGGGTCTGCTAATATGTACTTTTCACAGGTTTTAACTTCACTATTCCCATGTGTCAGCGATTACCACATTTAATTGTTTTTAGCTTATGACCGAATATAATTATTTTGATACTTCATTTATTCTAAGTTTTTTTTTTCTCATTTAATAGCCACATTTATTTAATAACTCTTTAAGCTTTGTATTAAGCACTTTTATATTTCATTAGGCTACGTGATATCCGATTTCAATTTTATATTAGCTTTTTTTATCTAATTTTATGTGATAACTTTAGATTTTTTATTTTTATACCGACTGCGCCATGTTGTATTTGTTTAAATTAAAAACTGAGTTGCTCTCAAATATTTCATTTATTGGTCTTAATCGGATGACTGTAAGAATGCAACTGGCTGACCGTTAACTTCTAATTCTAATTACAGGCACTAGTCTGATTACAATATAAGTAGTCTTATTATACAATATAAGTAGTCTTATTACAATTCAATGTTAATTCCAGTAGTCTTAAATCAGTATTTTAACATATATTTCACAGGAAATTCCGTCTTGGACGATTTCCAAAGAACACAGCTTACAAAACTGGGGACCCGCCATTGGAAAAAGTAAGGTGGTCAAAAATAATTTCCAGGACGAGAAAATTTTTCAGTTTGAGAAGCAATCCACGGGTTTAAAAAACGTTGCATAACCTTAGGTGAATGTTATCACCAAAGTAAATATAGTAAAAGGTTATGCACCAACTTTTTCACAGGAAAATAATGAAATAATTATTAATAATTATTTTAATTATTTTCCTATTTTTTTCTTATATATGGGCAAGAGGGGGAAAAATTGCAGAAAGAAGCTACTAACCTCGAGACTGCTGTCAAGATTGACAGGAAAAAAAACAACAACAAAAACAAATAAAAACCACTAGCACAGCAGGAACAAAAACAAAAACCCCAGTTAAAAAAAATCACTGAACAAAAATTAAAAAATACCAAAAATTATGTCTAACGATCACTATAAAGTTAAAAAAAATTTTAAAACACAGCGAAAAAACACGACTATTACAAAAACAAACACAGGCACTACCGGCAAACACACCGTCGGGACGAACGTCAGACTCCTTTCTGTATCGGTTCTTTACTTTGTATATCGGTTCTTCTTAAGCATTTCAACCCATAGATCTTTTGCTAGCAGCAGCCTCTCATTTTGATTTGTTCCCGTCAGGCGAGCTCGCTGTCTGGCTAACAGGCATAACGCCTGGCACTGCGCGAGTCAGTCCTGACCATGGAACCTCCTCGTTGTTCTCTTCATTTTTAGTATGGTCTGATGGACGCCTTGTCATTAAGGCTGCTCTCGTCTGGGTTCACAGGCGTGATATCGCCTGACCTTGCAACAAAAATCTAACAGAGGCATCTCTTACTCTACACAACTTCTTCTTTTCCCGTATTATAAAGACTTCTCTTCCCTGGGGCGGACCATTTATATCTTTCGTTTATTTCGCAATATAATGTTCATTGCGTCCTTAATTAAAACGTTTAATCCATCATTTAAACCTACGTTAGTCCATATACAAAAAAAAAATGTTTTAGCCTGGAGCTTATTTTTTTATTTTATCAACACCTTGATGCTACCCATCTTCCACTTTTGTCTCTTGGTTACCCATCTCCATCTCCACATATTGAAAATTTTGTTCGTTACTTACCTTCTTCATTCTGAAGTACGTCTTGTTTTTAGCCAGACCAAACATACTGTCACAACACTAATCTCCTCTCCCTTGCGGGGTTCTTCGATCAGACGACCCTCACCTAACACTCACTAGGCTCTTCACGAGCAAATCCGAGAAACCGTCGCAACAAGGCGTGACAACCTCCATTCTTCAAACTCCTACGTGGGGTTATATTTCTTTACCAACAACGTTTCTTATTAATTAATAAGTTTACACGGAAATTGAAACTAAGTTTCTTCTATCTTTTAATTTCCCTTCCACCATTTCTAACCGACTTCAAAATACTCGTATATAATTCTATGAAGCCCGAACTTAGGTAGTGGAACCCAACTGGTACCACCCCTTATAAGCGAAGGTCTTAACAGATAACGCTTTAGAGGATTCTCTTGAGCTCACTTGGAACTAGCAGCCACTATTATATACTTTCTCTTGTCTAGTTTAATGCAACATTGTTCATTTTTTTGCTGTGTCAAAATCCCTTTCAACTTCTTCCAGGTCAGTTTTGGACGCTTTGCAGTTGCAACACATGCCAAAATCCATTAGGAATGACACATTCCGATAGATCGGACACTGCATTTCGACTCTCCCAAAAAGGAAAATATGTCCCTATTACAAACACAATCAGATATCAGCCATTTGAAACGTTTTTGCTATACTTCAAAATGTTTTTATTAAAATTAATACAAAAAGACGTTGTTGGTTTCTACAAACTGATAATCGGGAGCGTTGCTCTTCTCTTTCCTTTGTGTTCTGCCGAGAACCCACCCTCCACACCTCACCCAGTGTGACTGGACCACTCATTAAATCTCACTTTTTTTTACCATCCTTCACTTACCATTGCACTTAAATTCTTAAAGGTATTGCTTCCTCTTGGCATCCGCATTACCCGAAAACAGCACAGCTTAGCCCGGCTAGCTCAGTCGGTAGAGCGAGACTCTTTATCTCAGGATCATGGGTCGAGCCACACGAGCTTAACAGGACACCCTCACTCTTTTCTCATCTGTAGTCTTAATGTACCTATCTCTCAGTATCATTATAATTCAGGCCAAACATAACGGACTAGTTTCCTCCTTGCTTCAGTTATTTCTTTAGAAAATAACCATTAGGACCTTAGCCACCGTCTTTCGGCTCCTCTCTCCACTCTCTCCGTTCGGTCTAGAGTATCCGCGTTGTAACGGTCGGCGGTAAAACCGAAGCTGAAATAAAAATCCCTTAACTTAATCTCGACCATTCTCTACGGCTATTATCCGTTCGAATAAAAATCTAAACAACCCCCTTTTATTTCCGCGCAATATCCATTCAAAAAAAAAAATATAAAAATACAAAAGAAAAATTCTCGTTCTTACTCAGCCAAAAGAAAATCTTCTCGCATCGAAAATTTCGGATAAAAACTTTTGCTTAAATTGCGCACGCCTATGTCCTAATAATTAGCCCGTGGTTAAATCTCCCACCCACACATAGACATCGGTCCAGAAAATTCTTTCGGGTAGCGGCGCAGCCAATCCAGGCCCTTTGCGCAAGAATAATCGCATGACGCCGAGGCACACATAAAAATAATGTATGTAGCCTGCATGTATGGATAGGGACTCATAGACAAATATTCAATGATGTGAGCGCAGGAATTCCTTCTAGCGCTATCACCCCGCCCCCAAAAAAGCCACGCTAACCTTATAAGGAGACGAACGGATGGAAATTTCCATGAAGCGTCTCGCAAAAGTGGCTAAGATTTTTCGATTAGGGAAACGAGCAGTAGTCAGTGAGTCGGCAGGAGACATTGAAACCTAAAGGTCGCATCCCTTATATGATTTAGTTTCTCGATGGTGAAAATGCGAAGTACCGTGTCGAGACCGTAAAGCGTGGTGTCATTAAATTTTTTGTTTGTTAAACGATTCTATTTGTTTTTTTTTTTTTAAATTGACTAAAATCGGACAACAGTATATACAATTTTTTTTGCCTGTTGCGTTTTGCAGTAAAAATGCATTGGAATGCAAAGTGATACAATGAGAAAACACGGTCATTTTTCTTTTTGACAAAATTTTGCTTTCTGTTGCTTGCATAAGTGGTGTATTGGAATGCACAGTGATATTGCGGGAAGACACGGTCATTTTTTTACGAAATCTTACGTTTCGATCATCTGTGTTGTTTGGATAATTAAGTATTGAAGTACCAGGATCCCCGGATTCCGAAATATTTCATAAGTGGCTGAAGCAGTGAGTAATCTGTTTTTTTTTTCTAAAATTTTGCTATTACCACAAAAAACAATGAAGAGGAATGAAAGGAAGGTGCACTAAATCTAAGTGTTTATATATGTATGTAAAGTGGTTACCATGGAGATCCCATGGCTACTACTTTATTAACTGGGCCCTGTCAAATATAAAACAATGAAACTTATCACAATACAGAAATAACTTCAACTATCACGGTACAAGGAATTAACGTGTAATTTAATTATTCTTTTTAATAGGTTTGTGTAATTATTAATTGTGTTTATTCAGTTATTTCCTTTAGATAATTATAATTCTTTTTAATAGGATAATAAAATCTGTTCAACATATTCAGCTTCCAATTTAATTATCACAAATTAAATTACATAAGAAAAATTTTTACGATGGCTATTAATGGGTATCGCAAGATTGGTTTAAAAAAGGACAAGGAAATAAAAGACGAGTATTTTGATGAAGATGACAACCTATGTTATGATTTGGTTCCTTTGGAAGAGGATTCACCTTTGGAGGTAGACAGTTTAGATAAATCGGAAGAGGACACTTTTTTTATTAAAAAAATTAAAGAATTAGAAATGAAAATAAATTCAAACGAAGTAGAGAAGAGATTTGTTTTAAATAAGTTTGATAAGAAACAAAATCCTACGTTAGATTGTAAGAAACAAAATCCTACGGAATGGTTAGACCAATTTGAAACTGAGTGCACAAGATATGAGGTGAAGTGCGTAACAAAAAAATTAGAAATACTTCGTTGCTTTGTAGGTGGACCTTCAAAAGATTGGTATGAAACAAATATAAAAAAATAGGTTTAGCTAATTGGTTTGAATGGAAAGATTCCTTCCGGGCTGTATTTGTGGATAAAGGTTGGTCCAATATTAGAAGAGCATACAATTTTAAACATTTGGGTGGATCATTAGTAGATTATGCTTTGGCTAAAGAAAGATTATGTTTGGAAGCTGAAAGCAACGTTACCATGTTGTCGATAATTAATATGATTGTAGTTGGACTACCGGTGGAAGTACAAGACCAGCTAGATAGGGAAGAAATTACAACTACTGATAAACTTTTGACAGCATTAAGAAAATTAGATGCTTTATTTGGTAAAGTGAAAGACGTTTCTGCAGATTCAAAAGTAAATAAGAAACCAGAGAAATCCAAGGAGAAAAGTGAAGTTCAAAATAAGAAAGTAGGTGATACTTTTAGGAAACCATGTTTTATGTGTGAAGCTCTAGGATGGTCAAACCGTTTTCATCCTGTGAATTACTGTCGGAACAAAACTTTATATGAAACCAAGAAACAAGTAAATATACATGAAACTGCTCAAGAAACAATATCAGAAATGGAAAATAAAATAAAAATGGAATCTTTAAACTAGAAAGCCCGGGGGAATTAATTCCATTGATCAAAATAAATGTACTTATAAATGATAAAATCAAAATAGAATCAGTGTACGACAGTGGTTCTAATGTCACTTTAATTAATCAGAGATGTACCGACACCCTTTTCTTTTTTTTTACGTATTTCACAAAAGTTATTATTTATTAAAAGTCACTGATTTTTATGTTCCTCAAAGTATAAATTTTTATTTACCAAAAGGTTACTGATTTTAATTTACACAAAATATAATTTTTATTTCAAATTTCAACTGTCTTCAAATACAATTCACTTTCATATGATTTAATTCTTATGATTTTATAAGCCTTCTCTAAAATAACAATTCACTTTCAAATTCTGCACAATTTTTCTACATACTATAATTTAATTCTAATTCTTCACAATTTCCTTTCCAAAAACTCAACAATTTCAAATTTTACTTTAATATATGTACTCGACTTTTCCATCAACTGACTGTACCGAAACTTATCTACGTTCTTATTTTTATATCCTAGACGAAGGCACTGAGGTCTTTGACCTCAACGGTTTTACTTTCTCCTCCCTTTTCAATTAAAATACATAATTCTAGATATTTCTGGGAGAGAGTGCCTGGCAATGCCTTCGTTTTCGGTGGGGTAATAATTCTACGTTTTCTCTCTTATTCTTACCCCGTTTATGACTAGGTCGAAAAGTTGAGTCGAGATTGAGTTGAAATTTCGACCACCGTATATGATGTTGAGTTGAGTTCACTTTGGGTTGAAATAGAGTTGAATTGATATCAAAACATAACCTCAAATTATTGTGTGAAATTCTCATTTATAGATACGTAAAAATTCATAACTAAATAATTTATTTTTCCTGTACCAGAAAAAACATCCAATACAAAAATTAATGCCGAAAGTGGACTTCGCGATGGTAAACAAACAAAAAAATGTCACTACAACCCAATCTCAACTCAACCCCCGTATATGAAGTGAAATATCAACTCGATCTAGGTAGGACAGCTGAGTTGGGTTGAGTGGACCCAGTTTCAACTCAACATCCGTTTATGACTGGGTTGAACCTGAGTTGAACCTGGGTTCAACCTAGTCATAAACGGGGTATCTATGTTTAATATTTCAATTTAATTTGTACGTTGGTATCACTGACTGTGAACTGTCAGTGCCATGATTTGTGTTGTTTAGTTTTATAAGGTGTTGTTTGGTTTGTAAGTTATGTTTTATTTTATTTATTATTATATGTAGTATTATTAAATGTTTAAATGATTATTTTTTATTGTTTTAGGGTCGTTTTTTTATATTGTTTTAGGGTCGTCCTTGAACAAGAGAGTTGTAGAACTTTTAAAATTAAAATTAGAAAAATATAATGAAAATATTAAAAATTGGAAATTTAACAGAAGAATTGAAAACGTATGTAATAAGGAAGAATGAATTCTCTTATAACTTACTGCTAGGTCTAGATGCAATAAAGAAGTTCAAACTGATTCAAGATGATTCTCTAAATATTTTACAAAGAGCTGAGAATGGTAAAGTAATATTTTTAGAAGATATAGAAAAAAAAATGTTTTAAAAGAACAAGGCGCAAATAAAAAAGATTTTGAGATGAATAAAGAGAAATTAATATTAAATGATCGGAATAATAACGTTAATATGAAAGAATTTGAAGCACACCTTAGCCACATAGAAGATGAAAACAAAAAGATACAGATTGCGGAATTAATGAAGAAATATGATTATTTATGTGCTAAAAATAAATTCGATGTTGGTAGAGTAAAATCAAGAGAGGTTGAAATCAAATTGATTAGAGAAGAGTATGTTTCGGCACGAGCATATAAGTGTTCTATCCCAGATGAGAAAGAAATTAAAACACAAATCAAGAAACTTTTAGAGGCAGATTTAATACAAGAATCTGACTCTCCATATGCATCTCCTGTTACTCTGGCATATAAAAAAGAAGATGGGCGGAAAACCAGACTTTGTATTGATTTTAGAAATCTTAATAAATTAATTATTCCAGAATCATATCCATTCCCTACTATAAATGATATAATAGATAAAGTCTCGAACTGCAAATATTTTACTGTAGTCGATATTAATTCAGCTTTATGGTTTACCAATAAAAGAGCAGGATAGAGAGAAGACATCATTTATTACAAAATTTGGTAAATTTATGTTTAAGGTTCTTCCATTTGGACTTAAAAATGCTCCAGCGAGTTTTCAACGGACCTTATCCAGCACCATTAGAAGACATAATCTTGATGAGTTCTGTATAAATTATATTGATGATATTTTACTGTTTTCTAAGACATGGGAAGACCATTTAATTCATATAGAAAAACTTTTACAAGCAATCGAAGATGAAGGATTTAAAATTAAATTAGGAAAATGTACTTTTGCTGCTAGCTCAGTAAAATATCTGGGCCATTTCATACAAGAGAATAAAGTGTCACCGGCGCAAGAAAATTTAATTGCTATTAAGAATCTTCAAAGACCATCAGATAAATCGGGTGTTCGCAGTATATTAGGGTCTATAAACTTCTATTTAAGATATATTGAGAACAGCGCTGAGAAGTTTGAGCCACTACATAAACTATTACGAAAAAACGTTGAATTTAAATGGACAGATGAATGTGAAAACAGTTTTAATTTGATTAAACACTACTTGTGTTCCGCTCCGATATTGGCAATTTATGATGCGGACAAAGAGGTATATATTGAAACAAACGCTAGCTATAAAGGGATTGGAGCAGCCTTAAAACAACCGCAAGCTGATGGAAAAATGCATCCGGTAGCGTACTTTTCAAGAAAATTATCTGAAAAAGAAAAAAAAATGGACATAATACATTTAGAATGTAAAGCTATTAAAGATGCTATAAAATATTGGCAATACTATTTAATTGGACGACAATTTACAGTATGCAGTGATCACAAGCCACTAGAAAATTTGAAAACAAAATCAAGAACAGATGAAATACTAGGAGAATTAATTAATTATTTATCACAATTTAATTTCAAGATTATTTATAAAAAAGGAAAGGATAACATACTTGCAGATCTTTTATCAAGGCAGCCAGTTTTGGAATATTTTGAAAATGATGAAGAAATCAAGGTAGTTAATTTTGTAGAATTTCAAGAAATATTGAATGATCAGAAAATGAACATTGTCGAATTAAGTTCTGCTAAGAATACAGAAACACATCAGAAAATTATATTCAAGAAATTAAGAGGGAGATCTAGAATTTTTGTTTCGACTGAATTTGGAGGAAAATTAATCAAGAAGGTTCATGATTTTATGGCCACATCGGCACTGCTCACATGAAGGCAAAAATAAGACAATTTTATTATTTTAAAAATTTGGATGAGGTAATAGAAGACTTTTGTAGGAGTTGTTCAATATGCAGAGAAAATAAAGTCCACAGAGATAGACCAATAGGACTGATACGGTTATTCAATTCCCTAAAACCTGCAATTAAAATAAAACCATATGTTTGTTCTCGGAAGTAAAATGTCCTTTTATTTTCATCCGTTTTCTTAGAACCTTCTTAATCTCTCGTCTTGAAATATAAAATTCTAAATATTCCTCAAAACGTTTGTGCTCATCAAAAATCTATTTAAGACTGACAAACTAAAACAAAAATGGGCAACGCATACTAAATTAATTGAATGAATATAAATCAAAGTTTTCTATGACAATTTATAAAAAGCTCTAAGTAGTTACAACTAAATTAACCTTGATTTTCAACATTCTCCCACCTAAGTTAATGCAAAGAACAATTTAATTAACTTACATATTATCAAGTAACCCAAACAATACAAATGAATTTACAAGTTTAATCTGATAGGAGGTTTAACTAATCTACCACTACGTGTAACCTGTTGTACAGTAGAATTGGCTTCAAACGCTCCATATCCTTCCTCATCTGGTAAAGCGGCTGTGATATCGGATGTATGAGTCGTCTTTGCTTCTTTATCACTCGACATGACATTCATTTCTAATGGAATAATTCTTTGTATGGGCCGCAACATAACTCCGGAAGGAGTTCTCAGCTTAACAAGTCGCACCACACCTTCACGTCCAGGAATTACCTCTTCTATTCTTGCTAGTGGCCAATCAACCCGTTTTGCGTTCTCATTTTCGACAAGTACTAATTCTCCGACGCGGACAATTTTCGGTGAAAATTTCTTCGCAAAAAGCATCAAACGTCCCAAATATTCATTGAAAAATCTCACCTTTAACATTTCTCGCAAACGTTGACGGTATTTCCCGCGTTTGCCTAAATTAGGGGTAACTTCAATAACATCTAAATCGGGCACTCCAATTTCTCCAATTTCTTTTAGGAATAAATCGGGCGTCAGCGGCGTCAAATCCGTTGTATCTTCCGAAAGATAAGTCAAGGGTCTGGCATTGATTACGGCCTCACATTCACATAGTACAGCATGCATCTCGTCAAAATCTAATGATGTCTTACCAAGGATCCTGCGCAATAACTGTTTCAATAAACCAACGAGTCGCTCCCACCATCCTCCCCACCATGCAGCAGTGGGTGGATTGAATTTCCATTTAATCTTCATTGCCACTGTTGTCTTTTCTATTTTACTCCAGTCTATTCTTGACAAAGCATTCGCAGTACCCACAAAATTAGTACCATTGTCGGTGTATATCGTATTCGGTCGTCCTCTTCTGCTGATAAACTTACGCAGGCACAGGATAAATCGTTCAGTCGACAAAGACGGTAGCAGTTCCAAATGAACCGCTCTATATACCGCACAGGTAAACAAACATATCCATGCTTTCTCGTAAACTCCTCCACGTTTAGTTTTCAAAAATAGCGGACCAGCAAGATCTATACCTACTATTTCAAATATTTTAGCTTCACGAACCCTGTCGACTGGTAAAGGTGGAGACTGCACTTGTAACTTTTTGGCGGTATGCCGTTTACATACGACACATTTATTCAAAACGGATCGGATGGTTCTTCTACATCCTATGACCCAGTATCGTTTCCTTAAAATGGTCATCGTAGTTTGTATACCTGCATGGCATGAATCTAGATGTTCTCCAAATATCAGTCGAAAAACAACTGGATGTTTGTTGTTTGGTAAAACCACTGGATAACAAAAGTCTACGTCATATTCTCCTCGTGAAATCTTGGTCTTCAGTCGAATAAGTCCATCCGTTCCCATAAATGACTGTAAACTTGACAAACGTGCATCACTTATGCCAGAAAACGAATCTTTTTGTATCAACCATAGCGTCCTAATTTCCGCCACCGCATACTCTTCCACTGTCAATTCACCACATCTTTTGGTTCCGTTTCGAATTAGACAATTTTCTTTGAATCTTAAAATCCATGCTATTAACCGTACGATCTGTCTATATTTGGAAAAATATCTGTAATACCAGTCATCATCCTCTTTGGTACAAATCATGGCTATTGAAGATATCACGGTTTTCTTCTTCTCCATATTTATTTCGTTTTCATCAAATATAAGGTCATGTGAAGGCCAGGTATTAGGAGATTGTCTCAACCACGCTGGGCCAGTCCACCATAAAGACTCTATCAACTTCTTCCCATTACAGCCTCTCGACGGCAAGTCAGCAGGATTACATATACCAGGAATATATCTCCATTGCTTCTTAGAAGTTGTCTCCCTGATCTCCTTTACTCGGTTTCGTACGAATACATCCCACTGCTCGTCCCGTTCAATCCACGCTAGGACTGTGGTTGAATCACTCCAAAACATGGTTTTTACAATAGGGATGTTTATATCCTCATTAACATTTTTTACTAACCGTACACCAATATTAGCCGCTAATAATTCTAATCTCGGTATCGTCATCCTTTTGCGCGCTTTACTGATTGGTGAAATCCTGGTCTTCGCTTGTACCAATTGTACATTTATCTGTGAAGATGTCTCGGTCCTCAGGAAAATGACTGCGGCATACGCATATTGGCTAGCATCACCAAAAACATGGAGAGTATACTCCGCTAGTTCGTTCGTAGATATTAGCCATCTTGGAATCTGTAGCTGCTTCAAATACATCAAATCTTCCTTCCATTTTAGAAACCGTGCTTTTTCCTGATCACCCACTGATGTATCCCATCCGACATTCTGCGACCAAATCTCTTGCAGCAGCAACTTCGGAGTTAACAATAAGGGGCATGTTACACCAATCGGATCAAAGATACGGTGTGTTGCAGACAATATAGATCTCTTCGTTATCTGCGAAAGATCAAGAGAATTTAAACTTTCCAAACTTACTTCTAAAGTATCTGTTTTTCGATTCCACAGCATCCCCAGCACGTTAGAGCGGTCGTCCCTTCCGTCATAGACCAAAGAAGTGTACTCCCACCCTCTCAGATCGAAACGTGCTTGCTTCATGATTTCGACAGCTTCCTTCATAAAATTGTGCAATTCTTTTTCATCGGCGACACTGGTCACACAATTGTCAACATAAAAACAATTTAGTAGATTTTTTACTACAGCTGCAGAATATGGTTGTTCACCTTCGAGACAATCTTTCAACATTTTCTTCAGATGAAATTGGATCACTGCACCTAACAAGAACGGGCTACATGAAACTCCAAAGACCACTCGTCGATGTCTATATATCTTAAGCTGATTTTCGCTGTTATACCATATAAATCGTAGAAAATTCCGATCCTGATGCGAAAGACTAATTTGTAGAAAGGCCTTCTTTATGTCAGCTACTACGCCAATCTTCTTTAGTCGAAATTTGGTCAAAACAGAGGGTATCAATTCTATCAAATTGGGTCCTTTTTCCAGACAACTATTCAAACTGGGATGTCCTTTTTCTCTCGCCGAAGCATCAAACACGGGACGTATTTTCGTTGTACTATTTAATTTGATAACTGCTCTGTGTGGTAAATAATGAGCTCTTTCCTCAGGATGCTCCGATGATACCTCTTCAATGATTCCTTCATGGATCCAGTCTTTTAGCACTGCCTCATATGCTTCATAGTATCCACTTGCTTTCAGCTTTTTATTAGTAGCCTTTAATCTTTTTAAGGATAGTTCGTAGTTACTAGGCAGCGGTGGATGATCTTCTATCCATGGTAGATGAACCGAATATCTACCTTCTTCATCGACGGTTACTGTTCTCAAAAAATGTTGCTCTGTTTCTAACTGAAGCTCTTGCTTTCTTTTCTTCTCTACTGGATCCATAATACCTAGTACATCTAAGCGCCATAAATCTGAGATATCTGCATCTTTCACCGTCATCGTTGTTACAGTCATTGCAATATTTTTTGACATAGTTTCTTCAGGAAGACATCCAATTAGCGTCCAGCCTAACTTTGTTTCCATGGCTACTAAGTCCGTCGATATTTCATGTTGTCTGCCGGTAAACAATCTGCCTGCAGCATCTGCTCCTAATAGAATCTCTATAGGCTTGTCTTCGAAATCTGTCAAATAAATGTTGTGTTTCTCCAGTTCACGTATCCATGGTCCTAGTGTTATCGGCTCTATTTTGCCGCATATGATTTGCTGGTCTAGTACCTCAAACTGGCAGTTGTACTTATCGTTTACGTCCGAGATATGAATTTTGAATACTTCATGATCTATAATATTAGTATTTAATCCTGCGAACAAATCATGACGAATTCTCTCTCTTCTCACTGGTTCATACTGCATGTCAACAACGACATCTCTTAAAATATAAGATCGCTGTGATCCTGTGTCAATTATTGCTCTTGTGATTCGTTCCGAATTTTTTCCTCTCAGTTTCACCAGGAATGTTTGCAACACCACCTTACAAGATCTCATCATATTTGCCAGCATCTGATCACTTCGTTCTAACTCTTGCCTCGTATGAGGCTGTTGTACTTCAAACTCCTGCTCGCATATAATAGTATGGTGCGTTTTACCACATACCGTACACCTGAGTCTGCTTCTACAAACAGCCATACGATGACCTCTAATCAAACAACGATAACAACAGCCTTGTTTATTTAAAACACTCTTTTTCTCTTCTACAGACATCTTCTGAGCCTTTTTGCATTCCGCACTAGCATGCTTGTCGCTGCAAAACACACATTTAATTTCTTTAACCATAGTTAATAAGCCTGTGGCAGTGGACATATTTCGGGCGGTATTCCTAAACTTCATGTTGTGCTCCTTCTTTATATATTCTTTTCCCATAGAGATGTTTGAGACGCCAAAGCCTGACAAAGCTAGTTTAATTTTTTGTTCATTTTCTAATTCGGACTGCAAAAACTTCATTAGTCGTTTTAACCGATATCCAGCTACATCGGTTTCATCAAACTCACTTTGGTCTTCATCTTTCTGATTGTTTTCTTCATGAACAACATAAAAACTGCTTCTCTGCCACGTCCTTAAAACGTCTTCTGGCAAACATGACTCTACCAAAGGCATGAGCATTGAAGCGCACCGTTCTGTCGTCACCTGCAGTGTCTCTAAGGCTCTTAACTGAGACTCTAGTTTGTCATACAGCGATGCTAATGACATCTTTTTTACAGACATTGTGTTCTGTAAAACTAAACTCAGCAGATCCCTGACATATACCTCTACAAGTAAGTCGTCTCGACCGTACCGTTTTTTCAAACATCGTACTGCCTCTCCATAATTCTCACTGGTCGCAGGAAAACTTTCCACTAATTGTCGTGCTGTGGAACCCATTACGGTTGCTTGGATAAGATACTGGAACTTATCGCCATTATCAATTAGTGGATCCTTGTCTATTTTCCCGAACTGCGACCAAAAAGGGAGCCACTCTCTCAATTCGCCACTAAATTTCTTTAGCTCTAGCACTGGTAACTTAAATTTACGTGTGTTCTGGTGAGGGATATCGCTGTGGGAAGATGTTCTTTGGCTAATAACATCTATCTTTTCTTCTGCTTCCAATCTGCTGTATTTGGCTTTTATCTTATTAAATTTCAATTCGTATTCATCACAAGCCATTATATCGTCATCGAGATCCGATTCTTTCATTGCTGAATCTTCCAGAATTGATTCTCGAATATTTAAATTGATTTGTCTCAGCTCGTCTCTTTTTTCTCCCAGAAGTTCTACCAAGCCCTTTACCTCTGAGAAATCTTTTTCTTCAGCTAAAATTGCATTTTCCAATTGCGTCAACTTCTGCGTGAAAATTCTCCTTAGAGAGCCACGTATCTTAACAAGGTTCTTCCTGTTTTCGGACATTCTGTAACCTACCGTCCTGCCACGGTCGCCAAATGATACGGTTATTCAATTCCCTAAAACCTGCAATTAAAATAAAACCATATGTTTGTTCTCGGAGGTAAAATGTCCTTTTATTTTCATCCGTTTTCTTAGAACCTTCTTAATCTCTCGTCTTGAAATATAAAATTCTAAATATTCCTCAAAACGTTTGTGCTCATCAAAAATCTATTTAAGACTGACAAACTAAAACAAAAATGGGCAACGCATACTAAATTAATTGAATGAATATAAATCAAAGTTTTCTATGACAATTTATAAAAAGCTCTAAGTACTTACAACTAAATTAACCTTGATTTTCAACAAGGACTGATGTCAAAACTGGGACCTGCAAGTGAACCGTATGAGGTAATGTCGATAGATTCGGTGGGTGGTTTTGGAGGAAATAGATCACCTAAGAAATTTATGCACATATTAGTCGACCATTTTACTAGATATGCTTGGATTTCAACTTCAACTGGTCAAAGTGCTAAAGATTTTATAAACCTTATCGATCCAATTGCAAAAAGCAATAAAATAAAAATAATTTTAGCTGATCAATATACTAGCTTGAAGTCCGGAGAGCTGAAGAGATATTTAGATAAAATGGATATAAAATTAGTATTCACAACTATAGATTGTCCGCAATCAAATGGACTAAATGAGAGATTGAACCAGACTTGTGAATAGAATAAGATGCAAAATTAATAGTAGCTGTAGCAAACGCGCTTGGCCAGGTGTAGCTCAAGAATGCGTCCAGGACTACAACAGAACAATTCACAGTGCTACGAAATTTGAACCAGAATATCTACTTTATGGGAAAACGTCAGATATTTCTCCAGTATTTGTTCAGAATCAAAATGAAAATGATCTCCAAGAAAACAGGAAAATAGCTTATCTAAACTCAATGGACAATTTTAATAAAAACAAAGAAAGAGTGGATAAGAACAGAAAGGATTATGAATTCAACATTGGAGATAAAGTGTACATTGAAAACGGAAATAAATTAAATAGGAAAAAGATGGATAAAGTAAGAGTAGGTCCGTTTAAAATTTTAAGCAGAGTATCACCATCAATGTATGAAGTGAACTGTGGGAAAAGGAAGAAAAATTCAAATTATTTTCACAGCAGTAAACTGTCACTTTATTCCAGTGAAAAAGTGACTTCAGGGGGATAGATGTAAAGTGGTTACCATGGAGATCCCATGGCTACTACTTTATTAACTGGGCCCTGTCAAATATAAAACAATGAAACTTATCACAATACAGAAACAACTTCAACTATCACGGTACAAGGAATTAACGTGTAATTTAATTATTCTTTTTAATAGGTTTGTGTAATTATTAATTGTGTTTATTCAGTTATTTCCTTTAAATAATTATAATTCTTTTTAATAGGATAATAAAATCTGTTCAACATATTCAGCTTCCAATTTAATTATCACATGTACATATATATAGATATATGTATTATTTTTATTATTAACGTCTTAATATTTGACTATGATAGATTCTATTTTTTTGTATATATATATATACTTCTAACAGAAAAGAAAAGAGGTTCCCATGGCGGAAAATATATATAAAAAAAAAAAAAAAAAAAAAAAAAAACAATTAAAGTTTATTTAGTATTAATTGACTAATGATTAATATACGAACTCTGTTTTTTTTAAACATATGTAAATAAGATTGAAAAAGTGAGAAATACAGAAAAGTAAAATTTTTTTTATAAACTGTAATCCTAAAAGAAAAGAAAAAGGATTTTTTTTATATATAATTAGGACGATGGAAGGATGGTAAAGAAACAAAAAAAGGAACTACCTATGTGTACTGATATACCAGGGTGTGCGAAATCCGATAACTGTTAATATTATCATAGTGTAGTAGTTATTAGTTTTTGAAAAGAAACTCATTTTTTTTGTATTTAACTTTTATTCCTGATTTTTGTTATGGCACTTATGAGTATCTAGTATTATTGCGTTTTATTGTTATGAATACACATATATTGTTACGTTGTTTCACATGTTAATAGGAAAAGACAGTGGGCCCCTGAAAAAAGAAAAAAAGGAAAAATCAAAAGTAGGATAATTTTGAATCTAACTTTCCAAGAAATTTATTTTACAAAAAAAGATATATAAAAGAAAAATAAAGTAATAATAATATATTATAAATAAGAACAAAAATTTCTAAGAGCACACCCAACAAAAACAAATAAAAAAAAGAGTAAAAGGAAGAAGCTGAGAAAAGAATTGAAATAACCAATTTTAGTTATTAAATAAAAAAAAAGTGAACGTTGCCATTGTACAAATGTCTTTTTTCTTTCTTTCTTCTTCACTCAGAGAAATCTATAGGATTTAGACAAATAACAAAGTGGTAAGTTTTTTTTGATTGCTCCTGTGCCATGTTTCTTCTTCTTTTGGCGCGTGCCAAGCGGTTGTTTGTTCTCAGCACCATGTAAGATGGCGTAGGGGGACCGGAGCATGGGGACTGGTGGGAGGCTGTTTGCCTGCCCATGCGATGTAAGTACTTGTATTAAATGGTTTTTATTTTCAAGTTTCATATCTGTTCGCGACCGCCCGCGTGACTCGGCACGAAATTTTGGTTTTTTAACTGTCTTGTCCGTCAGCCTATATGCACTACGAAGTCGAGTTAGTTTGAGTACCGCAAGCGTGCCGACAGCCCCCGTGTATAGTAGGCTATTGAATTTCACGGCGATACCTTTTCCAGATCGATCGTCCAGCCATCCCTATCGTCATGAATACCCCTGTCCCATATATTTTTTTGTAATTTGTTTATATGGCCCTGTGTGGCGGTATCCTTCCTCTCTGGTTCTTCGTGCTACCACTGGAGTACACACTTCTCCCCGACAGTTACAGAAATTAACAAGTCTTTCATCTTCATATGGTTAATGAGTGAAAGACGAACAGCTATATGAATAAGTTCTTCAAATGACGATGTCAGGCTACATATCAGAGAGAGAATGCAATATTTTTATAAGCGCTAGCATACAACTAAACAACAGAAAATTTTATGAGTTTCTATAGGGATAATGTTGATGTATTGGTGCATATTTGCTCGTTTGTTTTGATGACTTCAATTTTGACAGCTGCTTCAATTTTCTTTCCGACTCTGTTCTGCATACTTTACCGTAAAGACAGAATCTGGCTTTGTCTCGCTTAATTCACGAAGTATGCGTTGAGTTTTGCTCAGCAGTGATGTGCATATATGTATGTACGCACACAACCAACCGGGTGAAAATTTTGTATGAAGATGAAAGACTTGTTATTACTAGATTTTGGAAACGGTGTGTGGTGGGCGTGGCCTATGCGCATGTGTGAGTAAGCGACGCAGGCTCCGCCGTATATTGGAAATAAAAAATACTGAATAAATAATCACACTGTTATTGTTACATTTGAGAATAAATAAAAATAAAAATACTGCAAAATTATATGTATATTGTGTTTATTATATATTGCATAACGAATAAGCAACATGGTAGTTGTCACCGGGGCACCGGTTTTTTATAATAAACCGTTTCGTCAATTGATGAAAGATTACGAAATAAACCATTATTCCAGCTACAGTACTTTGAAAGCCTCGATTGTAGAAAGATTCAACAGAACATTGAAAAATATGATGTGGAAAGAATTCAGCATGAATGGCAATTATCACTGGATTAGCATGTTGACCAAGTTGACAGACGACTACAATACAATGAAACATCGTACGATTAAGATGAGACCTGTAGATGTTGGGCTGCATAACGAAAAACGTTTATTATCTGTGTATAATTACCCTAAAATAAAATCAAAGTCTAAATACAAAGCAGGTGATTTTGTCCGTATAAGTAGACATAAACATTCGAAAAAGGCTATACACCTAATTGGTCCACAGAGATAAAAGAAGTTAAACCTGTTTACCCGACAACATATATTCTCGAAGATTACCAAGGAAATATAATTAGAGAAGAAATAGCTCCCGTGAAAAACCCTGAAGCTTATTTAGTAGAAAAGGTTATAAAAAGATGCGGTAATTAAGTTCTTGTGAAGTGGCTTGGTTTTCCTTCAAAGCACAATACTTGGATTAATATAAAAGACGTGATATAAAACCTATTACACTCATTCAAAATGTTAAACTTGAAACAAGAATACGATCGTTTGAAAACATTCGATAATCTAGCAATAGACTTAGATACAGCAGACCAGCTAGCGAAAAGTGGATTTTTTACACAAACATCAAAGACCGTGTTCAATGTTACTTTTGTTCTCTGCAGATAAATGCTACGAGTTGCGCATCGGATGTAGATTTCGGTCATAGACATCGTTCACCACACACTATCTATGCTAAAAGGATAGACGAATGTGGACGATTCAAAGATCAGCTAGCATCACTTACAGAACAACCTAAATCAAAAACCATACTTTGAACTTTCAACACTTGGTAAGTTCCATCAAGAAGAATTTCACTACAACTTGAACCCCTTCCTTTATTCACAATGAGAAGGTAATAACAGACAGCAAATCCAAGGCCAATTTATTAGCATCTATGTTCGCTTCGAATTCTTCTTTACCCGAAACTGATGTGCTACCCCCTGTTTCCGAGCGTAACGCCCATTCAATGGACAGGGTTTTTTTCAGGACTCGCGAGGTGTACAGGTGCCTCAAGGAGCTCGATGCCAACAAATCCACTGGACCCGATAGTATACCCCCTATCGTCTTAAAACAATGCGCCTCACCTTTGGCTAAACCTCTGCGCAAATTATTTTCCCTGTCATATTTCTCCGGAGTTTATCCCGACTCTTGGAAACTTGCCCATGTTCAGCCCATACCGAAAAAGGTGATTCCAGCGATCCCTCCAATTACCGCCCAATAGCAATTACTTCTATTCTCTCCAAAACAATGGAGACGATAATCAACAAAAAGCTTATGGGATATCTAGAATCCAATCTACTCATAAACGACAGACAGTATGGCTTCCGACAAAAAAGATCCACTGGCGATCTTTTAGTCTGTCTTACAGAACACCTCAGCCGTAGTCTGCATGGATCCGGTGAGTCTAGTCTGGTTGCTCTGGATATCTCCAAGGCTTTCGATAGAGTTTGGCACTCAGCCCTGTTAGCTAAACTCACAGCTATTGGAGTTGACTCACTTCTACAAAAGTGGATTGAGAGTTTCCTTTCTGGCCGTTCAATCAAAGTGGTATTGGATGGCGTCAAATCCGCATCCCACCCGATCTCTGCGGGGGTACCTCAGGGGTCAATTTTATCACCGGCCCTATTTCTCATATTTATAAATGACCTTCTTTCAATCCCCTCCAACCCACTTCTCAGCTTCGCTGACGACGGTACTCTACGTTACTCGTACAGCTTCGATACAAGACAGACTCATGCCAGATCCTGTCTTGATGATCGCGAACTAATGTCCAAGTCGATTAATAACGACATTAAACTCATTCTAGAGTGGGGAAAGAAGAATCGTGTTGAATTCAACCCCGCCAAAACCAAGTACTGTCTTATCTCTAAAAAGAAGTTCAACACCCCTCCACCCTTGAAAGTGAATGAAGCTCAACTATTGGCCGAACCATCCTTACACATCTTAGGCGTGACATTAGCCAAAGACTTGCGATGGAATGACCACATATTCCAAATCGCCAAACAAGCATCCCAGTGCTTGGGTTTTCTTAAGAGGTGCAAGTTCCTCCTCCAGCCATCGGCCCGTGCTGTTATTTATAAATCCTACATTCGGCCTCTTCTCGAATATAACTCTCTCGTTTGGGGCGGCGCCCCAATAACCACCTTGGCATGGTTAGATAAGGTGCAAAAAAGGGCGCTCAAGTTAATTGATGACGACACCGCCTGCTCCACCATCGACCCCTTAAGCCACCGTAGGAATGTAGCAGCACTGACAAAATTTTATCGCTACTATCATAGTGACTGTTCCTCCGAGTTAAACGCTCTCCTGCCTCCACGGCAATCTTATACCCGCAACACCAGATTAGCCCACTCGTCTCATTCCCTTCACCTGCAGCTACCCCTTTCACGCACTCAACAGGATATGAATTCGTTTGTTAATAGAACAACTCGGCTGTGGAATAATCTCTCGCAGTCAGTATTTCCGAACTCCTACAATATCCAAGAGTTCAAACCAGGGTTCATCACCACCTTCTTCAATATCCCCCCGTACCTTTTAATCCTTAACCTATACCCCCCCTCATCCCTCCCCCGTACTAAGCTTACTGCTAGACATTGCACCATGACGTGACAAATGACATGACGGACTAGTAGTACAAAGGGTGACTCCTAAGCTTAGCACTGCCACATAAAAAAAAAAAACTTTGAAATTTTTCGCTTGTATTTTTTTCGTTCGGTGGTCAGTCATCAGCGGAATAGGGGGAATAACATGTAGCATAACATGCACGTGCCGTAACTATTTCGGACTGATGGAAGTGCGATCATAACCTCCTAGCGGTGGCCACTGGTAACTATTCTATGAGAGAGGATAGGCTAATATGATCGGGCTAGTTCCTTCCAAGTAAGGTTGGCGTGAGGCTAATAACCTCACCCGTAAAAAACAATTATTACGGAACGAGCAACATGCCTCGGATACTGGAATAAACGACGACGACCACGGCAACGAAAAAGGCAAAACGATTTACGAATTTTTTCATGGAACGTTCGAACTCTGTACAGAACTCGAGCTTCAAAACATCTAGCCGATACCCTGTCAAAGTATAAAGCTGACATTACCGCCATTCAGGAGATGAGGTGGACAGGGAATGGTGTTTTGCAAAAACCTGAGTATGACGTATATTACAGCTGTCATATAAAACACCATGTTCTAGGAGTAGGTTTTATGGTTAGCAAAAGAATGAAGCCTACTATTATCGGCTTTAAAGCAATAAACGAAAGGCTATGCTCCCTTCGTGTGCGAGGTAAATTTAAGAACATCAGCCTCATAAACGTTCACGCACCTACAGAAGAGTCCCCGGATGATGATAAAGAAGAATTCTTCGAATTACATAGTTGAACGGGAAGTTAATGCCTGCCCCAGGTATGATGTAAAAATCATACTGGAAGATCTGAACGCCAAAGTAGGCCGGGAGCCCATATACAGGCAATATGTCGGCAACCACAGCTTGAATGAAAACACTAATGACAATGGACAGCGAGTTGTAGAGATGGCAGCAAGTAAGAACTTGGTCGTTGCAAGTACTAGATTTTGCGCGTAAAGATATCCATAAAGCCACCTGGGTATCTCCTGATGGAGCCACTCGCAACCAAATAGATCATGTGTTGATAGACCGCCGCCACCTTTCGGGTCTGATGACGGTACAAACGTACCGAGGTGCCAACTTCGACTCGGATTACTATCCTGTTGGTATGGTGCTCCGAGAGCGCATTACATCGCTGAAAAGCTTTGTATCCGCTGATCAGGCTCGAATCAACACAGCTGCACTACGCAATGAAATGGCCAGAAACAGCTACGGTCATGCATTAGAACTCGCCCTAAGTCCTGGGGATGAGATGCCGAGCGTTGAAGAGAATTGGACCCGCCTTAAAAATACTGTCATTAGTACTGCTGATTCCATCTTAGGCAGAAGTCGTAAAGATCGGAACGACTGGTTCGATAATGAATGCAAGCTGGCAACTGAACGTAAGAATGCTGCGTACCGAGCCATGCAGCAGTCTCAGAGAACACGGGCACGCGAAGAGAACTATAAAGAGCTCAGAAAAGAAGAAAAGAGAATTCACAGACGGAAAAAGGAAGCCTGGGAAAAAAATCTCGTCTGTGAGCTAGAACAGTACAGAGAACGACGGCCGCACCAGGCGCGGGAGTTCTACCAAAGAGTCCGCAGTATGACGCAATTCACACCACATTGCACATACTGCAAGGACAAAGAAGGTAATCTGATCACCGATCCTAAAGGCATCTTGGAGCGATGGGAAGAGCACTTTCATGAATTGCTAAATGGCGAGCTAACTGAGGATTCGGAGGCTCCACCAATATCTGATGACAATGCTATGCTGCCGCCACCAAGCATAGAAGAAGTTAGCAGAGCCATCAGCCGGCTCAAAAACAACAAGGCCTCGGGTGCAGACGGCATCGCAGCGGAGCTGGTTAAATATGGAGGGCCTACATTACACCAAGCGATTCATGAATTAATTGTGCAAGTATGGGAGCAGGAAGTGATGCCAGAAGACTGGAGAAAAGGCATCCTCTGTCCGGTACACAAAAAAGGAGATATCACAGCGTGCACTAATTATCGCGGTATAACGTTGTTGAGTACCGTGTATAAGATATTCTCCGCTATCCTACAAAACAGGATGGCCCCATACGCCAGAAACATCATAGGCCATTACCAGTGTGGCTTCAGCCCAGGCAAATCAACGACTGATCAGATTTTCACCTTGAGGCAGGCTATGGAAAAATGTCTAGAGTTTCAAAACTCAATTCAACACCTCTTCATAGACTTTAAAGCCGCCTATGATAGCATAGCCAGGGTAGAACTCTACAAAGCCATGAGAGAATTCGGCATCCCCAACAAACTGACAAGACTATGTAGGTTGACCATGATCAATGTGTCAAGCCAAGTAAAGGTATCCGGAACACTGTCCAGACCAATCAACATCTATAATGGACTCCGACAAGGGGACGGTCTGGCCTGCCTCCTTTTCAACCTGGCGTTGGAGAAAGTGATCCGAGATTCGGGCGTGACATCAAGGGGTACAATCCTCCACAAGTCCACCCAATTACTGGCTTACGCAGACGACATTGACAACAACAACAACAACAGCTGTACAAGAAGCTTTCACTCAGATTGAGCAAGCGGCAGGAAATCTGGGACTGCACATTAACGAAAGCAAAACAAAGTACATGGTGGCCTCGTCTGGAAGAACACCTAACATTGGTCCCACAATCAAGGTAGCGGAACACGAGTTTGACGTGGTAAAATCATTTACCTACCTTGGGTCAATAGTAGCAGCCGACAATAGCATGGAACCAGAAATACGCGCACGACTGCTAAAAGCCAACAAAGCCTACTATAGTCTGTCAAGGCTCTTCAAATCCAAATATCTAACCATAACGTCTAAACTTTTACCATATAAGACGATGGTCTTACCCGTTCTCACATATGCATCCGAAACGTGGGTGCTTAGCAAAAAGCAGTCAAACCTCTTGGGCGTGTTTGAAAGGAAAATACTTCGGAGGATTGTTGGCCCCGTATGTGAGGAAGGACGATTCCGGAGACTCTACAATGACGAGATCTACGAGCGCTATCGCGACATAGATGTTGTGAAGAAAATAAAGCTCGGTAGGCTCCGGTGGGCAGGGCATCTAGCTCGTATGAGTGAAGATGAGCCTGCTCGGAAAGTTCTCTGCGGTAAGACCTATGGGGTGCGACAGCGAGGGAGGCCCAACCTTCGCTGGAAGGATGGCGTGGACCAGGACGCTCAGAGTTTAGGGATGCCAAACTAGATGACATCGGCTCAGAATCGGGACCGGTGGAGAGAACAGTTGCGCGAGGCCAGGACCGGATCCCGGTTGTAGAGCCGTTAAAGAAGAAGAATTTTATTCGTTCGAGCAATTCATTATTATTTCCATGAGCAGATATGAGGGAGAAAATAAGTTTCAATGAAGACCCACAAGTTAAATATATGGTAGTATGGAGTTACGCATACAGACAAAGTAGGAAAGGACCATGGGAGCAGTATGCAGTGGATACATTTAGATTTAAAAACAGAATTTCACAACTGATTGTAATAATAAATCCCGGTTTAGAAAATAAAATAAAAATGTTCAACAAGTAGCATATTGTTTTTTATTATGATCGCTCCCTAGAGGCCTTGACTGGTGCTTGATTGATAGCCTTGACAGGTGATCGATGACCTTGACAGGTGATCGATGACCTTGACAGGTGATCGATGACCTTGACAAGTGATTGATGACCATGACAGGTGATTGATCAAGTTCCGTGACCTAGAAATAAAAAGTTCCCACGCTACAGGGGGCCCACTAACTAACCACATATTCCAAAGTGCTAAACAAGCATCCCAGTGTCTAGGATTCCTCAAAAGGTGCAAATTTCTCCTTCAGCCGTCTGCCAGGGCTATAATTTACAAGTCCTACATTCGTCCCCGTCTTGAATACAACTCGTATATCTGGGCCGGGACCCCAAGAACCATCTTAGCTTGGCTGGACAAGGTGCAAAACCGCGCTCTCAAACTTATTGGTGACAGCGCCATTTGCTCTTCAATTAACTCATTAAGCCACTGTAGGAATGTAGCACCTCTTGCAAAATTTTATCGCTTTTTTCATAATGATTGCTCCACTGAAATAAGTAACCTCATGCCTCCACGGCAACATTTTTCCCGCAACACAAGACTTGCCCGCTCGGCTCACCCCCACAGTTTACAGCCCTTATCTTCGCACACACTCCGATCTAGAAATTCGTTTATAACAAGAACCACTCGTCTGTGGAACAACCTTCCAAAGACAGTATTCCCGAACTCATACAACATCCAAGAGTTCAAACGCAAGGTTCATCGCCACTTTCTGCAACACCCCCTTGACTCCCGCTAACCTATTATGTCCTTCTCTCTATCTTTCGAGCTAAGCTTACTACTGGACATTGCGCCATCGAGTTCTCAACATTCGCCCCCAGCCCCCTTGATCTACACAAACAATTAATACTTCTGGCACAGATTCCAAGGTCACCCACTTACCATAATTACAGGGTAATGACCTGTCAGCGAATTAACATAATTACACGGTTCCCACCCCAAACCACCCTAATACCTACTGGGGAGGAAGGAACTGTCACAACCTACCCGCGGTATTTTGAGTCCACCCACTCCCGACCGCGACTCTGACATCAAGGCATCGAGAAACAACTGGCTGGAGTGTTATGCCTCCTGGAACGAGTTGAATCTCATTAACCAACCGATTACATGCGCTTTGGCGTAATGGGGAAGGGTAACGAAGGTTATGGCAGGAGGAATCAGGAATGTAAAGAGGGAAGACGAAAGAAGGAAAGTTATATAGGTGGGAAAGTGGAAAAGGCGATGGACCGTGTGGCTGACCGGGGGCCAGTTCACGCAATTCGACACTCGACGTCGACATCGACACTTCATGAAAACGACATTAGTTTCAACGACGTTGAATTTGGGTTTAAGTAAGTCGTGTCGAATGTCGTTTTCACAAAATAACTGATCCCAAAAAGTATGCAAAATCTCATGAAACCGCTATAATAATACTGTTACTTTTACATTGTACATAAGCAGAGCGATACACATAATTTTAAACTTCAATTAATTAATTAATTAAACAAATTCATAATAACATTTGAAAATCTTAACTCTGAATTTATTTTTCTGCAATGTGGGTTTTCTAACTAAACGCTTCCTGGAGCAGTTTTATTTTTTATTTTTCGACTATCACGCAGTTTATCTTTTTCTATTTCATTTCGCTTGTTTAGAACTACAAAAAGTATTGTGTGAATTTATATCTTCTCTTGCAGTTTTTCTTGAAGAATAATGTGTGCTTCAGGAGATAAAAATGTTGATGCTAATTGAAGCGTTACAGACTTTGAATAATTTTGTTCCCACCCTTAGAATTTGAATCTGTGAGACAACTTCTTGTAAAGGTCTATTTATCGATGAAGGATATTTTGCATTACTGCTGCCAGAACCAGGTCAATATGATCTCGCATGGGGACACTTCAAAACATACTGTTCATATAACATTTTCTTCTAGTAGCGTTATATGAAAAACTTCATACAATCCACAACCAGTCTTAGCAATTGAATTCTTATATGTCACTTCTTTCTTTCTTCTTTGATCCGTTAGCTGGCGGTCCGAGCGGGACGTCCCCGCAACGGATACGCTGCTGTCGGTGCCGCTGGGCCCCGAACTCTATTCACGATTCGCTTCCATTCTTCTCGGTTTCTGGCGGTGTCTCGAGCCTCGGTAACTGATAATCGTTGATTCTTTAAGTCACCCTCGATATTCTTCAACCAGGTTTTCTTCGGTGCCGATCGCTGTATTCTCCAGTCTGCAGGACGGTCTCGCCAGAGAAGTTTACGTGGCAAGCGGTTATCATCCATTCGGCAAACATGTCCAAACCACCGTAGTCGACGTTTTTGCATTTCTTCTTCGATCAGTGTTTGCTGATCGCATCTTTGTCTGACAACCTCGTTTCGAAGGCGATCACGGAGTGAGACACGGAGGATCTGCCTCAAACATCGCATTTGGAAGACCTCGAGCTTCTTAACGTCCGGTTTGAGCAGTGTCCACGTTTCAGATCCATAAAGAAGAATCGGAAGAATCAACGTTCGGTAAAGACGTAGTTTTGTTTTGATGGAGATATTTGCTCGTTTCCATATGCACCATTTGAGCGAGGCGAATGTTGCTGTTGCCTGACCGATACGGCTGTGAACGTCAGCCGTCGATGCTACTTTCGTTTCCTCAACCAATGATCCCAAATATTTGAACAACCTGTTCGATTTGGGTTCCATCGAGGTGAACACTGGCTCTTGATCCATCCGTTGTGAGCACTTTGGTCTTTTCCGCATTGATTTTTAATCCGTATGATTGGGCGATGCGGGAAATATCGTATAAGATGTCCGTTGCTTCGGCATCCGTGTCTGCGAAAACAGCGCTATCGTCGGCGAACATTAAGTCTGTTACGAAGTTGTTGTCGTCGTATTGAACTCCGAGTCGTCCATCGAATGCTTCACGCATAATCGCGTCGATCACAACGTTGAAGAGAAGTGGCGAAGCGACGTCTCCCTGTCGGACACCGGTCTGAATCGGGAACTCCTCGGATAAGTCGTTTCGAATACGAACGCTGCTGGTTGAGCCATCGTACGACGCTTGGAGAAGTTGGATGATTCTCAATGGAACGTGTTCGGTTACCAAGACTCTCCACAAGCTGTTCCAATCGGTGCAATCGAAAGCGGATTTGAAATCGATGAAAACGACGACAATTCGTTTGCCGCAACGAATTCTTTCTTCCATTAACTGACGGAGGGCGAATATTTGATCAATGCATCCTCGATGTGGTCTAAATCCCGCTTGTTATATGTCACTAATGTTCTTTTGATGTTATATTTAAAACCTCGCCACACCTAAAATATATGTAATTCAATTGTAAATTTTTTACTTTATTTATTTGAAATACTTTTTGCTATCCATTATAATTTCTTATGTTCGGTCCGTTTGAGTTTAATTTTTCAGTTAATTGGTACCACAACTAATTTTTTAACATATCAAAAGCAACATTCGACACCAACTTTGGCGTCGAGAAGATTAACGACACGTTTAAAGCGAGAAACATAAAACGTCGGCTTGCGTGAACCCAAAACGACGTTTAACGCGTCGTTTTCAGTCGACGTCGAATTGCGTGAACTGGCCCCGGAATTCGAGCCCGGGGTCTCTGGGATGGTAGTTAGTCGCCTTACCCCTAGACTACCGAGTATTGGACGGCGTAGAAGCTAATCCCCACTCCATTTCTGCAGTCGTTCCCAGGGCTCAATCACCAGCTCTCTTCCTAGTTTTTATAAATGACCTGGGCCTTTTTCATAATTGCATGGTTGCTTGCCTGCTTGCATGCATCCTTGCAAAAGAGCAACTGTCAGGTAAATCAGTTGCGCAAGCTAGAAACTTTGCATTTTTGAATGAGAGCAATCAGCTGTCAAAAATATATGTCAAATTTGACGTTTCAAGCACAAAGTTTTTTCCTTTCATTTTCTGAGTTTGTTTACCGCTGAAAAACAATACGAAAAAATGGATCGAGAAAATGTGATTAATGTTATTGTCAGTTTGTAGATAGATAACTCGGCTTCATTAGATCCGGTCCGAAAATTTGAAACTTCACAGCGAAAAAAAGGATAAATTATGTGTCTTGTTTAGCTCGTTAATCTCTCGTTTAAAAGAAGTTTTATCCTTGGGGTGCTCCAAACCTATTCTTCATTATTTTCGCTATAGAATACATAATAATTTCAATAATAATTTAAATTAAAATAAAACACCCTAATAATATCGAAAAAACAGAAAACCTTCTGCCACTTTTGACACTTTTCTTCTTCTTTAATCAGATAGGCATGCGTACATAAATAGTTGCAAGATTTGCGCAGACCTGTTAAGCAGGTTGCAATTTTGAACAAATGATATTTGCACATTTGCTTTTTTGAATACCATGCAATGATCGATTTGCGCAACCATGCAATTATGAAAAGGGCCCTGCTCTCAATCCCATCCAACAGACTTCGTAGCTTTGCTGATGGCAGTACTTTGCGTTACTCGTATAGCTTCGATAAAGCAAGACAAGCACTTGCTAAACTTTGTCTGCTTGATTGTGAACTTGTGTCCACTTCAATGAACAGGGATATAAACTGATTCTAGATTGGGGCCACAAGAGTCAAGTTGAATTCAACGCACGAAAAACAAAATACTGACTCTTCTCTATGAATACGCGCTTCTCAATTCCTCCCATTAAAGTGGACAGTCTAGAACTGATGACTGAACCATCTCTCAATATTTTAGGCATAACATTAACTGCAGATCTGCGTTGGAGTAATCACATATTATAAATCGCGAAACAAGCTTCACAACGCTTGGGATTCCTTAAAAGATGCAATTTCCTTGACGTCGCGCCCGAATCTCGGATGACTTTGTCCAACGCCAGGTTGAAAAGGAGACTGGCCAGACCGTCCCCTTGTCGGAGTCCATTAAACATGTTTATTGGTCTGGAAAGTGTTCCCGATACCTTTATATGGCTTGCCACATTGGTCAAGGTCAACCTACATAGTCTTGTCAGCTTTTTGGGGAATTCTTTCGTGGCTTTGTATAGTTCTACTCTGGCTATGCTATCATAGGCGGCTTTAAAGACTCTGATGAGGTGTTGAATTGAGTTTTGAAACTCTAGACATTTTTTCTTAGCCTGCCTCAAGGTAAAAATCTGATCAATTGTTGATTTGCCTGGGCTGAAGCCACTCTGGTAATGGCCTATGATGTTTCTGGCGTATGGGGCCATCCTGTTTTGTATGATAGCGGAGAATATCTTATACACGGTACTCAATAACGTTATACCGCGATAATTAGTGCACGCTGTGATATCTCCTTTTTTATGTACCGGGCAGAGGATGTCTTTTCTCCAGTCTTCTGGCGTCACTTCTGGCTCCCATGCTTGCACAATTAATTCATGAATCGCTTGGTGTAATGTAGGCCATATTTATCCAGCTGTGCTGGGATGCCGTCTGCACCCGAGGTCTTTTGTTTTTTTGTAGGAAAGTTATGGCTCTGCTAACTTCTTTCATATCATCAGATATTGGTGGAACCCCCGAATAATCAGTTAGTTAGCCATTTAGCAATTCGTGAAAGTGCTCTTCACAGCGCTCCAAGGTGATCAGATTCCCTTCTTCGTCCTTGCAGTACCTATGTGCAACGTGGTATAAATTGCTTCTTACTGCGGAGTTTTCGGTAGAACTCCCGCAAATGGTGCGGCCGCCGCTCTCTGTACTGTTCTAGTTCACAGACGAGATTTTTTCCCAGGCTTCCTTTTTTCGTCGGTGAATTCTCTTTTCTTCTTTTCTGAGATCTTTATTTTTTTCTTTGCGTGCCCATGTTCTCTGAGACTGCTGCATTGCTCAGTACGCAGCTATCTTACGTTCAGTTGCGAGGTTGAATCATTATCGAACCAGTCGTTCCGATCTCTACGACTTCTGCCTAAGATGGAATCAGCAGTACCAATGACAATATTTTTAAGGCGGGCCCAGCTCTCAAGAAACTACTGTTGATTAAAGGGAATCAAGCAAGCCATGAAGCATAAAAAAGTTATTTCGATATACCATCGCGTTTATACAAGACATTTTTAATGTGTACGTAACCAGTTGATCGCCAGTATATGTACGTATATATTATTAATAATTAATTTTGATTATTCTAACTTACTTTTTTTCTACCACTTTTGTTTCCTTTGTTTATACATTTCCCTCAGCATTTATAAATATAGAGATTATGTAGGTAACCTGACACATTATTTACTAGTTGCGTAAATACTAGTTAGTATGGACCGTACTTTTACAGAAATAACAAAGACTCTTGCTTTTATTTTGCACTTGTTGTGTTCAATACAATAATATAATTCCAATCATTTAAGCTATTTTATTTAAGGTAACAATTACATTCAAACAGCGTTCAATGCAAAACATTTACAGCAATGAACAATCATATAGTACGGAAAATATTTGGAAATCTTGTTTCTTACGATAATTTAACGATTATATGAATATACTTTTTTAAACTCTAAGTACGTAATAATTTCCTCTAATTGTAACATTTAAGTTAATGACAAGTAAATCTATAAGTGATAATAATAATACATTTTATTTACTTAAACCTATTTGAGATGGCGTTTGAGAGCTCATTCATTGCTACATTGGAAACAGCTTGGCCAACAACTTGATTAATTTGCTGTCGCATTTGAGAGGGTATTGCTGGTGGTGATGCACCCATTGGTCGTCTAAAATAAAATAAATTTATTTATTATAGAAAAATAAGTAATTAATATTTTTACATTGTTAATTTCTTCACAATAACTGTAATAGTGAAGTGAGATAAGCAAAACATAAGGAATTGTTTCCAGCCTCAAATTTTTTTTTGGAACATGTTAATTACATCGAATACTATACGAAATGGACATTTTCTACCTCTAGGAACCATCGTTACTTAAGTTATCGGTCATTTTGTGAACACTTTACCATTTTGGTCGTTCTTTTTAAATATACACTACCGGCCAAAAGTATTTGAACACTAGTATATCTCTTTATTCTATATTGTAAGAATACACGGAAAACTAAATAAAGAAGTTTACAAGGCCATATTGAAAAATCATGCTGTTCCTTCTGGGACCCATCTAATTGGTCCAGGGTTTGTCTCTGACTGGAAACAATTCTTTTTTCACTAAAATTTGATGTTTATCAGTGTATTTGTTTTAATTTTAGTGTCAGTTTTACATGCAACTGTTTTGAATTTTTCTCTTTCATTATTAAGAAGCGGAATATCTATAAGTGGATTAGTAAGTTTAGTATTTTATTAGTAATATTATGTTATGCAAGTAATAAACTAGTACTTCAATTAGGAATATTCTTGAATAAACATAAAGCCCAGATATACTGACATTGTGTAGAAGGTAATAGCATATTGTGTTATGGCGATGTAAGTTAGAAAAGAAAGAATTGCAGACACAGATATTTGCTAAATTGCAGTGCTGTCAAAATGTAACATTACACCCATAGTAAGGAAAAATGTCCGCGACATATGTATATAAATTCATTTAACTTTTGGTTCTATGAAACATACATATGTGAAGTTTATATGTATATTTCGAAAAATTAAACATAGTTTATGTGAAAAGTATGTTGTTAATTTTCTATTACCATAAACATTAAGATAGAATTAACCAAATTGCTGGAAAATTTAGATAAATCATATTCTTTTACTTAAACCTAATTGACAGCTCATTCATTGCTGCATTTGTAACAGCTTGTCCAATAGCATGATCAAACTGCTGTCGCGGATTACCCGGTTGGCTTACACCTATTGGTCGCCTAAAATATAAATTTAATCGTAAAATTTTAGATAATAGATTGTTTCATCAAATGATGGTTTAAAAATGGCTAGAAAAACTCGCACACAGCCGATACTTTAAAATATTAGAGCTACATATTTTGGACATCCTGGTTTTGCCCAAGGTACGCTGAACTGAGCAAGGAATAATGAATAAAAGGAAACATACTATACAGGGTGTATTGCATAAAATCAAAGCAGCCGTGGTTAGGTTTTGGTTTAGACGAAAAAAAAAATCATATGGGTGGGCGTGGGGGGTACAGCTGCTAGGACGTTTTGAAGTTTTTTTTAGCGATGTTCATATCCCCCTCTATTTTTTGTAGCACTATGTCCTATGAAATGAACTAAAAAGTAGAAGATAATTTTGAATGTAAAATTAATATTGATCCAGCCAGTATATGAAAACAAACCTACCTTTCGAAATGTAAAAAGCGTGGCACCGGAACTGCGCTAGCGGCCCCACGCTGTCCACTTTAATGGGGGGAATTGAGGAGCGCGTATTTATAGAGAAGAGTCAGTATTTTGTTTTCCGTGCGTTGAATTCAACTTGACTCTTGTGGCCCCAATCTAGAATCAGATTTATATCCCTGTTGATTGAAGTGGACATAAGTTCACGATCAAGCAGACAAAGTTTTGCAAGTGCTTGTCTTGCTTTATCGAAGCAATACGAGTAACGCAAAGTACTGTCATCCGCAAAGCTGCGAAGTGAGTTGGATGGGATGGAGAGCAGGTCATTTATAAAAACTAGGAAGAGTGCTGGTGACTGGAGTGCAGAACTGGAGTGGGGATTAGATTCGACGCCGTCCAATACTCGGTAGTCTAGGGGTAAGGCGACTAACTACCATCCCAGAGATCCCGGGCTCGAATCCCGGTCAGCCCCACGGTCCATCGCCTTTTACACTTTCCCACCTACATAACTTTCCTTCTTTCTTCTTCCCTCTTTACATTCCTGATTGCTCCTGTCATAGCCTTCCTTAGCCCTTCCCCACTCTGCCAAAGCGCATGTAATCGCTTCCGGTTGGTTGATAAGACTCAACTCGTTTCAGGAGGCATAACACTCCAGCGAGTTGTTTCTCGATACCTCGATGTCAGAGTCGCGATAGTACTGGTCGGGAGTGGGTGGACTAAAAATATCGCGGGTAGGTTGTGGCAGTTCCTTCCTCCCCGACTAGAGCTGCTGTTCGACATTGCCCTCTATACGAAGAAAATAAATTGTCGACAGTATAAAGGGCCTTTCCTGAGACTCTAGTCTTTCACATAAAAAAAAATACTAGCTTTAGAAGAAAGTCAATGCCAGTAGCTTGCAGTTTACTCAATAGAGCGACGTGCCATACTCTATCAAAGGCCTTGGAGATATCGAGAGCAACCAGGCCGGATTCACCAAAGCGATGAATGTTTTGGTAGAGTGGCTCAGTTAGGCATACAAGGAAGGCGCCAGTAGATCTTTTCGATCGAAAGCCGTACTGCTTGTCATCCAATATTTGGGTGCGTTCAAGATATTCCATAAGCTTTTTGTTTATTATTGTCTCTATGATTTTGGATCAATATTAATATTAATTTACATTCAAAATTATCTACTACTTTTTAGTTAATTTTAAAAGTGGGCAGGTAGAATACAATTAGTTGTGCGGCGTCACCAAAAAATGTAAAAGCGAATGTTCTGCACTACCAACTTCCAGAATTCAGAATTCCAGTTATAGTACAGTCCCCAGAGATTTTTTGTTTATATGAAAAAACCAAGCTTAGGTGTAACCCTTTATACCAACAGGGAGTCAATTCTGGTTCGGTGCAGTGAAAACGTGAAAAAAGTTTACACTTGACATTTTACACACCTTTTTTCACTTTATCACTGCATTGAACCTGAAAAAGCGATTCTCGTTGCATTCGTGTAAACTTAATGCTGAATAAAGGCTGAATTGAATTTTTATACTAGCAAGTGACAGTTTATCAAATCTAGTAGGCACATATTTAAAGTGTAAACTTTTCACGGCTTCACTCTAAATTTGACGCTGTAAAATATTTTTGAGCGTGCAAAGTTTTTGACAGCGGTTTGCACGGTATAAGAATCGCAAACAAATGTATAAACGTGTAAAGTGTTTTCACGTTTTCACTGCACCGAACCAGAATTGCCCCCCAGTCCGCCATGTCGTTCAGTTCATGGTGCAATGTCTAGTAGCATAGACAAATAAAAGGAAAGATGTTCCATTTCATACAAGGAAAGTGTACAAGATTCTAAAAAAAGAGCTTTCCTATTTCCTCCATTTCAAGCTTCCTCCAGACGAAAAATGCCCCCGCTAATTCTTTGTTTTCTATGCCACTGTCGAGAGCTTTGAGTAAGTTTTATCTGAAGAGAGCAAAAGTAAATTGATAGCGATGGTTGGGAGCATGGTCGAGTTGTTTACGCTTGCGCTTTTTTAAAGGTTTGGTTGCTTATGAAATATCGACATACGTACATATGGATGTACATACAAATGTGTATATTTTTACTATGTAGGTACATTTTCTTAAAGGGAGAAAATTGTTGGTGGAAATCAATTGAAAAAAGAAAAAAACTGTTTTATGTTTTGTTTGAGATTTTGTTTAAATGACTAAAATCTTTAGACTTTTGGAGGAAGTTGCAATTTTGCTGTTTATGTGCAACTTTCCGATTGGTTACATATTTTGCAAAATTTAGTAAAACCGTTCGTTTTATCCGAATTTTGATTTCGTTTCGATTTGTAACTAACATTTCCGGAATATGTTTATTTTGTAGAAGGAAATTATTGCGTTTTGCAAGGATTTCAAGATTTAGCATCAACAAATTTAAAAATATGAAAAGTGGAAATATTGGTTTATGGCTATTTATCGACTTTCTCACTTAATAGTTCAGCTAATATGAGAGTTTTATTTAATGGCGTTATAAAAATACATAAAACTTGAATATCTTTCGATCTTTATTATTATTTATCCTGGAAAGTATCGTAATTTCAGCGGTGACCTTTTCTTTTTTAGGGGTAAATTTTAACTTGGCGCAATTATAATTTTATAATAGTATTTAGTGTTTTGCTAAAAATAAATACTAATTTCCACACCACCGCAGGGGTAGAGTTTTTGGCGCGTTTTTTTAAGTGGTTTCCCCTGTAAGCCTAATCCACAAAAAAAAATTCGGCTTCCGTCTGGAGAAAACCTAAATGGAGGAAACGGAACAGAAAAGTGCAGACTTTTCTTGTTTGAAATGGAGCACCTTACATTTTATTTGTCTATGGCAAAAGAAAAGAGAAAGAAAAAAGATAGCGATATATATGATCGAACTATTTGCGTTAGCGCTTTTTTTACAGGTTTCCTTATAAAATATTTTATTCTAGGTAAATGCTATAAATTAAGGAACTGTTTTAGAGATTCTGTTATGTTTTCGATGTACTAAGCAATCCTAGGAATGAATCAAGTCATTTGAAAAGTATTTTCAATGTGTTCAGTTCAGTTCCTGCAGTTTTTTAAATAAAGTGAAAAGATACAATAAATAGAGTTGTTTAAATAAAGGATTTGATATTATTATATTTGAATATTTAATATATTAATTTTTATTTAATATACTTATAATATATTTGATTACTTAATACATTATACATTATTTATTTTAATTTAGGTTTGTTTCCTGTTTGCGAGTTGTTTTTATATTGGTTTGCTAGCTCCGTTATTGACATCAGTGTTTCTGATATTTAGGTTATTTATTATTTATTTTTAAAATGGAAGAATCCTTGAAATGGGGTGTAATTTGTGTGCTACCCTCTTGCAAAGCCCGGAAGAGAACAAATGCAGAGCAAAGGTTCTTTAAATTTCCTGCGAAAGACTCTGATATGCATAAGAAGTGGCTACACGCTTGTTCTTTGCAAGATACTCCCTTAAAAAAAGTGTCATATGTTTGCTCAAAACATTTTGCTAGCAGCTCATTTGCCAAGAAAAATTTAAAACGAACTGCGATACCGACTTTAAACCTAGGAATTCCTTCAAGGAATGAAAATAACAAAAGTCCTGTTATTATCATCTCTAACGACAAGTCAGCAGTAAGTTATTTAACCGATGACGGTAGTACTCCGACTTTAAACCTTAGAGTTCCATCCAGAGCTGAAAGTAACAAACCTCCATTTATTACCATCTCTGAAGAGAAGTTGACAGAAAGCTATTTAACCGATGACTGTAGTATTCCAGTTATTTTCTCTGGTAGGTGTTATGAAAACTCCAATAAAACAAATCCTGATCTAACTCTCACAGATTTAGCTAAACTCGAGCCAAATCCTTCATTTGCTTCTGTCGAAATGGAATTGTCCTGTTCATTTTGTCTAAAATCGGCGAAATCGGTAAATTTCTACCGCTCAAAATATAAAAATTTATTAATTAAATATAAAAAACTTATGGAAAAGTTGAAGAGCTGCAGCAAAGAAAATAGATCTAAGAAGGTGAACCTACAAAGAAGGATATGTCGAAATGACTATCTTAGTAGAATAGTTAAAAGACCGTTAGCTTCTTTAATTGCCTCCTCGCCATATGTGAGTAAAAATTCAAAAACTTTTTGCTCTATGATACTTCCTAAAAAGAAAAACAAAAAAAGATGGAGTTATGAAGAAAGATCGTTGGCTTTGAATTTTCATTACAAATCTCCTACAACCTACAGGTATTTTAAAGATAATTTAAACATAAATTTACCATCTCTTAGCTCTTTGCATCGTTGGCAGCTAATTAAAAATATCCAACCTGGTTTTAACAACACGGTTACAGAAAACCTTAAGAAGATTGTTTCACATTGGGATGTAGAAATGAGACGAGCTGTGTTGTTATTCGACGAAATTAATATTAGAAGAGAGTTAACATATGATCAGGTAACAGATGAAATAGTTGGTTTTGTAGATACAGGTGACTACAGAAATAAAGAACTAGCAAAGTATGTTTCTGTCTTTATGGTCCGGGGTTTATTTTCTAATTGGAAATTTATTATTAGTTTTTTTGCCACTGATAAACCAATTAACAGTAAAGTATTAGCTGAAAAGGTGAAGTTGAATTTAGACTACTGTTGTGGACTTGGTCTTAAAATCCGAAGTATAACCTCAGATCAGGCCTCAAACAATCGCAGTTGTTTTAGCTCTCTCGGAGTAACGGAAAAGGATCCTTTTTTTATTATAATGACCAAAAAGTTTTTGCAATGTTCGATGTTCCGTATCTATTTAAATCAATTCGTAATACTTTATTGGTAAAAGATATTCGCTGTGAGGATGGTACAGTAAGTTGGAAATGTGTTAAAGAGCTCTATAATTTAGAAAAAAATGGTTCTACTAAAATGGTGCCGAAGTTAACTTCAAAACATGTATGGCCAAATACTTGGGAAAAAATGAAGGTTTCTTATGCTCTTCAAGTTTTAAGTAACACAGTTTCTGCTGCTCTTAAAACTGCTCTGGAATTAAATTTGCTTAGCCCTGATGTTTCATCAGTTACTATTTCTACATCCGATTTCTTTACAAAACTCAATAACTTGTTCGATTGTCTTAATAGTAAAGAACCTTTTACTAGAAACTGGTATCGGTGTGGATTAACTAAAACAAATACTCCAAGGAGGTATCTTGCTGAAATGCTTCATTATATTCAATCAATTTCGTTTGAGAACAAAAACAAAACATTTTGGATTGGGGGATTGATTTTGACTCTAAGATCCATTATTCTTTAACTGATGAAATATTAAATGAGTTTCCCAATAAGAATTTCATTCTAACATCGACATTTAACCAAGACCCAATTGAAAACCTATTTTCCTTAGTACGATCAAGAGGGGGCTTCAGTAACAACCCATCTTTATATAATTTCAATAGCATCATTTGCAAAATTATGTCCAACAAAATTTTATCTATATCTTCCCATAGAAAGAATTGTGACGAAGATAGTCAGCAATTTATATCTATTGATTCGTTTAGTGATGAAAAAACCAGATTTCGTTTACTCTCTTCTGCTCTGTATGGCGAATATCTCAGCAGTATGAGGGACCAGGTTTATACTGATCCTAGAAACTTCTTCAAATTTGTCAATTCCAAGAAAAAAACTGATAGCTACCCAAATACTATGCAGCACACTAACTGGTCAAGTAGTGAGTCTTCCTCGATTTGCAACATGTTTGCTTCATTCTTTCATCAATCTTTCACCTCTTCTAATTTTCAGCCAAATGACAATAATTTTCGTCACATAACTCTACACCGAGAGGCTACTAGTTTGTCTCTCTCAATCTCCATTGACGATATCATGAAACATATTGATGAACTCCCATACGATTTCACTTCCGGCCCTGACGGTATCCCTCCTGCTGTCCTTAAATCCTGTGTGGAGGTTCTCCAGTCTCCACTGAAAACCCTTTTTCAAAAGTCCCTGGATAAAGGGTACTTCCATACTCTTTGGAAGAATTCGTTCATAATTCCTATTCACAAAAGTGGTAGCAAGAACGAAATATCGAACTACAGACCAATTGCTGCCAATTAATTTTTGAGTCAATCATTTATTCTGCAATCGTGCCCATCTGCAAGAAACTTATTTCTACGAACCAACATGGTTTTCTTCCAGCTCGTTCCACTACCACCAATCTCCTAGAATTCACTTCCCATGCTGTTGAAGGCTTCGTTTCCGGTTGCCAAACTGATTGTGTTTACACTGATTTCAGTAAGGCATTTGACAAGCTTTCCCACTCCATTATACTTTTCAAACTAAAAAAGTTAGGTTTCCCTGAAGCCCTTCTATTATGGTTCCAGTCCTACTTAGCTGACAGGACCTACCAAGTCCTTTTCCGTGGATCCAAATCCGCCACCATTGAGGCGTCATCCGGTGTCCCTCAAGGCAGTCATCTTGGCCCTATCCTCTTTATTCTTTCTATTGATGATATTGTTACCTTGCTAAGACACTGCAGAATCCTGATTTATGCTGATGACATCAAATTGTACCGTCACGTAAAGAGTATGGAGGACTGCAAACTTTTGCAAGTCGACCTCGACACCTTTTACTCTTGGTACGCTAACAACAACCTGGTTCTTAATATTAGTAAATGCGAAGTCATGACTTTTTGTAGGCGACGTGACCCTATAATTTATAACTACTCATTTTCTAGTGAGGGTGTCCCCCGTGTTAATTTTGTCAAAGATCTCGGGATTAGATTTGACACCAAGCTGGACTTTGCTTCTCATATCAACTATATTTCTACCAAGAGCAGCTTAGTCTTGGGTTTTATTAAAAGGTGGTCCAAAGAATTCAATAGCACCCTGATCACTAAACACCTCTACATCTCCCTTGTCAGACCTTTACTTGAATATGCGTCCCAGGTTTGGTCTCCTTACTATTCTTCGCATGTTGGAAAAATTGAGTCGGTTCAACGTAGGTTCGTTCGATTCGCATTGAATCACCTTCCTTGGGAAGACCCTTTAATTCTTCCACCATATGAATACCGACTTAAGTTACTCAACTTAAACACTCTCCACAAGCGTCGTGAGGTGGCCGATGTTGTTTTCGTCCACCAGCTTCTTAATGGACGTGTCGACTCAGGTTTTCTAAGGCGCCGTGCGTCGTTTAGAGAGAGCCGATACAATCTGAGAGGACCACCGCTCTTACACATAAACTCCTCTAATACCAATTATGGCCGATTTGAGCCTGTTAATCGCATATTCATTAATGTAAATAAAAATATTAATGTTTTTAGCGTGAGCACTAACAAATACCTGCTTAAAAGGAGGCTATTTGTTGTCTCATGACTGTTTATGTGTTTTGCATGCAATTTTTATTGGTACTTAATCTTTTATGTTTGCATATCTCAGCTGAGCCACGGCGTGGTAAATATTTCTCAGCCCTGCTGGGAAGTGCGCCTTCTGTGTTAGAAGGGAAACTCTATATATCTATATATATACATATATATTTATATATATGTATGTGTATGTATATATAGATTTTCATGCTTAGCTGAAAAGTGCGCCTTCTGTGCTAGAAGGGTTAACTCTTGAATTAATAAATAATTACGACAATCGTGGTACTTTTACTGTAGAGGATCGGACGATTGGTGATGTCTCTAATGGGGATCACGAAGTTAGCAACATAATCGAGTCAATTGATTTGTTGGAATGTGGGCCAAATAAAGATTCGATTTCTGTTGAAGAAACTTCTTTGAGGTATTTTGTAGGTTTCATAATTGACCGCTTTTCAAAAAAGGAAAAGTGTTTGTTATGCGATAAGATTATGCGAAAACCAAACGAAACTGTTAAGTATTCAAAACTTTCGGAAAGTTTTATTTACTTTAAAAATTATTCAAAAAGTACCGATTTTGGCGCACTTAAAAATCCTACAGATTATTTTTTTAACATTTGTAAATTCTCTATAAAAATCTTCACTAAATTTGTTCAGAATACTCCTGAAACAAAAGGTTTAAAAAAGAAAATAGTTGAACATTGTATCGATAAAATAAGCAAAAACTCTGATTTTTCCCACTGGTTAGCTAACGAAAATGAATGTTACCATCACCACAAACAAATCCTCGATTATTTAATCCTTATTCTTCTTCGGAAATTTTCTTTGTGGCATTCGCATCAATTAAAAGATAAGAGCTCATTTAAAAACTATTCCAAGCAAAGAATTATCCAATCATAAAAGGGAATGTAGAACAAATTCTTAGAACTAGTAGCGTGAATAGCAAATTGAATAACCGCCTTTGCCGGATTTACTCCACCAACACTAAATCCCTGTCAGAGATATGTATATCGCTGAGTTTTTTGTGGATTAGGCTTACAGGGGAAACCACTTAAAAAAACGCGCCAAAAACTCTACCCCTGCGGTGGTGTGGAAATTAGTATTTATTTTTAGCAAAATACTAAATACTATTATAAAATTATAATTGCGCCAAGTTAAAATTTACCCCTAAAAAAGAAAAGGTCACCGCTGAAATTACGATACTTTCCAGGATAAATAATAATAAAGATCGAAAGATATTCAAGTTTTATGTATTTTTATAACGCCATTAAATAAAACTCTCATATTAGCTGAACTATTAAGTGAGAAAGTCGATAAATAGCCATAAACCAATATTTCCACTTTTCATATTTTTAAATTTGTTGATGCTAAATCTTGAAATCCTTGCAAAACGCAATAATATCCTTCTACAAAATAAACATATTCCGGAAATGTTGGTTACAAATCGAAACGAAATCAAAATTCGGATAAAACGCACGGTTTTACTAAATTTTGCAAAATATGTAACCAATCGGAAAGTTGCACATAAACAGCAAAATTGCAACTTCCCTAAAAGTCTAAAGATTTTTGTCATTTAAACAAAATCTCAAACAAAACATAATACAGCTTTTTTCTTATTTCAATTGATTTCCACCAACAATTTTCTCCCTTTAAGAAAATGTACCTACATAGTAAAAATATACACATTTGTATGTACATCCATATGTACGTATGTCGATATTTCATAAGCAACCAAACCTTTAAAAAAGCGCAAGCGTCCTCCATTTACTTTTGCTCTCTTCAGATAAAACTTACTCAAAGCTCTCGACAGTGGCATAGAAAACAAAGAATTAGCGGGGGCATTTTTCGTCTGGAGGAAGCTTGAAATGGAGGAAATAGGAAAGCTCTTTTTTTAGAATCTTGTACACTTTCCTTGTATGAAATGGAACATCTTTCCTTTTATTTGTCTATGCTAGTAGTAAGCTTGGTTTGAAGAATAGGGGAGAGGGATTTTAAAGGGTTTCTCGAAAAATACCTTAGGGGGATGATACACGGGTCAACATGTTCTGAAACACGAGCTTTTTCTGCGCAGTTCGTAGGCAAAGGGACGGGTCAGGGTGAAGTGTGCGGTGTTGACTGAAACTAAAAACGATTTCTATTTTTCCTCCAGTTGCTTGAAAAATGTTTATGTATGCGTAACTGTCAAGCGATTCTGGGTGAAAATAATTTGGAATGCACACCCACACATATGAAATCGCAATGTTATTACACAGAGTGTTGCGTGTAGCGTGTTGACTCGTGTATCACCTCCGTTCAACAAACTGACAGTGTGTTGCAGAGACACGTTGACTCGTGTATCATCCCACTTATAGCATCATAATAACGCAGTTATTATTTTTTTTTAAATTCTAGCGTAGGTAAAACGAAATAGGCCCTCGTGTTGCCACTCGCTGAGCACTTGGACGTATCCATTACAACACAGAAAAAGTATTCGATCGTATCCATAACCTTCCTGTACGTATCCTTATGACACTAAATGAGTAAATAATGGTATATTGGTTCAAATAGAAATTAAAAAGGCCAGGTTTTGCCTCGCCCGACAATTTTTGTTGATAATCTAAAACTACCTTTTCTCTTAGTGTTGAGTGTCTTTCGTTGTATTTTTTCTTGTTCTAGTAACAAATACTCGTAATTATTAAAAAATTAACTATCCATCGCACTTATTACACAGCACCGCAATACACATACACTACAACAAATAACAATTAAGGTAGCCGAACATGACAAGCCAAAAGAAAACATATTAAAAAGTAGGTCACAACTAGCGTAGGTCACAATGTACATAGCAGATATTAGAAATTAATTGTAGTGCTTAGACAAGAAACGTTAAGTAATAGATACAGATATTAAAAAATTAAAATAAATTTACGATAAGCGCGAACGTATACTTTTCGGGAAAACGTATCATCGTATCCATATGATTTTTTGACATGAATATGTCTTATCCCTGGAGTCTATTCAAAAGAATGTGCGGAACGGAAATCGTCACATTCCTTGACTCATTTTGTTTTTGTTTTGCTTTGTTTATTCTTTCGTCATCATTGGGTGGACTTTTTTTTTTTTTTCAATCCGAGTTCTTGTTCTAAGAGTGAGAAAAAGTGTCGAGGATTTTTTACTTTGTGTGAGATTTTTTAAACAGCTTATTGCACATCCACGGAGTTGCCCAAACTGAGTTGTGTAAAAAGTTGTTGTTTTGCCACAAACGCTTCAACTGAGTTGATATTTCAACTGTCAATTCGATATTTTATAGGCAATTTGAAAGTTAAATGAAATTGTAGAAAACCCGCGACTAAGTTTTATAATAATAAAAATTGGAGAAAGATGATTTCTTAGATTAGTTATAATTTTTTTAAATTATTAATATGAATATTTATATTTTTTAAAATATAAATTAAATTCTAAAAGTATAAATTATGAAAATAATTTAATATTATGTGAACTTTCATAATTTAAAGTAAAAATAATGCAAAATAAACTTGCAAAAAAAAATCATTCTACCAATTCTATAAAGCCTAGGTAAAATAGAAGGCTTTATGGGGAGTGTATGAACGCAATTAAAACTAAGAAAGCCGCCTATAGAGCGTACAAATGTTCCCCAACCGAGTCAATATGAAATCGAGAAACTCCTGTAATTCCATCATCAGGAAGGGCAAAAATCCATTTGACGACAAGTTCAGAAGATTCCGGTACTTGGTAACTTCCATCAAGAAGAATTTTATGTCTTCCACAACCCCTCCATTTATTAATGGAGATGAGGTGGTAACAGAAAGCAAATCCAAGGCCGACTTATTGGCATCTCTGTTAGCCTTAAATTTTTCTTTACCTAAAACTGATACGCTAGCCCCGGTTCTCGAATGCAACGCCCATTCAATGATACGCAAGACACCTTGATTTTTGCAACAAATGCATAACTCGAATTTAGGCTACGTGCGATAACTCAAAAGGGAGTGCTCCCTTCACTCATGTTCATTTATCTTAAGTATATAACGCATGATGTGGAAAAATATGAGCAGTCCAAATTTTTAAAATAAAATTGTTTTGAATCAAAATAAAATCAGATTTCAAAAAGTGGAGTAGAATTTTAAAAGTACTACTACAATTGGAGTAAAGTGACAGGTGGCATTTCCATTGGCGAGTGACGTGACTACGAGGGTCATGGTGGAATGAAACTGTCGATACGTACACTCGTATCGAGGAAAATGTTATTTCATACGCCAGCTTGCGACAATTAAACAGGCCCGGCTTAAGGTACGGGGAAGCTGGGCAGCTGCCCAGGGCGCTGCCGAAAGGGGGCGGCACTGACGACCAACCGATTTTTTTTTTACATATGTTCTAAATTTTTAATTTAATCCTAAGTAAAAGCAAGTAGTCATTCAGGAATGAAATTCGAATTCAATTGTTTACCTGGCATTTGTAGTTATTCTTTTTTTTATGTTGACAAATTTTGGATACCCAGGTTTTTCCTATTGAGGTCCCCGAATTCGTCTTATATCTGTGTAACCTTTCTAATCCCGTTTTTTCTACGTTTACACTTCGCTTCGAGTCCAGTTCGCTTTTAAGACAGGTGGAAAAAACGGAACCAGAAACTAGGGTGGGCCAAAAAAAGCAATATTTTTTTTAAGTGATACACGAAAAATTGTTAAAATGGGAGTAACAACAAATTTTCTTGCAAGGAGAACACAGGCAAATGGGATTTAAGAATGCCTCGTCGAGCTTTTAGATTTTTCATAAGAATCACATAGAGAAAACTCCGCGTGATGTTAGTTGTTTACATACATAGCTCTTCTAAAAAACGTTTCACGAATATGTCTTTATAACAGTTTTGTATCGAATCGTATGCTCTACAAAAAAATCCTTATAATGATTTCGCTATATTCAATAGTTTACAAGTTATCAAAATTCATTTATTTAACTTTAAATTTAACACTTTTTCAAAAGACATCTTTAAAAATTTTAACTTGAGATTATATAATAATTTTTTCTCAATTTTTTTTTGACTTTTCGTATAATAACGGTTAAATTAATTTAGCGGTACATATTTTGTTCCAGATCATTAATAAGTATTTCCACAGTTTTTTTTTGCATTCAAACGCAAAGGTGTCAAAAGACACCTTTGGTCGGAATCCTTACTAATATTATAAATGCGAAAGTAACTCTGTCTGTCTGTCTGTCTGTCTGTCTGTCTGTCTGTCTTGTCTGTCTGTCTGTTACGCTTTCACGCCTAAACCACTAAACCGATTTTGATGAAATTTGCTACAGACCTAGTTTAGACCTTGGAGACGGACATAGGCTACTTTTTATGGAGAAAAAAGGGCTGAAGGGGGTGAAATGGGGGTCAATAAGTTGTAAGGAGATTTTTCATCTTTACTTTTTTTTCTATTGTATAAAAAGTAACTGACTGACAGACAACGCACAACCTAAACCGCTGGAGCTAAAGGGCTGAAATTTTGACAGTGCATCCCTATAATGGCGTGGACACCCACTAAAAAGCGATTTTTCGAAATTCATCCCCTAAGGGGGTGAAATGGGGTTTATCCAAACCGCTGGAGCTATAGGGCTGAAATTTGGACAGTGCATCCCTATAATGGAGTGGACATCCACTATAAAGCGATTTTTCGAAATTCATCCCCTAAGGGGGTGAAATGGGGTTTATCCAAACCGTTGGAGCTATAGGGCTGAAATTTTGACAGTGCATCCCTATAATGGCGTGGACATCCGCTAAGAAGCGATTTTTCGAAATTCATCCCTTAAGGGGATGAAATGGGGTTTATCCAAACCGCTGGAGCTATAGGGTTGAAATTTTAACACTGGATCCCTATAATGACGTGGACATCCACTAAAGAGCGATTTTTCGAAATTCATCCTCTTAGGGTGTGAAATAGGGTTTTTTACAAACCGCTAAAGCTATAGGGAGTGGACATCCACTATAAAGCGATTTTTCGAAATTCATCCCTTAAGGGGGTGAAATAGGATTTATCCAAACCGCTGGAGCTATAGGGTTGAAATTTTAACAGTGCATCCCTATAATGACGTGGACATCCACTAAAGAGCGATTTTTCGAAATTCATCCCTTAAGGGGGTGAAATAGGGTTTATCCAAACCGCTGGAGCTATAGGGTTGAAATTTTAACAGTGCATCCCTATTATGACGTGGACATCCACTAAAGAGTGATTTTTCGAAATTCATCCCCTAAGGGTGTGAAATGGGGTTTTTACAAACCGCTAAAGCTAAAGGCCTCAATTTGGACAGTGCATCCCTATAATGGAGTGGACATCCACTATAAAGCGATTTTTCGAAATTCATCCCCTAAGGGGGTGAAATGGGGTTTATCCAAACCGTTGGAGCTATAGGGCTGAAATTTTGACAGTGCATCCCTATAATGGCGTGGACAACCACTAAAAAGCGATTTTTCGAAATTCATCCCCTAAGGGGGTGAAGGGGGGTTTACCCAAACCGCTGGAGCTATAGGGCTGAAATTTTGACAGTGCATCCCTATAATGGCGTGAACATCCACTAAGAAGCGATTTTTCAAAATTCATCCTCTTAGGGTGTGAAATAGGGTTTTTTACAAACCGCTAAAGCTATAGGGAGTGGACATCCACTATAAAGCGATTTTTCGAAATTCATCCCTTAAGGGGGTGAAATAGGATTTATCCAAACCGCTGGAGCTATAGGGTTGAAATTTTAACAGTGCATCCCTATAATGACGTGGACATCCACTAAAGAGCGATTTTTCGAAATTCATCCCTTAAGGGGGTGAAATAGGGTTTATCCAAACCGCTGGAGCTATAGGGTTGAAATTTTAACAGTGCATCCCTATTATGACGTGGACATCCACTAAAGAGTGATGTTTCGAAATTCATTCCCTAAGGGTGTGAAATGGGGTTTTTACAAACCGCTAAAGCTATAGGGCTGAAATTTGGACAGTGCATCCCTATAATGGAGTGGACATCCACTATAAAACGATTTTTCGAAATTCATCCCCTAAGGGGGTGAAATGGGGTTTATCCAAACCGTTGGAGCTATAGGGCTGAAATTTTGACAGTGCATCCCTATAATGGCGTGGACAACCACTAAAAAGCGATTTTTCGAAATTCATCCCCTAAGGGGGTGAAGGGGGGTTTACCCAAACCGCTGGAGCTATAGGGCTGAAATTTTGACAGTGCATCCCTATAATGGCGTGAACATCCACTAAGAAGCGATTTTTCAAAATTCATCCCCCAAGAGGGTGAAACGGGGTTTATCCAAACCGCTAAAGTTATAGGGCTGAAATTTTAACAGTGCATCCCTATAATGGCGTGGACATCCACTATAAGGCGATTTTTCGAAATTTATCCCCTAAGGGGGTGAAATGGGGTTTACCAAAACCGCTGGAGCTATAGGGCTGAAATTTTGACAGTGCATCCCTATAATGGCGTGAACATCCACTAAGAAGCAATTTTTCAAAATTCATCCCCTAAGGGTGTGAAACGGGGTTTATCCAAACCGCTAAAGTTATAGGGCTGAAATTTTAACAGTGCATCCCTATAATGGAGTGGACATCCACTATAAGGCGATTTTTCGAAATTCATCCCCTAAGGGGGTTAAATGGGGTTAAGCCAAACCGCTGGAGCTTAACGGCTGAAATTTTCTCTATAATGAAGTGGACATTTACTAAGAAGCGATTTTTCGAAATTCTACTAGAGCTACAGGGTTGAAATTTGGACAGTGCATCCCTATAATGACGTGGACATCCACTAAGAGGCGATTACTCGAAATGTATCCCCTAAGGGGATGAAATGGGGTTAACCCAAACCTCTGAAGCTGAAGGGCTGAAATTTTGATAATCACGTAGAAATGAATGACTCGAAATTCACTTTATTTAATATTCATTTGTGATTGCTTCATAATTTCTTACATCCACGTAAATAGGCGAACAAACTTAACGAACGTTCGTCAAACCCTAAAATGTCACTTTTCTTGATGACATATACATGCCAATCTCTGCTTCAAAACTTGCAGATTTGTTGAGCAGAGGTGATATTCGCAGCAATTTGTTTATCATATTTATTAAAAAAATGCACTATAATAAACCCTTTTTAGGGATAATAACAGCTGACTTTTTTGTTGGTTTTTTTTAAGGAAAACATTGCACATAATAAACAGTTTTTAAAGGCGTTGCAAGGCACGCGGGTTTTATGCTATTAGGTACATATATACAAAATCGTGGTGGAAATAATGTCAAAGTAGTTTTTCCTTAATTTTTTTCAGAAGCAAAACATTAAAAAAACTACTTTAAATAAACTGAAATAAAAATTTTAAATGTTGCTTTTTTTTACCCACCCTGAAGAATATATTTATGGCCGTGATTAGACTGTTAGTTCCATCATAGTGCAAGATCCGGTATAAGAAATATATACCCTCATCTGTTATTTGATGATGACAACTATTATATGATAGATAATATATACATTGATAAAACGCACATGGGTTGCCTAGCTAAATCGCGTACCGAAGGTGTTAAATAAAAGATATTGTAATTAACTTTTTTGGGCTTTGGGAGTTCTTCTGAAAGAAAATTTTTGTTCTTTGTTTTTGTCAGTTCCATATGTTTTTTGGAACAAGCGATAGATGGCGGACTAGTGGCACAAAGGGTGATTGAGGACAAGGTAAGAAGGGAAGACAAGAAAACTTATAAAATTATAGTAGTGGAAAGAAGAACGACCAGGCAGCAGCGGGAACTTGAGCTTTTGTCCTCTGTGATCCGTAGAGTTTTCGCATTTCTTCCGCTCTTTTTCTTTTTGTCCGCACACTGGCTTTAGTAAAACTTGTACATGGACGACTACCAGCATCGCTTGATTCCATATTTCTTAGGGAAACAATGATAATGCAACTCGTGCCTTAGTTGATTAATTTCAAAAAAGCGGAACTTCGTTTTATGTATCTCTTGCCACTTAGTTCGAATTTGGGTTATCTCTTTTCTTAGTTGCCTTTTTTGGCTATCCGAAATTCACACTGCTAGACCGATTTTATGTGGCACGTGCTCCTCCAAAATAGGAAAAACTTTATTATTCTTCGAATTTTCCTGAACGAGCTCGAATATTAGAATAGCTAGGCAGCTGCTAAGTGAAAGAGATATAGACAAAGATAACTTGACCGGCCAAAAAAGGGTTATTAACAAGCGTGCTCGTGCGTGTATCGTTAGTGAAAATATCGGTCTTAACGAAAAATTATATAGTTATAAATGAAGAAGTGTTTTGTGTGTGGCTTGGAAGATTCCGTTATTGATTTTGATGATGAATCCTTTAAGAAATGTTTTTTGAAGTTGTTGTTTCGTCGAGAAAAAAAACTTTGCGTACAGTAAGGTTAGGTTATGCTTGGATTCAATTGATAATTTTGGTTATCACGCTTCCTGCTATAAAAAAATAACACTTCTAAGCAAGAAATATAATGAAGAGTACATACAGTTTTGCAAGATACATGTTGTGAGTATATAACGTCCCAAGATTCTGTACGTATTTAGGAATATTAGTTCATGAAAATATTCTGTTGTTTTTTTCTAGAATGTATCTACTATTAAGGTGGAGCCAAGTATGTCTACCGGAATAAACATTCCTGATCCTACTGTGAAACCATTTAATTAAAAATTATCCATTTTCAGGGTTCCGCAGCAGTCATGCCAAAAATCGGAACCTTTATAAATTCGTCATGTTAGTCTGTCTGACCGTCTGTCCGTATGTCATAGATTAAATAATTATGACAGAAATTGAGTGTATCTCTATGACAAACTATTTTATTAAATTTGTGCAACAAAATATTAATTACAGGTAATCGTGTGTGTTGCATCTACATTACGAATATCACGCGAAGCAGACCTCGGCTCACCACCGATGACACCTGACCAAACAGCACAGAGTGTGTTAACAATATTAGGTGAAAACTCATCGCGATTGGAGCCCGCTGTTGATGCTGGCTCTGATGAAATACCACCAGCGCGACCGTCATTTACCACAACAAATAGAGAAGTAGTTTGCTTGTTTGTTTATTCACGAAAGAAAACTGGTCAGCGAAGGACTAACGTAATATTCCCGAAATCAGAAGAAACTCTTACCCAGCTTAAAACAATTGCTTTAACATTGGATGATTCTAATATACTTGAAAAACTTGAGAATCAAATTGTTGCGTACCACCCAAACTGTTTCTTATCATATCAAGTCCGGATTAGACGCCAAACCGAGGAACACGTTGATTCCAATTGGCATGAAGACAGAGAGTTACACAAGTCGGCGTTTAAGTCTCTTGCAATATTTATGGAACAAGAAATCATCAATAACCATAAAGTAATGTACGTCACGCAACTATTCTCACGGTATAAGGCTCTGTTGTTAGAGTTCGCAGAGGACAAGAAACACTCTGAAAATTTTGCATTTTATCGGAGCGAATACCTTGAAAAAAAAAAATATCCAATACTTTCGGTGACCGCCTCAAAAAGATATGACATAACAAAAAGATTATATACTTTAATGATATGGACGTATCAACCTTGGCAAATGAAACTGTTAAACTCGAAGCAAAAATGATCAATAGATTTCAAGAATTAGCGTATGATTTGAGACATTCGATTAAGAGTATTCCCTGTCGAAAGCTGCCGAGTCGTTTAACCGTAGATGATGTGATAAACGGAGAATGCGAGATTCCAGAGAAACTGTATGAGTTTATGTACCATTTAATCGGAGGACCAGATATTACTCGTGATGATTCAAACCAGATCACTGTTAAAATTAAGTCATTATGTAGTGACATAATTTACATCATAACAAAGGGACGAGTTAAACCTGAGAAAAATCTAAACCTTGGATTCGCTTTGAAGTCTTTAATTAATTCACGGCAAGTTGGCTGAAGAGTTAGAGACTGAAATGACTTACACAGCAGTCGAACAAAACAAAGTCATACCCTCCGGCATCGATGCAGTTCATGGACGAAGCACTCACGTAGCGTTTGACAATTTTGATCGCTTCGTTAATACAACGTCTGGAAAAGACACTATGCATGACACTGTTGGAATAATATACCAATTTCCTACCTCTGAAAATGTAGATTTAAATACAGAAGCTATGACATCGTCAAAACTTCAACGTCATGACGACGTTAATGAATTAAGACCACCGTCACGAAAAAGGCGACGCTTCAATGAAATTCCAAAAGAAGTCCGGCCATATTATCAAAAACCTAGTGCACCTATGGAATTACTTACTGTTAACTCCATTGTAGAAGGAATGGTTGCATGCCAAGGCGCTACAGAGATTGCAATTGAAAAGGATTTACTATGGATGATGTCTTTGGCACGGCTTGATTCAACACCCATGTGGTTAGGCTACAACTGCAGGGTTACGACCGATAGTAGCAAAATTCAAACCATAGACTATTTATCTCCAATTAATTCTTCGCCAACGTCATATGCTATAGTAAATGAAACGCTCATCATGGCAAATGAAATTGCTAAAAAGTGCAATGAAGAATTAATAATTGTCACGTACGACTTAGCCATAGCTAAAATGGCGATGCAAATCCAGCAAAATGAAAGGCCAAAATTTGACAATATATTCATTAATTTGGGGGCGTTCCACACTCAGATGGCTTTCTTTAAAGCGATTGGTAAATATATAGACTGTAGTGGATTGGTGGATGTTTTGGTTCAGTGAGAGGTTTTAGCAGGAGGTTCAGCGAACAGTTTTTTAGATAGCAAGCACTTTAATCGCTGCAAGCGTCTACATCCATTGACTTCCGCTGCATTACAAATACTTCACTTCGAGCAGTATTTATCTACGAATCATTCAAATCCTGAGATGTTTGATGAACTTTTACAAATTTCGAATGATCAAATTGCAGATTTGGTTGGGTGCCAAATTGACCTACCGGATATATTGCGGGAAATCGTAGATGGCTACAAAGAATATTGCAAAAAAACTTTGGGCGGTGAGCATGGAAAAACTGCTCAATATTATCTCCAATACTGTGAATTCATCAATTTGTTCCTTCGGTTTTCAAGAAGCATTCGTAGCAGTGATTTTGAGCTGTACATAGATTCCATTTACAACATGTCGGATTTGTAATTTTCATTGAACCAGCCAAATTATGCTAGGTGGTCCATTATGTATGTCAACAATCTTATGAAGGAGCATAACAGCAATTCGCATGTGGTATCTGAATTTAGAGGAGGAGCGTTTGGTGTCCGACGTACCAAATCTTGTTTCTCTAGATCACCTGTTGACTTGACGCTAGAGCAGACCATTAATGCTGACGCTTCTAATCAATTAACTTATAATCTTGCAGCAGACTCCATATCAGCGCGACAAAGATGGGCACTTAGTCATAGTATAAGGACAAAAATTATATCCATCGTCAAGGAGCATGTCGGTCTATAGCGGAAAGATGATACCTCTCAAGCCCTGCAGAAGAGTCGAATTAAAAAGGATAACGAAAGTCTCCAAAATCTTATTAAGACTATAAGAAATACAACACTGAATCCCTTTGGTGAGAGCATCGATGAAAATGTTTTGTTCAACATTTCCACTGGTAAAGCAGCATCTCCTGAAGTTTGTGATTTTCTACTCAACGTTAAGTCGGTTGGAAATAAACAAAAATTGACTTTTATTTCGGAATGCAATTCTACTTCCAGAAGGTTTGAGAAACCGATAAAGCGTAACAAGATCCTGAATTTCTTTTCACAGGCCATCGCCAAAGCTCAAACCAACAAAGACAAAAATAAAAAAGTTCTTCTTAAAATGGAACGAGACGTTTTTGGCCGATTACTCGCGATTAGTATTGAGAAAAATATCAACTTGGAGCACTGCCTATCGTTTCCGTTAGCGCCTTCCCCACCGGCTCTTTTCTCGTGTCCTGGTGAAATGTTGAAAACTGATAAATCCAAGCTAGCCAAAATATTGAAGTCTAATGTCGAAACAGTGGAGCCTACGGGTATCGATATTGAAATAATAGACGGATTCTACTATTTGCATGTTATCGGATCAACTATGCCGCAGACATTTGACAAGGTTGCTGAATCGATCTTAACAAAATTGTGCTCAACTAGCGCCTCTGAAGTGCATATAATTTTTGACAGACACTTAACGCCCTCTATTAAAGACTGTGAACGTCAAAGTCGGCTAGAGTTCGATGCACCGTATGCTATTCAAGGACCTCTTCAACCGCGACCTAGCGATTTTCTCGGAAGTCTCAAAAATTACCGTTTCAAACAAGCCCTGGTACAATTCTTAGCTAATTACTGGGAAGATGATAATTTAGAAAATTTTTATATCAGTTGGAGAACAGTGTTTTTCTTATCATGCAGTCGGAAACCACGTCGTGAAGCATGAAGAACAAGATTATTTATGTCAACATGAAGAAGCAGATACACGGATAATGTTTCATATATCAAAAGCGCCACCAAATTCGAAGATATTGGTCCAGACGAATGATACCGATGTCTTAGTAATTTTACTGGCCAATATCCAGAAAGTTCCGCAGACTCAAATTTGGTTGACGGGTTCATCGTCAAAGAGAAGCAATAAGAAAGATCTTGAATGCATTAATTGTACTGAGTTGGCGATGAAGTTGGGTTCTACTTTATGCCTGGGTCTCCCAGCTTTTCACGCATTTACGGGTTGTGAATATACAGCTGCGTTTTATAATAAGGGGAAAGTCAGACCTTTTAAAATATTTTCAAAACGAATGGATTTTCAGAAAATATTCGCATCATTGATAGACCCTGTAGATATTTTCGTCGAAAAGAAAATGGAATGTGTTCAGGAGTTTACTGCTCTTATTTATGGGATTAAGCATTCTGTAAGTGTCAATGACACTAGATATCGTATGTTCCAAAAAACATACGAAATGAACAAAAACAAGGAAACATTTCTAAAGAAGATTAAAGGAATGGACTCTAATCTGATCCCACCATGCTGGATCTCACTGAAACAAAAATTTTTGCGCACAATATATATAAATCCAATGTGGCTTCATGCAACTGATGCATGTTGCGTTAAAATGCGTCCTGAGGAATGCGGTTGGTTTTTTGATAACTATTTAAAGCCAACATGGTTCGTAGGGGATCCAACGCCCTTACAAGTTGAGGATATTCTGAACAAATTAAAACAAAATGAGAGCGATGAGGAAATGGAAATAGATTTTGAAATAGGCACTTCTGACGAGTCAGAGTCGGAATAAGTTTTTATATATGTAGTTTGTATTTCATAATTTTGTTGTTGTTGCTGTTAAACATTCACTCAATCAGAAAAGAAAAAAAAGCAAATGTTTTCTTATGAAGCACAAGACGACGAACCAATTGAAAATCCAAAGCAAAAATATAAAGTTGAATGTTTTTTCGCCATCTTTGATGCTTCAATCACTTCTCTTCAAGATAGATTTGTTCATTTAAAGAACCATGCCTCGCTTTTCGGGTTTTTATACGATATTGGTGGAGTTAAAGAAAAATTCGCGGAGAAGAAAAATGATCTGTTGAAGCATTGCAAAGATTTGGTTGCATCATTATCAAGTAATGATGAATCTGATGTAGATGCGGACGAGTTATGCGAGGAATTGTTGGCTCTGACAAATTTAATAAAACCATGTACAACAACACTGTAAATGTTCTGAGGTTTATTGGGCGAAATAAGTTTTTTACTCCTAATGTCGCTATCGCTCTTCGAATATTACTCACCCTGCCAGTAACGGTAGCAAACTCAAATTGATTACGAACTATATTCGTCAACAATGTCCGAAAATAGATTAACCGGTCTTGCGTTACTTTCGATAGAAAGCGAGTTAGCGAAAAAATTAGATCAACAAAACTTGACCAAAAGTTTTGCAGAAAAAAAGCTCGCAAAATCCATTTCCAATACATCGTTATAGTTTCTTATGTAATCTTAGTATTTGTGATGTGACCAATAAAAAAACAGTTTATTATTACGTTGTAGAAATTATTTTACCAGTATTGAATATACCAATGGTACCAGTACCATGTCTTTAGGGGGCGCCAAATACTTGTTTGCCCAGGGCGCCAAATATCCTCGAGCTGGCCCTGCAATTAAATACAAATTAGTCAACGAGAATAAGGCTGAACAGCATTGCTGAGGAATGAAATCTTTCCGTTCTCCACCTAATGTACTTTTAACAGTATTTCTTAGAAAGATTCCTACCGTAATCTCGTAAAAAAGCCACATCGACTATGAGTAAAATTAAAAATTAAAATCTTTAGTTATATTCTTAAAAACCCCTTCGCCCAGCTTAAATTACCTATAAAATTACACTATAAAATTGCCATAGACGAAAGAATGTTTCAGTTCAGTTCTTAACATGTATGTAGCGAAATTGACATTTGTGAATAACAATTAGTGAATGCCTTTTTCCCTATGCATTTTTTATGACATTAAAAAGTTGTAAGAAACAATATGTGGTAATTGAATTTTTATCCTTGTTTACGAAACAAAATGCGATTATGTATGTCATCATCTGAAAACCGAGCGATCGACTTTCACCTAATAGCAGATCGTGTCCCGCGCACCTGAAATATTCGGCCGGGAACAACTATCAATGGGCAGGAAATACGAAAATTTCATCGGAGAAATATATGCCTGTAAACAAGAAAAAAATAGAATCATGACCTGCCACAATTTACATTTCCAACCGAGTTCCGCATATAAAAAATTGGAATTTAAAAGAAATCCATCCTGCGGTGCACTGCGCCTGACCCCTTGGCTCATCAAATATAATTCAAATCGATTATTTTCCGCGCACCTGAAATGTAGCGAAATAGCCTTAAACACGAAAAGCTGCCTAAAAAGAATATTTCATTTCTTCTACATACATTATGCCTGAAAACAAGAAAAAAATCAAAATCATGACCTGCCGCAATGGAAATTAAAAAACAGCATCCTGCGCATAGTCCAGTAAATAGATACTTTTTCTTTGCGAAAAATACCGCACGCGATTTTTTTTACCAAATGATTTTATATATTTTTATGATTTTTAATTCATATATTTTTATGCAATAAAACGTGCAATTAAAAAGATATTGGCAAAAAACTACTTTTGATTTCACATTTTTCGACACTTAAAGCACTATAACTCGTGTAATATTAGCCCTACGTAAAAATCATTATCACAAAAATTATAGATAAATTGTGTGTTCTATAAGTCTTAGGCAGGACTTTTTTTATGGCGGGTTAACCGTTAACGAAATATAATGCAAAGAAAGTGATGTATAAAGTTTTAAGCACTATAACTCCGAACATATTGACTTTACAAAAAACGTTTCTGAACGAAAAAGTTAAATCATTTATTTATTTACAAAAAAAGATTATATACATTTTTGTCGCAAAATGCACAATTTCTGAGATATAGAATTAAACGCGTTTCCCTTCACTGTAAGTTAAGCATAAGGGTGGGGATGACGCCATTTTGAATTTAAGCTCATAAAAATATATAAAATCATTTGGTAAAAAGAAAACCCGTGCGGTATTTTTCATGTCCGTAAAGTTGGCCCGCCATTTTGGATTTTTCAAAAAAGAAATAATGTGCTAAGATGTGCTCGATGTGTGCTATAATGTGCCGCATTAAAAATAAATTTTATTCAAAGGGTATAGTTTTTATGAGGAGGTCCTATTTTTAAAGTGAAGTTAGCCCCGCCATCTTTTTTTATGAAAACCAACTTATTTGTGCCGTAATGTGCTCAAGATGTGCTATCCATGTGCAAAAAATAAAATTGCGGAAAAAAGACCCATTCATATGTTTGCGAATTTAGAAAGACAAGAAAATTGTTATTTTAGAAGTTGGCCCCGCATTTTATCTTTTCCGCGGAAACCTTGAACATGTCATGATGTGCTCGAGCTGTAGTACTGTGTGCTGTACGAAAAAGACGAAAATTTAAAGTTCTGTCTCTTGTCCTTGATAGGATTATGATAGGCGAGAGGTTACAATAACACTACAATTACTACAAAATAAAACTAGTAGGGGTGTGGGTTCGACCCGTTCGGCCCACACGATCAACTTCCCAGTATGATGGATGTTGAATATTATGATTGGATATTTTAATAATAAATGAACAATAGGCAATATAGAATATATGTATAATACCGAGAATTTGTCACAATTGTTTATCAATATTTTCGCTAAAATGTCAAACTAAATGTGCGCACTTACAAGATTAGGATGACGAAAATGTATATAAAATTGATGTGTTAATGTTTTCCGGCACCTCAATGAAGTAGATATAGTTTTTAGTTCGAGCGGTATCGTGCTGGTACAAAAATCACTTAAGTCATTTAAACCAAAAAACCGCTGGACGGAATATTATAAAAATCTTATCAGATTATATTGTCGCTAATACGCTTCGAAAGGCACCTCAAGTAAGTCGATATCTTTTGTGGTTCGGGCCATATCGTGCAGGTACAAAAATCACTTACGCCGCTTAAACAAAAAAACCGCTCGACCGAATTTTATGAAAATCTTTTCAGATAATATTTTGGTTAATACTCTTCGAACGGCACGTCAACTAAGTCGATATCTTTTATACAGTAGAGGAAATAATTATAAAATCGTTTCCAATATCTTCTTATCCATATCCAGGGCTTCAGTTTTATTTTGGGAAATTCTTGGAATTATTTCCCCATTTAGACCCTTCATGATAAGTACCGTTACATGTCTTCAAATTCCCTTATGGAAGTAGGAGCATCTCATTTGTGTTATAGATTTTATATTTATTTCCCTTACAATTATTTCAATAAAATTCAATTAATACATACATATATCACCCTTTTCTGATTTCTTTAAAATGAAAGGTGATACTAACTCATATATTTTCAAAGTTTTTAATAATAAGTTGAAACATGCATTTTAAAAGAAAAAGCGTTAACGATTTTATAATTATTTCCCCGACTGTAGTTCGCGGGATATCGTGCAGGTACAAAAATCACTTATGTCATTTAAACCAAAAAACCGCTCGACCGAATATTATAAAAATCTTTTCAGATAATATTGTCGCTAATACGCTTCGAACGGCACCTCAAGTAAGTCAATATCTTTCGTGGTTCGAGCGATATCGTGCAGGTACAAAAATCACTTACGTCGCTTAAACAAAAAAACGGCTGGACCGAATTTCATGAAAATCTTTTCAGATTATATTTCGGTTGATACGCTTCGAACGACACCTCAACGAAGTCGATATCAGTTTTGGTTCGCGCGATATAGTGCAGGAAAAAATGACCACATCCGTACGCACATACACACACACATACTTCCTCCCAATTTTTTGCTTAAAATGCTCCTGGGACCTTGAAAGATGAAAATACGTTGAAATTTTCGATTTCGACTTTCGGACCGATTACAATAACTTCCTATACTGGGAAGTTAAAAAGAACGTTTATTGTGAACAATATAACACATATACAAAAATACGGTTGTAGTGTATCCGTAAGCTAATTTGTATGTCGGATGTATTTACACAAGAAAACTTAATCTAATATCTATTTTAAAACATATACATAAATGTGCATAGATTGAACAGCCTTTATCTAACTAGTATGATGCATTCTGACGAATCAAAGTATGATGATTTTATAAATACACTAAAAGGAGTTCTCCAATCACTTGACTGCCACAAGCATGACGAGGTGCTCCTACTGGAAGATTTCAACCGTCCTAACATATCCTTTACTCTCGACGACGATAATAATTGCCTACCCATTAATGTCACACACGCTATTGACATGAAGCTTATTGATAATTTTTACGCCAATGATCTGCAGCAAGTGATAAGGCAACCGAACACTAGTGGGAATTGGTTAGACCTGGTTTTCACTAATCTATGTATATGACGAGGTGAACGTCTTCCCCGCCAGCGATGAGGAGAACCTTTTTTCTAACACGCTTCACCATTCCGCGTGGATATTAGAACTTAACTCCACTGTCACCCTGCATCGTGCATCTCATAACAATGCAATTGTTTTTGATTTTAAAACCGCAGACTATAATAGGATTTGCTTTAAATTATCCCATATTGACTGGATAAATAGGTTATCGGGTGATAATCTAGACCAGTTAGTATCATGCTTCTACAACATTATTCTCAGCTCCCTCGACAAACACGTACCCAAAATTAAAAAAAGGGATAAATTGTCGGAACCATGGTTGGATTAAAATACTAGATCACTGCGAAATCAAAGAAACAAATTGTACCGCACGATAAGAAGACAAACGGATGTTGACGATGAATTAAGATACGAATACTCCAGACTAGCATCTGAATTCACTTTTAGGTCTCGTGAGGCCTATACTACATATATAAACAAAATCGGAGAAAATATCTTAAAGGACCCTAAGAAATTCTTCTATTTCCTTAGCACAAAGCGATAGACCTCAGGGTATCCGGCAACAATGACGAATGGGAGAGCTTCCTCCTCGTGCCCCCAAGATATATGTATGTAACATGTTTGCCGTGAGATTTAGTGAAGTTTTCGCTCCCAAATCTAACACAACGCACAACCACTTGTACTGAATCAACAATCATTAACAATATATCTCTGTCAGGTGACGAATTAAGAGCAGGTTTAAACAATCTTGATATTAATAAAGGTCACGGCCCCGACAATGTACCTGCAAACTTCCTGCAGCGCTGTTCAAATGAATTAGTATTTCCTCTTCGTCTTATCTTTAACAAATCGCTCTCGTTGGGAAGTTTCCCTAAATTCTGGAAGAAATCCTTCTTAACACCAATCCATAAATCATTCGACAACAAATTAGTGGATAATTATAGGGGCATTGCCATTATATCCTCAATTCCTAAACTCTTCGAAAAGCTTGTGCACGACAAGATTGCATAACTTATAGATCCTAACAGTGTTCGACCACTCAAATCTTATGATTCTTTTCCCTGAACTCTTATGTGGTATGGAGAACGGCCATCAAATTGATGCTGTCTACACGTACTTTAGCAAGGCCTTTGATCGTGTGAACCACCATATTTTGATTGCTAAGTTATTGAAATTTGGAATTACCAGCCGTGCCCTGGAATGGATAAAATCATATCTTAGCGGTAGAACTCAGGTCGTCAGATTTCAAGGATTCTTATCCCAAGAAATCGAAGTTACATCCGGTGTCCCCCAGGGAAGTCATCTTGGTCCGCTCTTGTTTAACATCTTTATTTCCGATTGTCTCACAAATTAAATAATATACCACATCTCTTTTATGCAGACGACCTGAAAATATATAGCGTTATAAGGTCAGACACCGATGTATCATTCCTTCAGACGAAACTTAATGCATTGCAGGACTGGTGTAACACCAATAAGTTGCAACTTAACACTAGCAAATGCCATGCAATAACCTTCTCCCGGAAAAAAAGCGTACAACTGCAGCAATACTATCTTGACAACAAGTTATTAAACCATGTTGATCAAATCGTAGACTTAGGCGTTGTCTTAGACAATAACTTAAACTTTAACCTACACTACGACAGTATACTGCCTATTAGCTCTGGCCTCCTTGGTTTTTTAAAAAGAAGGGTTAAGGAATTTGATAACATCTTGGTCACAAAAACTCTTTTCTGCTCACTGGTTCGCCCAATCCTGGAATACGCATGCCCTGTCTGGGATCCCATATATCACGCCAGTAGCAACAGGATTGAATCCATTCAAAAGCAATTTCTCCTGTTCGCACTAAGAAATCTATATAACCCCGCTGATTATCATAGTCTTCCACCCTATACAGACAGGCTCAAAGTTTTGGATCTTTTACCGCTGTCATGCAGGAGAAAAATGCTCATCTCTTGCCTCACCTTGGATATTCTAAACGGCGATCTCAAGGTGAAGTTCTTGTCGGATAGGATAATACTCAATGAAGTAGCTCGGCGTACTAGGCACACGAAACTACTTAAGGAATATTCTCATCGCATCGACTACGCAAGGAACGAGCCCATTAATAGATGTTGCATGGTCTTCAATGATCATTATCAATGCTTTCCCCATCCCACTAACAAATTATCCTATAAAAGAAAGTTAATACTAATGATGAAACCCCAAACTCCCGTTACTGCTTAAGCAATAAAATTAGTATAGTAGATTTAGCCTACATATAGCCTAGCCCAATTATACCTGTACCTGTCTTAGCATCTAATGTGATAATTAATTTAAGCTATTGTTAAAAAGTGTACTTAGATTTAAGTGTGCATTGTTTAGAAAAATAAATAAATAAATAAATATTATTTGATGCGTTATCATATTGTCGCCAATAATCTGCTATTGGAATGTACGCAGTATAATGCCATGTAGAATTTTGTTTGAATGTACCAGAATAGGCTACTACTCCCGTCAGACGGAAGGTTATAAAAAGATGCTGCTTGCTAAAATAAGCAATGAACAAGCGTTATTCTCAAAAAAATTTCAAAATTGTGCTCAACTTTTAGAAAACGAATTTTTGCTTTTAATATTCGCAAGCGTATGGACGTTTTTTGTACAGCACACAGTACTACAGCTCGAGCACATCATGGCATGTTCAAGGTTTCCGCGGAAAAGATAAAATGCGGGGCCAACTTCTAAAATAACAATTTTCTTGTCTTTCAAAATTCGCAAACATATGAATGAGTCTTTTTTCCGCAATTTTATTTTTTGCACATGGATAGCACATCTTGAGCACATTACGGCACAAATAAGTTGGTTTTCATAAAAAAAGATGGCGGGGCTAACTTCACTTTAAAAAAGGACCTCCTCATAAAAACTATATCCTTTGAATAAAATTTATTTTTAATGCGGCACATTATAGCACACATCGAACGCATCTTAGCACATTATTTCTTTTTTTTTAAATCCAAAATGGCGGGGCCAACTTTACGGACATGTATTTTTCGCATTATGAAGGATTTTTTTTCGACCTATTTACTGGACTAGGCGCTTGGCCATTCACACAAAATTGTGTCGTCTGTTGCCTGGCTGAAAGGGCAAAGTGTGTGAGGGGTGGAGAAGGCGAAAAAATACATTTCGTTCGTGTGAAATGAAGTTCCGAAGCGGCCGTGCCCTTCGCCTCTTCCTTGTCTATCAACAGAGAACTTGGGGAAATGCGAGAAGAGCTTTTGTGGAATGTGTATCCTAAAGCTTCGCGGTGGGATTTGTAACAGATCCCCCTACTAAAGCTGGTGGCAAAATTTTGTATGAAGCGGAACATCTGTATTACAGATAGTTAAGTCTGTGGTACTACATTAATTTTTTATGATCAATATTTCCGAAAGTAGGTACGCGAAATTAACCTTTAGGGCTGTAAGAAGCAAAATCGTAGGCGATGCCAACGAAGTGTTGAATATGTATGGAACGGCGGCTTCTGGTATAGTATTAAAAATAATCAAATCGTTCATTATAGTGATAAAAGAAACAGAACAAGTTTGATTCGTGATCTCTATTTATTACGACAAAATCAAGACATGGTTGAAAGATTTTATTCAAAAATTATCGACATATTGTCCACCATTGTCAACCATATTAAAGTACACGAAAACGATGTAAATGCAATTTCATCCAAGCAATCTTTATATGTAGAGATGTGTTTGAACACATATCTATCAAGTATTAGCCAACCGTTAGTATCGACAATAAGAGCAATGCGGCCAACTAAACTATCAGAGTTAGTTACTACCTAAAAAACTTGTGGAAGGTTATATATGTAAATTAAACTGCTTTTGTTTTCTAATTCCTTATATTCCACTAAGATAATATACATATAATATAGTAATACATATTAATAATTCGAGTAAAAACTAATAAAGTTACTGTTACGGTTACTAGTCATTTTCGCTAGCGCCACGCACGATCATTTTGCTACCGCCACGCACGATGTTTCTTGTCCCACTGACTTGTGTTCTGTTATGTCGGTGTGTCTGAGCTTTGTGTGTGTGTTGGATGTGTGTGTCTCCACAAACTCGTTTTTGGTTAAGGACTCTAGTTATAAAAACGCGAGTAATAAAGGTAATCAACAAAGATCACAATTCAATTCTTCATCAAAGTCAAATTACTACCAACAAAGGCCCCTTTAAAAACAATTTTCACCTCCAGACGAGGACAGATTTAGAAACTTATCCCAACGCAATAAAATATCACATCCTTACAAACCTCCAGATTTTAAACCCCAATCAACTCAAAACTTTCAACCCTATATTTTTAATCCCAACTTAAATATTCAACGAATCTCAACTTAAATATTCAATCAATACGTACCCAGAACCTATGGATATTTTAACAAACACTGGTGTAAACAGAACACAGTTTTCTCAACGACCAAATAACTTTTCTCGACAAAACAATTCACCCAGATTCACCTCCGAAGAATTATTTAATGTTGAACTTTGCAACGAAATAACAGTTCCTTTCTATTCGGAACTATCCGAAGAATACGTGTGTAGTATGTGTAAACATTGTTTAAGAATCTGTCAAAAGTAGCAAGTGTAAACCTACTTTAAGAATATCAATGAAATGTCAAAATGTAAAAAGAATTAAATAAACCAGTTGCAATTATAACATGGCGCAGTCGAGACGTAATAAAAACGAACTTAAAAAAAATTTCTTAGTGAAAAATTAAATGAAGTGAAATAATAAAACGGGTGACTTATGACAAAAGCTAAAATAAATAAAAAGATATTAACAAAAGTGAAACCGCGTGGCCGTCCACCAAAAAACATAAAGTAAATATACATACATATAAATACAAAAATGGATATTTTAAAGCCAGTATATAAATTACAATTAACTGGTAAATTAGCAGAAAACTGGAAAAAATTCAGACAAAGCTATGGAATATTTACCTTAGCAGCTGAATTAGAGAAGAAAAGTGAAAATGTGCGCATAGCAATTTTCCTAAATATGATCGGTACAGATGCCGTAGAAGTTTTTAACTCGTTAACGCTTACCGAAGAAGAAATAAAAAGTTATAGGTACTAAAGTTATTAAAACCTTTGATAATTTCTGTAAAGACAAGACAAATGAAGTTTATGAAACGTTCATATTTCTTGCAAGATCGCAGACTGAGCATGGACCATTCGACAATTACTTGATGGAAATTAAAAAGATGGTGAGGCGGTGTAATTTCGCAGATCAAGAGAACCGCAAGCTGCGTGACCGAATTGTCCTTGGGGTGCAAGACAAAAATTTACAAAAGAGGCTATTAGAAACAGACAATTTAACGGTAGAAAAAGCAGTAGAAATGGCGCGAGCAGCGGAATTAACGGCAACCCAAACAAAGAGACTGCAAGATGACCCAACGAGAATCGTAATAAATGAGATAATAACAGTATCACCAGTGAGGGCACACAGAGGTCAACAACCAACGGGACAATATAGGAATAAGTCCGTCAATAAATTTAACAATAAATATAATAGTAATGTGATGGATCCAAAGAAGCGGTTTTTCATGTTCCGGTAGAACCTGGCAGTAGACAATTAATTTCTTATGTAATAGCCCAATCAATTTTTGTCAATTCATCCATGACATTTTCAAAGCTCTTGTAAATAGAGGTATATTAATGATTTATATCGATGACTTAATAATTCCGTCAAGCAATGCAGAAGAAGGTTTAAGCAAGCTAGAAGTTGTTTTAAAGTCTGCCGCCGAAAACAAACTTCAAATAAATTGGAAAAAGTGTGAATTCTTAAAGACCATTGTCGAGTATTTAGGGTGTGTCGTATCGAATTCCAATACTCAACCATCTCCATCCACAATTAAGGCTGTACAGAGATTTCCGACGCCTAACAACGTGAAGCGCATACAGGAGTTTTTAGGATTGTCCGGTTACTTTATGCAATTTATTCCTAACTAGGCACAGATTGCATTGACGTTGTCAAAACTACCTAAGAAGGACATAACGTTCGAGTTTGGCACTTATTGAAGAAAATGTTAACCAGAGAACCATATCTTAAGAACTATGACCCAGACTTACTCACGGAATTACATAAGGATGCAATTATTGAAGGACTTTGTGCTGTGTTGTTGCAGGAACGCGAAGGCAAGCTTTATCCTGTATACTATTGGAGCAGAATATTATCGTCGGCAGAGAAAAATTATCATTCTTACGAGCTAGAAGTATTGGGGGCCGTAGCGGCAATAAAAAAATTAAGACCTTACCTGCTAGGACTTACATTTAAATTGGTGACTGTGCTGCTTTTAGCAGAACCGACAAAAAGATGGATATCGCAACCAGAGTCGCTAGATGAATTTTATATCTCGAGGAATATTCATACCAGATGGAACATCGTGCAAGTACGAGTATGCGCTATGTTGATGCTTTAAGTCGCAACGTCTACATTGTCAATAACACGTTAACCCCTATGTTGATTCAAAACCAAAATAAGAACGAAAAGATCGTTGCTATAAAAAAGATTTTAGAGAACAGAGAATATAAAGACTACGCAGTTCATAATGGAGTGCTGATGAAGTACATAGACAGGAAATACCTAACAGTTGTTCCTGCATACATGCAGAGAGAAATCACCCAGAAAATGCACAAGAAGGGTCATTTCGGAGTAAAAAAAACGTATGATCTAATAAACTACGATTATTACATTCCTAAATTACCTAAAAAACTAGAAGAATACATCCAACGCTGAATACCATGCATCCTTACCGAACGCAAACGAGGCCAAAAAGAAGGGAAACTTCATCTTATTCCGAAAAGGAAAGTTTCATTAGACACCTATCATAATGATCATCTGGGACCTATGGTAAACGCTACGGGTAAAGGATACAAATATCTTTGCTCTATCCAAATATCCTACTAAAACGGCGAACACTAAAGAGGTTCTCGATAAACTCGAGCTTCAGGCTAAAACTTTTGGCTACCCCAGACGAATAATATTAAACAAAGGATCCGCGTATACCTCACACGATTTCGAAGATTACTGCAAAGAAGGAAATATTGAGCACCTACAAGTAACAACTGGTGTACCCCGCGACAATGGGCAGGTAGATCGAGTAAGCCAAGTTGTAATATCTGTTTTATCGAAGTTATCTGCAGAAAATCTCTGAAATTGGTACAAGTTTGTAGACAGAGTCCAACGATGTATCAACTCTACATACCATCGAACTATAAATACTTCCCCTAATGAAACGTTAGTTGGTGTTAAGATGAAGAATGTCAAGGATTTAGCTGGTTCAGCAATTTAATGAATTCCGTCTTAGCTCTAGGCTACCGATATATGTACTTTATTAGAAATCTATTTTTGTCGTTAAATATACTTTGGGTTGGAATTTCCATACCATTTTCTCAGGTTTAGGTTTCTTTTGACCAAGAGCTCTAATTTGAGATATGGCCCAAGTCTGTAGCGACAGTACTTTCAGAGATGAAAGTAGGTCACAGACGGACTGACAGGCAGACGGCCAGAACCTCTGTATAAGCTTTTTTTTGAAAAAGCTAAAAGAATGGTCAGTGGTTGACGTCGTCCGCTGCAGATCAAATGAAACCAATAAGCACCATCGGGACCGAAGAATCGCAGGATGGCCGTGTGGGGTAGGCGTAGGAATTGGCACGTGGGAAGTAGCAGAGGAAGACGAATAATCTGAACAAGGCAGTCAACGACTGATATTTCGAACGCGAGCATTTTAACTTTAATATTGATTGTTTAACAAACTCTTCGAAATGAGTAACTGATTTCCAGTTCCCAAAAGAACTTATTCCTACATTTATGCATGATAGACCGAATTAACTTCTTGGATGCGCTGCACTATAAAAGGTTTATGTAAAACGGGCCACGAACGACAACCAGAGGCGTCAGATATCGCGCATAAGCGATGGGAATCGCCACAAGTATTTGCGATTAACGCCGAAAAAGTTCAAGTCCACTGTGATCAAGTAGGAGTTTACGTCAGGCAATTGAACGGAAGCAGGGTTGCCAACTCTATCCTCGAGAGACCACTTGTTTCGGTTTGGAAACCACCAGAACACCACTGAAATATTTTCCTTCTCGCCAAAAGTAACTAGATATTCTACTGAATGATTGAAAGGCGCTGTTTAGCGGAAATAATCAAACTAATTCAAACAAAAAAATTAATAATATATGGGCAAAAACGCGAAAAAGGCATATTTGCACATTCAAAACCCAGCAAAAAAAAAGTTTACCGATCGAGTTTTTTGAGGGTTCTCCCCTCATATGGCCCCAAAACAAGCCCGTTTCTGCTACAGGGGTTACAAGGCGACCGTCTACCATTTTGGAACTTTCTTGGGAAAATTTTCTCAGAATTTCTATCTTTATTGAAGATTTCAAGAAAAAGCTGCCACGGAGGGGACTATTTGACTTAAAATCGCTGCTGACATTACCAAAACAGAACGGCGCAGCGCAGCATGGCACCAATATAAAAGGCCGGTGCCTGGCTGCGAAAGACAGTTGTGATCAGACAGTGGAAGAGGTGATTCCTCTGCCTGATAACTGAACAGACCCATAGGAGAGTTGATCGTATGGTTCATGTACAGACGACCGATACCTTTTCAAACCACGGAGAGTTAATTCAGTGGTAACGAAAGACCAATACATTTACAAGCCACGGAGAGTTGATCCAGTGGTGTCGACCGACCGATACATTTACCGGCCACGAAGAGTTGATCCAGTGGTGCCGACCGACCGATACAATTACCGGCCACGGAGAGTTGATCCAGTGGCGCCGACCGACCAATACAATTACCCGCCACGGAGAGTTGATCCAGTGGCGCCGACCGACCAATACATTTACCGGCCACGGAGAGTTGATCCAGTGGCGCCGACCGACCAATACATTTACCGGCCACGGAGAGTTGATCCAGTGGCGCCGACCGACTTACACCTTTTCCATTTCCATCTCTTTCCCTCCCTTGATAGCTTTGTAACATAGTTGTATATAATATTATAATCAATAAAAATAAGGACATAAACGTAACGGGAGTTTTTTATTCAAACCTTGGACACCTAAGAGCTGACCCGCCGCTCCTGACGTTACAATATTAATGTGTTCGGCCATATTGGAGGTACGGTGGTCATATTTTGTTTCGTTAAGTTTCGTTAAACGTAAAAATGCGAAAAGAAACATGTTCAACGTCCGTTATGTGAGATGATTTGTGGTTACATCAATGAGAGCTGATTACGTGTTGGTATTTAAAGAAAAATGGAAAGGTTTTAAAGAAAAAAGACTATGGAAAATGTTGTGGTTCAAATATATGGTAGAGATTTTGATGAGAAACTTATATAACAGAGAATAATCACGATTATTTATAATATGCAAATATTAATAGCCAAGTTTTAACAGTCAATGAATAATATTCATGCATTTTAATAATATTAAACTTTGAAGTATTTTCGAATACACAAACAATGGTTGATTGGTTTTGCGTTTGACGAAATTTACGCACGTCTTTTGACGTGCGTTTCTTACGTGCATTGTAGTTGGGCCTTATCTCCCGCTAACCCCGACGGTTTCCTCTAAACTCTTACAACATCCAAGAGTTTAAATGCGATGTTCACCGCCACCTCTTTATGCATCGCTAGACTTCCTTGAACCTATCCTATTTATTTTTTTATTATTCGAACTAAGATTTCTACTCGGCATTGCACCATGACTTGAATGAAGACAATATAAAGGATGACACCTCAGCTTATTATACTATCCACTTATTCTTGACAATGTACATGCTGTTAAAGTCTACAACATCGGTGTTCGCAAAATTTGTAATGAAGCAGCAAAATTGACCGGCAAATTAGTTAAATCGAGATACCCCTGATGAGTCTTTAAACTGCGAAACTACGAAAATTTATTGGTACTTTTGGTTTCATTCCACTTCAGAAGATAGATTTGACGGCAAAGTTTTCAACTTTGGCAATAAACTCTTCGTTTTTATTTAAGTCAATCAAGGTCAGTAGTAATTGAGGTCTTGTTATGGTTAAGTGCATGACCAACATTAATTTTGTGTAATTGTATAATAGAAAAGCCCACTAGATACGATTTTTTCCCACTAAAGGCAAGTCTAAACCACCAGTTCTAGTGGTAAAACCACTAAGATGGCTACGCTAAACGGAGGCCTTAATTGAATAATAAGAAATGTTTTGTCTTGCATCACGACCACACATAGATAACACACTCACTCAAATCATGTATAGTCCTAAATTTAAACGCCGTGGTAAATGTCTAGCACAAGTCTGAAATACCTGCACAAAGCTTCTATCACATTCTTTTAAACTCTATTCATACTTAATAAGTTTTACTCTTCGTACTTACGATGGAACTAACGGAGCCGGAAGTGCTTGTCCAGGTTGTCTACCTTGAGGTAGGGGTGGAGCCCCACCTGGTCTATTAGGAATAGAAGGTGCTGGTCGTCCAGTTGCTGGAAGTGGTGGAGGTCCCCGATTTCCAGGAGCACCCAACTGCCCCTAATAATTTGCTTGGTTTTCGTACAGTAAAAAGAAAGGGTTTCAATTATTACCTGTTGAGCTTGAACTGGTTTTCTGGGTCCCCCAGGGCTTGGTGGTGAAAGTCTAGGGTTATCCAATCCGCTAGATAACCAGTCACTTTTGAGTGGTGGTGGTACCGGTGTTGAAACTGTTGCAATAGTGACATCGCCTAGAAAAACACAAAATTAAATGTTTAAACAAAATTATTCAATTTGATATTCATAGGTAGCCCTAATAAGGCATCCTGCCGGCTTAACCGGTCAATAATAGGTTAATAGTTGTCCGCGAAGGTCACGTCTTCATCGAGCGGTCGGTGCACCTCTTTGTTCACCTGGTAGACTGGTACTGTTGGCGTCAAAGGCTGTGACAGCCTTTGTCGACTGGATTAACTTGTTTCAGGAGGCATAACACTCCAACAAGACTGTCTCTCGCTAGCCCTGATGGTTGTGACTCACCTGGCTGCTAAAAAATGGACGAACTCATTTAAAATCCAGTAGTGCACGCGAGGCCCCTCCTTATGCATCCACCAGACTACTCTTAACCTTTCCTATTCTTTTTCTATTTTCAGGTCAAGCTTACTACTAGACATTGCACCATGAGTTGAACGACATGACGGTCTAGTGGTACAACGGGTCATTCCTGAACTTGACCATGACACATAAAAAAAAGCGTAAATTTTTTTTTATGTGACACACTAGAAGAGACTTAGGGAAGGCCCCTTTGTACTGTCGACAATGTATTTATTTTTTTTTTGAAATGTCGGACAGCAGCTCTGATTAAAATTGCTCTTTGATAAAAATTGTCAATATTTAATTAGATTAAATTTTTTTTTATGTGACACACTAGAGACTTAGGGAAGAAGTGAAGGAAAGAACTGTCACAGCCTAGCTGCGGTATTTTTATTTCACCTACTCCCAACCATTTCGCGACTCTGACACCGGGGCATCGAGAACAACTCACTGGAGTGTTATGCCTCCTGAAACGAGTTGAATCTCATCAACCAACCAATGACATGCGCTTGGTGGAGCGGGGAAGAGAACTAGTGAAGGCTATGACAGGAGGAATCAGGAATAGCAAAGAGGGAAGAAGAAAGAAGGAAAGTTATGTAGGCGGGAAATTGGGAAAGGCTAGGACCGTGGCACCGCCGGGAATCGAACCCGGGATCTCTGGGATAGTAGTCAGGCGCCTTACCGCTAGACTACCGAGGCCCACATGCATTGCTTTCAGAGGTTCCATGATATGCGGCGAATTTCCCCTGACACAAAATTGCATGGTTCTTTTCCGTCCAGGCTCTCACACATAGCCCGAAAATCTAAGTAACGAGTGCATGCAAGGTGCATGTGTTTGTTGTGCATATTTGTGTGTGCTACGAGGTGTGACAATTAAGTAATGAGACTGCGATTGTGGTAACACTGCGACCTTGAAATTCATTTTCCCTTCTCTCGGCATCCTTCCCCTCTCCATTGATATATTTGCCATCGCTCTAGCTTGTTTAGTTCGCCATCTATTAAATAAAAGAATTAATTTTCATAAAATGAGGGAATTCAAAAACACGGTCTTCACATTTTGTATCCCTCCAGCCCCCACCTTGAGCTATTAGTATTTTTTGAAAACGATTAACGCTGTAACATGTTTTTGAAAATACCTAAAACTTCAAGTATCGATATCTCAAAAACGAAGCGAGATATCGAAAAAAATTATTTTACATTTTCGTTTTCATTTTCGGGGTGATTCATTCAAATTCATAATTAAAATATCAGCACCATGGATGTGGTAGCTGTTATATAAATACAAACTTGAGGAAAATACCTCAAAACGTCAACTTCAAATGTCGATATCTCGAAAACTAAGCGTGATATCGAAAAATGTTATTTCATATTTTCGACTTATTTTGCAGTGATTCGTCATAATCCATCGTCAAAAAGGGGCCCCCCTGAGCTGTAGAGGGGCCAACAAAAAAAGAGGGGGTAAAAAAATTGGACCCAAAAATTGACCGGCAACATCCATATTATTCCTCTTTGAGCTATTCTTAACGGATTTCTGTTAACAGAATGCGGTCCTCATATTTTGCATACTCAACTACCTCCAGCGCCTGCACTAGTAGCATAATGGCAAAGAATTCTGTGTATAATTTAGACATGCTGCCCTTTTATTTTATGCTTTTTCAGTGCAGTGGTGTGGCATGCCATATCTATCTCACGTTCGTCCGCACAATGTTTTTTTAGAACTACATAATCTAATTTCAATGCAAATACCTTTTGCAGATATTAATTGTTACTGCTATTTCTAACGATAGTAGAAATAATTAACATATAGTTAATTAAGATAGTTAATTAAGATAGTTAATTAATGTAACATTAGTGATAATGTCACCAAAACCTAAAACTGTATTTCATGAGGAATTTAATTTAATCAGTCATACATCTCATAAACATTTGCCATTGGAGCCCTGGTTTACGAAACAATTATTACTTTGTTTGTAAACAGCTTCACACAACCACATTTTTTTAAGTTTGAATGTGTGAGAACATCCATCGCATAACTTCCCTTTTTTGGAAAATTATGCAAACTTCGCATAAAACAAATTTCGCATAACCTCACTTATTTTTGAATTGTATGCAAACTTTACCCGCCATGAAATTCAGTTGGAGCTCACAAGGGGAATATGCGAAGTGCGCAAGATCAAATATTCACCCATAACCTCACTAATTTTTGAATTGCATGGAAACTTCGCAAAATTCACCTGCCAAAAAATTCAGTTTTGCCTAACAACGGAAATATGCGAAGACCATATATGCACGCACACAAACCCAATTCGAGGAAAACCGCAGTGCGCATGCCCCAATCCCAAATTGATCTTCTTCCCCGACTAGAGCTGCTGTTCGACATTGCACTCTATACGAATAAAATAGATTGTCGACAGTATAAAGGGCCTTTCCTGTGACTCTAGTCTTTGACCCTGTTTAGATGTTGCGCTTTGTCGCGCGCTTTGAGTCGCCTCAAAGCGCACATTTGTTTAGACGATTCGCTTTGAGTCCAGTCGCTTCCTTTACAGCTGGAACAAATGGAATAAAAACAATTTGCATAATTGGCTATCTACGAAGTATTGGCGTGTTTTTATAATGTGTGATAACAATTTTTGCGATATCCAGATTATTTCCGTTTTTTAAAATAAGAAAAGTGATATGGTGTTTTTGTAAATTGCCAAAATAACGTTTCTTAAAACTTTTCTCGCACGTGTTTTTACTTAGAAGGCTGAAACGAAAGTGAAATGGAACACGAAGATGGAACAAAATTAAATTAAAACGCCAAAAAAGCGCAAGTGAATCCCTTTCTGATCAAGACTCACTTCCCACCGCTCCGAAACCTCCCCGCGCCCACAAATTTCGTGAGGCACTTGCGCTGAAGCGCACCGTCTAAACAGGGTCTTTCACATAAAAAAAAACAAAAACAAAAAAAAAACAGAAAAATTTACCCCCTCCACCGTAAAAGCTCATTTATTCCGGATTATCTTTATGACCGGTTCTACACATTCAACTTTGCATTCCACTTTTTGACGTTCAATTCTGTCGCTCGCGTCTACACATTTTCAACTATTCAAGAAGAAGATCGAAAATCTCGGCTGTCTTTGCTATCCGTGTACGCTCATATTCATACATATTAGCACACTCATAAAAATGTTGAACGAAAACACAAAAGCTGAACGCAAATTTCCATTCCATTCTGAGCTGCTTTCCATTTTCCTTTCAACTCTAGTCTGTTTCAAACTTTGCATTGGAGTGAGAGAGAAAAAAAAGTTGAACGTCAAAAAGTGTAATGCAAAGTTGAAAGTGTAGAACCGGTCTATCGTATATTCAGGCATATTTTCTCATAATGCCGATTTATACTACACCTTATTTTATTTGGGATTTGGGGATAAACTCATTTTACGTATAAACGGTATGCCATACAAAATTGTGAGCTTTACCCACACAAACTTAATGGAATATGTATACGAAAACTGTTTCTTTTAAAATATTATGCAAACGTCAAAATTAATTTTTGGATATGGAAAATTCCTATTAGATCCAAAGATTTTTAAGGAAAAAGGTTTTATATACAATTTATTTGTAGTGAAATTGAAAAAAGAGCTCTTTTGGGCAGTTTTAAAATGTGCGGATTCAGTTTAAAATAGTGATTGTTCATGGCATAATGTTCAGAGATTTATGCGGGGATGTAGACATGCCATCCTTTTATGTTATGCTTTTTTCAGGTCATTAGTGCATAATAATTGAATAATCACACCGTTTTTTTTTCTTGTGGTAAAGCGTGATTGTGACTAACCCGCATGCATGCCATGCCAATATATCCATCTCCCGCTCCTCCGCGTAAAGATTTCGAATTTAAAATCTGCCACGGTCATCACTTATAAATATGGTTTTAGATATCTGTTACTGCTGCTAATCTTAATGATTGTAAAACTAATGTTTATTTACATATAGTTAATTAAAGGAACATTAGCTATAATGTTACCAAAAAATAAAATTATCTTCAATGTGTGATTTCATTTAATAATTTATGCATATCATAAGTGTTTGCAAATGGAGCCCTGGTTTACAAAAAAATTATTACTTTGTTTGTAAACAACTTCACACAACCACATTTTTTTAAGTTTAAATGTGTGAGAACATCATCATCCATCGCATAACCTCACTTATTTCTGAAAAATATGCAAACTTCGCATAAAACTAATTTCGCATAACCTCACTTATTTTTGAATTGTATGCAAACTTCACCGGCCATAAAATTCAGTTGGAGCTCACAAGGGAAGTATACGAAGTGCGCAAGATAAAATATTCACCCATAACCTCACTAAATTTTAAATTGTATGGAAACTTCGCAAAATTCACCCGCCAAAAAATTCAGTTTTGCCTAACAACGGAAATATGTGACTATTAGAATCAAAAGGGGCACATTGTCATACTAAATGATTTTGAGATATAGAGCGAAATGTGATATAATGTTACATTTTGTAGTTTTCGTTTAAGGATAGCATCAGAATAATTTAAAATAAGTAGAAAAACAAATTGAGAATATTTAAATAATTGGAAATGCATAAATAAACTCTCAATAACGAAAAAGATTTTGGAAAAGAGACCTTTTGGTACTTACAAATGGAAAAGGGACATTTTGATACAAGAAGTGAGGAAATGTTTCTTTTTTGGAAGAAATAAAAAAGTTTTTTTTAAAGTTTTCTTCAAAAATTTATTATTATTTAAAACAAAATAAAATTCTACAGACAAAACAAAGTAATTTTCAAATAAAAAAAATAAATACATTTCTCCAAAAATTAAAAAATAACATACCTTTTGGAACAAATAGGAAGGAATAACATACCTTTTGGAACAAATAGGAAGGAATAACATACCTTTTGGAACAAATAGGAAGGAATAACATACCTTTTGGAACAAATAGGAAGGAATAACATACCTTTTGGAACAAATTCTTAATTCTGATTACTTTTTGGTAAAATTGTTTTCAAAAAATGATCCCCTTTTGGAACAAAACCAATTATTTACAACTAAATTTCATAAGGAAAAAAGCATTTATCGTAAATGGTATTCCATGTGAAAATAGATATTTAGTACAAGAAACAAATGACATAGTTAACTCAAAAATTTTCCAAAATGACAATGTGTCCCTTTTGATTCTAATAGTCACATATGTGAAGTGCGCAAGACCAAATATGCACGCACACAAACCCAATTCGAGGAAAACCGCAGTGCGCATGCCCCAATCCCAAATTGATCGGGAACAGAAAAATTTACCCCCTCCACCGTAAAAGCTCATTTATTCCGGATTATCTTTATCGTATATTCAGGCATATAGATGGCGAACCATGCAGATGTCTAATGTTTGTTGAATAAATACATTTTTTCTCTCCTTGCTTAATGCGAAACATGTCAAAATAAAATGTTTGAAATGCGCATTTTTTCTTGTTGTTGTTCATTACTTCGCTTTTTATTTCATTTAGTGGGATGATACACGAGTCAACGTGTCTCTGCAACACACTGTCAGTTTGTTAAGCGGAGGTGATACACGACTCAACACGCTACACGCAACACTCTGTGTAATAACATTGCGATTTCATATGTGTGGGTGTGCATTCCAAAATATTTTCACCCAGAATCGCTTGACAGTTACGCATACATAAACATTTTTCAAGCAACTGGAGGAAAAATAGAAATCGTTTCTAGTTTCAGTCAACACCGCACACTTCACCCTGACCCTTCCCTTAGCCGACGAACTGCGCAGAAAAAGCTCATGTTGCTCAACATGTTGACCCGTGTATCATCCCCCTTATTAAGATTTCAAAGTTGTCGCTGTCAAAAAAAAATGTTAATCAAAGTGCCTTAGTCCTTAATGACCATGTTTACGCGAAGCCTCTAAAACTGTTTATAACAACCTTAACACTGATTTTCATACGCGTAAACGCCACTTAATACTGCTTTCGTTAGTGGTGTTAAGCTTAAATAAATGTGTTAAGGTAACAACTTTATTAAGGAAAACTGAGTTAAGTAGTAGGCGTAAACAGTTGTTTGGCAGTTTTAGTAAAAACATTAAGGAAACTGTGATTTTAAATTAAACGAAAGGAAAGTTTATTTACGTAATAAACGCTGCAGAACTTGCCTATGATGGTTTATGAGGATTAATACATCTCGATTTATGTTCAATTAATGATAAAATTTAGTTAAACTTCTTCCAATCTATTTATTTATATCTGCTGGTGGAAAAATTTTAACGCGCGTAAACGTTCTTAAAACTACTACGGATAGCAGTGACATGAACCAAAATATTTGCGCGTAAACTCTTTTAAAATTACTACTGATAACGATGTTATAAGCAGTGGTGTTGTGCTAATTTTTTTTTTACCGGAACGCGTATATATATAATTATATATGTAGACAGGTCCGATCCTGGGTAGGCGGCCGCTCTGTGCGGTGTCATGTCCCAAATTTACTCACTTACATACTCAAATTCTTACACTAAGGGTTGGAAATGTAAAAACTACAAAGATGGGAATTTCATCACCAATACAGAAAAAAAAACGTTCCGGACTCCGGTTCACGGTTCGGAAAAATAAGCCGGTTCGTTCCGGTTTTTGTTCCGGTTCGGGTTCGGTTCAAACTCTTGTTTATTATAATACCATAGGCAAATAAAAGGAAAGATGTTCCATTTCATATAAGAAAAGTGTGCACTTTCTTGATGAAAGAGCTTTCCTATTTCCTCCATTTAAGCTTCCTCCAAACGAAAGCTGCCCCCGCTAAATCATTATTTTCGGTGGCACTGTCAAGAGACTTGAGTAAGTTTCATATTTGGAGAGAGTAAAACTAAATGAAAAGAAAATGTTAGGGATGGATGGGAGCATGGGAGAACGGTCGAGTTGTTTGCGTTTGCGCTTTTTTTACAGTGTTTCTTATTTATGAAATATCGGCATACGTACATTATATATAAGAATGTTTATATTTTTTTCTAGGAAAATTTTATTAAAGGGATAAAATTGTTGGCGGGAATCTATTTGAATAAGAAAACAGCTGTTTGATTTTTGTTTGAATGACAGAAAGCAATTGCACATTTGCAGGCAGTTACAATTTTGTTTTTTCAGGTCAGACTTTTCGGTTTTTAATACTTTGCAAAAGTAAGTAAAACCGTTTGTTTTGTGCGAATTTTGATTTCATTTTGATTTACAAAAAACATTTCCGCAATATGTTTATTTTTCAGATTGGGAAATGTTTAATTTTCGTAAAGATTCAGATGAAAATTATTGGGTTTTGCAAGATTTCAAGATGTAAAATAGTAACAAATTTGAAAATATGAAGTGGAAATTATACTTTATGGTTATTAATGGATATTCTCAATTAATAGTGCAGCTCTCTCGGCAATAGGAAAGCTCTTTCATCAGGAAAGTGCACACTTTTCTTATTTGAAATGGAACATCTTTCCTTTTATTTGTCTATGATAATACATATTAAAATTCGTCAAAAATTAGAAGAAAAAAAATCAGCAATTCTTTTTAATTTTTTTTCAATACGTCAGCCAATTCTCGTTATCAGAAATCATCTTTAGTTCCGGAACGCGTTCCTGTCCAAAAAGGAAGTACCGGAACGATGTTCCGGAGCGTTCCGGCTCGACAACACCACTGGTTATAAGCTTAAATATCTTCGCGTAAACATGGTCAATGTCGTACAGATGGTGTCTGTCACCTCCTTTTTTAATGTGCATTAGGCGCCAAATGTTCCTTTAGCAAATGCACATCAAGAGCACGGTCTGTCCTGGGTATTACAATGCAGAGAAATATAATTAAATTTCAATATTTTTACGAGTTATTCAACACCGTTTTTAGAAATATATACTTTAACCAACTTCGATAACAAATATAGGTTAGTATAAAGGTGTAAAAATGCGCAGTTAAAGCTGGCTGTAACTTTTAGTCATTTCTTGAAAATGTATAAACGTATTTTATTTGTATCAGTCAGTTTTGATGTACCAAACAATTAAGAAAAAAATTTCTATAAATAATATAAATACAAACCAATTATACGAAGAGCCTCTTTGCAAGCGTGGTACATTCGTAACATTTCTTCCCTCTTTGTAGCCTCTTCCTGGCTTTCTTCCATCATTTGTGCCTAAAATTAATATTATGAAAAATAATTCGTAAAATCTTTTACTCTATGTATACTTGGTCACCAGTTGCATATAGATGAGCTAATAGTTCTCCATTTATAAAATCCTTTACATTATTAATAACAAGCATCATAATTCCTTTTGGTACCATATCTCTAGTAGTTTTTGTTACAATTTTCATATAGGAATCTACGAGATTGCGAATTGTTTCGACTTGGCGTTCTAGTTGAGGATCCAACGAACTAGTTTCTGTTTCCCTTGTTTCCTTTAATGATTAAGCGGTTTAAGTCAATTTTTTATTTATTTATTTATTTAGGCAGGGTGTACACTGGAGAAACCCGTTTCAGGAAACCAGTTTCATGAAACGAGAAACTTTAGTTGCTTGCAACAGATAGATTAGTTTAACACAGGGCTGTGCACACTGCGTTGCATGAAATTGTAATTTCATTGGTTTCTTGCAACTGGGTTACATGAAATCCGAAAAAAGTTTCTAGTGATCTTATTAACTACGTGAAATTAAATAAAGTTTTTAGCGTGTGCTGTTTTTAGTATGGCAGACATTTGTTTCCAAAGGAAGTTAGCAGAAGCTGTCGAAAACCATCCCTGCTTATATAATTTCCATCTAAAGGAGTACAGCAACAGGGGTAAAGTACAAAGAGGTTGGGAGAAAGTGGCACAAGAATTGAACTCTTCAGGAATTTATATTTATAATATATTTCAATAAGTACAAAACGATAGACAATATGTCAACTTTAAGTGATAGATACATTGTTAGATAAAGCAGTTAAACCTTTGTACATACTTCTATAACAACACCATGACAGGATCACTGCACAATTGACGTAAGTACTGTGTAACGTAAGTACTGTACAACGTAAGTACTGTGTTGACGATCCCTGATCAACGGGTGAACCCAATACTTCCTTCTTTTCTTTTTCTTTAGCCACCACCACAAAATAACCACATCATCATCATCTGAATCCATCACGAAACTGATGGAAACCCGTTTCTTCTGTGTGAATGTTTTAAACAAACGGTTTCCTTGAGACCAATTTCATGAAATCAGTTTCCTGAAACGGATTTCTCCAGTATGCACCCTGCCTTAGTCTACTGATTACAATCTTGCAATCTTACAGACTAGAAAACTTACAAATTCCAAAAACTTATTTAAGTTAAAATAAAGTTGACATATTTTTATGGCAAATTCATTTCAACATAATTCTCTAAACCTAAAATTACATTTTTATAGATCGTTCGATCCAGAGTGAAATCAACGAAGTCGATAAAAAAATTGAATTTATGAATGCCTTTAGTAATAACTCCATTTGAGCCATAATTAGTTCTGTGAGAAGGGGCATATAAGAGGTTTCTCGATCTAAGTGGCCTTTCTAGAGCGTATAGTCCAATCAATCTACGGAAATTCTCCAGACAATTGAAGGCAGGAAAAAAACAATATGGGCGTGTAGAACACTTAATTTGAAGAAAGATAGCATGTTTTTTTTACGGAACTGCATTGGCGAACTTAACCTAAAAAATTCGCAAAAGTAAAAAAAACGGTTATTCGCCAATAAAACAAAAAGTTGAGCTCAGATCCGAAAAAGTTAAATGAGAAACTTATAGGTATTAAAATTATCTTTCAATTGATGTGGTACAAAATATTGGTTAGAGTCTTATACATGGAGAAAAATGCTAAAAACCGTTAAAAATCGCGTAAAAGTTTATATTCTTTTTACTAATTTAAAAATAAAAAAAATTAACCGTACGACCGTCAACAGCGAAGACATTTTTTTAAATTACGGAGCCTTTTTCCTTCGTTAAATACCTGTGAATTTGAGACAATTGTTGTTCAATACTTACTGTACTACATACATACAAGTTGTTATTGACGTCTCAACAGCACGGATCATGTGCAGCTTCATCTTTTACGTAGAATGTTTACTTGGTGAGCGGCCACTTCTAACTTTTCGCGCTGTAGTAATTTCTGGTTGTTCGAATCAATTTTTATTATATAAACTAGCTGGGACCCGGGGCGCCTATGCTGCTTAATATACCGTAAGGGAGTTTGAAAAAGGCAATTTTTTGGTATTTTTAATTCCAAATAACAAAATGTGAATCTATTAGGGTTTAGGGATCTGACATGTTGATCGCGACAATAAAAACCATCCATTGTAATATCATTTTTCGAGATATGAATTTTCATACACAGATGCAGTGTCGCAATAAACTGCTTATTTTCTGTATTTTGGATAGCTAGGACCCGGTGCGCCTCGTTGCAGCTAATAGTCCAGTCAAAATAGACGAAAAAACGCCATAATTGGAAGATAATTCCGAAGTTGCTGAAAATTGGAACAGCCGTTAAAAACATTATTATACGTAAGCTGTAGAGACTGCCACGCGATTGGGCGGCTGCAAACTTTTTTATTCAAGGTCAAAGGGTCAAAATATCAGTTTTTTGCAAATATCTGCTAAACCGTACATCTTATCAGAAAATTGTGTTTACAACGTTTGTAGATTAGGCGATTATCTACAACAAAGTATATTATACATTTTCTCGTTGGAATTTCCATTTCTGAGATATTGTCGTTTTAATAAGTTAAAATACTCATATTCTATCATTCCCGACTTGTAAAGGTCATCAGAAGTTTAATAAATCCTTTGTTGGAGTACGCGGCTAATATTTTCAGGGGTGATTCCTGGATATATTTGGAGAAAAAAATTGTTCTACAGAGGGCGGCTATCTCCACTATCCACTAAGATACAGGGTGATTAGGGAAAAATTTTTGTTTTTTTTTTTAAATTTACTGAAATTTGAATAACTCCTAAAGTAATAATGATAGAGTAGCCTAATTAGGCTCATCTTTTAGGTAAATGTGTATTCTTTTATTTGGTATAAAACACAGCAACCTGAGTGACTCCGTTCAAAAAATATATAGGCTCAAACAATGCTTAGAATCTAGACCTGGCAGATTTCTTCGTTTTTCTCAGAAAATTCGTTACTAACAGTACATTTTCTTTTGCTTTTCTGATGCACCAAACTATTACCTACAATATTTCCATATACAATAAGTGTTTATTTTGGGTAGTTTTGTAGGTAGTAGTAGTAGTAGTAGTTTTATCGTGTTTTATCGTGAACAAATAAAAAGTTACTCGTCTTTCAACTGCGGCATAATAGCATTGGTTTGAGCCTACATATTTTTTGAACGGAGTCACTCAGGCTGCTATGTTTTACATCAAATTAAAGAATACACATTTACCTAAAAGATGAGCCTAATTAGACTACTTTATGATAATTACTTTAGGAGTTATTCAAATTTCAGTAAATTTAAAAAAAAACAAAATTTTTTCCCTAATCACCCTGTATCTTAGTGGATAGTGGAGATAGCCGCCCTCTGTAGAACAATTTTTTTCTCCAAATATATCCAGGAATCACCCCTGAAAATATTAGCCGCGTACTCCAACAAAGGATTTATTAAATTTTTGATGACCTTTACAAGTCGGGAATGATAGAATATGAGTATTTTAACTTATTAAAACGACAATATCTCAGAAATGGCAATTCCTACGAGAAAATGTATAATATACTTTTTTGTAGATAATCGCCTAATCTACAAACGTTGTAAACACAATTTTCTGATAAGATGTACGGTTTAGCAGATATTTGCAAAAAACTGATATTTTGACCCTTTGACCTTGAATAAAAAAGTTTGCAGCCGCCCAATCGCGTGGCAGTCTCTACAGCTTACGTATAATAATGTTTTTAACGGCTGTTCCAATTTTCAGCAACTTCGGAATTATCTTCAGTCAAACCTCTAATTTGACTGGACTATAACGTTTAAAATCAATTCAAACGTTTATCCAACGTTATTCAACGTTTATCAACCAATAATGAAAAACCAACTATTCCTATAAAAGTTGGAGTCATTAGATTCAAATTACATTTATTTGAACTATGACCAAAATTGCCTGTGTATTCTGTTAAAACAATGAACGTTAAAATATTTAAAATTAATGCAAATAGCTGCATCCAGCCCTCGAAATTCGAGGGCCATTTTCTATAGCTTTTTTTAATTTAAATCTAGAAGTCTGCAATAACAAAATTTTTCGAGAACAATAAAAGTAAATTGAAAAATGAAAGAAATTTTTTATACATAATTGGAAAAAGTCATGCCAAAAAACCAACTTTTATTATCATTTATATACTAGTCAAAACAAAATAAGGGCCACCATGTTTTTTCAGTATTCTAAGAAATGCAATAGGTTTAGGGGCGGATAAATGATTAAATTTAATTAATTGATTAATTTTTAATGTAAAAACGTAAAATTCAATTTTGGATTTAAATAATTAACATCTGTTTATTTATTGTTGGTTAAATAAGAAATTTTTCTTAAAAAAGCACATTTTAAAAAAATAAGTTAAGTGAAAGGTTTGTTTAAATTTTTTTAACTCTGTGACTACATCAGTATCGTGTGTGCCCTCCCCTTCTCCGAACGCATTCTTGAAGTCTGGAAGGCATACTCTCTATCAGATGTCGCACCGTCTCTTGTGGAATTTGTTCCCAGCTCGTTTTGAGTACGTTGATGAGCTGTGTTTCGTTGTGCACTTGTTGATTTGTGTCTCGGACGCTTCTCTTTAACAAATCCCACATGTGCTCAATTGGGTTGAGATCCGGACTGTTAGCGGGCCACCGTAACACCTGTATACCAGCTTCGTCTAGAGCTTCCCTGGTGGCTCTGGCTGTATGAGCGCGGGCATTGTCGTGCATTAATTTGAATCCCTCACCAATCCTTTGTGAAAATGGCACCACATGGGGTCTTATGACCTGCTCAATGTATCTTTGAGCCGTTACCGTGCCTTCGTTGAGAATTGCGAGCTCGGTTCTACCCGATAGTGAAATCCCTCCCCACACCATTACATTGGGACCCCCAAATCTATCACTTTCATGGATACATGCATCCGAAAATCTCTCACCCTCTCGTCTCCAAACTCTTATGCGACGATCATCACTAAAAAATTTCACTTTGGACTCATCTGTGAACAATACTGTGCTCCAATCACTCGTGTCCCAGTCCTGGTGTTGCCTTGCGAAAGAAATTCGGTTTGCACGATGGGACCCTGTCAATGGAATTCGCACTATACGTCTCCTAGAGAACTGTTGGTCTTCATGAAAACGATTTCGTATGGTTTGGTCACTCACGAGGGTGCCCGTCGCCTGGCGCAACCGGCTCTGTAAAGAGCGAGCAGTGATGAATCGCTCTCTGCGTGCAGTCAGGCGTATGTAGCGATCTTCCTGTGATGTGGTTGCTCGAATCCTGCCTGATCCTGGTCTTCTGGTGACACTCCCAGCCTCTTGGAAGCGATTCCAAGCATTCTGGATTGCTCGCCGTGAAAAATCCAGCTGTAGAGCTACGGAACGCTGCGAATGACCCTCCTGAAGCAATGTTATGGCTCTAGTTGTGGTTTGCAGGTCCATATGTCTTCGAATTCTCGGCATTTCTCTTCCAAAATGTTTTTCCTGCTCTAACTAAGCAAAGTTTAACGGTTAGCGAAGAAATTCACAGTTTGATGTTGACCCAAAAACTCGTTTTAAAATTGGCTAAATTTAACTGGTTAGAAAAAAACAAAAATCAACCGACTTCAAAAATTATACTCGCATTAATGTGTTTGTTAACACTTTAAAGAACACCCAAAAAAATAAATAGCCACCTAGGATGACTTTAAAATAATTAAATCGGTCCAAACAGCAAAATAATCAGGTGGCTCTTATTTTGTTTTGACTAGTATATAATGTATGACCATATTACCTATTTATTCTCTAAAAACCACGAACGTTAAACCATTTAAATAAAACCAACACTTCAAAATACATCATGCAACTCTTCAACAACTTTTCATATAGATCAACCAAAAACAAATTATTCCTATAAAAGTGTGAGATATTAGATTCAATATACACTTATATAATGAATGACCACATTACCTATTTATTCTTTAAAAAGAATATAAACTTTTATTAAATAGTAGTTTAGAGTCGAAAAATAATGAAATAACAAACTTGTCTTTTTTGCGGCAAAAAAAACTTGTCTTTTTTGCGGTGGAGTTTTTTGTATATAAAATTGAAAAACTCAAATTTTAAATAATAGTGCATAATAGTACAACTCTTAACGAAGAAAAAGAGCTTCGAAAAAATGTCCTACGAGGTGGAGGAGCTGTAGACGAAGGATTTTACGAAAACGCCTTTTTTTACAAAAATCGAAATTTCACCCATGTTTTGCAAAATTTCAAGCCAAAAAAAAAATGAGTTTTCAGATTGCCAAAAGCAACATTTTTACCAAGTAAAAAGTTTCTAGGTCGCATCAATAAAAACAAAAAATAAATGAAAAAGACGCGATTTTTAACGGTTTTTAGCATTTTTCTATATGTATAAGACCTTAACCAATATTTTGTACCACATCAATTGAAAGATAATTTTAATACCTATAACTTTCTCATTTAACTTTTTCGGATCTGAGCTCAACTTTTTGTTTTATTGGCGAAAACCCGTTTTTTTTACTTTTGCGAATTTGTTAGGTTAAGTTCGCCAATGCAGTTCCGTAAAAAAACATGCTATCTTTCTTCAAATTAAGTGTTCTACACGCCCATATTTTTTTTCCTGCCTTCAATTGTCTGGAAATTAACATTGTGAATCCGTAGATTGATTGGACTAGTATATTAATTTGACTCAACAGCTCAGGGCACTTGATTGAGTTGCATAATACATATATCTTTTATGAAAGTTGCGCAGCTTACATCTCGACGAAAGCTAAGATTAGGAAGACCAAATAATAATCGTCTGGATGTATAATGAGGAACATGTGCCTTAAATATATTAAGCTTAAAACACATAAATCTGGTTATAGATTTTTGCACCGATTTTATTCTATTCGAATTAACAGCATACTGAGGACTCCAAATGCATGATGCATATTTAAGTATTGGGCTTACCAAGGAAATGAGGAGGAATTTTGTTGTAATAAATATATCTTTTACTATTGTATAAAATGTTAGTGAAGTAACTTTAGTTGGCTCAAACTGATTTGGGAAATAATTTTGGTATCTTAACTTGTTAAAAGGCCTAACGATGCGATATCATAAGTGCTGACTTTATCGCCTCGATACACGGCAATCAAAATATTACGTATATTCGGAATTAATGACGAACGCCTGTAGGGGGTGGCACACGTCAAAATATATCATAATATTTTTACTGGGTAAGTTGTTGCCCACTTACCGATATCTTAATCGGCTTGTATAAAATATCTGTCTGTTTTATTCAGCAAATTAACTATCAAGAAATATATCTTTCGCTTCATTAAAATTCCTAGAAATGTGTAGAGTACGTAAATTCTGTTTAGTTACAAGTAAAATCATAATTTTTGAAATTGAATTTATTATTTCTTGCAAAAACGTTTATAAGGTTTATTTTAAAGTTTTTTAAAATGTAGTGCTCGTCCGTCATTAATTTTTAATTTAGGATTAAGATTCCACAAAAAAGATTGTTGAAGATAGATGTTTTAATTTGTTTAATACCTGAGGTATTCAGGTATTTTGCTGTAGAGTACGTAAATTCTGTTTAGTTACAAGTAAAATCACAATTTTTGAAATTGAATTTATTATTTCTTGCAAAAACGTTTTTAAGGTTTATTTTAAAGTTTTTTAAAATGTAGTGCTCGTCCGTCATTAATTTTTAATTTAGGATTAAGATTCCACAAAAAATATTGTTGAAGATAGATGTTTTAATTTGTTTAATACCTGAGGTATTCAAGTTTTTTATTATTGTAGTCTAAGATCCGTAGAAGAACGACCTTCACCGATCGAGTAACCAAATGAAATCTATTTTTTATGAAAAAAAAATATGCTAACAAAAGTAACTGTGATGGGTTGCCTAACGAAATATGTTCAAGGCATTTAATTGATAATTCAAAAATCAATTTTTTCGCCATGCCTTCTCCGATCGAGTAACCAAACAAATTTAACACTAATCGAAAGTAAGAAACCTATAGATTGTGAAAACATAGGGTTGTCTACCTTTTTCCGTTCAAGGCTATAGGGTTGCCAGGTTTAAACAGGTGAGTAAAAAGGGGTACCTTCACTGATCGAGTAACCAAATAAATTTAACACTAATCGAAAGTAAGAAACCTATAGATTATGAAAACATAGGGTTGCCTACCATTTTCGTTCAAGGCTATAGGGTTGCCAGGTTTAAACAGGTGAGTAAAAAGAGGTACCTTCACTGATCGAGTAACCAAATAAATTATACATCAAAATAAAGATAATTTTATTGCGAAACGATACGTATAGGGTTGCCTGTGAAAACCAGTTCAAGAATCATGGTTGAAATTTATAAATTCAAGCATATGAAAATGTACGATAAAGAGTATCCATTCTATCCAGTGCGATAGAGGAGGAAGCAGATTAGCAACTGGACTCTTGTGAACTTTGTGCATGAAGGGGAAAGTCGGGATGATGGGAGGTACCACCCCACTTAACCCTTCATCCACAAAGTTCGTTAGACCACCAGCCGCTTTCAAGACATTTAACAGATGATGCCATTATCCGTGCTGAATGTGATATTCCAAAAGAATTATTTGATTTCATGCAGAATTTAATAGTAGGACCAGATATTTCCGAGAAAGAATCTAAAAAAACTGAAGTCAAAATAAAGGCTATATGTAGTGACATTATTTATGCAACTACGAAAGGTAAATACAAGTCAGCACAAAATTTAACTCTTGGATTAGCAGTGAAGTCTCTAACGAACTCTCGGCAAGTAATCACGATGCTCAATAGATATGGGCATACCATTGGGTATAATTTGGCTGAAGAACTTGAGACGTAAATGACTTAAAATGAAAGAAAATAAGATAATACCAACCGGTATCGCTGTAACGAATGGACTCAGTACTCATGTAGCGTATAGAAATTTTGACCGCTTCATGGACACAACTTCCGGAAAAGATACTATGCACGATACGGTCGGAATTATTTATCAATTTTCTAGTGCTGAAACTGATCATTCTATTGACAATGAAGCAACCACTTCTTCAACACCCTTAAGCAATGTGAACGAAGATCAACGGGAAGATGAACCTGTGAGAAAAAGAAGACGTTTCTATGAAATAGTACTGGATATTCAACCGTATTATTCAAAACCGAAGCCAAATTTCAAACTGATTACTGTAGATTCGTTCATTAATAGTATAGATTTATGCAAAAGCGCTACAGAAACAGCAATAGATAAAGACTTATTATGGATAATGTCGTTATCTCGAATAGATTCTGTTCCTATGTGGATAGGCTACAACAACATGCTAATATGTAACTGATCAGAGTGAAAGACAGAAGATCGAGTATTTGCCTCCGATAAATGAGTCTCCAACGTCTTATCCAATGGTTCATGAAACACTCCTAATGACCAACGAAATCGCTCAAAAATGTGGACAGAAACAAAATATTGTTACATATGATTTGGCTATAGCAAAAATGGCAATGCAGATTCAAGAAAATGATAAACCGAAATTTGATAATATTTTTATAAATTTGGGAGCGTTCCACATGCAAATGTCATTCTTCAAGGCGATCGGAAAATATATAGACTCATGTGGATTAGTGGAAGTGTTAGTTCAAGCCAAAGTATTAGTTGGTGGTTCGATGAATAGCTTCTTAGACAGCAAGCACTTTAATCGTTGCAAGCGCTTACATCCACTAACTTCTGCTGCGTTACAAATATTACATTTCGAACAGTATTTATCCACAACTAATGCATCTCTTGAGATGTTTGACGAATTGTTGCAAACGCAAATAAATAATGCATCGAATCAGACTACACGTAACGTCAATGAGAGAATATTATTACCAGATTTATTGAGTCGTATTATGAAAGAGTATAAAGAATTCTGCAGACAGACTTTGCTTGGTGAAAAGGGAAAAATTCATGCGATGGCCAATGGTAAAGCAGCTGGGAAAGATGGCATCCCGCCAGAATTGTTGAAAGCCGACTCAAGCCTCATAGCAGATGCGCTTCAACCAATCCTAGAAATAGCATGGAATACCTGTACCTTTCCGGATGATTGGACGGAAGGTATCATAGTCAAAATAACAAAAAAGGGGGACCTAACAATATGCGACAACTGGAGAGATATCTGTTTACTATCTACTGTGGGCAAAATTTTGTCCCATATATTACTATCTAGGATAAGTGAGGCAGTAGACCGAACGCTTAGGAGGCAGCAGGCCGGATTCAGGAAGGCCGCTGCTCATGTATTGATCATATCAACACCTTACGAATAATAGTGGAGCAGTCTACTGAATTCCGATCCCCCCTTTACCATGCTTTCGTAGATTATGAGAAAGCGTTCGACTCGGTCAATATGGCAGGCACTACGGCGACGTGGACTGCCTGATAAAATAATAGAATTGATAAAAGCCCTATATAACAATTCCAAATGCAGAGTTCTCCTTAATGGAAAATTATCCGACAGCATCGAGGTGAGCTCAGGAGTACGACAAGGATGCCTACTCTCGCCTTTACTATTTCTTATAGTAATAAATGACATCCTTGTCGGCGCTCTAGATAGTAGAACAGGCGGCATACAATGGGGTTTGTTAGACCGCCTTAAGGATCTCGACTACGCAGATGATATCTGTTTGCTGGCCCACAGACACCAGGACCTCAAAAACATGATTAACAATTTGGCAACAGAAAGTAGTCCAGCAGGCTTAAGGCGAAATCCAATTAAAACTAAAGAAATGCGGATAAATGCAAACACCATTGACCGGACTGCGCTGAATAACCGTGACGTGGAACTGGTCGATAAATTCTGCTACCTCGGTAGTATTATTACCGAAAATGGCGGTGCAGAAGAAGATGTCAGTTCCAGAATAAATAAAGCACGAGGCGCATATGCATGCCTGTTCCGCAATTGGAGATCAACGGAGATCTCAACTAACACCAAATTGCGGCTGTTCAACTCCAACGTGAAGGTAGTTCTTTTGTACGGTTGCGAAACATGGAAAGTCACCCAATTCATCACAGGGCGCCTACAAGTCTTCATCAACAGATGCCTTCGTCGTATCCTAAAAATCCACTGGCAAGATAGATTTTCAAACGAAGAACTATGGCGCCGTGCCGGCCAAGAAAGGATAGACGACCAAATCAGGCGAAGGAAATGGAATTGGGTTGGCCACACCTTGCGACGCGAAAACGAAAATCTAGCCAAACAGGCCCTTGACTGGAATCCGCAAGGATCCCGTCGAGTCGGAAGACCTAGAACAACGTGGAGGAGAACCCTACTAGCAGAAGCCGCAATAACTGGGAGATCCTGGTCGGAGCTGAGAGCTGTCGCGCAAAACAGAGTCCGCTGGAGGGCAACTGTTTCCGCCCTATGTCCCATGAGGGATTAAAGGAGCGCAATGATGAAATGATGAAGTTTATTTCTTCGTTTTTCAAGAAGCATCCGCACCTGTAACTGTGAACTCTACGTGGCCACGCGTGGACTCGATTTTCAACATGTGTGATTTATTTTTTTCGCTTAACCAACCTTATTATGCCAGATGGACGATAGTATACTTGAATAATTTAATCAAATTGTATATTACAAATTCGCCTTTACTCCAAGAATTTCGTCGCGGTGTCTTTGAAATCAGACGAACTAAAGCTAATTTTGCACGATCACCGATTTACTTGACGTTGGAACAAATCATCAATGCTGATGCCAGCAATCAATTGACTAATAACCTTGCCGTAGACTCAATATCTGCACATCAGAGATGGGCAATAAATGACAGTATGAGGACGAAAATATGAACATATATCAAAGAAAATCTTGGAATGACGGAAAAATATGATACTTCATACTCCTTGAAAAACAATCGAATTAAAAAAGACAAACAAAATATTAGTCCATTCAAAACGCGCGTTATGGTGTTCCAAAATAACACCGTTAAGAAAATCGAGCCCTAAACGTTTTTGGGGTCGCGGATCACGAAAATCGAGGTCCCGCGGTCCTAAAATTAGGGCGTCACCCCTAAAAATGCAAAAAAAAACCCCTTTTTAGGGGGTTTTCGCGATTATTTCAGTAATAATGAAAACTAATGCGATGAAATGCACTTTTTTTAATATTTATTTGCGAAGGTGGTTCATTTATACTAAATTAAGGCGAATTTTATGATAAGGGGTAGTCCTAAAGGGTTGAAACTACCCCTAAATTGGCGAGAAATGGCAAAAATTGTAAAAACATATTTTTTTTCAAGTTTATGCTTCAAATTCGATTGTGGGCGTACTGTCAGGCAAAAATAAATTATTTTTAACCCTTAAGGGGTTAAAACTACCCCTACAATATAGTTCATTGAAAACTAGGTGGGGGTGTTCCAAAATAACACCGTTAAGAAAATCGAAAACCCCCTAAAAGGGGGTGTTTTTTGCATTTTTAGGGGTGACGCCCTAAGTTTAGGGCCGCGAGACCTCGATTTTCGTGATCAGCGACCCCAAAAACCTTTAGGGTTCGATTTTCTTAACGGTGTTATTTTGGAACACCCCCCCCCGCGTTTTGAATGGACTATATGTACAATATCATTGAAGCAATTAAAAATACAATGAATCCGTTTGACAACACAATTGATAAAAATATCTTATTCAACATTTCGACGGGTAAAGCGGCATCTGAAAATGTTTCTGATTTCCTACTTAATGCCAAGGCAGTCGGCAATCAACAGAAGTTAAATTTCATTTTAGAATGCTCCTTAAATACTGAAAAATTCAACAACCCTATACAACGAAACAAAATCTTAAATTTCGGTTATCAGTGCACCACTAAAGTTCTCATGAACAAAGATAAAAGCAAGAAGGTATTATTGCAAATGGAACGAGACATCTTTGGGCGACTCCTCGCACTGAGTATTAACAAAAAAAAAATTTTAAAAACCGACTTCAGAAAAAACCGCACAAAATGCCCAAAAAAGGATGAAATAATTGTTTGTAATTCTTAACAACATTAATCCAATCAGAATGGATCTAGAAAGAAGAATCACTTTTGAAGACTTATTTCGTACTTTTTAGTCCATTCATTTTTTTCGGGGGCAATATAAAAAAAATTATCAAGCTAGGTCTACACGGCACAAATAGATCGTTGCGTGTGAACTCAACTGTTCGGCTTGCACAATCCAAAATGTTTGGATTGTACCAAATATGTCTCGGTGATGTTCGACCACTTGCTCCTCCGACCTTATCACAATCAATGTAACATAATATAACGCGTAGATAAGTATAAATATAATGCGCAATAACTAATGGAGGTAATTTTCACTCGTCATTTGCAATCAGTTTATTTACATAATTCGACTTGCGCCAGGCAATTTAAAAAACTAAATCGTTGCGTACGAATCTACCTTTACGATAAGTATGATGACTCTTCTTTTTAAATCCATTCTGAGAAGTATAACACGCCGCCGGGCCATCGAAAAAAATCGAAGCAGTAGCTAAATATTTTTTACAGTAATGTACATATTTGCATATTTTCGGACGAATTAAAAAAAAACTTATTTAATATGAAACAAAATTCATGTCTGGGGTCGGGGAGCGCAATTGCAAAATTTGATTGCAGATTGTATTGTCATGCGAACTATACGTATGTGCAAAATTTGCAGTTGATCGGTTATATGGAACTTGGTCAAAATCAAGTTGCAAGATTTGTTTACACTACACACACATACAGATCAAGATAATATAAGGCATATAAAAAGTTAAGTTGCCATTGATATCGGGGAAATAAAATGTAAACAATAAAATTCTTTGATTCTTCATCCACGTCATGGTATATTTCTTTATTCGATATAAACAATAGTTTTTTGAGCTGCAAATTTCGACATAATTTCGTTCTCATCGGCTTTTGTTCTGGAAGCAAATTTACAGAAGAATTCACGTCGAAAACTTGTTTAATATGGAACAAATATCCCCGAAGGAAATTAAAAAATTATTATTTTGTCGATATATATATAAAAAAAAGACCGCGAGCCGGGATCGAACTCGCACCCCACAGACAAGAATACTTCTCTCTGGCCCTTTGCGCTATGTCAAGTACTATCGGCCGCTGACCAATATGTTAATAAATCATTTCAGAAAGAAGAAAAAGAGAAAAAGAAAACAAAAATGCTGCCCCGACCGGGGATCGAACCTGCAAGCGCCACACTCCGCTGAACCGAGAATCCGACGCTCTTTTTTTAAAGCATTTATTTCTCTTATTAACTATCTTAATATAAATTTAACTAAATGATTAAAGTTAATTATTCTGGCCTATGCTAATCTATCTAACTTACTGGCCCTCAGCAGGCACTCTAAATTAATCTATGTCTTATATTAACTTATGCCTTTCGGCTAAAATTCATCTTTTTTAATTTTATTTTATTTTAAAATATCATTATAATTTATAATAATCTAAGAAAAATTAGAACAAAAAAAAAACTTAGACACTATGTTTATTTTATATATAAAAACTTAAATCTACTTAATCAATAACTTATTTCTAACTATCTGGGCGGGGGCAGCGGAGACGATAAAATCGTCTCAGGTGATCCCCGTCCAGGCGACGAACTTCCACAGGCTCGAGTGATGCTAGAGCTCAAGCTCGTGAAAGCTTGCACCACTTACTTACAAGCTAATTAACCTAAACACAGAACTATCCGGACGGGGTACAGAGGAGGACCTGCCTCGGATGTACCCCGTCCAGGCGACGAGCTTCCACGGGCTCGTGTTAGCAAAACTAACAAAACAAACAAAGAACAGACAAACAACAAACAAAAACAGACAAACAAAACTAACTACTTAAAACTAGATCTATTACTAAGTAAAAACTATAAATAATCCTATCTAAGCCCTAAGCTAATCATTAAAACTAAATTACAAGCTAAACTAGTCTATATCTAAAGATTTTAAGGCGAATACGCAATATCGAACTGTCCTCCAGCCACCAGTACAGAGTACTTGCAGTGGTGGCGTCGCGTCTGTCTCTTTCCGAGATTCGAGTACTGAACCTCAGGAGCTCCTGAGCTTCCATATCTTCGTTGCTGAATAGGTAACGTTTATCGGTAGCGGAACGATGTAGGTGGTAAAAGAGGGGCACTCCCGAACCGTCTTGGACCAATCTTTTTCTATCCAGAAAGACAAATGCCTCTGGATGGATAAAGCCATGTTCGCAAGCGGCTCTCCGATATTCAGCGTTCGGGTAAAACGCTCTCCGAATAAGAGGGTTTTCGCTCTCCGTCGCTCTAGCAATATGTCTTCGAATCAATTTGATTATGAAATTGTCGATCCTATTAACAAATGCCTTATCGTAAAGGATATTGACGCCAACAACTTCGTGAAGCCAGATTCGGGTGTCCGATACAACCTTAAGCACGCCCTTAAGCATTGTCTTTCGAAAAACCGAAGCTTTTCCATATAAAAGGGGGATATGTTGAACCACACTGGGCAGCCATAAGTTAAAACCGGTCTGACCAAGACTTGGTAGCAGATCACCTTTACCCGAGAGCTTAGATGTCTGCTATAAAAAAGCCTTTTAGTCATGTGAAACGCCTTGTTTGCCTTGTCAAGAGCAGCACTTATGTACATTTCTGTTGAAATACAAGTACTGATCCAACCAAAGCCCAAGGTATCTCACTTCCGATTTATGTTCTAACGCCTGTCCAGCATAGTTCGAAATTCGAAAGGATTTCCAGTTCCTCTGCACATCGTAAGAAGCTCTGCGCAGAGGAGTCCGGAAAAGGATCGATTCGCATTTGCCAAGGTTGATCTTCAACTTCCAATCATCACTGTAACGCTCGATGGTTTCGAAGTCACGTTGCAGGAGCGTCTGGATCACTCCAATCTTCGGCCCCGTCCTGTACACAATCAGGTCATCCGCATACGCTAATGCGAAGCGGAGTAAACTAATTAGGTCACTCGTAAAGATATTAAACAAGAGCGGCGAGTTCACTGCGCCCTGTTGCAAACCGTTTTTAATATCAAATACCTTTCCTGATGTGAAGCTCCCACTTTTAACGATGAACTTCTTCTTGGAAATCATATTATAGATCAAGTATAGCAGAGGTCCGGTCATCCCGTTTCTGGCTAATTTGTAGAGAAGGCCCTCGATCCACACTGTATCGAACGCCTTCTCATAGTCGATCAAGCATGCTCCGGTACACTGGCCTTTCATTAAGTTCCAGTGTATGTCTGACACCAATTTCGACGCGGCATGAATGGTGTGATGTCCCGCCCTGAAACCGAATTGGTTATCGGGAATTATATTCTTTTCCTCAACCCATTTGGACAATGATCTATTAATTACTGATTCAAAAACCTTACTGATATTCGGGAGCAGACTTATTGACCGAAGATTAGCAGGGTTACTTTTATCTTTACACTTTTTGGGTATTGGGTAAAGCACTGCCGTCTTCCAGTGTCCTGGAAAATGGGCGTTGTTTAATGCATTGTTAAACAGAGTGGTATATATGTCTATGGCCACCAGGGGCAAATGTTTCAGGACGATGTTTGGAACACCAGACGACTTCTTATTGTTTAGACGACGAAAAGTTAGCAGGAGATCAGTTTTCGTAGTGAGAAGAGAGTTTGCTTGAATCCGACGCTCTACCCACTCACCCATCGGCCTGCTGCCCGACTTGGAGTTGTTGACTATGAGTCAGAGTGAATAGAACGCTATCTCTGTGGTCCGGTCAATTCCGTTTTAATCGCACAATTTTTCCATCATAATTTAATTTTTCGCGCCTAATTTCTCTGTTTTTACACATTTTAATTACAACAATGTCGTCGGATAAGTGCAAAACCGGGAAAGTGCCAACAAAAAAACAAATTTTAAACAATCCTTCTCCAATAATAACTAGAGGCCTTGCTCGCGCACCTTCCGAAACCTGCCAGGAAGAGAATTTTGACACACAACTTGCGGCTCTTGAATCCCGATTCTCAAAAAAAATAGATGAACTTTTCACTGCCTTCAGGAATACAGAAAAACGTATTAATGACTTTTGCGATTCCACTAAGACCCTCCAAGATCACTTTAACTCCATCGAACTTCGCTTAACGGAGGGGCTAAAGTCCATCTCGGATGAAAACAAAAAACAGCTGGGTAATATAAATAATAACATCCAGGCGCTGCAAGCGAAGGTCGCTGTTTTAGAAAAAAAAGCAGCAACAGCTGATCATACCGAAGACCTTCAGATTATCAGCTCCCAGCTGGCTGATAACGCAATTCAAATGGATGATTTGCAACGGAATCAGAGGCTAAGTGATGTCATCATTCGGGGAATTCCTATGAAGCCTGATGAGTCCCTCATAAAAATAGTTGCTGACTTGTCATCGAAAATCAACCACCAGCTCTCCACCTATGCTGATGCCTTTCGACTGCGATCCAAATCTCGCCAGCAGAGTGGACCTATAATTGTTAAATTTTCTGGCCAGCGCGAAGCAAAGGCGTTCATGCTCGCCTTGAAGGAGAGGAATAAATTGAAATTTCCGCTTTGTGAGCTTGATGGTTTCACGGCCGATTCTCCTGTCTACGTGAATGAAAGCCTCTCATCTATAAACAACATTTTATTACGAGAGGCTTTAAAACAGCGCAGACTCGGACAGCTGCAGTCTGTTTCTACCAGGGACGGTCTTGTCCGAATAAAACGGAAAAAGGAGGACAACTTTGTTGTGGTGCGGGATATTTCTCAACTGCAATGCCCATCGATGGAGACACTGGATCCACTCAGCGCCAGCGTTTGAGAGAGGGAGTAATTTTCTTTTTCTGTTTGTTTTAATCTTATTTTTCTTTTGTTTTTGTTTCTGCTTAATTCTGTTTCTTGAATTTAATTTTAATTTAATTTTTAATTTAACTTCTTTTTTTTTCATTCATTTTTAATATTTTATTTTAAATTTTTGTTTAATTTCATATTTTATTTTATACTCCTTTTTTTTCGTTATGTATTCATGCTATTCGGCGAAATTTTCATCTCCTCTTTTCTGCTCCGCATATCCGCTTCTTGACGATGTTCGTTGTTTCGTGTTGTTAAGTCTCAATGTCGTTTGATTTTAGTAGCGAGGACCGAGTGAGAACTTTGGTCAAAATTTTTAGTGCAAAATATGATGGTTTCAATGCTTGTTTAATGAACTCGCGAAGTATTAGACCGAAAATTGAAGAACTTAACGAGATATTTATTAATTCAGGTGTGCATGCGCTTTTAATCTGTGAAAGTTGGCTCAACAATTCTATTCCCTCCTCTTCGGTTTCTATTGATGGTTTCAAATTATTTCGTAATGATCGTCAAGGTCGCGTCGGCGGCGGTGTGGCGATTTACTTGCGTGATAATTTGAAGTCAAAAATTGTTGGTTTCTCTAAACAACCTGGAATTGACTTTTTATGTGTCGAAGTTTCTAGCTCTGTCGATAAGCTCCTACTAGTCTGTGTGTACTCTCCTCCTGGCATGTTTAATTCTAACAATGCTAAAGAATTTTATGATACTCTTGAGCACCTGTCCAGTGGGTATAAAAGCATACTGGTAGGTGGTGATTTTAATGTGAACTTATTAGTAAATTCTTCCCTACAATAATCTTTCCGGTACTTTGTGCAATCCCTTGGTTTGGACTCTGTGAATGAGCTCCCTACTTACTTTAATTGTAGATCACCTTCCCTGCTTGACCTATTTCTCACAAACGATATCGATTCTGTTCTTTTTATTAACCAAATCTCTCCGCCCAGCTATCTGGATCATGATATTCTATTTGCATGTCATAGATTTAATGTTGATTCCCCACTGGCGAAAAAGTTTACCTATCGTGATTTCTCTAATATTGACCAAGAATGTCTTGACCTTAGATGTCGTAGTTTACCATGGACTGACATTTTCTCAATGACTGATGTTGATGAGAAAATTGCTAAGTTCAATAGAATGTTCCTTGACCTGTATGATGAGTTTGTGCCTATCAGAAGTAAAATTTGCTTAGCTAAATCCAAACCTTGGTTCACTGATGAAATTAAATCACTTATTATTGAAAGGGAGTTTTTATATAAATTATTTTTAAGAGTAAAAAGTGATGTTGCAAGGAGATCTTTTAAACGCCTTAGGAATCTTGTTGTTGCTAAAATTAAGGAAGCTAAACGAAATTATTATAGCCGTAAGCTTGACCCCTCTCTTTCAGTGAAAACCGTGTGGAATAATTTGCGCAATTTAGGTGTACACACTAAGAATGAAGCCACTATTCATAACCTCAGTCTTGAAACTCTTAACCAGCACTTTATATCTAACCAAACGGCAGAGCATGCTAATATCCCTGCTACTGCTTCTTCTGGAGGCTTATATTTTCGTTGTGTTGATTCCCTTGAAGTCATCACTGCCCTTAAATCGATCAAATCTAAAGCTGTTGGTAGCGATAATATTTCACCTAAGTTTCTAAAAATGTTGCTACCCTGCTTACTGCCTATTCTGACTCACTTATTCAACTCCTGTATTACGGTATCAAAGTTCCCTAAGTGTTGGAAACACGCTTTAATTACACCCATTCCCAAGTGTCCCTCTCCTGTTAGCCCCTCTGACTATCGACCCATTAGTATACTCCCATTCTTAGCAAAAGTGCTGGAAAAGTTGTTATCCATCCAAATACTTGAATATGGCGAACGACTTCGTTTTATAAATGCGTGGCAATCTGGGTTCCGCAAATACCACAGCTGCGAAACTGCTCTCCTTAAAGTCACGAATGATATTCGTGTCTCTCTTGATGAGCGTCACGTGTGCTGTCTATTGTTGCTTGATTTCTCAAAAGCCTTCGATAGCGTTAATCACACTTTGCTTCTGCAAAAACTCTCTTCACAAGCCCACTTTTCTCAAACAGCCCTTAAACTTCTGCATAGCTTCTTAACGCACCGATCTCAACAAGTTAAACTAGGCGCCTGCAGTTCTTCAATTGCCCAACTTAGCTCGGGAGTCCCTCAAGGTTCCATTCTCGGACCACTACTGTTCAGCATTTTTATTAATGACCTTCCTTTAGTGGTAATCGACTCCAAGATCCACATGTACGCTGATGATGTTCAACTTTATATATCTGCACCAGAAAGCCAAATCGTTTCTTCTGCTGAGAAGATTTCGGCAGATTTACGCCGCATTTCGTGCTGGTCGACGTTGAACCTACTTCAATTAAATCCATCGAAGTCCCGTTGTATATATTTCTCTCACACTCCCATCTCTCGTCCTACTCTGCCAGATATCGTCTTGAATGGTGTTCCCCTCACTTCCGTCGAAAAAGTAAAAAATCTAGGAGTTGTTCTGAAGAGCCGTATGACCTGCTGCGACCACATCACTCTCATTATTGGCAAAATTTATGGCCTTCTGTCAAAACTTAGGTACCACTGTGGTTTGCTCAATAGGTCTGTCCGTTTGAATTTAGTTAAAGCCTTACTGCTACCTCACCTAATGCATGGTCTATGCATTTTTCCGTCCTTAGACTCGTCTTGTGCGAGAAAACTCGAAGTAGCCTTTAATGACTGCGTGCGCTTTGTATATAACTTACGCCGATTTGATCATATATCACCTTATCGAAATTCCGTTTTAGGTTGCTCCATTAGCGTTTACCGTGGATTTAGGCTTTTGCTTGTGCTTCACGACATCCTAAACCATCGCAAACCCGCATACCTCAACCAGTTCGTGCAGCTTTCACAGTCACTTAGAAATAAAAATTTGATTATTCCGCGTTTTCGCACTTTAATTGGACAACGTTCTTTCTTTGTCTTCGTTGCTATACTTTGGAACTCTCTCCCGGTTGAATTGCAACGTATCGATTCAGCGGGCATTTTCAAGAAGCGTCTCTTCGAACTTTTAGTTAATAGAGCTGTAAGAGCATGAATATAGGAAAATAAAGTTAATCTTGTTTGTGGATTCTTTATTCTTTTTTTTTATTTTCTTTGTTTCATTTCCTTTTTCTTTTGTCAATTATTTTAACTTTTCTTTCTTTTTCTTTTTTAAATTTAAATTTATATATGTATATATTTTTTTTTCTTTTGTTTTATTCTTCTGTTATTACTCATAATTTCTCATGCACACTATGTATTTATATCACAACTTTTCCCTGTATTGTATTGCTGTATAAACTGTTTATAATGAATGTACAATAATTTAAGACTGTTAGTCTTTGTACATAAGCTGTAAATTAATAAAATAAATAAATAAATAGTAGTACTTACAACAATAAAGTAATATGTTCGGTGCTTATGACATGTTTAGGTTGAACGAATTTTAACAGTTTTTTATGCCTAACTTCGAACTCCGTTATCAGAATTTAGCAAAAATTCAACGGGACCACCGTGGGAAGCTCTCCCTTCAAATGAACCAAAAAAAGCAAAAAAGTTATTGGGTTACAAAGTTATGCGTGAACAGGACCACAAAACACCTACACGTCGAATTGAGTAACCTCCTCTTTTTTTGAAGTCGGTTAAAAAATAAATGTCGAATATTGCTTAACTTTTCCATTAGCACCAATGCTGTTTGGTTGCCCAATCTTTTTACTCACCTGTTTAAACCTGGCAACCCTATAGCCTTGAACGGAAAAAGGTAGGCAACCCTATGTTTTCATAATCTATAGGTTTCTTACTTTCGATTAGTGTTAAATTTATTTGGTTACTCGATCAGTGAAAGTACCCCATTTTACTCACCTGTTTAAACCTGGCAACCCTATAGCCTTGAACGGAAAATGGTAGGCAACCCTATGTTTTACAATCTATAGGTTTCTTACTTTCGATTAGTGTTAAATTTGTTTGGTTACTCGATCGGGGAAGGTATGGCGAAAAACCGTTACTTTTGTTAGCATTTTTTTTCATAAAAAATAGATTTCATTTGGTTACTCGATCAGTGAAGGTCGTTCTTCTACGGATCCTGTACTATTGTTGATTAGTTAATTTTTCATGTGTTTTTCTAATTGTTAGCCCTGAAGAAGCGTTGAATAAAACGTGAAACGTTGGCAAAAGAAGAAGTGACGGTGTTTCATTTACTTTATTTGTAATCGGAAAGTTTGCCTATACCAGCGATATACAACTGTATTTTTGAAGCTATACGTGGCCGCTATAAGAAAATAATTGTTTAAAATTAATGCTGACTGAGTAGACGCAATTTAACGCCCATGTTCATGAACGCTTCGCTGCTGCTTAGATCTAAGTCAGTTCTGCAAACATGAACTCGGCCTACGTCTATGAATGTTATCTTTAATCTTATTTTCTGCTGAAGCTATGTCCCCAAATATGTATGTGTGGGAGGTATGTGGGTTTTTCTTAAAAAAAAAAAAAAAACTGAACTTTCATTGCCAAATTAAAATTTGCAGCCTAGCTTGTGCCTGTGCTTGTTCCAAGTGAGAGTGAGTGAACTTTGCTTAGTTTCCGCCTTGCTTTTCTTGTCGTTGTCTTTTCGTCCTAGTCATTGTTCTCTTTTGGTTGGGATCATAGACTTTGTTTTCGTCTAATTATGACTATATCGTTTCGGAGGCTAATTTGAATGCTTCGTGTAAAATTTGTTAAATGAAGTTCTGAATTTTTTCATTTTGCTTCCAAAGGTCAGTTTCGCACGAGCTAACAGCCAAAGCCAACCAACAAAAATCTGCTGTCATCGTTCATTCTCTTTTGAAGTTGGATGAAAAATCGCATGGGCTTTCACACGAAAAAAATTTGCCAACCAACTGTATGTCAGAAAGCTTTGCTTGTTGTTGTTGTTTTTAATCTTAATTCTCTTTTCTGCTCTTTCTCTCTCTCCTCCTAGTAAGAAGAAACAACAACAGCCACAGCTGTCAAAAAGTTGACTCGGAAATCCAGTGAAAGAGTTGGTCCAAAAAATCTGACCACCCATCCGTCCTCTTTCACCCTCTTCTACACAAACGACGTTTTCAGTTCGATTTTTGTTGGCTGGCTGTTGGCTCGTATGAAACTGGCCAAAGCAATGTTAAAAAGTACTGTTGAGATCGCATAGTTCTCATTCTAACTTGTCATTAGTCTACAGACTACAGAAATTCCTGTTTTATGAAGCTGGAGCATACTAACCTACCTGTTCGGTGGAGAAACATGAGGACAGGATAGAACTAGCCAGATGTAGGGACAACAGGAAGAAGAGACTTCAAGCGGCCCGAATCTTACAAGGACTGTGGCGATATTTAAGGAGGGCAATCTAAATTCAATCATACCAAGAAGAAATTATTAGGGGTGTTGTGATAAAATAAAGTTTTGAATTTTGTTTCTCATTTGATCAGAAAAAAAATCACAATCGACTTTTATTGTTGATTTTAAAAATAATAGAATTTACTTATTTTTATTCATTATACACTTTTTTAAATGTTCACATAAAACTTTTTGCGTATGGTATAGGTCATTTGCCCTTTGCACGGCAGAGCTACTATAATAATAATAAAGGGTTCCACCCAATATTTGTACGACTTCGTAAAAACATCTTTATTATATTATAACAATACGCGACAGTAATTTGAAATTAATTGATGTTTTTGTGGGATCGCCGAGCGTGTTGTCACGGGCGCACATTGGGCTGAATCCCGATTCTAGCTGGACAAAATTATTTTATGAGCTTAACGGGGCTAAAAAGATCTTATAAAAAAATTAATAAATGAAGGAAAATGCAGGTGTTTTAGTTCTCAAAACAGAATTTTGTCTGCATTTTGAAGTTTTTCACATATTTTCTACGGAAAAATTGGTATAAATTGAAATGGTAAGATAAAGGAGATGCTAATTTATTTTCTAGTAAGTAATTTAATGAAAACTCAAAATCCAAATCATCTTGCGATTCGATCGGAGAATCTTTCTCCGTTTCATTATGTTCCTTGTCACCCATATACTCTTCCGCTGAAGTTGTGATCAGTTCCCTCGCATCAGGATTTAGCACCTTTAACGGGACTTTTGGAAATCTATAAGGCCTGTAATACCAGGATCCGATGAGATTAAAAGCATGTGAAGTAGGGCCTCACAGGTTTTCATATATAAGGACTTCCTAGTTATATATGTGGACTTCCTCTTAGTGGGCTCTAAATCGCCCCGTTCTTTGCCTCCTGTGACTGCTTTGCTGAAAGCTGTCCTATTGGCACAAGGGCATATTTGATGGCTAAAGAACCATGTAAAAGGATCCTATGCACACTGGGAGGCACTTTGAAATTTATCATCCGCTCTCCACGATGTGCCTAGTAGATATTTGAAGTAATTCAACAAAAATTGTTTATTCTCAAGGAAATTTTTGGTCCAATTATATCATGATAAAAAAATTCGCAAAATTTGAAATGAATAACATCCGATAAAAAAAGTTGCGCATTAAATGTGAAGAACTTTTCACCTTCCACGAAGCAAAATCACACTCTCTTATATTCTAATGGTATGAACTAACCCTAACCTTCTTCAATCGGATCTTCACAGTGCTTAAAACTTCATTTTAAAAGGTATCTATACAAGTTAGATTAACACTCAAAACAAAATAAACAATCATGTCGCTGAGCAGATAATATAAAGGAAGGCCACATTAAAGTACCGCGAGAGCGTCACACTCTACTTGCATTCGACCGTTTTTACAGTAACTTCTTACACACTATTGCTCGCTATAATAATAAACTTATTGTGGAATTAGGTTTACTGAAGCTTTAAGAAAAGCTTTCTATATCTGAAAACCTTACATTTTGACATTGATTTTTTTACTTTCGGGATTCAGCCCAGTGTGGGACGCCTTGTAGGATTCATCAAAACCTACACAAAAATATATTAGAATCCAACTTGACAAAGGCAAATTTCAAGTCCGTATTAACCGCCGTTACATTTCCACAAAAATCTATTCCCAAAATAGAGTTAAAGCAGCAAAGAGCTATAAAATAGAAAAAAACCGATATATGTAATTGTTTTACGCATACAAAAGAATTTAACTGAAAGTGAATTTTCTACTAAAAAAACGCTGTTACTATTACTACAATATTAATTTTTTGACGTGACAACGTCTTATAAACCGATGAGTATAGGAAGTCATTAGCGCCACGCGAGTTACATACTTAGAGTTGAAAAATGCAACAAATGCACAATTTAATCAACCGGACGTATCCGATACATTAAAAATAAAGCCAAAAGAAAAACCATTAGCTTGGTAGATCATATTCCACACTGCATCCGATAAAACTGCTGACTTAGGAAAAGATAAGAAAAGTAAAATGTAATTTTTGGATAAGAATAGTCAGTCTGTCGGTTTCAAGTGAGCTTTTTATTTCTATTTGATTAATAATTATCCAAAAACATATTACTGGCGCAGTCGGTAGGATTCAGTTAATTGGATCCAGTGATACGAATTTATCGCGAAATTTTTTTTAATCAAAAGTGATTAAGTGTGGAAGGTGTCATACGAAGTAGTTTAATTTACATTTAATAAGCTACGAAGAAACAACCACCAAAACACAGAAAGAAAAGTCATCCTGGAAAGAAGGCGACGACGAAATTTAACAGCAGATCTAAACAGAAGAATGGCTCAAGGAGTGCAACAAAACCAACCAAATATGATGGAACAATGCTTAGGCCTATTAACCGAGATAGTCCACTGGCAGACTCAGCCACCATCGTTGAGAAGACGAATTGAAAAAGTAATCAAATTTTTACCACCCATTGAGGGAAAACCTGGAAGTCTACCAACAATCATAAATGCAGTTGAACGAGTTTTAGCGGAGTATGGAGATCAAGCAATCAAGCACCGCAAGTCTATACAGTGATCTACAATGAGAAGATTTTGGGTTCACCAAAAAATTATTTAGAAACGGCACCACCAACAACGTGGGAACAATGTAAAGTAAAGCTGAAGATTCACTATAAACCTAGCAAAGATCAAGGGAGGATTATGCAAGAAATTTCAACTTTAAAAGTAAGTTCAATCACTGATTTATTTTTAGTAGACGATATTTCAGAGTGTGGAATTTTCAGTGAACACCAAAGTGAAATCGTTAATCATTTAAGTAGTGTTTTATTATTAAAAATAAAAGAGGTTACAGCAGGAGCCCTAGCGGCGGAATTAAATGATAAATTTAGTTTAGAAGAAATGAGAATAATACTTAATAAATACGTTGGCCAAGATGAATATAATTTAAAATCTTATAAACAAAATTTTTATGTACGAGATGGACTCAAATTTAGACAAAATATACAGACAAAAATTAACCAAAACTGTGGACAGGACAAAAACATTTCAAGAAGAAACAATAATTATAATAATCCCTCGGGACAATATCGTAATAATTATAATAATTCCTCGGGACAATATCAAGGCAAGCGGTAGTTTGCCGAGTTCGTAAGGGCAAACAGCTAATGCCTTATTTACGCCTAAACATAGAAAACAAGGTGTTTTTTTTATAAAATTATGCTATTTATCACCTTTTTAAAAGTAATTTTATACCCCGGCTTCACCGCCAAAATTTCGCAAGTTCGAGCACATTAGTCTCCTGTACTTTAAAATTTCCTGATTTCCCATACATTTTTCACATTTTAAAGTCAGGAACAAATGCCTGCTTTGGGCCTACAGAGCATGAAATTGAGTTTAAAAGTAAAAGCTCGCTCAAAAGAGAGTAAAAAATTGGAATAATGGAATGACATTCCAGTGAGCTTTTGCATTTCTAATTTTTGGCGAAAAAGCAACAACAATTTCAAGCACGAACTGAACATGCTAGCCGGTGAAGCCACTTATGCCGATTGAAGTGAACTTGATTAAACTGAGGCCAGTGAAGCTGAATTTAGACTACTGTTGTGGACTTGGTCTTAAAATCCGAAGTATACCCTCAGATCAGGCTTCAAACAATCGCAGTTGCTTTAGCTCTCTCGGAGTAACGGAAAAGGATCCTTTTTTTTATCATAATGACCAAAAAGTTTTTGCAATGTTCGACGTTCCGCATTTATTTAAATCAATTCGTAATACTTTATTGGTAAAAGATATTCGCTGTGAAGATGGTACAGTAAGTTGGAAATGTGTTAAAGAGCTCTATAATTTAGAAAAAAAAAATGATTCTACTAAAATGGTGCCGAAGTTAACTTCAAAACATGTATGGCCAAATATTTGGGAAAAATGAAGGTTTCTTATGCTCTTCAAGTTTTAAGTAACACAGTTTCTGCTGCCCTTAAAACTGCTTTGGAATTAAATTCGCTTAGCCCTGATGTTTCATCAGTTACTATTTCTACTTCCGATTTCTTTACAAAACTCAATAACTTGTTCAAATGTCTTAATAGTAAAGAATCTTTTAGTAGAAACTGGTATAGGTGTGGATTAACTAAAACTAATACTCCAAGGAAGTGAAATGCTTCATTATATCAATCAATTTAGTTAAATAACCCAAAATATAGATAATTCAGGGGGTTACATAAAATTCTAATTCATCCGACATGCGAAACTGGCTGGAAGCGAGTTATTCGTCGAGAAGTGTCACAACATTCGCTGTTGACTTTTCACCCGTTATCTCGCAGACATGAAGCGACATAGAGTTTCGGTCAATAGCCCATTCGAAAGATATTTTAATACCCGTATTTCTGCTGTTTACTACGTTATCATATGAGCAACCGTTAAGGAGATATTCAAACAAAATGGAGATATCAGTTATTTCAGGCACGTGAAGTGCGAACTTTGGCGTTGTATTACTCGCAAACTATACAAGCGAGAACGATGACTAAGGGCTTATTCTAAAGGTAATCACTAGCACTATAAGTTTTGTAGCAGGCATTAATGCACACAAATTAATATCTTACGAGATAATCGCAAAAAACTGCATTCAACCTCAACCACCCGAACAAGTTCGAAATTTGAGCGGCCATAACTTTGAGCCAAATTAACTTACAGACCTCGTTAAGGTCTCATTTTGTAGATAATTTTATTCTCTAATGACTTTGTATTGATAATTTTCAGCTATCATTGCACACAACCGAGTTATTTGGTATAAACGACCTCTACCTCTTTCTCAAGATGGCGGCTTTTCCCATCACACTGCGACCCCACAAACTTGGTTTTAACATTGTCAGATGTACCCCAACAAATTCCAAAAAAAAAATTTGACCATCATGAAATGCAATTTCATGCCCTTTTTTCTACTAATTGCACTGAGCTAGTACAAATGTACAGTACAATTTTGAAATACCGAATGCCGAGTTCGTAATCGTAATTTATTTCTAAAAATATGACATATTCGTTACAAGTTAGTTAAATCCAGCACTGTTGATGTCAAATAGCATTCCCTATCAGTGCGTCATGGTACGCGTCTCAAGAGGGCGGATTACCATTTTCTTCACAACCCCCTCGACATGAGTATCAAATGAAAGGGTATGATAAGTAGAATACAATAAGCAATATAGTATACTCAATAAATAGTTAGATCCACCGAAGCTACCTCAAGAGGACGCATTACCATTTTCTTCACAACCCCCTCGACATGGGTAACAAATGAAAGGATATGATAAGTAGAATACAATAAGCTATGTCTTTATACCCATGGCGGCCGTCTCAAGAGGGCGGACTACCATATCTTCACCACCACCTAGACATATATATATATCAATTGAAAGGGTATCATAAGTAGAATACCATAAGCGATATAATATACTCAATATCAGGTTCGATCCATGGCGGTCATCTCAAGTTTTTCGAATTTTTCTCGATGTTTTTCTATTGTGACACTATCATTTTTTTACACCATCTTAAAGTAGAGGATTCAACGAAAGAAAACCCGTCTTCAAAATTTTCAAAATCAAAAATTCGTTCGCCAACTTTTTTGATTGAAAATGGGCCTTTTTTTAACCCTTGTGTTACACACTATCAAAAACTTACGTACTTTACACACTGGGTCAATTTGACCCCAACGAGAAAAATGTTAGTAACTTTTGTATTTGTTTACATAACGGGTTGTAAAAAATTACACATATATTTTCAACCTTTCTGAAGAGTACTGCATGGTTGTTAACGTCAATTGTTATTGTTTAATTAACAAAAAAAATTATCAAAAAAAACACAACTGACTAACTTTCTCCGCATGGGCCTTTAGTTTGAAACTTCCCCTAAATGCCAGGGACGCTACAGGCCCTAATTCTAACGGTTTGTTCGAGAAAAATCGTCTCGAACAAACCGTGGGGTCAATTTGATCCAGTGTGTAAAATAAGGGTTAAATTAAGGTCATAAAAACAAAACTACACAACCAATCGCTTTGAAAAAAATTGGGCCTTTTCGAAACATGAAAATCTACATTTTCCTCAAATTTCATTAAAATTGGATCATTTTTGTGAAAGATAAAAATGATAAACGAAAAACTCGGTTTTTGACGTTTTTCTCCATTTTTTGAGGTTATGTCGAAAAATGGTTTGAACAAAAGCTCTAGATCTTTTAATTATCTACAACGTTTACATTTAACGTTTTTCGATAGGAGGTCTACTTTTCTCAGAAATCGCAAAAAAACACGTTTAACCCACTAAAACTCACATTTTGGCTCCCCCGCCCCCTTTCCGGTCATCTGCTGCGGTGCTCTCGATTTTTCCTTGTTTAAGTAGCATTTATCCTAAATTTTCCCACCTTCCATATACTGCTAAGAATTTTTTTTTCTCAAAAATTATCTGCACTGGTCTAATATAAAAAGTTCGGAATTTAAAGATTTAAAATTGTTTTTCATTCAATTTTAGTTCCTTTAAATAGTAAATTTAACGCAAAGTTAACCTTTATTTTAAAAGGAAATTTAAAAGATACTATATATTATTACATTGGTTTGGGTCTTATGACCACATATGTATATAAAAACTCTAAACTCAGGATATATTTGGAAAAAAATAGTACCTACATTTTTCATTTTAAATAAAGATTTTCCTAAAGTTCCGGCACAAATTTGTTTTTGTTATACGTTAAAACTTGTGCGCCTGAGCATATTCTAGTAAGACACCATTTAATCCATTTAATTTTAGGATTTTTTATATATTTAAAATAAAAATACTGCAGTATCTACTGACTATCAGTATCGTTTTTCGAACTCATATAAAATCAAGAATAATGGCCCTACAGCTTTGATGTCATAATAAAAAACGCTTAGGCCGACAAGTTCTAACAGAATATAGCATATATGTTTATCTGGCAGGCACTTTAATATTTGGATCAAAAATGAATGAAACGTGGATAATGTCTTTGATAATATTATATAAAGTACTTATAAAGTTACTAAAAGTACTACCTTCACGAGTTGAAACTAACTTTCTGATGAGCCAACAATCATTCAAAGATTTGAAAGACGCAATTTAATTTGTACAAAAAAAAAAAAATAATAAAAAAAATTAATCATACTACCTCTTCATCATTTTGTAGTGATATATCTTTTTCAGGATAGACGCCAGCTCTTAAAAATGATGCTTTCCATGAGTCTACTTCATCCACATTTTCACATGACAATTCTAATTGTTTATAGTCCTTTGAATAATGAAAAAAATATTAAATTTCTTATCCTTGTATTCAGTAATATTATTATATTATTTTACTTTGTAAACATTTCGTCCATCTGGGTTAAAGAGAGCAAAAGTAAATCGTCTAGACATAAAACCTTGCTCAATGTCTCGTAACTTTAATCCATCTAAAGGCAGCATAAATTTCTTTTCCTTCTCATCTTCGTCTTTGAACCAAGAAATACTCTCAGAAGTTAAAACAAACCAATATGGTCGTGAACCACCTAAAATGGTTTTAAATATTTTTTATATTGTATGTGCAATCTTTTATTTTATAATATACAATTTTTTATTTTATTTTATAATAAGAATACCCGGAAAGTTTTATAATATTAAATCGCAAATTTGTAAGCGGAAACAAAAAGAACTAATATTTTTCATATTGTGCATAAAATGTGGTAGTATAACTAAGCTTATTCAGTTGAATATACAGCCGTGTGCAAAAGTATGAGGCACCCTAATTTTTAACTGTACCTGCGAGTGCTGTTCTCGGGATGTTTTCTCTTCTTCTTACAATCATGTATTACACATTTATAAGACAAAAAAACCCAAAAAAGGAGTTCCTAGAAGTTGTAAAATTAAGAATTTGGGGCATTATGTGTTTTGTTGGTTTTTTGAAATTTTGAATATCACTCCATTGTCATTGCTTTTGCTGACAACACGTGTTTTTGTGTTTGTTGCGGCGATTTTTTTAAAAAGACGAGTATATTTTGTTTCGAATATTGGTAAAATTAAAGAACTTAATTTAGAGCAACGCGTGCAGATAGCTTTACTTGCTCGACAAGGTAAATCTCAGGCTGCAATAGCGAATTATTAATTAGGAATTCCTTTTTTGGGTTTTTTGTCTTATAAATTTGTAATACATGATTGTAAGAAGAAGAGAAAATATTCCGAGAACAACACTCGCAGGTACAGTTAAAAAATTAGGGTGCCTCATACTTTTGCACACGGCTGTACATAAGAGTTTATTTTTGTGTAAATATTTCCAAAATAATTAATTAAGTTTCTAAGGTGTTTTTGTTAAGAGCCCATATGAACTTCTACTTCATAAATACTTCCATGATCTTCACATGCAAGTTGTTGTGACGTCACCCATTTGATTAACGTCTTAATGTAATGAGTGGCGTCACAATAACACACTTTAAACATTTTGAAATAACATACTTCCAAAAGTTGGGATTTGCAGTGACGTTGTGAAGATGACTATTTCTTGTGCACTGATGACGTCACCTATACAATACCCACTCTAACCGACGAATAAATTGCTAATCAGTTAAAGGGAGATTCCTGGGTATATTTGGAATAAAAACTTGTTCTAGGGAGGGGGCCTATCGGCACTATCCACTGAGATACAGGATTTTTACGAAAATACGTTTCGAAAAGTTTTTAATACATATTGAAATTAGTTGCAAAGGTTAGTAAAAACAAACTAATTATCTGAATATTATTTAACATAATGTGATTTTGTATAGCAATTATGGTTACTTGTAGTATTTGCTAACGTATTTTTAAAAATGAGCAAATTTTACTCGGTCGTTGCAACAAAACCCCGTTATTCTTATTGTGAAGACAATAGTCAACCGATTTTTCAAAATATATAGTCCATGGAAATGGTACTTTAACATTATTGCAGGGCATGGTTTTCTTTTTGGGACGTGTAGGGGGGTCAGTGTGAGCTTAAGTTTGAGTTTTCGGGATTCTAACCCCCCATTTGGCCGCTATCTTGGAAAAGGTGTGCATATGGGTTTTCCACTATATCTCCGAAACGGTACATCTTACAGAAAATTCTCAAGGACACTTTTTGTTTAGAATTAAATTATCTACAATTTACTAGTAATAAATTTACTATATTTTGCTGGATAGTTAGCATTACTGAATAAAACACTTTTTTGTGCAGCCCTAATACATATTATTTAAAAAAATTTGAGTAACTAATACATGTTATTACTCAAAGAATTTTATATCGTACCTTGTAAAACATAGCATAACAACAATAAAAACCCGCAAAAAATTTCGAAACAATTTTATTACATTACTCAAACATCGGTATTCCTTATAACAAGGGGGGCCTCGGTAGCCTAGAGAGTAAGGCGTCTGGCTACTATCCCAGAGGTCCCGGGTTCGATTCCCGGCCAGCCCAGGGTCCTTCGCCTTTTCCCCTTTCCCACCTACATAACTTTCCTTCTTTCTTCTTCCCTCTTTACATTCCAGATTCCTGCTGTCATAAACTTCCTTCGCCCTTCCCCGCTTCACCAAAGCGCATGTCATCGGTTGGTTGATGAGATTCAACACGTTTCAGGAGGCATAACACTCCAGCGAGTTGTTTCTCGATGCCCCGATGTCAAAGTCGCAATAGTCATGGTTGGAAGTAGGTGGACTAAAAATATCGGGGGTAGGTTGTGGCAGTTCCTTCCTTCCCCGACTAGAGCTGCTGTTCGACATTGCACTCTATACGAAGAAAATAGATTGTCGACAGTATAAAGGGCCTTTCCTGAGACTCTAGTCTTTCACATAAAAAAAAAAAAAAAAAAAAAAATAACGTAAAGTCATTCATTCATTATTATTATTTGCTATTCATTCATTATTATTATTTGCAAAATATCATCAATCATTGGCCTCGATTCCCAGATCCGACGGGAGGGAAGTGAGTGAGGATTTGACACTTTGCGATTCTCAAATCCGCAGAGTCGGATTGGTTTAAATCGAAAATTCGGAGGGAAGACTCACGCGATAATGAAATAAACGATGTCGGATTATCTTAGGCGCATTTGTCGTTCAAATCCGCAGAAAATTTGTTGCGGATCACACTTTTACAGCGCGGAAAATGTCAAAAAGAAATTAGGGGTTGCGGATTTGAGAATCGCAAAGTGTCAAATCCGCAACTCACTTCCCCGCCGCCGGATCTGGGAATCGAGGCCATTATTAATATTGCTACCTGTTATTGCTAATTTCTAAGGAAAGTAGGGGGGTAAAATCGTAATAAAAATATTCAGAAAATCTGTCACTTTCATAATTTCGGGGCGCTGTAAAACCCTTCGTAGTGAATGAAACTAAAAATATTATGAATGAAAATTATTCCTAATGAAACCCTCTAAAAAAATTGTTATTATTTTTTTGTTAAAGTTGAAGGAAAAAAGTTATAGCCTTTAAATTGATATTGTGACTCATTTTTGTGTTCTAAGGCTAACTTCTTAATTATTCATTTTACCACAATATTTATTGCTAGTAAATTGTAGATAATTTAATTCTAAACGTCTTAGTGTCCTTGAGAATTTTATGTAAGATGTACCGTTTCGGAGATATAGTGGTAAACGCATTTGCACACCTTTTCCAAGATGGCGAGCAAATGTGTGATGGGGGGGTTAGAATCCCGAAAACTCAAACTTAAGCTTACACTGACCTCCCCTACCCATCCCAAAAATAACACCTTGCCCTGCATTTTTGCAATGTTAAAGTATCATTTCCATGGACTTATACAGGCTTTCAAGAAGAAATTAATTCAAATTATCTATCCAAAACATATACCAGCAAAAGGCCCCCTTCAAAAAAGGTTGTAAGTGCGAAAAGCAGAGTTTATACATTTGGACTTCAAGTACGCTTCAAGTAAGCTTCATGCTATGCGGAAACGAACTAAAGGATACACTTGATAAAGGTAAATTGAGTCTTTCTTAGAACAAATCTTTCTTTTTTTTCCTTAGATAACATAAGCATTATGTATTTTCAATTCTTCTGTGCTAAGTTTAAAGTATCCAATTAAAAGCATTGTAGTTTGGAGTTTTGTACAAAATGTTTTATTTTCTATAGAAAAAACAATAGGAGATTTCCCTGTTGAAGATACGATGTCCAAAACAAACTAAAACAAAAAAGAATGTTTATAATAATACATGTATATTTAATTTAATTCTAAATAAAAAAAAAACAAAAATTAAATGGATTTCAATTTGAAATGAAAAAATAAAAATAAAATGAACTGAAAAGTTATACACGACTTTTATTTTTTCCTGTACTGCAGCAATACAAACAACTGCTGAGAATTGTTCTTTGGCGAAGAAATATAAATTTGAACATCATCTGCGTACATGTGAGTCTTGGAATCTTTGAAAAAATGAAAATCCCGAAAAGCAGTGGATCAAAGATAGAGCCTTGGGCTACGCCAGTGTGAAGAGCAGCAACCGAGGAAAAATTGTCATCGAACATAACTTTCTGAGTGCAATTGGTTAAGAAACTATGTATATATCAGTTTAAGGGCAGGTATAGAAAAATTAGTTTGGGAGGCGAGTTTTTCAGAAGCAAACCGTATCACTATTAAAAGCAATTAAAGTCGACTCGCACTTTATGGAACATCAAGAACCGGGAACGACACGCAAAATAAAAATCTCGGAAAGTGCGAATCGACCTTCAAAGGAGTAGCAGTGGGAAGCTACTTTTTAAAACAAACAGTAAATAACACTAAATAAAATCTCCATCGAGAAATTGTTTACAGTTCGTTTACCAATATTAGCACGGCCTAAGCAAATGTATATACTAACAACTCACAAATCCCATTCTACTTTCCCTTTGAAGTTTTGAAATGATATATATTTATCCCACATATAAACACGGATTATCATATAAAATTATATACCTTTCATTATTCCCAAATTTTGTATACACATATGGCCTTTCCGAATAACTTGATTTCCTAAAGCCCGAGTACCGGTTTTATTGGCATTCTCTGACTTGCTCTGGGCACTAAAAGAGATATTTCATTCAATATATCAGTATTAACAGAGTGTGGTTGTTATACTTAGCAAATCCAATAAAATCTTCATGATTTGTATTCATGTATGCAAGTTCATAATCAATAAGTAAAAGCAATTGTTCCTTGCACTGTTGTTCTCTTTGTCTGATATGTGTTGTGATTATTCGCTCAGTCTCATCTCGTAAACGTGGGTATCGGGCCATCTAAAAGAGAAATAAATTATAGTTAATAGGTTAAATATTTAACTGGTTAAAACACCTTTTATTATCAAATATAGTGTCGTATCGTTAAACATATGAGAGTATTTTTATAACCAAAGCTGGTTATACTGGCATATGGTACCGAAGAAGCAAGGAAGTTATACAAAAAACAAATAAAACCGTATTTTCTGCGTAACCTCTCACAGTCGGCCAAATGCAGCTACTAAAATAAATAAATATAAAAAATACAACACATAATAAAAAAATCAATAAAAATAAAACTTAGCTCATAAAAGAATAAGAATGTGCTTTAATGATTAAAAGTTCTTTATACAATAGATTGTCGACAGTACAAAGGGACTTTCCCTAAGCCTCTAGTCTGTCACATAAAAAAAAATACATATATGTATATAATTAATGATTAGAAGTTCTTTAAAAAAAGCACTAATTTTAAACAAATTTTTAAATAAATTTTACAAATTTATTTATATTTTCTTTTAGATTTACCTTTTTAAAATGTTATTATTCATATTTGGTTTATTTATTTTTTTATCTTTTATAAAATATATTTTGTTTATTTATGGTTTAATATTATTTATTTTTTTATCATATTCTAAAAAGATTAGTTTGTGACTCGTTCATCGTTTTCATGTACACTGTGTAGCGTACAGCGTACAGTGCTACGTAATAATTTTCAATACCAAAAAAACAACAAATTAACAAATACTTATTTATTATTAATTATATAATTTTAATAATTTAAAAATTTATTTTACATTCATTTTAAGAATATGCAACTTTACAATCGATAACGCTGTTATTGTTAAAAAAGACGACAAAGAAACAAAAGAAAAAAACTCGAAGACTCCTTCGAACTGAAGGATAGGCAATTATTCGTTTGCTGATGAAGAATTCATTATTTAGTGATAATAATATTACATCAGCTATTAATTTTCATTAAAGATAATTTGTTAATCTTAGCTAAAACCTTGGATTCAATAAATAGTATTTAGTCCATGGTTTTCCACTATATATCCATCTTATACATCTTACAGACTATCGAATATAGAAATATTATCTTGCAACATGAGGCCAGTTTAGAGGTTTCGCTCTTAGGAGCGTTCGAACTTTGTGGATAAGGGAAGAAGTTGGGTCGCATCTCTCATCACCACCTCTACCTTCATCGAAAACGTTCATGAGAAAGAGTTCATTGCATAAGGTTAGCGACATACGATTAGATTTTCCCGGACCGGTTTTTGCGTGCCAAATGGAACTCAAGCAATTAAGTTAGGTGTAACATACATTAAGGTTAAAACCGAATCGGTTTCAAAACCGAAAAGCAACCGTAACCATCCCCGGTTTGGCAACGGCTGGTTGCTCGGTTTTGCAGACTAAAATTCGCTATCATTTTTGCACTTTTAAAGTTAATGAAACTATATCACTGACTTGCAATCATACACTGTCCGGAAAAATCTTCTCGTATGTCATGTAATCACGGAGACAAGAAACATCGGGGACGGTTAGCTGTATAGAAAAAAAATTAATCGTATGTCGCTAGCCTAAAGCTGGCAAATATATATTTCTTTCGCTCAAAGCCGACAACGAAAAGTCAAAAATATTTTATGACGAATATCAGATGTCTTTCAATTCAAGGAGTCCAGTGAAAAATTTCGCGTCTTTGGCAAGGTAAGGCAAGGTAAGTGTTGGAGTTTACCCGTCCCCTAAATACAGATCTGCAACACCAGATATCCCAGCGGGATCCCCCACACAGCAGAACAAATCTGCAACACCAGATATCCCAGCGGGATCACCCACACAGCAGAGGAAGGATAACGGCAGCCCGAGCGAGGATGGACTATCGAAGGCGATCGTGAGAGGAGGAAAAATTAGTATCCGATCAGAACCCAGCGAGGCAAGCTCGATTAAAATCAAAATTAATAATTTGAAGATAAATAGAAAATTCGTTAAAGCAAATAAAAAGTAAATAAAAAGTAATTAAGAAAAATACGATCTTTTTCTGGTGCGTTTGGTGCTTTATTTTCTTTCCAGATCCCATCCAATCCCCCATCGGAAACCCCCGCAACCCCTTCTCGCAAACACACCTCGGCAGACCTATAACTTCAATAATCACATAAATCGTGGTGAGTAAAAATTTTCGTATTATTTAATTGGCTCTTAGTATTTTTTCAATCTAAAACCCGTGCAGTGAAGTGAACAATACAAATTCATCACGTGTAGGAGATGAAAACTCCATTTTTTCTTTTCTTTAAGATTTTCGGTCGTGTTTTTTAAAAAAGAAAAAAAAAAGTATCCTTGCGTCATAAACATAATCACAATCGGTCGTAGTGATCAGGTTTGACTTCTAGCTCATTTAAATTACTGCTAAGGTAATGCTTTTTGTTTTTGTTCCTTAAAAATAAAAGGCTTGTGCGGAATTGTTATTAGCGGCAAGGCCGTTATATGTACATGTGTTTCTCTTTGAGAGGATGATACCGTTTTTTTTCTTTGCACGGTGGTTATAATTTTGGTTGTATTTTTGAATGCCAAAATTCCAATTCTTTGTGCTTTGTTGGTGACAACGTGAATAATTCAAGTTCATCTTACAGATCATCTTACGGTCATTGAAAATCATTTGATGGATGTAGTCAAACATAATTTTGAGTTATTTTTGTTGCTTTCTTTGAGCAAGTTACGTTATACATTTTCATGATTCTTGCAATTACTTTTATTAATCCAAAAATTCTAAGGTTTTGTTTTTTTTTTCTTGTGGGTGATTTATTGAAGTTGGTATTACGGTTCTCGTATATTTCGAGCATTTTTCTTTGTGTTGATAATAAAGAGTTTTTGTTTTTTTTCTGAACAAGCGGATTTGATTTCATTTCTCATAAATTACCGGTGCATTTGTTTTAGTGGTGAAGATTTCTAAGTTGTTGCTTGTTGGTGGATAGACGGAACTATTTAAATTTTATTACAGTTCAATTATAGTTTCCATAAATTATAGTGGTATTTGGGGTGGTAAGAGACAATTGCCTTTTTTTTAATATATTTCGAAATTTTATGCGTCGATGGCGTGTGAGTTTAGTTTTTTGAATAGTTGATAACGGTTTTCTTGTGAAGTTTTGTTGATGCCCCCTGGGTAATAGTGTAATAGTTTTGATAGACGGAGATCGATTTATAATCTCCCTTGATACTGGTATGGTATGAAGGTTAAAAGATCCAGTGCAATTATTTTCTGATTTTCTTAAATAGTCCTCAAAACCCCATTTTAGTTAATAGTTACAATACTAGTTACGAAGAATCCCATTTAAGCCAAATCTCGACTAAGTTTCCGTTGGAGAGGGTATTATCAGAGATAACATAATACTCATAATACTAACATATACCTAATCAGCAAGCAGATCGCCTTACAAAAACAAATCAAAAAGTAGCAGAAGTTGCACTATTTGCAGAGCAGTTTGGAAGGTGAGGCCGCTAGTTTGCCCAAACATCTGAGTTTAACTGATGAAAATTATCGAGAGGCCTGGAAGATGCTTTGTGATAGATATGAAAACTCCCGTTTACTTATCACCCGCCAGGTACAAATTTTGTTTAGCCAAACCCCAGTAAACTCCGAATCGGCATCTCAAATTCGTCGGCTGATAGACAATATAAGTGAATGTCTAGCGTCGTTGAGAGGTCTTAAGGTGGAAGTTAATGAATGGATACCAATCATTGTGACCCTGGTCGTCCAGCGCTTGCCGGTAGAGACGCGTAAATTATTTGAACAGTCTCTAGGTCCTGTCACTGTCTTTCCCTCTTTAGACACACTCACTGATTTCATTAATAGCCGAGTAAGAGCTTTAGAGTCTTCTCGAGAAATTATAACTCCAAGGCGAAATCTTCTGGGCCACGGGGAACTTAGGAAAAAAAAGGATCTTCGAACAGTGCACCATTTCGTCAGGCCTTTCACACGGCCTACGGTTACAGCTGCCCGTGTTGCAGTTTAGATCATACCCTAAGGACGTGCCCCAGGTTTAAAGAAATGCATCCTTCGGCCCGAGTGTCTATAGTCAAAGGAAAGAAGCTCTGTTTCAACTGTTTGGTTACAAGTCACGGCGTCAAGCAATGCTCTAACAAAGGTGTTTGTTTTAAATGTGGATCGCGACACCACACCCTGCTACATTTAGAGAAGACTCAGAGTCCCCCGAGCAGCCCGAAACAATTAGTACAACCAGCGCGAACCCCTTCTCCTCCACGCCCCCCGACGATACATGCTAATTTTGTGGCTCAACTAGGATTCGACTTGCTAGCTACGGCCTTAGTGTCGTTACTCGACGACACCGGGGAATATTTAACATTTCGCGCGTTAATAGATCCAGGCAGCCAAGGTTGCTATGTTACTACCCATGTCGTCCAAAGATTGCGTGCAAAAAAGCATTCATGGCCTGTCCATATCCGCGGACTGAATAATATGGAGAGTTCTTCAGCAAAGTATATTACACAACTTCAGTTGAAATCTCTGCAGGATACGAGCTTCGTAATTAACTTGGATGCAATAATCCTTAATAGCTTAACTACATAGTATACTACCCTCTAATCAAATCGAATGTTATGATTGGCCCCATATAGAAGGTCTCGCTCTGGCCGACCCCCGATTTGTTGAACCCAGCTCCATCGACATAGTCTTAGGTGCGGGTGTTTATTCTATGCGAAGAAATATATAAACAAACTCATTCACGCACCCCGGAAGGGCGATATGTGGTAAAGTTGCCTTTCATTCCGTTATCCAAACACAAAACTCGTTTCGGAGAATCCCGCCAAATCGCCATCCAACGTTTTCATCACTTAGAAAAGAAATTCAGCCAAAACCCCGAATTGTATAAGACATATAAGGAATGCATAGAAGAATACCTTACCCTTAACCATGCTCAGAGGGTCCCACCCCCATCAAAGTAGGCTTCTACTTCCTCTTATTGTTATCTGCCCCACCATGCGGTAATCAAAACAGACAGTAGCACTACAAAGTGTTGAGTCGTTTTTGATGCCTCATGCAAGACTTCTAATAGCCTTATGACACTGGCTTTATCGTAGGCTGAAAATGCTGCCTTGTCTAGGCTGAAAATGACGAAATCTGTTATACTGTGGGACAGAGATAGCATGTGAGAGGAAGAGCGATTACCTGATTATTATAACAGATAGTTGTGAGGAGAGAAAAAATCTGTTGGAAATATTTGAAATATTAAAATTTATTATGATTAAAATTAAATTAATTGAAATTTATTGTATTTAATATTAAATATGGTCAACATTAGGTAAATTAAAATTCATTGTTCTCGATCAATTCGCTACTTCCTCATTAAAAAATCCTGAGTCCTTGTTTCACACCGTTGGGTTTCCCGACTATTAAATCCTTTCATACGTGGAGATTTTTTAGGACTCTGTTTATTTCTTCAAGTGAGATTTTTTGTTTAATATGCCTTTCAATACAAAAACGAGCGAGTTTACTCCCGAGCCCCAATTCTAAAAATTTACCCTTCAATAAGATATTATTTATTCTCACTTCAATTATATTTGCTGCCACTTCAATTATAATTATTTCAATTTATTTTGATTCTCACTCACTGTTATAAAAAGTCTAGAGATGTAGCGAACTGTTATAAAAAGCATAGAAAAAAGAACATGAATTTCATTCTTTTCCTATGCTTTTTATAACAGTTTTCTAGACTTTTTATAACACTTAAAATTCAGCCAAGGAAAGTTTGAGTATATTCATCTCACTCTTACATATGGGAAAATCTCCTTTGAATTTTTTCTTTCAGTTTTCAGCCTAGCCAAGGCAGTATTTTCAGCCTACGATGAAGCCAGTGTCATAAGGCTATAATGGCCACTCGTTGAATGACAGATTGCTGAATGGACCTCGACTGCAGCAAGACATTTCGCAGCTTCTCCTAAAGTGGAGGTTGAAGCGTTTCGTATTCTGTGCGGACATAGAAAAGATGTACCGACAGATCCTAGTTGAATCCCCAGATCATGAATTTCAGCGTATCGTTTGGCGAAACGACTGTAATTCACCCATTGAAGATATACTACTCCACACAGTAACTTTCGGTACGGCGAGTGCACCCTACTTGGCGATTCGCACCCTTCATCAGTTGGCTCAAGATGAGGGAGACAAATACCCAAATGCCTCGGAAATTTTAAGATTCGACACCTACGTTGATGATATTTACGCAGGCGCGGATACTTTGAATGACGCCTTGTCTCTACAGGAAGAAACCATATCAATCCTATAAGCTGGTCATTGTCACCTTCACAAATGGTCCGTTAATTGCCCCGATCTGCTAAAAAATGTGGAGCCTGTTGATCGAACCCCAAATTCTCACGTGGTTAGGATGACAACGGACGTGGTCAAAACTCTTGGCCTTTTCTGGAATTCCACTCGAGACCATTTCAGTTTTAAGATTCGTATGGATAAACCCCAACCCCCCTTTACCAAGCAAAAGGTCTTGGCATACATAGCTAGCCTCTATGACCCTCTTGGCTGGCTAGCTCCAGTTATAATCCGCGCCAAGATATTTATCCAAGTCCTGTGGCAGTGTTGGGCAAAATTTAATCTGATTGATGATTAATGATTGCGACTAAAAGCTGTAGTCTGTAATCATGATTAGAGATTGATATATTTAATCAGAGAAGTAATCATTTTAGGTGATTGATGATTGATCAATTTCAACCGTAATCATGATTAAAATTTTAGATTAAAAATGAATTTTTTTGGAGATGTTAAGTTTTAACGTTGGATTTCTATTCTTTAATGTTTTATTTGAATATTTTATTTTGTGAATCCGTCAGTTAAGAGTTTTGTGGTCAAAATTTGTGAATTAAAAAGTGGGAATAATTGTAGCAATTGTGCTCCGATTGCCCTGAAAATCGGCCCAGAATTTTTACATTTAAGTAGGAAGTCGGGGTATTGTGAGCCACGGGGAATCGTGAGCCAGCGCTATATTTTTTTTCCTAGCGAATCAGGACAGCTGGGCAAAACTGGCATCGATTTGTCTCATGAAAAACTAATATTTCCACGATCAGTGAACCTGCGCACCCACATCGTTACTTTGCTCTGTAAACAGTTAAAAAACTGTTGCTTTCGAAGTATCATTTTCACTTAGTATGTGGTCTATTACTGTGACACTTTTCTGAGAATCCACTAAGGTAACTATGCTAATAATATTCCTGCGGCTTCAAGCTTTCGAAATGAAAAAGAAATTTTGAATGAAGTTGGCCATGAAATTTATTTGCGACCATTTCCTAAAAATTAGGATTCGGGGAATTATGAGCCACTCGGTTCTTGACATTTAACGAGTTAACTTCACGCGTTTCAGTCACGATGCCGCGTTATTATGCCAAAAAAGACGAGTCGCTCGATTTCGACAATATTTTGGAAGCAATCAAGCAGGTGAAAATTCATAAAGCATCGGTCCGGCAATCTGCCACCGCACATAAAATCTCGAGGGCCACTTTGGGTCGGTACATCGCCAAATTTTCTAACATCGACGTTGCTACGGCGAATGAGGATTTCATGAGGAGCTTACTCATTGAGTCTTCGAAACCTGGTGCAAAAACAGTGAGTTTTTTTATTGAGAGAAAACTGGACATACTCCTCTTTACTTAAATTTTTTCTATCAATCACAAAAAAATTCACTCATTTTCAGATCTTTAAGCCAGAGCAAGAAAAGATGCTGATAAAATACATCCTCAAAGCCAGCGATATCTACTACGGATTGAGTGTGAAGGAGCTGCGAAAACTTGCATACGAATATGCCAAAACGATTGGTATTTCATATCCGGTTGCGTGGGATACCCATCGTGAGGCGAGTAGCGACTGGCAATTGGGATTTATGAAGCGCCACTCGAATTTGTCTTTGCGCACACCGGAGAAAGTGAGCCAGCAACGTGCCAAGGCTTTCAACAAAGAGAACGTCGATGCTTTCTTCGAAAATTTATCGTCTGTGCTCAATGCGACTCACTTTGAACCGCAGCGCATTTTTAATATGGATGAATGTGGATTGCCAACCGTGCCGACAAAAGCTACGAAGATCATTTCCCATAAAGGTAAAAAACGAGTTGGGACGTCAACGTCACAAGAGCGAGGCACAAATGTCACTTTGGCATTGTCCGTCAGCGCTACTGGTCAATCGATTCCTCCAGTTTACCTGTTTCCAAGAATGAAAATGAAAGAAGCATTCATGACGCATGCTTCACACGGTGCAGTCGGCATTGCCAACGGTTCGGGGTGGATGACATCGGAAGAATTTCCGAAATACATGCAACATTTTATCAAACACACTGGTGCGAACGCAGAATCACCAACTCTTTTACTGCTCGACAACCACTCATCACATTTGTCGATCGAATCACTTGATTTGGCCGTTAAACACGGGATAACAATGCTGTCATTTCCTCCACATTGCACGCACCGAATGCAGCCGCTTGATATCACTGTGTTCGGCCCATTTAAAACCGCATACGCTAGAGAACATGACGCTTGGAAGATAACCAATATCGGTGTGACATTTGACTTGCATCACGTTCCACTCATTGCTGATAAGTGTCTCGATGTTGCCGTCACACCTAAAAATATCAAAGCTGGATTTAAGGCGGCTGGCATTTATCCGTTCAATCCACATGCATTTACTGAAGTGGATTTTGTTGCTTCGAAACTGAGTGGAGAGAATATGGGTGTCGATGCCGACAATCAGCGCCGCATTGTTCTTTCCGACCAAGATGTTGCCGCGCATGAGGAAGGAGCAACATCTGTGCCTTCGACAAGCGCTAAGCCATCAACGAGCGCTGGACCTTCGACAAGTGGTGCATCTTCAAGGACCTCTCTTATTTCGGATAAAGATCTTCTCGACGCATTGCAGTCCGCCCTACCATTGAAAGCTGGCACGCCAGCTAAGAAATCGAATCGTGGCCGTAAATCAATGAAATCTGCTGTTTTGACATCGCCAGAAGTTCTGAGTGAGCTTCGTGAGAAGGCCGAGAAAAAGCGGGAGAGAGAAGCAAAAAGAGACAAAGCACCAGCGGCAAAGAAGCGAAAAGTTCGTGGCAAATCCAAGACTGCGCAGAAAAAACAGCTGTCTCACACCGATACTGACGTGGAAGAGGACGTTGATTTCTGCATAATTTGCATGAAAAATATGCCGAAAAAGATGAGCCACCAAAACACAATCCATTGCGACCTCTGCGATCGCGCAGTCCACTTGAAATGCGCTAGAATGACCGCAAGTTATTGGACTTGCGATGCATTTCAGATTGATTTTCATAATTTTTTACTTGTTTTCTCAAAATTATTTTGTCATTCAAAGCATAAATAAACCTTTTCTAACAAAAATAATGCTATTTTTATTTAATTTAAAAAGTGGCTCACGATTCCCCGAGATTTTTTAAACTTAAGAAAATGCAAATTTTTTGCAATCGTCTGGGGATCATGTAATTTGAAAATATTCGATTAAAGAATAGTGACTATAAGAAAGGTAATTCTTCATACTACAACATCCAACGTTGAAATTTGAAGGAAAACTTCATTTTATAACAGCGCATTGGCAATATATAAAGGTGGCTCACAATACCCCGACTTCCTGTAATTTTAAAATTATCTTTTATATTTTATTAGTTCATTTTAAAAAGCATGTTTGTAGTTTTTGATGTGAAAACTTTTTAGGCACATTGGGCAATTTTCCGTCACGGTTTTTAATGCGTACCGTGGGAAATATTTTCCTTTGGGGATTTCAGTTTTTATTGTATGAGTTAGTACTATGTACTACGTAATATATACTATGTTTTATGTACTAAGTGTGTACTATGTATTAGGTACTATGTACTCGGACTATGAACTGTGCGCTATGATTATGAACTATGTATTATGCAGTATGTACTACGTACTGTATACTATAAACTATGTTATATCTACTATGTACTATGTACAAGGTATTGTGTACTATGTATTATGTACTAGGTATTATGAATATATAGTACATAGCTCTGTTGTATTTTGTACTATGTAGTAGATGGTATGATTAGGTACCATATACTCTGAGCTATGTTCTATGTACTATTTATTATGTACTATGTACTAGGCATTATGTACTATATATTATATATGCACAGTATATTATGTATTACGTACTAAATATTATGTACTATGCACCATAATTTATATACCATGTTATATCTATTAATTATATACCATGTACTACGCACTATGTATATTGCTATGAACTATGTATTATGTACTATGTATCAGTGTTGGGCACAATCAACTAATTTTTTAATCAGGCCAATAATCATGATTGAGGATTAATGATTATGAAATCTCTTCTAAACCTGGATTGTGTTCCCATTGTATTGAATATCAGTATCGGGAGGTTTTAAGGGCTAGCAATAACGAATTTGTTGTCAAAATGGCGGACGAATTTTGGGAAATGTGTTCCGATTGTACTGAAATTCAGTATCGGGGGGTTTGAAGGGTTCTAAATGACGGATTTGTGGTCAAAATTGTAAAATTCAAAATGGCGGACAAGTTTTGGCAAATGTGTTCCGATTGTACTGAAATTCAGTATAGGGGGGTTTTAGGGGTTCTAAATAAGGGATTTTTGGTCGAAATTTTAAAATTCAAAATGGTGGACAAGTTTTGGCAAATGTATTTCGATTGCACTGAAATTCAATATCGAGGGGTTTGAAGGGTTCCAAATGATGGATTTGTGGTCAAAATTTTAAAATTCAAAATGGCGGACGAGTTTTGGCAAATGTGTTCCGATTGTACTGAAATTCAGTATCGGGGTTTTAGGGGTTACAAATGACGGATGTGTGGCCAAAATATTAAAATTCAAAATGGCGCATGACTGCTAGAAGCCAACAAAGCCTACTATAGTCTGTCAAGGCTCTTTAAATCCAAGCATCTAACTATAACGTTTAAACTTTTACTATATAAGACGATTCGGGAGGAAAACACTTCGGAGGATTGTTGGCCTCGTATGAGAGGAAGGACGATTCCAAAGACTCTACAATGACGAGATTTACGAGCGCTTTCGTGATATGAATGTTTGTATGTTTTTTTTTTAATGTGGCAGTGCTAAGCTCAGGAGTCACCCTTTGTACTACTAGTCCGTCATGTCATTTGTCACGTCATGGTGCAATGTCTAGCAGTAAGCTTGGTACGGGGGGATGGGGAGGGGTATAGGCTAAGGGTTAAAAGGTACGGGGGGGTATTGAAGAAGGTGGTGATGAACCCTGCGTTTGAACTCTTGGATGTTGTAGGAGCTCGGAAATGCTGACTGCGAGAGATTATTCCACAGTCGACTTGTTCTATTAACATATCTTGTTGAGTGCGTGAAAGGGGTAGTTGCAGGTGAAGGGAATGAGACGAGTGGGCTAATCTAGTGTTGCGGGTATAAGATTGCCGTGGAGGCAGGAGAACGTTTATTTCGGAGGAACAGTCGCTATGATAGTGATAAAATTTTGTCAGTGCTGCTACATTCCTACGGTGGCTCAAGGGGTCGATGGTGGAACAGGCGGTGTCGTCATCAATTAACTTGAGTGACCTTTTTTGCACCTTATCTAACCATGCTTAGGTGGTTATTGGGGCGCCGCCCCAAACTAGGGAGTTATATTCGAGAAGAGGCCGAATGTAGGATATATAAATAACAGCACGGGCCGATGGCTGGAGGAGGAACTTGCACCTCTTAAGAAATCCCAGGCACTGGGATGCTTGTTTGGCAATTTGGAATATGTGGCCACTCCATCGCAAGTCTTTGGCTAATGTCACGCCTAAGATGTGTAAGGATGGGTCGGCCATTAGTTGGACTTTATCCACTTTCAAGGGTGAAGAGGTGTTGAACTTCTTTTTGGAGATAAGACAGTACTTGGTTTTGTCGGGGTTGAATTCAACACGATTCTTCTTTCCCACTCTAGAATGAGTTTAATGTCGTTATTAATCGACTTGGACATTAGTTCGCGATCATCAAGACAGGATCTGGCATGAGTCTGTCTTGTATCGAAGCTGTACGAGTACCGTAGAGTACCGTCGTCAGCGAAGCTGAGAAGTGGGTTGGTGGGGATTGAAAGAAGGTCATTTATAAAGATGAGAAATAGAGCCGGTGATAAGATTGACCCCTGGGGGACCCCCGCAGAGATCGGGTGGGATGCGGATTTGACGCCATCCAATACTACTTTGATTGAACGGCCGGAAAGGAAGTTCTCGATCCACTTCTGTAGAAGTGAGTCGACTCCAATAGCTTTGAGTTTAGCTAACAGGGCTGGGTGCCAAACTCTATCAAAAGCCTTGGAGATATCTAGAGCAACCAGACTAGATTCACCGGATCCATGCGGGCTGAGATGTTCTGTAAGACAGACTAAAAGATCGCCAGTGAATCTTTTTTGTCGGAAGCCATACTGTCTGTCGTTAATGAGTAGGTTGGATACTAGATATCCCATAAGCTTTTTGTTGATTATCGTCTCCATGGTTTTGGAGAGAATAGAAGTAATTGCTATTGGGCGGTGATTGGAGGGAAGGCTGGAATCACCCTTTTTCGGTATGGGCTGAACATGGGCAAGTTTCCAAGAGTCGGGATAAACTCCGGAGAAATATGACAGGGAAAATAATTTGCGCAGAGGTTTAGCCAAAGGTGAGGCGCATTGTTTTAAGACGATAGGGGGTATATTATCGGGTCCAGTGGATTTGTTGACATCGAGCTCCTTGAGGCACCTGTACACCTCGCAAGTCCTGAAAAAAAAAACCCTGTCCATTAAATGAGCGCTGTGCTCGAGGACCGGGGGTAGCGTATCATTTTGGGGTAGAGAAGAATTTGAAGCAAACAGAGATGCTAATAAATTGGCCTTGGATTTGCTGTCTGCTATTACCTTCCCATTGTGAATAAAGGAAGGGGTTGAAGTTGTAGTGAAATTCTTCTTGATGGAACTTACCAAGGACCAGAAGTTTTTGCTACCGGAGGTTGCATTTAGGAGTTTACTTCTCAATTTGTTGTCAAATAAGGTTTTGACTTTCTTGATGGCGGTTTTACAAGAATTTCTTTGTTGTATGTACTCTAAACGGAGCGATTCACTCGGGGAGCTCTTGTAAGCTCGAAAGGCGGCTTCTTTATTTCTGATTGCATTCATACACTCCTGATTAAACCATCTGTTTGGCCTAGGCTTCACAGATTTGGTAGAGTGGGGAATGAACAAATGCATTCCTGCCCGTATGATCCTGGTGATACGGATAGCGGCAGAGTTGGCGTTTCTATTCCGGAAACACAGATTCCAGTATGTAGACTGGAAAAAATTAATAAGCCCCAGCCAATTGGCCTTCTTATAATGCCATACAGTTCTTCGAACTGGTTTGGGAGGGGTGGGAAATTCGAATGGGAAATTAGCGCTGATTAGGCAGTGGTCTGAATTGCCGAGAGGTGAATCAACTTCGACGGAGTAACGTGCTGGATGAGAAGTAAGGAAAAGATCAAGGAGATATCTTCCTTGACCAGCAACATCAGGGACTTTTGTGGGATGATCCACAATTTGTTGCAAGTTATTGATGTCTGCAAAGAGCTCGACGTCCTTGCCAGAAATACTGGTGCCATTTGAGTAAGTCAGCCATTTAACGTTGTGAACATTGAAATCACCCGCAACGATGATTTCACACTCAGAATTGGACGACAAAAATCCCGAGATTTGTTCGGAAATAGTATCAAAAGATAAGGTGGAGGCTTCGTTACTTATGTTGGGACTTCTGTATAGGAAGCAGAAGAATATGACGTGGCTTTGTAAAATGATTTTAAACCAAAGATAATTAAAATCTGAAGTCGCGCTGGAATATATTTTATAATAAGCCACGTCGTCCCTAACATAAATGGCAATACCCCTATGGGGAGAGAGATTGTGCACTAAAGTGTATCCCGAAACCTGGTAATGACCGAAGTCATTATCGGGTGATATTTGGGTTTCACTCAGTGCGAAGATTGGGGGTTTATAATTAGATAAGTGGCACTCAACAAAAGAGAAATTCGCATGAATTTTACGAATGTTATGCCGGATCCACACGTTTGTCAAGGCTTCACAAGCGTTCGCAAATTACAAACGCTTGCTTAGGTTTGAGCAGCATCCACACGCTTGCGAATGCGCTTGTATCTTCTGGACAAGCAAGCATTACGGACGTCGAGGTTGTGTCAGCCATAACTCATAAAATTATAAAATTATGAGGAAATATTGAAAAAACAGAAAAATACAGCAGGCGGATGTTAAAAATTCATAGAAACCGTACCGGTTTCATTACTTTATTGTTAAATTATTATTTTGTAACTTCATTCATTCATGTCATTCACATCTTAAAACAAACGTGTGGAGGCTTCGCAAACGCTTGCCGCAAACTTCCTTTGATTTGTGCCAAAAAACCGACACTCCACCGGATCGGCCACAAGCGTTGCCAAGCTTGCAGAAGCCAAGCCAAACGCCTTATCCACACGTTTGAATTTGCGAACTCTTGCGAAGCCTTGGCAAACGTGTGGATCCGGCTTTACAAAAGTCAATACCAAAACTTGATTTGTAACGGGACTTCGGTTGCGCAGGTTCAATCGCCACGTTCTCGGGGATATTTCCCGGCATTACATTTGCCGCAACCATAGTCAATAAAATTTGTCCTGGTCAAAGTGTTATGCCTTTTGAGACGGGGAAAATTTCATCGACCATCGATTTTAGTCGCGGCACCTGCAGGACCGAGATGCGAGAGAGGGTAGGGAGCAAGGGTACTTACTTGTGCCGTTCGTCGGTCCGGTCGCTCGTTGAGTCTATTGAAGGGTGATGGGCCTTCGCGTTAAGGCCCCCATACACGGTCAAATTGGATGTACATCAAAGTGCGGATGTACAACCAAAATTATTGATTGTGGGCCGGTCGGCCGATCAAAATACGTTGGGCTTATGGGTTTGATGAAAATCTGGATGTACATCCAATTTGACCGTGTATGGGGGCCTTTAGACCGCGCTCGTTATTTTTTTGTTTTGTCACTGTTTTTTTTTATTAGTTTTTTTGTGCACTTTTTTATTTGATTTCTCGCACTCTTTTTGTGTAACATTTTTTTTTTGTTTGTGTCGGCGTGTTTTTAGGGACCGGGACAGCACACGTCCGTTCTCTTCGCTGTCCTAACCCAAACTCTAGCTCGTATGAGTGAAAATGAGCCTGCTCGTAAAGTTCTCTGCGGTAGGACCTATGGGGTGCGATAGCGAAGGAGACCCAGCCTTCGTTGGAAGGGTGGTGTAGACCAGGACGCTCAGAGCTTAGGGATGCCAAACTGGATGGCACCGGATCAGAATCGGGACCGGTGGAGAGGACAGTTGCGAGAGGCCAGGACCGGATCCCGGTTGTAGAGCCGACAAAGAAGAAGAATTTAAACACAAGTGGGTCTCTTGGTGATGAAATATCTCGATTAAAATGAGAATCTTTCCTAAATTTAACTAAAATATAATTTGTAACCAATCCACCCATACCATTCATACTTCCCCTTTAAAATCTTAGGATTTATTTTCATGAATAAGTTAGCAATGATACTTCCACCTATTTCATGCTGCCAAAGTCAAGGTTCTCCACCCTACCAACTTCCAGAGGTATTAGTCGTACAAGTCATAAGTTTGGACTTTTTCACTAAAATTTCAACTTCAACTACTTTTTTCTCCAAAAAAATCAAAGCCTGGACAGTTCTCTGTGAATAAAGTCCGAACAATTTTTATGCTACTAGTTATAAGTTAATTTTGACGTTAAAATTGGCCTTATTTGTTACTTTTCGACATAAACGCAGGTGGAAAGGTACTAAAAAATATGAAATAGAGCCAATTCTAGCATTAAATTTGCTTATAACTTCAAAATTAAAGGCTGTAGCGTAAAAATTGTGTACATTGCGTATATTGCTACCATTTTCATAAAAATAGGCCATAATGTTACAAAAATACAATGTGATACATAAACCTCTGCATTTCATTTCAAAAGGCTGTAGCGGCTAAATCGTTACGATTCCACACCACCCTCATACCTGAGGATTTTTTATTCATCTATCCACAGCCGGTCACTTTGTAAACATAACGGATACACCCTGTATAGAGAAAATTCTGATTCATTATGTCGATGAGAAAAAAGTAAAACAAGAAAAAGGTTCTAAGCAGTACATGAGCGATGGAGCAGCTACAGCTTTGTTATCCTGTGAATATAATGGTATTGAGTTATCAACGAGTTCTTCGTAAGTTATATTAAATGATTCGGAAGTAGAGGGCAATAGACAAAGACTGTGCATCCTTGACGGCAAGTTTTTTAAATATTCTCCAGCGAAATCCACTGCTTCCAAAAAAGTTGCGATTTGCATGTTGTGTGGTCCTAAACAAGTGAAAATAAGTGGCTTTAACAATTCGACATTGAATTTTGTTTCACATCTAAAAAGAAAACATGAAGAGGAGGCGTTTGCTGAGTATCAAACATATCTGAAAAGGAGTAAAAGTACGAAATCCTTAAAATCGTGTATGGCATCGCGGGTTTCAAAAGAGTCGAAGGTATCTCAAACGAAATTTAATGAAAATTTTGTAAAATATTTTATACATTCTACGATACCATTTCATTCAGTAGAAAACCCCTATTTTATACAAATATTTGAAGACCTGGATGTGCCTGCAAAAGGAATACAAATGATAAGTAGAAGATCTTTAGGTCGTTTGATTGATGATTATTATGTGCAACAAATAACCGATTTAAAAATGCAATTACAAGACGTTAAAAATGTATGCACAACAGCGGATATCTGGTCGGGACGAAAACGAAGTTTCATGGGTGTCACGGCGCACTGGATTGATACAAATTTAAAGCGAAAATCAATGACATTAGCGTGTAGAAGGTTTAAAGGTACTCACAGCTACGACAAGATTGCCTATCTACTAGAAGGTATACATACTGAATTTGACCTTGACTGTTCAAAAGTTCTAGCTACCGTTACTGACAACGGTAGTAATTTTGTAAAAGCATTTAAAGAATTTGGTGTGCAACAAGAAAGTTTTTCTAATTTCACAGTTAACGAGGAATCTGTATCCGAATCTGATTTTGATATCGAGACCGTAAACGAAGTTGACCCCTGTTGACTGTTGATGTTACCGACCAGTCGCGACCCCCACACAGGAGATATTCAGTTGCCATCTCACTTGAGATGTTGTGCCCACAAACTTAATTTATGTGCCACTACCGATATTAATAAAATTTTACGGAATAGCAATAATAACAATTCAACTCTTTCTGAAATGCATGAGCAAGTAATTAACAAATGCAATAAGTTATGGAATGCAGCGGGGCGTCCAAAATCAGCAGAAATCATACAAACTGTCATCGGACACACTCTTCGTAGGCCAGGAAGCACGAGGTGGAATAGTTTGTATGATTCTCTCAAAAAGATTGTTGCAATTCGCGAAAAAAAAGTACACAGTTGCACATATCATTGGCATTAAAAAATCCTTTGCGTGACAGCGAATTCGATTACTTAAGCGAATATTTAAAGTGTTCAAGGCCAATAGCAGAGGCTCTCGATATTTTGCAAGGCGACAAAGTCATGTTTTATGGCCTGGTACTTCCGTGTCTGTTATCATTACAAAAGAAACTCGAAAAATTAACTAAGGAGAATTTAATATACTGCAATTTGCTAGCTAATAAATATCTGGACAGTCTAGTACTGAGATTCACTGAGTTTTTCCATTTCTCCAGCTTGACAATGACGTGTCAAAATGCAGTTATTGCATCATTGTCTTATCCAAGATTTAGGGATAAATGGTTTTCTTGCATTGATACTGAGTATCATTCGAAATTTAGGTCACTCTTTAAAGAACTTACTGCGAGAGAAATTCACGATATAACTGAAACGAGGCAGGACGTCCCACAAAGCACAAAAAATGACGAAGATAATTTTTTCGAATTCGAAACTGACACTTCAGAAACAGAGTCAAAAACTCACCATATGCAGCTATCGAAGGCCGATATAATTATCGCTCACTATTTAGCCGACACAGCTAGAGATATCGGTATGCTTAACGGATACCCAGAAATAAAAAATATTTTTGTAAAATATAACACGCCTCTACCTTCATCAGGGCCAGTGGAGAGGCTTTTCTCTTTTGCTACGATAACAAACCTGCCTAAGTCGCATAGGCTTTCGGATGAAAAGTTCGAAAAGAGAGTTGTTTTGAAGTCGAGCCTAAATAATGTTATGTAAATATGAAGAAAAATAATACATTTACTAATTTACTTTTATATTTTTAGAGTGTAAAAGCAAATTGTTGATCATAATGATATAATAAACATTTTTACGATCGCAGATTGTGTGTTTTCTTAGAAGTGTACAATTGTGAAACCAATCACACTTTTGAAAGTTTTTATTTGCAGGCTCATTACTTTTTGAGTTATAAACTATCTTCTTTTGTTTTTAACATTGCTGCCATTTTTTGTAACATCGGTTTATAATTGGGAAACCCATTTAGAAAACTTAAGAAACAATTAAAAATGAAATCCCTTTGGAATTTTTGGAAAATCGCAAATTTTGTAGATTTTATGAGGCTTTCTACGCAACTACCTTTTTATACGAGATAAGAAACATCTCATTGCGAAAAACGTTCCTACATTGTCACCCATTCATTATTTTTAAAAAATAGAAACTTTTAGATATGCAGAAGCGAATTTTCTAATGTAAAAATATAACAACAACTAGAGTTATGAATGCCCCGTATAAAAAGCTAGGTACGTGCGTAGGCAACCATAAAATCGACCAAATTTGTGATTTTTCAAAAATTCAAACGGGATTTCATTTTCAATTGTTTGTTAAGTTTTCTAAATGAGTTTCTCAATTATAAACCTATTTTACAAAAAATGGCAGCAATGTTAAAAAAAAGAAGTTGATGGTGATCTTATTGAAATTTTTTGTGCATTGCCGGAACTAATAATAGAGTTTCCCTTCTTATGAAGAAGGCGCATTGTTTGCAGAAAAGTTTTGCGGGCTAAATATTTACTCTATCTTATAATACTATCTTACTTCTATGACCCTAAAACAGATAAATCCTGTATTTGCAAGTCCGAGATTAAATTCCTGCTTTCATACGTTTGCCCTGAAAAATTGACTGTAGCCTTTCCTCATATTCATTAATTGAAGAGTTTACAAATATCAAGGAAGGTATTGAGCCTATTTTTAATTACTTTTTACCAAAACAACTACTACCGCAATGTTTTGAGCAGACATACGCATTTTTTATTGTGGACGGGGATGTTAATTTACAAGCATTTATGAAAAGGACTTGTCCCAGATTTTGGAAATCGAAAGAATTTCAGATATGGCTCAGCATGTTTATGCGCTTTGCAACTTTGGATGATGCAAACAACTCCCCAGGGTAAGGCAAAAGCGAAAATTCTATAGATAAAATAAAATATAGAATAATTTCCTAAATTCGTTTGTAAAATCATTCTAGTTATACCGAAATACCAGAAAATAAAAAAAATTCGAAAATCCGTAACCAAAAAAAACCTCAACCAAGTACCTATTTTAAAAATATCGCAAACAAATTTAAAATCAAGAGAAATTAGAAGTCATTAAAAAAATACACTGAATGTTCTAGGAAATAGTTAAAATACAAAGCATCAGGGAAATCCTTCAATGTAGCGCTAGACGTAAATATTTGAAAGATGACAATGCTGCGAGAAACATTCTGTTGTCAGTTCCTTTCCTTGCCCCCCTAAAATTCTAGCTTCCTTATCGAGAAACACACCGCATGTCTTGTGCTGCGGACCATGACCATGTTCGCCTCCTAGTGTAGCTAGAAACTCGAATATGTTGCATGTTGCTAAGGGGGAGGCAATCTCAGAGGCCTGCCGAGGCAAAAAGCGTTCGGGTTTTTTGTTCTAGCTCTCGCATCTTTATACGGAGTATTATGTTATCTCTGGAAATACCCTTTATCTAAGGATTTTTTAAAAAGGGTTTTAAGTGGAGACTGGAGAACCTCCACACAGGATTTAAGGACAGCAGGAGGGATACCGTCAGGGCCGAAAGTGAAATCGTATGGGAGTTCATCAATATGTTTCATGATATCGTCAATGGAAATTGAGAGATAAACTAGTAGCCTCTCGGTGTGGAGTTATGTGACGAAAATTATTGTCATTAGGCTGAAAGTTAGAAGGGGTGAAAGATTGATGAAAGAATGAAACAAATATGTTGCAAATCGAGGAAGACTCACTACTTGACCAGTTAGTGTGCTGCATAGCATTTGGGTAGTTATCAACTTTTTTCTTGGAGTTGGCAAATTTAAAGAAGTTTCTAGGATCAGTATAAACCTGGTCCCTCATGCTGCTGAGATATTCGCCATACAGAGCAGAAGAGACTAAACGAAATCTGTTATAGCAATCAGTAAATGTAATAAGACTCGGAGAATCCTTCCTTTTTAAATAGGTCTTCCGGAGTCTATTTTTCTGATTCCTTAAATGCTTCAGCTCATTATTGTACCAAGGTGGAGTAAAACTGCGCAATTTTTGGGGTTCAAAAGGTGCACATGAAGCAATAGCTTCATATAGTACGGTATAAAACCGTGCCACATCGACATCCAACTCATTTGCGGAAAGTAAGCTGTCGAAATCAATCAAGGCAAGCTTAGATGAGAGTTCATTAAAGTTAGCCTTCTTAAAGTTGAAGGAATGGGTTACCGTCTCCGGACAAGGATTGTTCTTTGAGTTCAAGCAGTAATTGAGCGAGAGAGGAGGGTGGTAATTGTCAACGGACGTCATAACTATTGGACTGGGTTCAACAATCATGTTTCCTGAGTCAGTAAAGAATACAAGATCCAGCTGTCTCCCTAACACATTAGTCACACTACTCATTTGATTAAGGCCAAGTGAGAATAAGGAATTGAGAAAACAGGATTCCTTAGAATTAAAATTGCCTTCGGGGAGGTAGTAGGTAGTTTCAGGAGAGAATCGTGATATAAAGATATCTAAAGGTCTCGGTATCGTAATCAGAGGGGTGCACGGCTCTAGGGGAACTGTAGCTTCAGTGACCGGCGGGTTGGCCACTATTAAGGTCGAAGAGGTTGATACCGAGACCGGCTTAGAGATCGATTCTATCCCTGGAACGCAGGGCAAGGAACTCGGGGTGAAACCGTCACCAATGATGGCTTGGCGATTTCGATTTTTCCTGCGACTTTTACGACGCACCTTAATAATAGGTGCAATTGAATTGACGGCCTCCTGTGGCAAGAAGACGAACGAGAAGTAGGCGCGGGACAGGGTGAAGACAGAGGCTGGTCCTCAACCTGCAGAGCGTCATCAGATGCTGCCGTCGCTGGGGAGGTCTTATTTGTAACAACGACGCTCTCCAATTTTAAGGACAGGGAGCTAAGGGCATTGTGATTTTGAATCACTGCTGATGACAGCGATTCATTATCAACCCTGACACATTTGGTATTCCTTTTTATGTCGTCCAATATAGGATGGACAGAAGCCGAGGAGCTAAAAGTGCAGGAGGAAGAAGTGGCGAACGGATGAAGTATCGCCGAGTGTATGTCGTCTAACGATTCTAGTGCTGTTGCAACTCGGGTAGAAATTTTCTCAAATTTCTCAATCAAGGAACCCGTATTGGTCACAACAGAGTTCAGGGTGTCAGACAACGTGTCAAGCCGGGCTTTGATGAACTGGACGTCATCGGCTAGCATTTGAAAATGCAAGATGTTGCTGGAGAAGGAGTTAAGACGATCCATGACTTTTTCGTGATCAACGAGAAAAGCGTCAGAGATGTCTTTCATCATTCTCAGCACATGACAGGCTATGATGTCAGAGCATTCGACACAAGTGGGCCCTCTAGGAGCCGAAGACTGGCTACTGACCTTGAGGCAAGAAGGATGGAAAATGCCTCCATAAACCCCATCACAGGAAATCCCGTCACGGGTGATTTCCGAAGAACACCTCTTGCATAGTTGATCCGCCATGACGAAAACAATGATAAGTATATTGATAAAAAAAGATAAATAAATAAATAAATAAATAAAAATAAAAAGGGGATAGCCGAGAAACAGAAATTAAAAAATTAAAAAAAAAAGTTCTCAACAGAAGTTAGAAACTTTGCAGTTTGAGAAGCGAATTAAAAATGGGTAAATAAAACAATTGCATACATTTAGGTGCCAAACACATAAAAGCAGTTCTAACCTTAAAAAAAAAACTAGAAATAAATAAAAGTTTTATTTCCACCACTATTTTATCTATGCTTTGCTTTCTTTAGCAAATAATATTAAAAAATTGCACCCCGAGCCAAACATAAAAAGGGTTTCCTACCTCATTTCTAATACATGCAAGAAACCAAATTTGACATGAAGCATCGCAATACAAAAAAAAAACAATGAATCCACTATCACAAAACCGCAAATCACAATTTTTTCCAGGAAAATCTTCACGTTATTGAAATTAATTGAACAGCACTACAAATAATTGAAAATGATTTCGATATTAAATGATTAACATTATTAAAAAAATAAAAAATTTAACAATTAAAAATAAGAATTAAAACACAACACAAAATGACATTGGTGCTACACGGAGACGATGCACATCACTACATAAACACTACCTATAAGAATTTTCAGTCCTCAACTAAATACTTTTCGAGTAAACAAATAGTGACGGTCACGTGAATTGAAAATCTTGGAACCTGTTTGCAAGAACACACTTGCACCACGGACTTCTAACAGGCCTTATTTTTTAGATAATTTCATAGCGAAGAGCTTCACCAATGTATTTGTTATACTGAAAGTTATCAGGAACGGAGATATTAACCCTTATTTTACACACTGGGTCAAATTGACCCCACGGTTTGTTCGAGACGATTTTTCTCGAACAAACCGTTAGAATTAGGGCCTGTAGCGTCACTGGCATTTAGGGGAAGTTTCAAACTAAAGGCCCATGCGGAGAAAGTTAGTCAGTTGTGTTTTTTTTGATAATTTTTTTTGTTAATTAAACAATAACAATTGATGTTAACAACCATGCAGTACTCTTCAGAAAGGTTCAAAATATACATATGTGTAATTTTTTACAACCCGTTATGTAAACAAATACAAAAGTTACTAACATTTTTCTCGTTGGGGTCAAATTGACCCAGTGTGTAAAGTACGTAATTTTTTGATAGTGTGTAACACAAGGGTTAAAAGAAATGTAAAAAAAATCCTATTTTATTCACAATAGGTTAATTAAAAAGTTATGCGGTCAACAAAATTGTGGGCAAACTTAGGGTATTAAACTATACCCTAAAACGAATCGATTCCAATAATAATCTCGTCTATGGGCCAAAATGGCCATAAAAAAGCCTTGCCGACTAGCCTATAGTGATTTATCTGAAATAATTTCATTTCTTCAAGTAATATAAACAGAAATCGGTCTTTGAACCTTTAAGACGAAATACCTCGATTAAAATGAGACTTCCAAATTTTACTAATTATAATTTCATACCTTGGCACGTTATTTACCATTATGTTGGATTGAAATTTCCATTTTGAATTTTACAATTTCGACCACAAATCCGTCATTTGGAACCCTTAAAACCCCCCATACTAAATTTCAGTACAATCGGAACACATTTGCCAAAACTCCGTCCGCCATTTTGAAATTTAAAATTTTGACCACAAATCAGTCATTTGGAACCCCTTAAACCCCCCACACTGAATTTCAGTACAATCAGAACACATTTACCAAAACCCCCTATACCATTTTCAATTTTAAAATTTTGACCACAGATCCGTTATTTAGAACCCCTAAAACCCCACCTATACTGATTTCAGTACAATCGGAACACATTTGCCAAAACTTACTGAATTTCAGTACAATTGGAACAAAATTGCCAAAACTCCTCCGCCATTTTGAATTTTACAATTGCGACCACAAATCCGTCATTTGGAACCCTTAAACCCCCCCCCCCCCCCCATACTGAATTTCAGTACAATCGGAACAAAATTGCCAAAACTCGTCCGCCATTTTGAATTTTACATTTTCGACCACAAATCCGTCATTTGGAACCCTTAAAACCCCTCCATACTGAATTTCAGTACAATCGGAACAAAATTGCCAAAATTACTCCGCAATTTACTAAAATAAACTGGAAAAAAATTCAGGGAGACAATAAGCTCATATTAATCCCTAAAAAGTTAATCATTCAATCATGATTAAGATTAGATTTCATAATCACTAATCATTCTGATGATTAGATTTTCCCCAAGATTACTCGATGTAATCTTGATTAGTGATTGATTTAATCATGATTGGTTTTAGCCATGATTATTAGTCTGATTGAAAAATTAGTCGAATGTGCCCAACAGCCAACACTGTCCTGTGGCAACATGGCCTCTTACGGGATGAACCTCTACCCCACGAGCTCGAAACTTTCTGGACCGCTTACCTCAACACTCTACCGGCAATTGAACAGATAGTTATTCCGCGATGAGTTAGTACTCATTACTCATCCACGTTCCAGATACATGGCTTCTGTGACGCATCCGAGCGGGCGTACGCTGCGGTCGTCTACATTCGTGTGGAGCATGAATCCGGGATAAAGATCTTTCTGTTCAGTAGCAAAACCAAAGTTAGTCCTGTGAAAACTATAACCCTTCCCCGTCTTGAACTGTGTGGCGCCGCGCCGTCCTCTTGTCGGAGCTACTTAAAGCTATACGAAAAAGAATCCCCTTTGATGAGTGCCAGTTATGCACCTGGTCCGATTCCACTATCGCTTTGTCGTGGCTGCGAAAACCCCCAAATACATTCAAGACATTCATTTGTAACCGCCTCTGCACCATAAGTTACTAATATTGGCGCCCCAAAATGGCGACATGTCCCTTCTTCTCAAAATCTTGCGGACTGTAGTAGTCGCGGTATCTCCGGAGAAGAACTCCTCCACCAAAAGCTATGGCTCCAAGGCCCCTCTTGGTTAAAGCAAAATGAAGATCAATGGCCTACGTCACCTCGTCACGTACGAGAGGAACTTGAGGCACAGGAATTGCGGCCTGTCAAATGTTTTCTAATTCACCCTGAGACGTCATATTTATACTCAGTCTTGGCCCGTTTTTCAAAGTTCAAGCGGCTCCTCCGAGTGACTGCGTATTGCTTCCGATTTCTCCGCAAGGTCAAAAAGAAATCGACCACAACCTCCCAAACTGTGAGATCGCTGTCTTACACGGAAATTGATCAGTGTCGCAAATTTTGGTGTAAGACCATTCAGTCACTTTATTTCAATGATGAAGTCAAGTCATTATCAGAAAAACGGCCTATCTCGGCACGTAGAAAATTGCTAAGCTTGAATCCTTGGCTAGATTCAGATCATCTACTTCGAGTAGGAGGACGGCTCAGCAACTCCACCTTACCCTTTAATGAGCGCCACCCTATTTTGTTGCCCAGCACCAGCAGCGGTCATTTTACTCAGCTCGTCATTGAGCATGCACACGAAGAAACACTACACGGGGGACCTCAATTAATGCTGGCATTTTTGCGACAAAATTATTGGATTTTACGTGCTAGAAATTTAAAAAAAGGGGTGTTTCCATATTTGTGTCGTGTGCTTCCGGTTGCGAAAAACAAATCAGACACAAATCATGGCCGATTTAGCTCCGGAAAGAGTTACGATTAGTAACCCGTTCACCTTTGTTGAATTCCTTTGACCATCTTTTTATAAATCCCAAGACTGAATTGCCCTTGGAGGAGATATAATTGATGTGGGTGGAGAAATCCAACTTACTTTCTAACCTAACCCCTAGATCGATTACAGAGTTAGCGCGGGAGACCTTGTTGTCGAAAAAAGTATAGTCATAAATTTTAACGCCACGTTTCCTATTAAAAGTCATGATCTCGCATTTACTAATATTAAGGACCAGGTTGTTGTTGGAACACCAAGAATAGAAGGTGTTTAGGTCTTCTTGCAGAAGTTTGCAATCCTCTATACTCCTTATTTGGCGAAACAGTTTCATGTCATCAGCATAAATAAGGATTTTACAGTGCCTTAACAGGGTAACAATATCGTCAATTGATAAAATAAAAAGAAGAGGGCCAAGATGACTGCCTTGTGGGACTCCAGAGGACGCTTCGATGTTCTTCGATTTGACTCCGCGGAATAGAACCTGGTAGGTTCTATCGGCTAAGTACGACTGGAACCAATCCACAAGGGCATGAGGAAAGCCTAATTTCTTTAGTTTAAGAACTATAATAGAGTGGGAGAGCTTGTCGAAAGCCTTACTAAAATCTGTATAGACACAGTCAGTTTGGCAGCCAGTGACAAAGCCTCTAATTGTGTGTGAAGAGAACTCCAGTAAATTAGTAGTAGTGGAACGAGCTGCAAGAAATCCATGTTGGTTTGTTGAGATAAGTCTCTTGCAGATAGGGGCGATAGCAGAATAAATAATAGATTCGAAGAGTTTTGGTATAGACGATAACTTCGCAATTGGATTGTAATTGGAGATTTCGTTCTTACAGCCTTTTTTATGGACAGGTATTATAAGAGTTCTTCCATAGGGTTGGGAAGCACCCTTTATTTAGGGATTTTTGAAATAAACATAGTAGAGGGGACAGTAGGGCCTCTGCACAGGATTTTAGAACAACTGGAGGGACTCCATCAGGGCCGGACGAAAAATCTTGTGGAAGTTCATTTATATGTTTCGAGATATCATCCCTGGTTATGGACAGGGAAAAGTTTTGAGCCGTTTGGATTGCATTGATATGTCGAAAATGGTCTTCATTGATATGTCGGAAATTGTCTTCACCGAGAAAGATTTGAGGAAGAACGGTGCAAAATTGTCACAAATTTCGGCTGAATTAGAACTAAGGGAGTTCTCGTATTGCATGGTGTAAGGATAATTATCAACTTTTTTCTTTGGTAATTGAAAGAATGCTCTGGGATCACCATACATTTTACCTTCCATGTTTCTGGGGTACTCCTTATAGAGGGTTTCGGAGAGAGCATGAAATTGGTCATAGCAATTGAAAAATGCATCGAAACTCGCAGTGTCTTTCTTCTTCAAGTAGGTTTTACAGAGTTTATTCTTCAGGTTTTTGGTGCATCTCAACTCGTTGTTGTACCACGGTGGGGATGATCTGGACGACTTTAACGGTTCGATAGGTACACAGGATGCGAAAGTTTCATACAGGACGGAGTAAAATCTTCCTACATCGACATCCAACTCATTAGGTGAGAGCAACCAATTGAAATCGACCGAAGAGAGCTTGGATGACAGTTCCTCAATGTTGGCTTTTTTAAAGTTAAAGGTAAAGGTTGACTCCTCTGGGATTGGCTTATTGTTAAAAGCAAAACAATAGCTCAGTAGGAGAGGAGGGTGATAACACAGGTCTGCGATGAAAAAGTTTTTTGTATATGTTTACATGATTTATATAGATTTTGGGCTGCTGATTCAGAATATAAAGCCCGTTTTTGCGTATCACGTCCTGATTTTTTTTATTCATACATATGTATTTTTTATCATATCACCCTGTATTTTGGTAACCCTATAATATATTTTCATGAGTAAGGTATCAGTGTACGCAGAATACTCCCTCCTATCTAAAACAGTAAAATTTAGGGTTCTATTCTACCAACTTCCAGAGAAATCAGTCGTCAAAGTCAAAATGTTGATTTTTTTCACAAAAATTTCAACTAAAACCACAATTTTCTCGAAAAAAATACTTAGTTAACTGATATTTTTTTTCCAAAATTGGAAAGCTTGGACAATTTCCTATAAATAATGTCCGAACAATTTTTATGCTACGGCCTTTAGTTTTGAAGTTATAAGCAATTTTAATGCTAAGGACCAAATCCAAAAAAGCTCTTAGATTTGAAGGCGGTGACAAAAGTTAGCTGCCTGCACTAGTCCTTGGTTCAGAACTTTTCAAGCAGTCTGCGCGCGTTTTTAAGAGTGACGGATGTATACGTGTGTGTTAAATTGTGTTTTTAATCATGTCTTCTCGATGCTGCAAAAATTCTCCAGACGCGTTTTGTTACATTTGTGGACAATATACCGCGGTCAAACAAAGGAAAAATATAACAGACTTCGTAAAAAGTGCATAATTTTGCTTACTTCGGTTAGGTCAGCAAGATAAACAGTGGGTTCCACATAAAGTATGCTGGCTTTGTAGTGAAATATTGAGACAGTGGACTTATGGCAAATCAAAATCAGTGTCATTTGGTATTCCTATGATGTGGCGGGAACCACGAAATCATATTGATGATTGCTACTTTTGTGTGAGCAATGTAGCAGGATATAACTCTAAAAACCGCGCCAAAATCTTGTATCCCGATGTTTTATCTATATCAAAGCCTGTTCCACATGGACCTGAAATACCCATACCTATTTACATATACTAAGAGTATGACCTCCAATATGCCTTTATCACAAACCTCAGAACATAGCGATCTTTCAAGTAGTGATGGAAGTTCATTTAATCCTAGGAATGAGTCCCGACCGTTAAAACAAAAGGAACTAAACGACTTGGTAAGGGATCTTGGTTTACCTAAAGATGCAGCGGAGCTTCTGGGTTCTCGTCTAAAGGAAAACAGTTTATTAGATGCTGGTAGAACATTTTATTGGTATCGCCGAAGAGAAAAAGAATTCGTTAGATATTTCACGAAAGAAGATAGTTTGGTTTTTTGTTCCGATATTGAGGGTTTAGTAAACAAATTTGGCATCAAATACAATGCACAAGACTGGCGATTGTTTTTAGATTCTTCGAAAAGAAGCTTGAAAGCTGTCCTTTTGCACATTGGCAATAAATTTGCATCAATACCTGTAGCACATTCAGTTTACCTTAAAGAAACTTACACTAACTTAAAAATATTTTGGAAAAAATAAATTACGCAAGACACAATTGGTTAATTTGTGGTGACCTAAAAATCATATGTATACTTCTTGGTCAACAGCAAGGCTATACGAAGTTCCCATGTTATATTTGTGAGTGGGATAGTAGAGCAAAGATTTTACATTGGAAAAAATCAGATTGGCCGATTAGAAAAGAATTAAAGGCTGGAATAAAGAATGTTATTAGCCCGAGCTTGGTAGATCCCGAGAAAATATTACTTCCACCCCTTCACATCAAACTTGGTTTGATGAAACAATTTGTAAAGGCATTACCCAAAGATGGAAATACTTTCAAGTATCTCTGTTCATGTTTTCCCAGTTTATCTGAAGCAAAGTTAAAGGAGGGCATATTCACAGGACCTGATATCAGAAAACTAATCAAGGATGCAAACTTTGAAAATGTCATGACAACCCTAGAAAAAAATGCGTGGCAATCTTTTAGGAATGTTGTTTTTAAATTCTGAGGCAACGTAAAAGATCCTAATTATAAAAAGATTGTCCAAGAAATGTTAAAACATTATAAGAATTTAGGGTGTAATATGAGCCTGAAAATTCACTTTTTAAATTCCCACATTGACTACTTCCCCAAGAATCTAGGAGACTACAGTGAGGAACAAGGAGAAAGGTTCCATCAAGATTTAAAAGATATGGAAAGGAGGTATCAAGGTTATTGGGACATCAGTATGATGGCGGACTATTGTTGGATGATCCATCGAGATGAGCCGAACAAAGTTCATAAACGGAAACCAACAAAAAGAAGCTTTTCCGCAAAAAAAACAAAGAAGTCTTTGATTCACAAATTTTGTATTTGTTTCTGTTTTTTATACGCTTTATTTAAAATTATAATTATATAGTTCCCATTAGATATAAGGTAATCTTATTTCATTTAACATGTAATTTCTTCATATTTTCCATTCAAACCATGTGTCATCTGAATCTGGTGAATGTTACGTGGTGTAAATCATATGGATGTCGTTTTTTATTACATTCAACATTAGTATCACGGATATTAACACTGCAACAAAAAAACTTTAAAAAAATTGAAATTCGCAGACCTGTGTAATTATCGACAGGTGACAAGCCAATTGAGCTAGGCTCAACATTCATGTTGTCTGAGTCGGAAAAGAATACAAGATCTAACCGCCTTCCTAAAATATTATTCACACCGCTCATTTGGCACAAACCGCAGGAAAATAAGGAATTCAGAAAGCTGGACTCCCTAGAGTTAAGGTTGCTTCCAGGAAGGTAGTTATCGTCATCATCGCCCATTTAACATTGGGTAAGTTAAAATCGCCTACAAGTAGGAGTTCATCTTTGGAATCCATCATATCTTGGATATGATTTATGCAAGAGATTAGAATGTCATAGAGGTTTTGACACCTATCGTCAAAAGTGCTGAACATATCTGGTGGGATGTAACAGCAAATTAAAAATAAGTTGTTATGAACAAGGGAGACTTTGAGAGCGAGGACCTCAATGTCTAAAGTGTTGGAAAAATCAGGAGGCGTTATTAAGCAACAGTTTCGAAGGTTACTACATGCAAATAGATTACTACATGCAAACCTTTTTTGTGAAACAGTTGTTTTTACATTTTTGAGATTTACTCGAAAAGTTACCATTATTTTTTCATGAAATTTTTATTGTAGGTAGGTACCATCAGTGGCCACAATTTAAGCCCTGACACAATGTTCTGCGATAATTACACTCCCTATCATTTAATGTCAAAAAATGGCCTTTTTTAATGGTTTTTTATTTTTTCTGCAAAAACCTATTGACAGATATCAATGGTCCAAAACTCATAATTTTCGTGTTTTTAAGCACTATTATGTAGTATTTTTTGTTTTCCAAAACAACATTTTTTTCGTACCCAAAACGTAAAAAAACGTGTTTTCGCTACTATTTTTAGCTTTTTACCACATGTTGCCCTGGACCAATTATATCCAAAACACATTCATTGAATTCCTACGATTTTTCTCCTAATTATAGCGTCAATATAAATCGCAAGGTAGATTTATTTCAACTTTTAAATACTTTTTCTCTATCTCTCCTGGACTTATTATAATGTTACCAACGGAGATATACATAAAAACTGGGGGCAAAACTGAGTTAATTTTTCGTTCCACGCAAAAGCGGTATAAGTTTTCGTAAACGGTTTAGTACGTTAATCCGCCTTTTCTCGAAGATTTTTTTCCCGAAACATTTGTTTTTTATGCTTAGGGAAAGCCCGTTTTTACCGTCGACAATCTAGTTTTTCGTATAGAGTGCAATGTCGAAGAGCAGCTCTAGTCGGAAGATAGAGGAAAAAGAGAGAATTGAAGGAAGGAAACTGTGACAACCTAGCCGCGATATTTTTATTCCACCTACTCCAAGCCATTACTATCGCGACTCTGACATCGGGGCATCGAGAAACAACTCGCTGGAGTGTTATGCCTCCTGAAACGAGTTGAATATCTTCAACCCCCCGATGACACGCGCCCGGTGGGAAAGGCGAAGGACCGTGGCGCTGCCGGGAATCGTTACCATGCGCCTTACTCCTAGACTACCGAGGCCCCCATTCATAACATAAAATATCGCCCGCTTTAGCTCTGAGTGTGACATATAAGGCTTGAGCCTTATAGATTTGATAGAGTGGGGAAATAAACAAACGCATTCCCGCCCGTGTGACACAGAGAGCGGCAGACTTTACAACAGTGGAAACACAAATACCAGTCTGTGATTTGAAAAAAGGGAATAAGTCCCAAGTCGTTTTCAAACAGTTCTTTTGGGAATCGTGTTAGTTGGGACAGAAGACAGATATGGGAAATTAGCGTTGACTAGTGATGGTGGTTCAAGTTACGTAGTCTATTTCTACAGAATACCATGTTAGGTGTGAAGTAAGAAATAGATCAATACGTCACTCCTATAGGATAATTTACAATTTGGTGTTAATTATCGAAGTCATGTCATCGGTTGGTTGATGAGACTCAACTCGTTTCAGGAGGCATAGCACTCCAGCGAGTTGTTTATCGATGCCCCGATGTCAGAGTTGCGATAGTAATTGTTGGGGAGAAGGTGGAATAAAAAATATACCGCGGCTTGGTTGTGGCGGTTCCTTCCTAAACTTCTCTCTCTTCACTATATTCCGAATAGAATTAGACATTGCACTCTACACGAACAAAATAGTTTGTCGACAGTACAAAGGGGCTTTCCCTGAGCCTGCAGTCTTCCACATAAATAAAAAGCGGCTGCACTTTCTGAAATGCAACGTTATTTCTCATATATGCATATTACCCAAGCCGTAGAGCGCTGCATCAAGCTGGTGTCAGAAGATTCACGTGCCGTTTGTAGAGAAAATAAACGCAATGGATTCATGAGAGCAAGAATATTATCACGTCAGAAGATGCCTTCTTTTAATACAAAGCATCAATTTAATGTGTGGTTATTAGTTTGTATTTGTTTTCAATAAATATCATAATAAATGAGCCATTTGTATTAGAAAATTTTAAGAAAACCTCATATTCTAAGAATAATAGGCCACTACATATATGTTTATATAAATTTCATATTTGACTCTAAAACATGTAGGAACCGAAGAAAAAGATAGCGAAGAAGAACCTTGGCACTCAAGGCACGAATTCACAAAAACGGGAGTCGGAGGTAGGGGGTGGGACGTCGAGAAAATACTAAAAAACAAAACAAGTCAAAGTCAGGACTTTTTTCCTTTTAATTAAATTAATTAATTGAGGGGCCTCGATAGTCTAGGGGTAAGGCGCCTGACTGCTGTCCCGAGGTCCCGGGTTCGAATCCCGGCCAGCCCCACGGTCCTTCGCCCTTCTTACTTTCCCACCTACATAACTTCCCTTCTCTCTTTTTCCCTCTTTACATTCCTTCTGTCATAGCCTTCCCTAGTCCTTCCCCGCTCCACCAAGCGCATGCCATCGGATGGTTGATGAGATTCAACTCGTTTCAGGAGGCATAACACCCCAGGAGTTGTTCTCGATGTCCCGATGTCAGAGTTGAAATATCGCGGCTAGGTTGTGACAGTTCCTTCCTCTCTTCTCTCTATATTCCGGCTAGAGCTGCTGTTCGACTGGGTATACGGAAAAAAAAGATTGTCGACAGTACAGAGTAGGGATTGCATATGTGACATTCAAAAATCGAGAATTCCGAAATTCGTTCTCAAAAATATAATTTCGAATTCCGAAAATTTCATAGCGAATTCCGAATTAATGAAATTTACTTCTTCGTTTTCTCTCGTCTTATTATTTGTTTTGTTTCTGCATAAATTAAGCAAATTTACGTGTAAGGATGTCCTTCAAGAAGATGTTCCACAAAGCGGCTGATGATTACACACTATGTTTCGGTCCGAAACATGCATTCATCCAATAAAAAATGCTAAATGAATAAAAAAGAATTAATTAAAAAATAAGAGAAATTACATATAAACATAACCTGAATTTGGCTCCAATAATGCAACTCGAAGTCCTATATTTTAATAAGCAGCCGCCTAAAAGGAAAAAGAAATAAAAACATAAATAATTGATTGATATTAACCAAATTATAATCACATGATAAACATATACATAACATGAACACTAATAACAACATAACAAACATTAAAAAACAAAGGTAAACAATCCAGAACATAAAAACATATAATAAATATAACATGTAACACAAAACTATATTAATAAACGTAAAATACTCACCATAATAAACAATCTTGTAACACAAACACTTTAAAAAAATCGAAAATTAAAAATAATAAATATAAAAATATGTATGTATAAAACAAAACAAACACACCGCACTCGCGCACAAAAACTACACAAACTGTCAAAACCCAAAAAAAGCTCTTGTCAAACCAAAAGCTTTTCAGAGTACTAAAACGCAAAATAATTCAAATTATAACAAACGAAATCAGTCGTCGCCATATTTTACGCTTTACGCGTAGCTCAGTAAAATTTCGACGAAAGTTGTCACTATTGCATATTTTAATCGCGAATTTGCAGTGGCGTTGTCCACATCATAGATTAGGGTTATATAGAAGGCGAGTATTCACCGTCTTCTCTTTGTTAGGGTAGAATAGGTCGAATTTTAAAAACCAAAATAGCATAAAATTTAATATAAAAAAATTAAATTAGCTTATTTATTATATTGAGCAATTGCATAGATAAGTCAATAAAGAAGATTTATTATTTTTCCTTGAGTGCATTTGTCTCAGATTAAATAATTATTTTCTGCAATAATAATAATAATAAAAAACTAACCAGGGAATTTGCCCAAAATAAAAAATATTTGGATATAAGTAAAAGAAAAAAGATTAGAGATTTAGTATTTGTATATTTTTTAAATATTAAGAAAAAAAAAATAATAAGCAATAAAGTGATTTAGATCGAATTAAATTATTTTATTAAAAAAGAACCTGATCCACATTATTTTCCGCAACGGTCAGGTGACACCGTTACACACTACTTAATCAACAAAAAAGACGAATCACATTCTGCAAAAATGTTTGCCTTGGATAATTTGCCTCTCAAAGTTTTTTGTACCTCTATCGATTTGAGAAGTTGCATTTTAGCTAGGGGCGCTCGAGATTACGTATTACCAAAATCACCTAACTCCATTCGCAAAATGGTTTTTGAGTACGCCCAAAAAATGCGTGCTAAAATGTTGTTGTATTTTATGAGCCTGAAAGAAGATGAAGCGAGGTTTTGCTTAACTTTAGATGAATGGACATCATCAAGAAACCGATGTTATTTGAATGGGAATATCCATACCAAGGAAAAGTTCTAGAATGTAGATCTAGTTCGAATGAAAGGACGTTTCCCTGCAGAGAAGTACGTTGTGGCTCTGAAAACCACATTGCGAAACAATCAATAAAGATATTACGTCCACAGGATTTGATGGGGCAGCGGTTATGCAAAAATTGGGACGCCTTTTACCATGTAATCAGCAGTTGTGCTTGGTACATCCGATCCATTTATAGTCCAGTAAATAGGTCGAAAAAAAAGGCCTTCGTAATGCAAAAAATACCGCACGCGATTTTTTTTTACCAAATGTTTTTACATATTTTTATGAGCTTAAATTCAAAATGGCGTCATCCCCACCCTTATGCTTCACTTACAATGAAGGGAAACGCGTTTAATTCTATATCTCAGAAACTATGCGTTTTGTAGATAAATAAGTGATTTAACTTTTTTGTTCAGAATTTTTTTTTGTAAAGTTAATATCTTCGGAGTTATAGTGCTTCAAACTTTATATATCACTTTCTTCGCGCTATATTTCGTTAACGGTTAGCCCGCCATAAAAAAGTTCTTCCTAAGACTTATAGAACACACAATTATCTATAATTTTTGCTTTTGTCATTTTTACATAGGGCTAATATTTCACGAGTTATAGCGCTTTAGATGTCGCAAAACGTAAATTCATAAAAAAAATTCCTAATATCTTTTTCTTTCCCCGTTTCATTTCAAAATCGATTATATCGTGTGTTGAGCTCACCATTGCCCACATTTGCTGCCTTTACTTTTTTCTATAAATTTCATATTTATGGATTTATTACACCTCAAAAGTTTATTAAAAATGGTTTTTTGCAAATAATCTAGTCAACTATTTATTTACGATGACAAGTTATACCAACAAATTTGTTTGTTAAAAAATTCCGTAGAAATTTTACTTTAAACATTTTTTTCTAGCATTTATACTTAAGCCGCAATTCAGCGCCAAATGTTTCATATAGATACACATTAATGTTCATACAAATAATTAAGAAATTTCGTTGGCGTAGGTACAAACCCTTTTCCACACCAGGGTGGAGGTCGAGTTTTTGGCGCTTTTTTTATTGTGGTTGCCCCAGTAGGCCTAATCCACAAGAAAACGAAACAATGATGCTATAACATGTTATTTAGCCTCATATCGAAGATGTCGGTTGACAATCGGATAGACCAATGAAGCTGCCATCTAATGACTTGACGTTTTCTTCGTCGAATGATATATCTGGGAGACTTGAAAACTCGCAAATGTTCTCATTTACTTATTTCATTGTCTTCAAGGAGGTTTGCATCCTTCGTCACATTTTCGCAATTTCCTCCACTTCATCCACTGCATCCACAGGAACCGCCACAATTTTTCCTACATTTGCAGGATATCAATTTTAATAAATTTTCTGGTGCCGGAGCAATTGTCATTGGGACTGGTTGTAAGCCAAATCTTGTTCGCTTCCAGCCCCATTCCTCTGGGTCTTGATAACTATTAAGCAAAGTTTGCACTTGATGATATACTCGAAATGAGTGAAGTCGAGCAGCATCTTTAGTTATAAGCAGAGCTGATAAGTTCACTTTGGTTTTTGTAGCCGATTTTCCAAAACATTTGAACATTTGAAAGTGAATTAATATTGGTTTCTGACGAGCTACCTCCATACAGCTCAATAAAGAAACGCTCTCCAGCTTCAGCAACCATATCTGGATCTATTTTTTTTTCTTTAAACAATTCTACTGAATTTATGAGTTGTGGATTTTTTTGAAAAATGGATAAAACTTTTGCTTTCCCCATGCTGTATATTGAAAACGTTGTGTCACAACCACTGAAAGCGTAAAGAAAGAGGATATTGTTTGCAACAATATTTGGAAATTTTAAGCACTGCGGAATACGACCCTTCCCGGTTTTAGAAGGAAAATATTGTTAGAAGACCCTGCCAAGGACGTTCATAAAACAAGGAGATCTATAGTATGTCTTCTCTGACAAAGACCACGGAATCAAACCTAGAAGATAATTGTATTGCTGTAGTTACAATTAACTTTTGAGGTGTAATAAATCCATAAATATCAACTTTATAGAAAAAAGTAAAGGCAACAAATGTGGGCAATGATAAGCTCAACACACGATATAATCAGTTTTGAAATGAAACGGGGAAAGAAAAAGATATTAGGAATTTTTTTTATGAATTTACGTTTTGCGACATTTAAAGCGCTATAACTCGTGAAATATTAGCCCTATGTAAAAATAACAAAAGCAAAAATTATAGATAATTGTGTGTTCTATAAGTCTTAGGAAGAACTTTTTTATGGCGGGCTAACCGTTAACGAAATATAGCGCGAAGAAGGTGATATATAAAGTTTGAAGCACTATAACTCCGAAGATATTAACTTTACAAAAGAAAATCGGAACAAAAAAGTTATATCACTTACTTATCTACAAAAAAGATTATATACATTTTTGTCGTAAAACGCATAGTTTCTGAGATATAGAATTAAACGCGTTTCCCTTCATTGTAAGTGAAGCATAAGGGTGGGGATGACGCCATTTTGAATTTAAGCTTATAAAAATATGTAAAAACATTTGGTAAAAAAAATCGCGTGCGGTATTTTTTGCAAAGAAAAAGTACCTATTTACTGGACTATAATATTAGCTGTAATTAATGTTCTCCATAATAAATCAAATACCACTGAATTGGAGAATATAACTTCAGAGGATGTTAGTGTAGAACCAGTGAATGACTGCGAGGAATCAGAGGACGCGGAATACATTGACGAAGGCGATGTTGGCTTGATCGATGGCGATGTTGGCTTGATTTTGCTCAGAAAAGTAAAGATATTTCGTTTTTCGAGAACATCGAATTCTTCGAATGTACGCGAAACAAGAATTTGGAGAAGAATTAAAATTTATCATGGACACTAGAACTAGGTGGAATAACCTAGTTATATTCTTGAAAGATTTAACCAACTAAAAAATGTGTTCGAAAAGCACTGATTGACATCGGATCTCATATTGTTATTTCAGAAGCTGAAATTGTATCGATTGACAACGCCCTTTGTCTAGAGGATGCAAATCTTCTTTCTGCCGATGCGGGATGCGGCCTTGTCTTTTATGCTTGATCATTTCAAATCGGATGAACTTTGACTAAAATTGAAGCACTGTTTAGAAGATCGAATAAGCCAAAGACGAACAAAGATATCTGGAAGTCTTCAGTATTCACAAAAAGTGAGATTCACGAATCTTTTACCAGACCATCGAAAAATATAATAGCCAGTTATTGAAAACTTTGCACAAAGATTGATATTCGACACAAATATGAAAACTTCCCTAGCCGAAGAGTCGGAATCTGACGATTTAGAAGAAGTGGCTTTGGAAGAACGAACTCACCATGAAGCGCAGTCATTAATGCAAAAGCTGGAGAACAAAATTAAATTGAATTTGTCGTCCAATATACCAGCCGGCTCAACTAAGCACTCTACAAACCGGATCTTAATTTAAAAAATTAAATCAGAAGTGAAATTCTTTGAAAAGACTGACGTGCGGGAAATTTTTTTAGAATCTATATACTCATTTTTAACGAGCGTGCAGGCTGAACGAGCAAGTTGCTGGTAACTACTGAATAAAAATTCGATCGAGATTAGGGGATGTGGCTTTAGGTGACCTTTGCTTCCTTAAAACCTATTTTAAAAATACAAATCAATAATTTAATTTAATATTTTTTCTTTATAATGTATACGGAATTTTAATATTTTTATTTCTGTATTAATTGAATTTTTGTGCAATCATTTTATTTTAGGCCCTTTGCCAAAATACCATTTCGAATTTTGCTCATTTCCCAGGGCACTTCGATATTCCAAAGTGTGCCAAAATACCAATTCACACATTAGTCCAGTGCAATTGGTAAATGAAATTGCATTTCATGATGTACGAAATTTTTTTTTGGAATTTTTTTGGGTACATATGACAATGCTAAAACCAAGTTTGTGGGGTCGCAGTGTGTTGGGAAAAGCCGCCATCTTGAAAAAGAGATAGAGGTCGTTTATACTAAATAACAATTTTCCATGCAATGATAGCTGAAAATGATCACTGGCAAGGTGTTGGAGAATAAAATTATGTACAAAATGAGCCCTCAACGATGTGGCTCAAAGTTATGGCCGCTCGAAGTTCAACCTTGATCATGTGGTTGGGGTTGAATGCAGTTTTTCGCGATTAACTCGTAAGATATTAATTTGTGTGCATTAATGCCGATTACCAAACTTAAAGTCCTAGTAATTACCTTTAGAACAAGCCCTTAGTCGTCGTTCTCGTTTGTATAGTTTGAGACGCCAAAGTTCGTACTGTACGTGCCTGAAATAATTGATAACGCCATGTTCGACTCGTTCGACTCGGTCAATAGGAGCTTTATATGGCAGGCACTACGGCGACGTGGACTGCCTGATAAAATAATAGAATTGATAAAAGCCCTATATAACAATTCCAAATGCAGAGTTCTCCTTAATGGAAAATTATCCGACAGCATCGAGGTGAGCTCAGGAGTACGACAAGGATGCCTACTCTCGCCTTTACTATTTCTTATAGTAATAAATGACATCCTTGTCGGCGCTCTAGATAGTAGAACAGGCGGCATACAATGGGGTTTGTTAGACCGCCTTAAGGATCTCGACTACGCAGATGATATCTGTTTGCTGGCCCACAGACACCAGGACCTCAAAAACATGATTAACAATTTGGCAACAGAAAGTAGTCCAGCAGGCTTAAGGCTAAATCAGACTAAAACTAAAGAAATGCGGATAAATGCAAACACCATTGAACGAACAGGTTTTTGAGGTTTTTGGAGGGGCAAGATCCCTAGCCATTGGACGATGTATGCCTAGAATGTAAAATTTAGATTAAGAACTTGTATAAATATCGGAAACGCAAAAATAAAGACACAGTCAAATCTCAAATCTAAAGCTATTAAATTCTATTTAAAAAACCTTTCCTGAGTTCACTCTGCCTGCGCGGAAGAACTCTTAGAAAGAAGAAAAACTTGCGGACTTTTCTGCAAATAAACAAATTTGAAACAAAAAAATAAAGTCTATAAGATACCTACTTTACATGGCGACCCTGCCTCCCGGACAACTGGATCAGCAATTTTATCATCAATTTATAAGAAAAAGAACGTGCCCTCGCCGTATCACAGGAACCAAGAAGGAAGAAAAATTACCAGAAGCAGCAGCCAAAGAAGAAAATATAATCACCCTCCATGAATCAGACAAACCAAAGAAGATACCTACAAATGAACTCATGAAACAGGAGTTAAAATCAAATCAGAAAGCAGGCCCTCGACCCATCACCTTAGATGACTACAGAAAACGTCAGGCAGCAAGGCAACAACAGGAGCCACCAGTTCAACAAACAATAACGCCGATCAAGAAATCACGTGGAGGAAAACGTGAAAAAATTAGACAACAACGAGCAGAAGCCTTTAGGATAGCAGCATTGGCAGTATCGCATCAAGAAAAATCATTTTTCCTCAACAAGGCGAACTCCCTAAAAATCCAACTGCAAGTTCTAACCAACAATGGAAGCAGCAAAATGAAAGGGGAAATTAGACGTTACCATTAAAAAAAAAAAAAAAAACATTATAATAATAAACCTACATAAGTCAAAGTACAAAGAAAAATACAAATTTAAAATAATGTTAAAGAGCCATTATAAATAATAAAAATAAAAATATGTTTTAATATCAAATAAGTTATGTCACTTAATAGAGCCAAGAAAATATTAGAAGAAGCTGATAGAATTCGATCGAATTTTAAGAAAAATCCTACAAGAAAAGAGTCTAGCACCACTTTATTAAGAAAAGAACTTGCTATACATGAGCTAAAAACTGAATTGTCTAAATTAGCACAAGAAATTAATGTGCAGCAATACGAAATACAATTCAAGCGAATATATACAGAAATTAAAGAATTCATAAGAATTAAAGCAACAGAAAATCTAGAAGCCATAAGTGAAGAAACTGAAGAAGATTTTGAAGAAGAAGAAAATAAAATAGCAAGACTAACCAAAATGGCAACACTCGATATCATTACCACGCTAAAACTTGTTCCAACATATGAAGGCGACGCTAAGGAACTAACAAAATTTCTAAACATAATAGAATGCATAGCTGAAACACTGACTAACAGTGATGAAATCCTAAAACTAATAAAAGTTGTGATAAAAGCAAGGATATCAGAAAGAGTAAGAGTGAAACTAGGCTCCACTGAAGCGCTTACTGACATCGAGAAATTCAAAGAACATTTTAAAAAACGATTCCTAGTCAAAAAGAATCCTTTGAAATTACAGAATGATATGGCTAGAATCCAACAAGGGGAACAATCGGTCCAAAATTTCGCAGCACAAATTGAAAATCTCATGATGCAGTTAAATGATGTTCAAATATCTGAAAAAGGAGAAGAAAATAGGATAATTATACAAGAGCTGAACAACCAAACAGCACTTAATGCATTCCAGGCTGGCTTAAGTGAACCGTACAAGACAACAGTATTTGCAGCCATGCCAAAAGCGTTTGATGATGCTGTAAAAATAGCGTCTCAGGTAGAAGCGATTTCAAGGCCGTCACAAAAAATAATGCAGATTAATGTGCGCAAAGGAAGAAATTTCCGTCCCAATAATTACAGACAAGGATATCAAACCTATAACCGACAACCAAGGTATGCTACCTATACACAAAGGCAGCATGCAACCAATCAAAATAGATGGCAGACGTATAGGAACCCAACATCAAACCAACAACAACAGCCCAGAAATCACCAGCAATACACACCCACTACGCAGCGATACAGAGACAAGCCACAATACAATCGAGAATACAGGAACCGAGGAAGAAGCTACACCAATAGCAGAGCGATAAATGTTCTAGTGTCGGAAAACGAGCAAGCCGTCCCCGAGACCCAGCAATCGAGGGACGAGATCTTCACCTTAGAAAATACGGAATAAAAATTTATGCACTCAATAATGTTCATAAATTAACGAATTATGTGACAGCTGAAATAAATCATGAACCAGATAAACAGATAAGTTTTCTAATAGATTCAGGTGCAGACATCTCAGTCATAAAAAGAAGTACTCTACAAGAAGAAGCCAATATTAAAGAAGAATTTTGTATAATAACAGGAGTCACGGAAAATGAAATCAGAACATTAGGAACAATAACAACCGAATTACTAATAGAGGGACAAAAACTAAAGCAAAAGCTACATGTGGTTCCAGACAACTTTGCAATAAGATCTGATGCTATATTGGGGATAGATTTCTTACACACACATAAATGCAAAGTAGATTACGACATATTCACATTAACAATCCCAACAAAGAACGCTGACTTAATTTTGCCAATTCACACCAACGTACCACAGTACGAATACGTAAGGATACCACCAAGATCGCAGATTACCCAAGCAATAACTGAAAAAATCACAGAAGACAGCCTAGTCCTCAACCAAGAAATAGAAGAAGGAGTATTTATTGCTAATTCAATAATACCAGCAAAGGGCGTAGCTCATGTTAAAATTCTCAATGTGAATGAACACGAGATTATACTGAGATTACCAACTTTAAAAATGCATCCTTTAAAAAACTACCATATATTCAACCTCAAAAAACAGCGCAATACTACAAGTCACAATACAACCAAAAGAGCTCAGAAATTATTAGAGGAATTAAATGTTCTAAATCTCGATCCACATGCTAAAGACGCTCTCCTAAAAATTTGTATAGAATATGCGGACGTATTCTACATAACAGGTGACAAACTCACTGCAAATAATTTCTATAAGCAGAGGATAGAAATAAATGATGGAAATCCCGTCTACATAAAAAACTACCGACTACCACAGACACAGTGTGAGGAAATTAATAAACAAGTTGAGAATCTAATGACTGACGGCATAATAGAACCATCTACAAGCCCTTATAACTCACCACTACTCGTTGTACCAAAAAAAACAGAGGATGGAAACAAAAAGTGGAGAATGGTTGTTGATTTCAGGCAACTCAATAAGAGAATAGTAGACGATAAATTTCCGCTCACCAGATTGGAAGATATATTAGACAATCTGGGAAGGGCAAAATACTTTTCCACCCTTGATCTTACAAGCTCATTTCACCAAATCGAGTTACATCATGACTCAAGACCCCTAACGGCCTTTTCAACAAACAAAGGTCACTTTCAATTCTGCAGACTGCCTTTTGGCCTTAAAATCTCCACAAATAGTTTTCAGAGAATGCTCTCTATAGCTCTCGCGGGACTAGACGCAGAGACATTTCTCTACGTCGATGACATAATCATATTCGGATGTAGTCTAGACCATCACAACCGAAACTTAATAAAAACATTCCAAAGACTAAGAGATTATAACTTAAAGCTTAACCCGCAAAAATGTAATTTCCTGCAAACAGAAGTTGTATATCTTGGACATTTAATAACTAAAGATGGCGTTAAAACTGATCCTAAGAAATACGATACAATAGTTAACTATCCAGTACCAAAAACTGCAGATGAAGTGAAGAGATTCACTGCCTTTTGCAATTACTATAGACGCTTCATACCGAACTTTGCATTAATTGCAAAACCACTTAACACACTTTGTAAGAAAAGTGTAGAATTCAAGTGGACAGAAGAATGTCAATCTGCATTTAATGAGCTTAAAAATAAACTAATAAATCCACCCATTCTACAGTACCCTGATTTTGACAAACAGTTCATCCTTACGACAGACGCATCAAACTACGCAGTAGGGGCAATACTATCCCAAGGTGAAATTGGAAAAGATCTACCAATTTCATATGCCAGTCGTACATTAAACAAGCATGAATTAAACAAGCCCATTATAGAAAAGGAGTTATTAGCTATTCATTGGGCAATAAATCACTTTCGACCATACCTCTATGGAAGAAAATTCATAGCAATAACTGACCACCGACCTCTTATAAGCCTGTTCACACATAAAAACCCTTCTTCGAAGATGACAAGAGTCAGAATGGATCTAGCAGATTATAAATTTGACATTGTGTATAAAAAAGGATTGCTCAATACGAATGCGGACGCGTTATCGCGGATAAAATTAGACTCAGACATGTTAGTAGCAATGATTCCAACAGAAGCTGAAGTTAGAGTAATCACAAGATCAGCAAGCAAACTAAACCACCAGCAAGACAAAAACATAAGTGCCACACCAAGGAATGTAGAGACAGGCCATCTGTACATTTGGGAATGCACTTCAATCTCCGAAATTAGGAATGTAACAAAACTAAAATTTATATACTCGAGTAAAGATGTAAAAAATGAAATGCCAGTAAGAAAAGAATCGCAAAATAAGAAAATGAACATAACTAAAATAAGCATGCAAAAGAAAGAAATATCAATAGAAATCAGCGATAATCCACGACTAGATTTGGGTCCAGTCCTAGAGAAACTGATACTCTTCGCTAAAGTAAATAATATCAATAAAGTAGCCATGGCAAAGAATGATTTAATATTACAGCGATTCACAAAGAAGAAATTTGAAGAAGAATTCAATAACTTGCAAGGTAAAAAGAGACATGAACTGACAATAATGATATATGAACCAGTAACAAGAATTACTGACAAAATTGAACAAACCCATTTAATAGAAACATTTCACAATACACCACACTTAGGTGGACATTCTGGTGTTAGAAGGACTATTAATAAATTAAAGCAGAGATATTGCTGGAAAAACATGAGTAAAATGGTTAAAAGCCACATAAACAACTGCAAAGAATGCTCGAAAAACAAGAAAACAAAATACACAAAAGAAAAGTTGCAGATAACAGACACTCCGCAAAGAAGTTTTCAGATAATCTCAATGGACACAGTAGGACCGCTGAGACAAGCTAAGAATTTCAGATATATACTAACGTTACAATGTGATCTCACGAAATACGTACAGGCAATACCAATTGAAACAAAAGATGCAAAAACTATTGCACGCACACTCGTTGAACATATCATCTTAAGGTTTGGAACATTTGAAACCATCCGGACTGATATGGGTACAGAATTCTTGAATCAAACTTTTGAGAACATTTGCCAAACACTAAACATTCAGCATGTAACATCAACACCATACCACCATGAAACACTAGGTGCAATAGAGCGAAACCATAGAACTCTAAACGAGTACCTACTGTCATTCAGCCAAGGACATGACTGGGACGAGTGGTTACCTTATTTTGTTTTCTGTTATAATATAACACCACACAATGACACAGGCATCTCACCGCATGAATTGGTCTATGGGAAAATAGCAAGTCTACCTTTAACAATAACAAATCAAGAACCGCAGACGCTGTACAACATTGAAGATTACAATAAGGAGTTAAAGTGGCGCCTGAACCAAGCGCACAAAACGGCGCAAACACTGTTAAATTGTGCAAAAGAAAAACGCAAAGAGAAATGGGATGAAAAAGCAAACCCACTACACGTCTCACCAGGGGACTGGGTCTGGTTACGTGTAGGTAATCAAAAGAAGCACAAAGCACCATATAATGGACCATATAGAGTCATAGATACAAATAATGTTAACTCTAAGATAATGATAGATAATGTAATAAAGGAAGTACATAATAATAGAATTAAAAAAGATAGAACTAACAAGGTTTTAAGTAAATAAATTAAAATGTAAAATTAGTTAACTAAATATATCAAAATTACATATAAAAACAAAATAGTTAGAATTAAGAATTCAATTAGATATTAGATACCCTAACAAAAACCTCATTCTCAAAAAAAAAAAAAAAATTTTTTTTGATCAAACAAAAATTTTTTTTTTCTCCAACCCGATGGGGATGTAATGCAATCAGACACAGCACGGGACAAATATGTAAACAAAAACATTAATTAACCGTCGTACACTCAGCGTCAACAGATGTACAGCAAAGTATTGCAATCTGACGCCGCCGGACGTGTGAAATGCTTTCAAGTTCATGGTTGCGAGCGAAAATAAGAAAATAAGTTTTCAAGTTCATAGCGCGCGGAGAAGAAAAAGAAAAACAAAAATTCAAGTACGTTCGACTGACCCGTAACATGAACCCTTTAACGTAGGAAATGTCTCGGTGCCCCAATAATACATAATACAAATTAGTAAATAAATTTTGTTATGTGTACATATTTGGAAATTTTGAGAATTCAGCAGAATTTTGGTTTTGAGGTTTTTGGAGGGGCAAGGTCCCTAGCCATTGGACGATGTATGCCTAGAATGTAAAATTTAGATTAAGAACTTGTATAAATATCGGAAACGCAAAAATAAAGACACAGTCAAATCTCAAATCTAAAGCTATTAAATTCTATTTAAAAAACCTTTCCTGAGTTCACTCTGCCTGCGCGGAAGAACTCTTAGAAAGAAGAAAAACTTGCGGACTTTTCTGCAAATAAACAAATTCGAAACAAAAAAATAAAGTCTATAAGATACCTACTTTACAAAGTCACCCAATTCATCACAGGGCGCCTACAAGTCTTCATCAACAGATGCCTTCGTCGTATCCTAAAAATCCGCTGGCAAGATAGAATTTCAAACGAAGAACTATGGCGCCGTGCCGGCCAAGAAAGGATAGACGACCAAATCAGGGAAAGGAAATGGAATTGGGTAGGCCAAACCTTGCGACGCGAAAACGAAAATCTAGCCAAACAGGCCCTTGACTGGAATCCGCAAGGATCCCGTCGAGTAGGACGACCTAGAACAACGTGGAGGAGAACCCTACTAGCAGAAGCCGCAGCAACTGGGAGATCCTGGTCGGAGCTGAGAGCTGTCGCGCAAAACAGAGTCCGCTGGAGGGCAACTGTTTTCGCCCTATGTCTTATGAGGGATTAAAGGAGCGCAATGATGAAATGATGATTTTTTTTTAATATCTCCTTAACGGTGGCTCATATGATAATGTAGTAAGCAGCAGAAATACGGGTATTAAAATATCTTCCAAATGGGCTATTGACCGAAACTCTATGTCGTTTCATGTCCGCGACATAACGGGTGAAAAGTCAACAGCGAAGGTTACGACACTTCTCGATGAATAACTCGCTTCCAGTCAATTTCGGGTATCGGATGAATTAGAATTTTATAAAACGCCCTGAATTATCCATATTTTGGGTTATTTAACAATTTTGGAAAATTATAATAATGGGAAATAGTAGCTAAGAATCATCTTTCAGACCTCGTTGAGGGCTCATTTTGTAGATAATTTTATTCTCCAACACCTTGCCAGTGATCATTTTCAGCTATCATTGCATTGAAACTTGTTATTTAGTATAAACGACCTCTATCTCTTTTCCAAGATGGCGGCTTTTCCCAACACACGGCGACTCCACAAATTTGGTTTTAACATTGTCAGATGTACCCAAACAAATTCCAAAAAAAAATTTCGTACATCATGAAATGCAATTTCATGCCCTTTTTCGACTAATTGCACTGGAATGCATTTCAATATTTTAAGTAAAAATGGACGAAGAAAAGGACGAAATTTTTTTAAATATTATTATGTTAGATTAGATTGTTAGGTTGTTTAATTTTTTTTCTTATAAATAAATGATCGACCTCTATACCTGACTGCAATATTTTTGTTTCTTCCTGCAAAACTAAAAATATTGTACGAAAATGATGCTTGCGAGTCTTTAAGACCAACAATTTTAATAATTGATTTCCAGTTATGTTATGTGTTTATATTGTTACGTTTATACGGCTTAATGGATTCGTAGGATTAATTAAGGAATACACTTTTTAATTATCCACAATAATTTATTTATTACAAACCAAACACAATTTAAAAATAAACACAATTCTTAGAGTTCACTATAATCACTAGCAAATTTAATATTCGCACTATTCAATTCTAATTATCGCTTTTTATTTCACTATAAATCACCACTTTTCACTTTGGAACACTTGTATCGCCTTTATAATCAAAACTGACTCGATAGCGGCTGCCAGGCGCTTTTATATAGGCAGCTCCACCTTTGTCTACTTTCTGGAACCTTCGTTTTCTGGTTCCTTGTGGTATGTTCTATGTTTCTTTTAGTTTCGACCAGCTTGAAGTTGTCTTCGCTTATCGCTCGTTAGTTTAGTACATAAATTCTTAATTCAGACAACAACCGAAAATCGTTGATTCATCCTCTCGACAAACAGATGGCGCATAATCATCACATTGCCCCCTTCTTAGGACTGTTCGTCCCGAACAGTTGTCCCTCCTGGATCCGGCTGATGATATGGGCACAGCCTGTCTATGTGCACAATCTTCTTCTTTGCTTTGGGTCCTTGTTGAATCCTGTAGACCACATCGTTGATCCGTGTTAGGATTTTATAGGGCCCCTCCCACTGGCGCTGAAGTTTCGGAGACTTGCCTTTTCGTCGTCGAGGGTTGAATAGCCAAACGAGATCACCTTCCTGGTATCCGCTACAGTTTGCTCGGAGGTCGTACCTTGGTTTCACAATATCACTGGCCGTCTTAGGATTCTCCCTTCCGATTTTCTCAACTGAGGTCCCAACGTTGTATTGTCGCGTTTCTTCTTTCGCTCTGACTCGAGGGCTCTTACTGCCGGCACAAACTGCACATTTACGACACCAGTTCGTAACATCCTCCCGCATATGAAGCCAATAGAATCGCTCCTTTACTTTTGCCAGTTGACTCCCCTTTGTTGACTCCCAAATGTCCTCCTGACGGGCTATTATGACACTCCTCGAGAATATCTCTTATTCCAGCACGAGGGACTAGCACCTGCATTCGATGAGAGGTACCATCAGCTGTTTCCCATTTGCGCTTCAATACTCCTCCTTCGATATGCAATGAATCCCATTGGGCCCAATAGCTCTTCAGGATTTCACTTCTCTCTGCGATGTCTTTCCATTTAGGCTTCTCGTTGTGTTCTTTCCATGACAAAATCGCAGAAATGTCCGGGTCGTTGCGTTGCGCATCTCGAATTCCTTGGTCCTCATATTTTATGCTTGGCTCAGCAGTCGTCTTTTGACACTTTTCCTCAATACGCCAACGATACTTAAAACCTGGTTCGCATGGTCGCCGGGACAGTGCAGTATCCATTGGAATTCCCCGGTTGCGGTGTTTCATCATCAATTCTCCAAGGTCCAATAGTATTCCGTGTGTTGTCATAAAGTCCAAACCAAGAATACACTCGTCTACTATGTCAGCTACCAGGAACGAATGTGTAAACTTAATGTCGCCGAGTACCACGTCCGTCATTGTTTCCCCATGTAATTTCACTGGCTCTCCTGTTACAGTTTTCAGGATGTACTGGTCCGCGCTTTTCAGCCACTTTCTACCGACCAAATCAGCCCTGATGACAGATCTTGAAGCACCTGTATCCACGGTAATTGTGTATTGTTCATCACCAACTTTCCCCTCGATGACAAGGCTGTTGTTGCCACGCTGCAGTTGGGTGATGTTGACGATGACATCAGGGGTCTCCATTTTCCCCACTAACTCCCTCCGGTCGCCTTTGTGCCGTTGTCCACATTTTTTACAGCATGTTGAGCCACTCCTACTCCCTGGCGATTCCACTCTCCTTCGCTTTCGGCAACTCCTTTGTAAATGGCCCGGCTCGCCACAGTTCCAGCATCGTAGACGACGACGTACTTCCGAGGTGTTGACTCGATGGCAAATGTTCTCAGTCATATTGATTCCCCTGAGGTGGACCGTATTCCTTGTTGCTTGCTTCGCTGCCTGGTATGCCAAGGCATATGCCAGAACTTCTGCTGTAGTCTTCTTTCCAGCCAATCTGGCCGCTTGTTGTAGGTCCCGGTCGGTAAATGAGTTAAGAAGAGCCTCTCTTGCTATTTCATTGATGTAGTCTTGACCAAAACTAGGATAAGCCAGATGCACTAGCCTCTCGATATCGGCGCATAGTTGTTGTAATGTTTCCCCTGGCTTTTGAAGTCTATTGCGAAGTTGAAGTCGGTAAACCTCTTGCATGTGCTGATCACCGTAATGCATTTCTAGCGCTTGAATTAAGAACCCGTAGCTGTTGCGATGTTCTGCTGGTATTGACTGCAATATTTCTGCTGCTGTGCCCCTTAGTGACAACGTTAAGGCCGTTGCTTTCTCCTCCTCAGTCCAGAAATTGCCTGCTGCTGCTGCTTCGAATTGGAGCTTATAAGTAGACCATGGGCTTTGCCCGTCGAAAGTTGGAGGCTGCAATTTCCTAACTCCGATGACTTCGTGGGATGCTGCCGCTGGGTGGTGAATCTTTACCCTTTCTAGATCTGCTCTGACGGCTTCTAGTTCAATTTCGAGTTTTTCTAGATCATTCCTTACATTTGCCTTGATGGAAGATTCCAGACTTTCCAGATCATTCCTTACATTTTCTTTCATGTTATCCAGCTTATTGTCGACAGAAAGTGAGAATGATTCGATTTTCTGCTCCAACTGGCTCCTCTGTTCTTCCATCGACTCTTTGAGTTCTGCGATCGAACGTTCATGAACTACTGTTAACATTTTTTGTTCATCTTTTAACGCCGACACTTCCGCCTTGATCTCTGTTGTCGCTTCCCTCATATCTGCTGATGACCGTGCTTGCGCTTCTTTAATCTCGGTTGTCGCTTCCTTCATCTCGGCTGTCGCTTCTTTCATCTCTGCTGATGCACGTTCTTGCGCCTCTTTCATCACCATCAATGTTTTAAGAAGTTCTGCCATACTCACTGTCGCTTCTTCTGGCTCTGCTTCTACCTCGCCTTCAAACATGTAGGTTTCAGGATCCTTACCTTCGTTCACCATAGCTCCTCGAAGCAGGCCGGTTAATGAACTTTTAGCCCCCACCGTTGACAACGAGCGTTTACTTAATTCTCTTTTCAACTCTACAGTGTAGAGTTGAGCCGGACTTACATGAGGCAGTACATATGTCCCGTACACGATGGTAAATTGTACTGAGGCCTCAACTTTTTCAAATGTCCCGGCTCAAAAATAATGTCCTACTGGAATATTTAAGTCTTTTTTCCTCTGTTTATTGTATTAATTTAAGAATTTTTTTTTGTACAAATATCGCGAAAATAAATAATAATAATAATACATAATAATAACAATAATAATATGAGCGTATATCGTGCCATTGTAAATTACGAAAGGGAAAGATATTTCTTATGGCAGTAAAATATCTAATTTGAACTGTGGCGAGGTGAGATTGTAAACAGAACTGGAAAGATATTTTCTTAGTCTTTTGCCGCAGTAAAATATCCATTTTAAACCGAGCCGTGGTGAGATTGTAAATACGAACTGGAGAGACATTTCTTACATTTTTAGTGGAATGAAATTTTATAATGAAGAGACAATTCTTACAGTTTCGAGGGAGTGAAGTTTTGTACTCGAGACACATTTCTTACATTTTTGGAGGGAGGGAAATTTTGTACGGAAGAGGCAATTCTTACATTTTTCGAGGGAGGTAAAATTTGTACGGAAGAGACAATTCTTATATTTTTCGAGGGAGTAAAGTTTTGTACTCGAGAGACATTTCTTACTTCTTTTGCGGCAGAAAAAGAGGTGAGATTGTAAAATATAAATATACATAGCTTTTATACCAACTCTGAGACAGTTTTAATGCATAAGAGATTCAAACCCGTAAAAGATTTATGTTACCTCTTTCTTTAACTTAATTGTTTTCGCCATTTTAGTGTGGGACTTTATTAGGCTAGTAGCTTATGAAATTTAGTTTGTGAGTTAAGATTTCAGTGATTTTTTTATAGACAAAAACGTAAGTAAAAAAAAATTGTATTAAGTTTTAAAAATTATAAATAAGGTTTTTTCTTACACGAAAAAAAGTGAAAGAATCTACCATATTTGTTTCTCCTTACGTATGTCACGTGCGATTACGTATTTCTTTATTAACAAACAATTCTAATATTCATTTCTTTTTTTCTGTGATTTGCTCTTTTATTTTATATATTAAGAATGGCTGAGGATAAAAAGAGGTCGAGTGCATGGGAATATTTTGTGGACTTAAAAAATGATAAAGCTAAATGCAATTTCTGTGCTAAAGTTTTGTCCTACAAAGGTGGCGGTGCCTATAATCTGATTCGGCACACAAAGAGCAGGCATCCTCATGTTTTCTCTGCCATTTGCGAAACTCAGAGTGTAAATACCGATAACGTCAGAAATGCTTCGCTTGCTTTATCCTGTACTTCAAACGCCCCGGAGCTAGAAACACCTGAATCTTTTACGCTCTCTACCTCATGCACTAATGTATCCAAACCGACTGTCACTAACAGCAAACTCACACAATATTTTTCCAAACCGCTGTCTGCAAATAAATCCGAGGAATTAAATAAAATTATTGTTAAATTGTTTACGAAGAATTACTTGCCGTTTCACCTTATTGAAGCACCCGAATTCAAAGAATATACTTCACAACTAAATCCGTCCTATCAATTACCTAGTCGTAAGACCTTATCAAATGCATTAATGACTAATCTGTATAACAAAACAAAAGACAAAGTTAAGGCAGAATTAAAACAGGCAGATTATGTAAGCATTACAACCGACGGGTGGACATCTAAGCCCAATGATAATTATTTGTCGGTTACGGTTCATTTTTTTAATGAGCAAGCAGAATTAAAAACATTCATGTTAGAATGTATCCAATTCTCAGATAGACATACCGCAGAAAATTTGTCTCGGGAACTTAAAAAAATTAGCGATGATTGGGACATTTCAAATAAAATTGTTTCAGTGACAAGCGATAACGCGAATAACATCAAAGCTCGAGGTGAGCTCAGGAGTACGACAAGGATGCCTACTCTCGCCTTTACTATTTCTTATAGTAATAAATGACATCCTTGTCGGCGCTCTAGATAGTAGAACAGGCGGCATACAATGGGGTTTGTTAGACCGCCTTAAGGATCTCGACTACGCAGATGATATCTGTTTGCTGGCCCACAGACACCAGGACCTCAAAAACATGATTAACAATTTGGCAACAGAAAGTAGTCCAGCAGGCTTAAGGCTAAATCAGACTAAAACTAAAGAAATGCGGATAAATGCAAACACCATTGAACGAACAGCGCTGAATAACCGTGACGTGGAACTGGTCGATAAATTCTGCTACCTCGGTAGTATTATTACCGAAAATGGCGGTGCAGAAGAAGATGTCAGTTCCAGAATAAATAAAGCACGAGGCGCATATGCATGCCTGTTCCGCATATGGAGATCAACGGAGATCTCAACTAACACCAAATTGCGGCTGTTCAACTCCAACGTGAAGGCAGTACTTTTGTACGGTTGCGAAACATGGAAAGTCACCCAATTCATCACAGGGCGCCTACAAGTCTTCATCAACAGATGCCTTCGTCGTATCCTAAAAATCCGCTGGCAAGATAGAATTTCAAACGAAGAACTATGGCGCCGTGCCGGCCAAGAAAGGATAGACGACCAAATCAGGGAAAGGAAATGGAATTGGGTAGGCCACACCTTGCGACGCGAAAACGAAAATCTAGCCAAACAGGCCCTTGACTGGAATCCGCAAGGATCCCGTCGAGTAGGACGACCTAGAACAACGTGGAGGAGAACCCTACTAGCAGAAGCCGCAGCAACTGGGAGATCCTGGTCGGAGCTGAGAGCTGTCGCGCAAAACAGAGTCCGCTGGAGGGCAACTGTTTTCGCCCTATGTCTTATGAGGGATTAAAGGAGCGCAATGATGAAATGATGATTTTTTTTTAATATCTCCTTAACGGTGGCTCATATGATAATGTAGTAAGCAGCAGAAATACGGGTATTAAAATATCTTCCAAATGGGCTTTTGACCGAAACTCTATGTCGTTTCATGTCCGCGACATAACGGGTGAAAAGTCAACAGCGAAGGTTACGACACTTCTCGATGAATAACTCGCTTCCAGCCAATTTCGGGTATCGGATGAATTAGAATTTTATAAAACGCCCTGAATTATCCATATTTTGGGTTATTTAACAATTTTGGAAAATTATAATAATGGGAAATAGTAGCTAAGAATCATCTTTCAGACCTCGTTGAGGGCTCATTTTGTAGATAATTTTATTCTCCAACACCTTGCCAGTGATCATTTTCAGCTATCATTGCATTGAAACTTGTTATTTAGTATAAACGACCTCTATCTCTTTTCCAAGATGGCGGCTTTTCCCAACACACGGCGACTCCACAAATTTGGTTTTAACATTGTCAGATGTACCCAAACAAATTCCAAAAAAAAATTTCGTACATCATGAAATGCAATTTCATGCCCTTTTTCGACTAATTGCACTGGAATGCATTTCAATATTTTAAGTAAAAATGGACGAAGAAAAGGACGAAATTTTTTTAAATATTATTATGTTAGATTAGATTGTTAGGTTGTTTAATTTTTTTTCTTATAAATAAATGATCGACCTCTATACCTGACTGCAATATTTTTGTTTCTTCCTGCAAAACTAAAAATATTGTACGAAAATGATGCTTGCGAGTCTTTAAGACCAACAATTTTAATAATTGATTTCCAGTTATGTTATGTGTTTATATTGTTACGTTTATACGGCTTAACGGATTCGTAGGATTAATTAAGGAATACACTTTTTAATTATCCACAATAATTTATTTATTACAAACCAAACACAATTTAAAAATAAACACAATTCTTAGAGTTCACTATAATCACTAGCAAATTTAATATTCGCACTATTCAATTCTAATTATCGCTTTTTATTTCACTATAAATCACCACTTTTCACTTTGGAACACTTGTATCGCCTTTATAATCAAAACTGACTCGATAGCGGCTGCCAGGCGCTTTTATATAGGCAGCTCCACCTTTGTCTACTTTCTGGAACCTTCGTTTTCTGGTTCCTTGTGGTATGTTCTATGTTTCTTTTAGTTTCGACCAGCTTGAAGTTGTCTTCGCTTATCGCTCGTTAGTTTAGTACATAAATTCTTAATTCAGACAACAACCGAAAATCGTTGATTCATCCTCTCGACAAACAGATGGCGCATAATCATCACATTGCCCCCTTCTTAGGACTGTTCGTCCCGAACAGTTGTCCCTCCTGGATCCGGCTGATGATATGGGCACAGCCTGTCTATGTGCACAATCTTCTTCTTTGCTTTGGGTCCTTGTTGAATCCTGTAGACCACATCGTTGATCCGTGTTAGGATTTTATAGGGCCCCTCCCACTGGCGCTGAAGTTTCGGAGACTTGCCTTTTCGTCGTCGAGGGTTGAATAGCCAAACGAGATCACCTTCCTGGTATCCGCTACAGTTTGCTCGGAGGTCGTACCTTGGTTTCATAATATCACTGGCCGTCTTAGGATTCTCCCTTCCGATTTTCTCAACTGAGGTCCCAACGTTGTATTGTCGCGTTTCTTCTTTCGCTCTGACTCGAGGGCTCTTACTGCCGGCACAAACTGCACATTTACGACACCAGTTCGTAACATCCTCCCGCATATGAAGCCAATAGAATCGCTCCTTTACTTTTGCCAGTTGACTCCCCTTTGTTGACTCCCAAATGTCCTCCTGACGGGCTATTATGACACTCCTCGAGAATATCTCTTATTCCAGCACGAGGGACTAGCACCTGCATTCGATGAGAGGTACCATCAGCTGTTTCCCATTTGCGCTTCAATACTCCTCCTTCGATATGCAATGAATCCCATTGGGCCCAATAGCTCTTCAGGATTTCACTTCTCTCTGCGATGTCTTTCCATTTAGGCTTCTCGTTGTGTTCTTTCCATGACAAAATCGCAGAAATGTCCGGGTCGTTGCGTTGCGCATCTCGAATTCCTTGGTCCTCATATTTTATGCTTGGCTCAGCAGTCGTCTTTTGACACTTTTCCTCAATACGCCAACGATACTTAAAACCTGGTTCGCATCGTCGCCGGGACAGTGCAGTATCCATTGGAATTCCCCGGTTGCGGTGTTTCATCATCAATTCTCCAAGGTCCAATATTTCTCCAAGGTCCAATAGTATAAAGTCCAAACCAAGAATACACTCGTCTACTATGTCAGCTACCAGGAACGAATGTGTAAACTTAATGTCGCCGAGTACCACGTCCGTCATTGTTTCCCCATGTAATTTCACTGGCTCTCCTGTTACAGTTTTCAGGATGTACTGGTCCGCGCTTTTCAGCCACTTTCTACCGACCAAATCAGCCCTGATGACAGATCTTGAAGCACCTGTATCCACGGTAATTGTGTATTGTTCATCACCAACTTTCCCCTCGATGACAAGGCTGTTGTTGCCACGCTGCAGTTGGGTGATGTTGACGATGACATCAGGGGTCTCCATTTTCCCCACTAACTCCCTCCGGTCGCCTTTGTGCCGTTGTCCACATTTTTCACAGCATGTTGAGCCACTCCTACTCCCTGGCGATTCCACTCTCCTTCGCTTTCGGCAACTCCTTTGTAAATGGCCCGGCTCGCCACAGTTCCAGCATCGTAGACGACGACGTACTTCCGAGGTGTTGACTCGATGGCAAATGTTCTCAGTCATATTGATTCCCCTGAGGTGGACCGTATTGCTTGTTGCTTGCTTCGCTGCCTGGTATGCCAAGGCATATGCCAGAACTTCTGCTGTAGTCTTCTTTCCAGCCAATCTGGCCGCTTGTTGTAGGTCCCGGTCGGTAAATGAGTTAAGAAGAGCCTCTCTTGCTATTTCATTGATGTAGTCTTGACCAAAACTAGGATAAGCCAGATGCACTAGCCTCTCGATATCGGCGCATAGTTGTTGTAATGTTTCCCCTGGCTTTTGAAGTCTATTGCGAAGTTGAAGTCGGTAAACCTCTTGCATGTGCTGATCACCGTAATGCATTTCTAGCGCTTGAATTAAGAACCCGTAGCTGTTGCGATGTTCTGCTGGTATTGACTGCAATATTTCTGCTGCTGTGCCCCTTAGTGACAACGTTAAGGCCGTTGCTTTCTCCTCCTCAGTCCAGAAATTGCCTGCTGCTGCTGCTTCGAATTGGAGCTTATAAGTAGACCATGGGCTTTGCCCGTCGAAAGTTGGAGGCTGCAATTTCCTAACTCCGATGACTTCGTGGGATGCTGCCGCTGGGTGGTGAATCTTTACCCTTTCTAGATCTGCTCTGACGGTTTCTAGTTCAATTTCGAGTTTTTCTAGATCATTCCTTACATTTGCCTTGATGGAAGATTCCAGACTTTCCAGATCATTCCTTACATTTTCTTTCATGTTATCCAGCTTATTGTCGACAGAAAGTGAGAATGATTCGATTTTCTGCTCCAACTGGCTCCTCTGTTCTTCCATCGACTCTTTGAGTTCTGCGATCGAACGTTCATGAACTACTGTTAACATTTTTTGTTCATCTTTTAACGCCGACACTTCCGCCTTGATCTCTGTTGTCGCTTCCCTCATATCTGCTGATGACCGTGCTTGCGCTTCTTTAATCTCGGTTGTCGCTTCCTTCATCTCGGCTGTCGCTTCTTTCATCTCTGCTGATGCACGTTCTTGCGCCTCTTTCATCACCATCAATGTTTTAAGAAGTTCTGCCATACTCACTGTCGCTTCTTCTGGCTCTGCTTCTACCTCGCCTTCAAACATGTAGGTTTCAGGATCCTTACCTTCGTTCACCATAGCTTCTCGAAGCAGGCCGGTTAATGAACTTTTAGCCCCCACCGTTGACAACGAGCGTTTACTTAATTCTCTTTTCAACTCTACAGTGTAGAGTTGAGCCGGACTTACATGAGGCAGTACATATGTCCCGTACACGATGGTAAATTGTACTGAGGCCTCAACTTTTTCAAATGTCCCGGCTCAAAAATAATGTCCTACTGGAATATTTAAGTCTTTTTTCCTCTGTTTATTGTATTAATTTAAGAATTTTTTTTGTACAAATATCGCGAAAATAAATAATAATAATAATACATAATAATAACAATAATAATATGAGCGTATATCGTGCCATTGTAAATTACGAAAGGGAAAGATATTTCTTATGGCAGTAAAATATCTAATTTGAACTGTGGCGAGGTGAGATTGTAAACAGAACTGGAAAGATATTTTCTTAGTCTTTTGCCGCAGTAAAATATCCATTTTAAACCGAGCCGTGGTGAGATTGTAAATACGAACTGGAGAGACATTTCTTACATTTTTAGTGGAATGAAATTTTATAATGAAGAGACAATTCTTACAGTTTCGAGGGAGTGAAGTTTTGTACTCGAGACACATTTCTTACATTTTTGGAGGGAGGGAAATTTTGTACGGAAGAGGCAATTCTTACATTTTTCGAGGGAGGTAAAATTTGTACGGAAGAGACAATTCTTATATTTTTCGAGGGAGTAAAGTTTTGTACTCGAGAGACATTTCTTACTTCTTTTGCGGCAGAAAAAGAGGTGAGATTGTAAAATATAAATATACATAGCTTTTATACCAACTCTGAGACAGTTTTAATGCATAAGAGATTCAAACCCGTAAAAGATTTATGTTACCTCTTTCTTTAACTTAATTGTTTTCGCCATTTTAGTGTGGGACTTTATTAGGCTAGTAGCTTATGAAATTTAGTTTGTGAGTTAAGATTTCAGTGATTTTTTTATAGACAAAAACGTAAGTAAAAAAAAATTGTATTAAGTTTTAAAAATTATAAATAAGGTTTTTTCTTACACGAAAAAAAGTGAAAGAATCTACCATATTTGTTTCTCCTTACGTATGTCACGTGCGATTACGTATTTCTTTATTAACAAACAATTCTAATATTCATTTCTTTTTTTCTGTGATTTGCTCTTTTATTTTATATATTAAGAATGGCTGAGGATAAAAAGAGGTCGAGTGCATGGGAATATTTTGTGGACTTAAAAAATGATAAAGCTAAATGCAATTTCTGTGCTAAAGTTTTGTCCTACAAAGGTGGCGGTGCCTATAATCTGATTCGGCACACAAAGAGCAGGCATCCTCATGTTTTCTCTGCCATTTGCGAAACTCAGAGTGTAAATACCGATAACGTCAGAAATGCTTCGCTTGCTTTATCCTGTACTTCAAACGCCCCGGAGCTAGAAACACCTGAATCTTTTACGCTCTCTACCTCATGCACTAATGTATCCAAACCGACTGTCACTAACAGCAAACTCACACAATATTTTTCCAAACCGCTGTCTGCAAATAAATCCGAGGAATTAAATAAAATTATTGTTAAATTGTTTACGAAGAATTACTTGCCGTTTCACCTTATTGAAGCACCCGAATTCAAAGAATATACTTCACAACTAAATCCGTCCTATCAATTACCTAGTCGTAAGACCTTATCAAATGCATTAATGACTAATCTGTATAACAAAACAAAAGACAAAGTTAAGGCAGAATTAAAACAGGCAGATTATGTAAGCATTACAACCGACGGGTGGACATCTAAGCCCAATGATAATTATTTGTCGGTTACGGTTCATTTTTTTAATGAGCAAGCAGAATTAAAAACATTCATGTTAGAATGTATCCAATTCTCAGATAGACATACCGCAGAAAATTTGTCTCGGGAACTTAAAAAAATTAGCGATGATTGGGACATTTCAAATAAAATTGTTTCAGTGACAAGCGATAACGCGAATAACATCAAAGCTCGAGGTGAGCTCAGGAGTACGACAAGGATGCCTACTCTCGCCTTTACTATTTCTTATAGTAATAAATGACATCCTTGTCGGCGCTCTAGATAGTAGAACAGGCGGCATACAATGGGGTTTGTTAGACCGCCTTAAGGATCTCGACTACGCAGATGATATCTGTTTGCTGGCCCACAGACACCAGGACCTCAAAAACATGATTAACAATTTGGCAACAGAAAGTAGTCCAGCAGGCTTAAGGCTAAATCAGACTAAAACTAAAGAAATGCGGATAAATGCAAACACCATTGAACGAACAGCGCTGAATAACCGTGACGTGGAACTGGTCGATAAATTCTGCTACCTCGGTAGTATTATTACCGAAAATGGCGGTGCAGAAGAAGATGTCAGTTCCAGAATAAATAAAGCACGAGGCGCATATGCATGCCTGTTCCGCATATGGAGATCAACGGAGATCTCAACTAACACCAAATTGCGGCTGTTCAACTCCAACGTGAAGGCAGTACTTTTGTACGGTTGCGAAACATGGAAAGTCACCCAATTCATCACAGGGCGCCTACAAGTCTTCATCAACAGATGCCTTCGTCGTATCCTAAAAATCCGCTGGCAAGATAGAATTTCAAACGAAGAACTATGGCGCCGTGCCGGCCAAGAAAGGATAGACGACCAAATCAGGGAAAGGAAATGGAATTGGGTAGGCCACACCTTGCGACGCGAAAACGAAAATCTAGCCAAACAGGCCCTTGACTGGAATCCGCAAGGATCCCGTCGAGTAGGACGACCTAGAACAACGTGGAGGAGAACCCTACTAGCAGAAGCCGCAGCAACTGGGAGATCCTGGTCGGAGCTGAGAGCTGTCGCGCAAAACAGAGTCCGCTGGAGGGCAACTGTTTTCGCCCTATGTCTTATGAGGGATTAAAGGAGCGCAATGATGAAATGATGATTTTTTTTTAATATCTCCTTAACGGTGGCTCATATGATAATGTAGTAAGCAGCAGAAATACGGGTATTAAAATATCTTCCAAATGGGCTTTTGACCGAAACTCTATGTCGTTTCATGTCCGCGACATAACGGGTGAAAAGTCAACAGCGAAGGTTACGACACTTCTCGATGAATAACTCGCTTCCAGCCAATTTCGGGTATCGGATGAATTAGAATTTTATAAAACGCCCTGAATTATCCATATTTTGGGTTATTTAACAATTTTGGAAAATTATAATAATGGGAAATAGTAGCTAAGAATCATCTTTCAGACCTCGTTGAGGGCTCATTTTGTAGATAATTTTATTCTCCAACACCTTGCCAGTGATCATTTTCAGCTATCATTGCATTGAAACTTGTTATTTAGTATAAACGACCTCTATCTCTTTTCCAAGATGGCGGCTTTTCCCAACACACGGCGACTCCACAAATTTGGTTTTAACATTGTCAGATGTACCCAAACAAATTCCAAAAAAAAATTTCGTACATCATGAAATGCAATTTCATGCCCTTTTTCGACTAATTGCACTGGAATGCATTTCAATATTTTAAGTAAAAATGGACGAAGAAAAGGACGAAATTTTTTTAAATATTATTATGTTAGATTAGATTGTTAGGTTGTTTAATTTTTTTTCTTATAAATAAATGATCGACCTCTATACCTGACTGCAATATTTTTGTTTCTTCCTGCAAAACTAAAAATATTGTACGAAAATGATGCTTGCGAGTCTTTAAGACCAACAATTTTAATAATTGATTTCCAGTTATGTTATGTGTTTATATTGTTACGTTTATACGGCTTAACGGATTCGTAGGATTAATTAAGGAATACACTTTTTAATTATCCACAATAATTTATTTATTACAAACCAAACACAATTTAAAAATAAACACAATTCTTAGAGTTCACTATAATCACTAGCAAATTTAATATTCGCACTATTCAATTCTAATTATCGCTTTTTATTTCACTATAAATCACCACTTTTCACTTTGGAACACTTGTATCGCCTTTATAATCAAAACTGACTCGATAGCGGCTGCCAGGCGCTTTTATATAGGCAGCTCCACCTTTGTCTACTTTCTGGAACCTTCGTTTTCTGGTTCCTTGTGGTATGTTCTATGTTTCTTTTAGTTTCGACCAGCTTGAAGTTGTCTTCGCTTATCGCTCGTTAGTTTAGTACATAAATTCTTAATTCAGACAACAACCGAAAATCGTTGATTCATCCTCTCGACAAACAGATGGCGCATAATCATCACATTGCCCCCTTCTTAGGACTGTTCGTCCCGAACAGTTGTCCCTCCTGGATCCGGCTGATGATATGGGCACAGCCTGTCTATGTGCACAATCTTCTTCTTTGCTTTGGGTCCTTGTTGAATCCTGTAGACCACATCGTTGATCCGTGTTAGGATTTTATAGGGCCCCTCCCACTGGCGCTGAAGTTTCGGAGACTTGCCTTTTCGTCGTCGAGGGTTGAATAGCCAAACGAGATCACCTTCCTGGTATCCGCTACAGTTTGCTCGGAGGTCGTACCTTGGTTTCATAATATCACTGGCCGTCTTAGGATTCTCCCTTCCGATTTTCTCAACTGAGGTCCCAACGTTGTATTGTCGCGTTTCTTCTTTCGCTCTGACTCGAGGGCTCTTACTGCCGGCACAAACTGCACATTTACGACACCAGTTCGTAACATCCTCCCGCATATGAAGCCAATAGAATCGCTCCTTTACTTTTGCCAGTTGACTCCCCTTTGTTGACTCCCAAATGTCCTCCTGACGGGCTATTATGACACTCCTCGAGAATATCTCTTATTCCAGCACGAGGGACTAGCACCTGCATTCGATGAGAGGTACCATCAGCTGTTTCCCATTTGCGCTTCAATACTCCTCCTTCGATATGCAATGAATCCCATTGGGCCCAATAGCTCTTCAGGATTTCACTTCTCTCTGCGATGTCTTTCCATTTAGGCTTCTCGTTGTGTTCTTTCCATGACAAAATCGCAGAAATGTCCGGGTCGTTGCGTTGCTCATCTCGAATTCCTTGGTCCTCATATTTTATGCTTGGCTCAGCAGTCGTCTTTTGACACTTTTCCTCAATACGCCAACGATACTTAAAACCTGGTTCGCATCGTCGCCGGGACAGTGCAGTATCCATTGGAATTCCCCGGTTGCGGTGTTTCATCATCAATTCTCCAAGGTCCAATATTTCTCCAAGGTCCAATAGTATAAAGTCCAAACCAAGAATACACTCGTCTACTATGTCAGCTACCAGGAACGAATGTGTAAACTTAATGTCGCCGAGTACCACGTCCGTCATTGTTTCCCCATGTAATTTCACTGGCTCTCCTGTTACAGTTTTCAGGATGTACTGGTCCGCGCTTTTCAGCCACTTTCTACCGACCAAATCAGCCCTGATGACAGATCTTGAAGCACCTGTATCCACGGTAATTGTGTATTGTTCATCACCAACTTTCCCCTCGATGACAAGGCTGTTGTTGCCACGCTGCAGTTGGGTGATGTTGACGATGACATCAGGGGTCTCCATTTTCCCCACTAACTCCCTCCGGTCGCCTTTGTGCCGTTGTCCACATTTTTCACAGCATGTTGAGCCACTCCTACTCCCTGGCGATTCCACTCTCCTTCGCTTTCGGCAACTCCTTTGTAAATGGCCCGGCTCGCCACAGTTCCAGCATCGTAGACGACGACGTACTTCCGAGGTGTTGACTCGATGGCAAATGTTCTCAGTCATATTGATTCCCCTGAGGTGGACCGTATTGCTTGTTGCTTGCTTCGCTGCCTGGTATGCCAAGGCATATGCCAGAACTTCTGCTGTAGTCTTCTTTCCAGCCAATCTGGCCGCTTGTTGTAGGTCCCGGTCGGTAAATGAGTTAAGAAGAGCCTCTCTTGCTATTTCATTGATGTAGTCTTGACCAAAACTAGGATAAGCCAGATGCACTAGCCTCTCGATATCGGCGCATAGTTGTTGTAATGTTTCCCCTGGCTTTTGAAGTCTATTGCGAAGTTGAAGTCGGTAAACCTCTTGCATGTGCTGATCACCGTAATGCATTTCTAGCGCTTGAATTAAGAACCCGTAGCTGTTGCGATGTTCTGCTGGTATTGACTGCAATATTTCTGCTGCTGTGCCCCTTAGTGACAACGTTAAGGCCGTTGCTTTCTCCTCCTCAGTCCAGAAATTGCCTGCTGCTGCTGCTTCGAATTGGAGCTTATAAGTAGACCATGGGCTTTGCCCGTCGAAAGTTGGAGGCTGCAATTTCCTAACTCCGATGACTTCGTGGGATGCTGCCGCTGGGTGGTGAATCTTTACCCTTTCTAGATCTGCTCTGACGGTTTCTAGTTCAATTTCGAGTTTTTCTAGATCATTCCTTACATTTGCCTTGATGGAAGATTCCAGACTTTCCAGATCATTCCTTACATTTTCTTTCATGTTATCCAGCTTATTGTCGACAGAAAGTGAGAATGATTCGATTTTCTGCTCCAACTGGCTCCTCTGTTCTTCCATCGACTCTTTGAGTTCTGCGATCGAACGTTCATGAACTACTGTTAACATTTTTTGTTCATCTTTTAACGCCGACACTTCCGCCTTGATCTCTGTTGTCGCTTCCCTCATATCTGCTGATGACCGTGCTTGCGCTTCTTTAATCTCGGTTGTCGCTTCCTTCATCTCGGCTGTCGCTTCTTTCATCTCTGCTGATGCACGTTCTTGCGCCTCTTTCATCACCATCAATGTTTTAAGAAGTTCTGCCATACTCACTGTCGCTTCTTCTGGCTCTGCTTCTACCTCGCCTTCAAACATGTAGGTTTCAGGATCCTTACCTTCGTTCACCATAGCTTCTCGAAGCAGGCCGGTTAATGAACTTTTAGCCCCCACCGTTGACAACGAGCGTTTACTTAATTCTCTTTTCAACTCTACAGTGTAGAGTTGAGCCGGACTTACATGAGGCAGTACATATGTCCCGTACACGATGGTAAATTGTACTGAGGCCTCAACTTTTTCAAATGTCCCGGCTCAAAAATAATGTCCTACTGGAATATTTAAGTCTTTTTTCCTCTGTTTATTGTATTAATTTAAGAATTTTTTTTGTACAAATATCGCGAAAATAAATAATAATAATAATACATAATAATAACAATAATAATATGAGCGTATATCGTGCCATTGTAAATTACGAAAGGGAAAGATATTTCTTATGGCAGTAAAATATCTAATTTGAACTGTGGCGAGGTGAGATTGTAAACAGAACTGGAAAGATATTTTCTTAGTCTTTTGCCGCAGTAAAATATCCATTTTAAACCGAGCCGTGGTGAGATTGTAAATACGAACTGGAGAGACATTTCTTACATTTTTAGTGGAATGAAATTTTATAATGAAGAGACAATTCTTACAGTTTCGAGGGAGTGAAGTTTTGTACTCGAGACACATTTCTTACATTTTTGGAGGGAGGGAAATTTTGTACGGAAGAGGCAATTCTTACATTTTTCGAGGGAGGTAAAATTTGTACGGAAGAGACAATCCTTATATTTTTCGAGGGAGTAAAGTTTTGTACTCGAGAGACATTTCTTACTTCTTTTGCGGCAGAAAAAGAGGTGAGATTGTAAAATATAAATATACATAGCTTTTATACCAACTCTGAGACAGTTTTAATGCATAAGAGATTCAAACCCGTAAAAGATTTATGTTACCTCTTTCTTTAACTTAATTGTTTTCGCCATTTTAGTGTGGGACTTTATTAGGCTAGTAGCTTATGAAATTTAGTTTGTGAGTTAAGATTTCAGTGATTTTTTTATAGACAAAAACGTAAGTAAAAAAAAATTGTATTAAGTTTTAAAAATTATAAATAAGGTTTTTTCTTACACGAAAAAAAGTGAAAGAATCTACCATATTTGTTTCTCCTTACGTATGTCACGTGCGATTACGTATTTCTTTATTAACAAACAATTCTAATATTCATTTCTTTTTTTCTGTGATTTGCTCTTTTATTTTATATATTAAGAATGGCTGAGGATAAAAAGAGGTCGAGTGCATGGGAATATTTTGTGGACTTAAAAAATGATAAAGCTAAATGCAATTTCTGTGCTAAAGTTTTGTCCTACAAAGGTGGCGGTGCCTATAATCTGATTCGGCACACAAAGAGCAGGCATCCTCATGTTTTCTCTGCCATTTGCGAAACTCAGAGTGTAAATACCGATAACGTCAGAAATGCTTCGCTTGCTTTATCCTGTACTTCAAACGCCCCGGAGCTAGAAACACCTGAATCTTTTACGCTCTCTACCTCATGCACTAATGTATCCAAACCGACTGTCACTAACAGCAAACTCACACAATATTTTTCCAAACCGCTGTCTGCAAATAAATCCGAGGAATTAAATAAAATTATTGTTAAATTGTTTACGAAGAATTACTTGCCGTTTCACCTTATTGAAGCACCCGAATTCAAAGAATATACTTCACAACTAAATCCGTCCTATCAATTACCTAGTCGTAAGACCTTATCAAATGCATTAATGACTAATCTGTATAACAAAACAAAAGACAAAGTTAAGGCAGAATTAAAACAGGCAGATTATGTAAGCATTACAACCGACGGGTGGACATCTAAGCCCAATGATAATTATTTGTCGGTTACGGTTCATTTTTTTAATGAGCAAGCAGAATTAAAAACATTCATGTTAGAATGTATCCAATTCTCAGATAGACATACCGCAGAAAATTTGTCTCGGGAACTTAAAAAAATTAGCGATGATTGGGACATTTCAAATAAAATTGTTTCAGTGACAAGCGATAACGCGAATAACATCAAAGCTCGAGGTGAGCTCAGGAGTACGACAAGGATGCCTACTCTCGCCTTTACTATTTCTTATAGTAATAAATGACATCCTTGTCGGCGCTCTAGATAGTAGAACAGGCGGCATACAATGGGGTTTGTTAGACCGCCTTAAGGATCTCGACTACGCAGATGATATCTGTTTGCTGGCCCACAGACACCAGGACCTCAAAAACATGATTAACAATTTGGCAACAGAAAGTAGTCCAGCAGGCTTAAGGCTAAATCAGACTAAAACTAAAGAAATGCGGATAAATGCAAACACCATTGAACGAACAGCGCTGAATAACCGTGACGTGGAACTGGTCGATAAATTCTGCTACCTCGGTAGTATTATTACCGAAAATGGCGGTGCAGAAGAAGATGTCAGTTCCAGAATAAATAAAGCACGAGGCGCATATGCATGCCTGTTCCGCATATGGAGATCAACGGAGATCTCAACTAACACCAAATTGCGGCTGTTCAACTCCAACGTGAAGGCAGTACTTTTGTACGGTTGCGAAACATGGAAAGTCACCCAATTCATCACAGGGCGCCTACAAGTCTTCATCAACAGATGCCTTCGTCGTATCCTAAAAATCCGCTGGCAAGATAGAATTTCAAACGAAGAACTATGGCGCCGTGCCGGCCAAGAAAGGATAGACGACCAAATCAGGGAAAGGAAATGGAATTGGGTAGGCCACACCTTGCGACGCGAAAACGAAAATCTAGCCAAACAGGCCCTTGACTGGAATCCGCAAGGATCCCGTCGAGTAGGACGACCTAGAACAACGTGGAGAAGAACCCTACTAGCAGAAGCCGCAGCAACTGGGAGATCCTGGTCGGAGCTGAGAGCTGTCGCGCAAAACAGAGTCCGCTGGAGGGCAACTGTTTTCGCCCTATGTCTTATGAGGGATTAAAGGAGCGCAATGCTGAAATGATGATTTTTTTTTAATATCTCCTTAACGGTGGCTCATATGATAATGTAGTAAGCAGCAGAAATACGGGTATTAAAATATCTTCCAAATGGGCTTTTGACCGAAACTCTATGTCGTTTCATGTCCGCGACATAACGGGTGAAAAGTCAACAGCGAAGGTTACGACACTTCTCGATGAATAACTCGCTTCCAGCCAATTTCGGGTATCGGATGAATTAGAATTTTATAAAACGCCCTGAATTATCCATATTTTGGGTTATTTAACAATTTTGGAAAATTATAATAATGGGAAATAGTAGCTAAGAATCATCTTTCAGACCTCGTTGAGGGCTCATTTTGTAGATAATTTTATTCTCCAACACCTTGCCAGTGATCATTTTCAGCTATCATTGCATTGAAACTTGTTATTTAGTATAAACGACCTCTATCTCTTTTCCAAGATGGCGGCTTTTCCCAACACACGGCGACTCCACAAATTTGGTTTTAACATTGTCAGATGTACCCAAACAAATTCCAAAAAAAAATTTCGTACATCATGAAATGCAATTTCATGCCCTTTTTCGACTAATTGCACTGGAATGCATTTCAATATTTTAAGTAAAAATGGACGAAGAAAAGGACGAAATTTTTTTAAATATTATTATGTTAGATTAGATTGTTAGGTTGTTTAATTTTTTTTCTTATAAATAAATGATCGACCTCTATACCTGACTGCAATATTTTTGTTTCTTCCTGCAAAACTAAAAATATTGTACGAAAATGATGCTTGCGAGTCTTTAAGACCAACAATTTTAATAATTGATTTCCAGTTATGTTATGTGTTTATATTGTTACGTTTATACGGCTTAACGGATTCGTAGGATTAATTAAGGAATACACTTTTTAATTATCCACAATAATTTATTTATTACAAACCAAACACAATTTAAAAATAAACACAATTCTTAGAGTTCACTATAATCACTAGCAAATTTAATATTCGCACTATTCAATTCTAATTATCGCTTTTTATTTCACTATAAATCACCACTTTTCACTTTGGAACACTTGTATCGCCTTTATAATCAAAACTGACTCGATAGCGGCTGCCAGGCGCTTTTATATAGGCAGCTCCACCTTTGTCTACTTTCTGGAACCTTCGTTTTCTGGTTCCTTGTGGTATGTTCTATGTTTCTTTTAGTTTCGACCAGCTTGAAGTTGTCTTCGCTTATCGCTCGTTAGTTTAGTACATAAATTCTTAATTCAGACAACAACCGAAAATCGTTGATTCATCCTCTCGACAAACAGATGGCGCATAATCATCACATTGCCCCCTTCTTAGGACTGTTCGTCCCGAACAGTTGTCCCTCCTGGATCCGGCTGATGATATGGGCACAGCCTGTCTATGTGCACAATCTTCTTCTTTGCTTTGGGTCCTTGTTGAATCCTGTAGACCACATCGTTGATCCGTGTTAGGATTTTATAGGGCCCCTCCCACTGGCGCTGAAGTTTCGGAGACTTGCCTTTTCGTCGTCGAGGGTTGAATAGCCAAACGAGATCACCTTCCTGGTATCCGCTACAGTTTGCTCGGAGGTCGTACCTTGGTTTCATAATATCACTGGCCGTCTTAGGATTCTCCCTTCCGATTTTCTCAACTGAGGTCCCAACGTTGTATTGTCGCGTTTCTTCTTTCGCTCTGACTCGAGGGCTCTTACTGCCGGCACAAACTGCACATTTACGACACCAGTTCGTAACATCCTCCCGCATATGAAGCCAATAGAATCGCTCCTTTACTTTTGCCAGTTGACTCCCCTTTGTTGACTCCCAAATGTCCTCCTGACGGGCTATTATGACACTCCTCGAGAATATCTCTTATTCCAGCACGAGGGACTAGCACCTGCATTCGATGAGAGGTACCATCAGCTGTTTCCCATTTGCGCTTCAATACTCCTCCTTCGATATGCAATGAATCCCATTGGGCCCAATAGCTCTTCAGGATTTCACTTCTCTCTGCGATGTCTTTCCATTTAGGCTTCTCGTTGTGTTCTTTCCATGACAAAATCGCAGAAATGTCCGGGTCGTTGCGTTGCGCATCTCGAATTCCTTGGTCCTCATATTTTATGCTTGGCTCAGCAGTCGTCTTTTGACACTTTTCCTCAATACGCCAACGATACTTAAAACCTGGTTCGCATCGTCGCCGGGACAGTGCAGTATCCATTGGAATTCCCCGGTTGCGGTGTTTCATCATCAATTCTCCAAGGTCCAATATTTCTCCAAGGTCCAATAGTATAAAGTCCAAACCAAGAATACACTCGTCTACTATGTCAGCTACCAGGAACGAATGTGTAAACTTAATGTCGCCGAGTACCACGTCCGTCATTGTTTCCCCATGTAATTTCACTGGCTCTCCTGTTACAGTTTTCAGGATGTACTGGTCCGCGCTTTTCAGCCACTTTCTACCGACCAAATCAGCCCTGATGACAGATCTTGAAGCACCTGTATCCACGGTAATTGTGTATTGTTCATCACCAACTTTCCCCTCGATGACAAGGCTGTTGTTGCCACGCTGCAGTTGGGTGATGTTGACGATGACATCAGGGGTCTCCATTTTCCCCACTAACTCCCTCCGGTCGCCTTTGTGCCGTTGTCCACATTTTTTACAGCATGTTGAGCCACTCCTACTCCCTGGCGATTCCACTCTCCTTCGCTTTCGGCAACTCCTTTGTAAACGGCCCGGCTCGCCACAGTTCCAGCATCGTAGACGACGACGTACTTCCGAGGTGTTGACTCGATGGCAAATGTTCTCAGTCATATTGATTCCCCTGAGGTGGACCGTATTCCTTGTTGCTTGCTTCGCTGCCTGGTATGCCAAGGCATATGCCAGAACTTCTGCTGTAGTCTTCTTTCCAGCCAATCTGGCCGCTTGTTGTAGGTCCCGGTCGGTAAATGAGTTAAGAAGAGCCTCTCTTGCTATTTCATTGATGTAGTCTTGACCAAAACTAGGATAAGCCAGAGCACTAGCCTCTCGATATCGGCGCATAGTTGTTGTAATGTTTCCCCTGGCTTTTGAAGTCTATTGCGAAGTTGAAGTCGGTAAACCTCTTGCATGTGCTGATCACCGTAATGCATTTCTAGCGGCTTGAATTAAGAACCCGTAGCTGTTGCGATGTTCTGCTGGTATTGACTGCAATATTTCTGCTGCTGTGCCCCTTAGTGACAACGTTAAGGCCGTTGCTTTCTCCTCCTCAGTCCAGAAATTGCCTGCTGCTGCTGCTTCGAATTGGAGCTTATAGTAGACCATGGGCTTTGCCCGTCGAAAGTTGGAGGCTGCAATTTCCTAACTCCGATGACTTCGTGGGATGCTGCCGCTGGGTGGTGAATCTTTACCCTTTCTAGATCTGCTCTGACGGTTTCTAGTTCAATTTCGAGTTTTTCTAGATCATTCCTTACATTTGCCTTGATGGAAGATTCCAGACTTTCCAGATCATTCCTTACATTTTCTTTCATGTTATCCAGCTTATTGTCGACAGAAAGTGAGAATGATTCGATTTTCTGCTCCAACTGGCTCCTCTGTTCTTCCATCGACTCTTTGAGTTCTGCGATCGAACGTTCATGAACTACTGTTAACATTTTTTGTTCATCTTTTAACGCCGACACTTCCGCCTTGATCTCTGTTGTCGCTTCCCTCATATCTGCTGATGACCGTGCTTGCGCTTCTTTAATCTCGGTTGTCGCTTCCTTCATCTCGGCTGTCGCTTCTTTCATCTCTGCTGATGCACGTTCTTGCGCCTCTTTCATCACCATCAATGTTTTAAGAAGTTCTGCCATACTCACTGTCGCTTCTTCTGGCTCTGCTTCTACCTCGCCTTCAAACATGTAGGTTTCAGGATCCTTACCTTCGTTCACCATAGCTTCTCGAAGCAGGCCGGTTAATGAACTTTTAGCCCCCACCGTTGACAACGAGCGTTTACTTAATTCTCTTTTCAACTCTACAGTGTAGAGTTGAGCCGGACTTACATGAGGCAGTACATATGTCCCGTACACGATGGTAAATTGTACTGAGGCCTCAACTTTTTCAAATGTCCCGGCTCAAAAATAATGTCCTACTGGAATATTTAAGTCTTTTTTCCTCTGTTTATTGTATTAATTTAAGAATTTTTTTTGTACAAATATCGCGAAAATAAATAATAATAATAATACATAATAATAACAATAATAATATGAGCGTATATCGTGCCATTGTAAATTACGAAAGGGAAAGATATTTCTTATGGCAGTAAAATATCTAATTTGAACTGTGGCGAGGTGAGATTGTAAACAGAACTGGAAAGATATTTTCTTAGTCTTTTGCCGCAGTAAAATATCCATTTTAAACCGAGCCGTGGTGAGATTGTAAATACGAACTGGAGAGACATTTCTTACATTTTTAGTGGAATGAAATTTTATAATGAAGAGACAATTCTTACAGTTTCGAGGGAGTGAAGTTTTGTACTCGAGACACATTTCTTACATTTTTGGAGGGAGGGAAATTTTGTACGGAAGAGGCAATTCTTACATTTTTCGAGGGAGGTAAAATTTGTACGGAAGAGACAATTCTTATATTTTTCGAGGGAGTAAAGTTTTGTACTCGAGAGACATTTCTTACTTCTTTTGCGGCAGAAAAAGAGGTGAGATTGTAAAATATAAATATACATAGCTTTTATACCAACTCTGAGACAGTTTTAATGCATAAGAGATTCAAACCCGTAAAAGATTTATGTTACCTCTTTCTTTAACTTAATTGTTTTCGCCATTTTAGTGTGGGACTTTATTAGGCTAGTAGCTTATGAAATTTAGTTTGTGAGTTAAGATTTCAGTGATTTTTTTATAGACAAAAACGTAAGTAAAAAAAAATTGTATTAAGTTTTAAAAATTATAAATAAGGTTTTTTCTTACACGAAAAAAAGTGAAAGAATCTACCATATTTGTTTCTCCTTACGTATGTCACGTGCGATTACGTATTTCTTTATTAACAAACAATTCTAATATTCATTTCTTTTTTTCTGTGATTTGCTCTTTTATTTTATATATTAAGAATGGCTGAGGATAAAAAGAGGTCGAGTGCATGGGAATATTTTGTGGACTTAAAAAATGATAAAGCTAAATGCAATTTCTGTGCTAAAGTTTTGTCCTACAAAGGTGGCGGTGCCTATAATCTGATTCGGCACACAAAGAGCAGGCATCCTCATGTTTTCTCTGCCATTTGCGAAACTCAGAGTGTAAATACCGATAACGTCAGAAATGCTTCGCTTGCTTTATCCTGTACTTCAAACGCCCCGGAGCTAGAAACACCTGAATCTTTTACGCTCTCTACCTCATGCACTAATGTATCCAAACCGACTGTCACTAACAGCAAACTCACACAATATTTTTCCAAACCGCTGTCTGCAAATAAATCCGAGGAATTAAATAAAATTATTGTTAAATTGTTTACGAAGAATTACTTGCCGTTTCACCTTATTGAAGCACCCGAATTCAAAGAATATACTTCACAACTAAATCCGTCCTATCAATTACCTAGTCGTAAGACCTTATCAAATGCATTAATGACTAATCTGTATAACAAAACAAAAGACAAAGTTAAGGCAGAATTAAAACAGGCAGATTATGTAAGCATTACAACCGACGGGTGGACATCTAAGCCCAATGATAATTATTTGTCGGTTACGGTTCATTTTTTTAATGAGCAAGCAGAATTAAAAACATTCATGTTAGAATGTATCCAATTCTCAGATAGACATACCGCAGAAAATTTGTCTCGGGAACTTAAAAAAATTAGCGATGATTGGGACATTTCAAATAAAATTGTTTCAGTGACAAGCGATAACGCGAATAACATCAAAGCTCGAGGTGAGCTCAGGAGTACGACAAGGATGCCTACTCTCGCCTTTACTATTTCTTATAGTAATAAATGACATCCTTGTCGGCGCTCTAGATAGTAGAACAGGCGGCATACAATGGGGTTTGTTAGACCGCCTTAAGGATCTCGACTACGCAGATGATATCTGTTTGCTGGCCCACAGACACCAGGACCTCAAAAACATGATTAACAATTTGGCAACAGAAAGTAGTCCAGCAGGCTTAAGGCTAAATCAGACTAAAACTAAAGAAATGCGGATAAATGCAAACACCATTGAACGAACAGCGCTGAATAACCGTGACGTGGAACTGGTCGATAAATTCTGCTACCTCGGTAGTATTATTACCGAAAATGGCGGTGCAGAAGAAGATGTCAGTTCCAGAATAAATAAAGCACGAGGCGCATATGCATGCCTGTTCCGCATATGGAGATCAACGGAGATCTCAACTAACACCAAATTGCGGCTGTTCAACTCCAACGTGAAGGCAGTACTTTTGTACGGTTGCGAAACATGGAAAGTCACCCAATTCATCACAGGGCGCCTACAAGTCTTCATCAACAGATGCCTTCGTCGTATCCTAAAAATCCGCTGGCAAGATAGAATTTCAAACGAAGAACTATGGCGCCGTGCCGGCCAAGAAAGGATAGACGACCAAATCAGGGAAAGGAAATGGAATTGGGTAGGCCACACCTTGCGACGCGAAAACGAAAATCTAGCCAAACAGGCCCTTGACTGGAATCCGCAAGGATCCCGTCGAGTAGGACGACCTAAAACAACGTGGAGGAGAACCCTACTAGCAGAAGCCGCAGCAACTGGGAGATCCTGGTCGGAGCTGAGAGCTGTCGCGCAAAACAGAGTCCGCTGGAGGGCAACTGTTTTCGCCCTATGTCTTATGAGGGATTAAAGGAGCGCAATGATGAAATGATGATTTTTTTTTAATATCTCCTTAACGGTGGCTCATATGATAATGTAGTAAGCAGCAGAAATACGGGTATTAAAATATCTTCCAAATGGGCTTTTGACCGAAACTCTATGTCGTTTCATGTCCGCGACATAACGGGTGAAAAGTCAACAGCGAAGGTTACGACACTTCTCGATGAATAACTCGCTTCCAGCCAATTTCGGGTATCGGATGAATTAGAATTTTATAAAACGCCCTGAATTATCCATATTTTGGGTTATTTAACAATTTTGGAAAATTATAATAATGGGAAATAGTAGCTAAGAATCATCTTTCAGACCTCGTTGAGGGCTCATTTTGTAGATAATTTTATTCTCCAACACCTTGCCAGTGATCATTTTCAGCTATCATTGCATTGAAACTTGTTATTTAGTATAAACGACCTCTATCTCTTTTCCAAGATGGCGGCTTTTCCCAACACACGGCGACTCCACAAATTTGGTTTTAACATTGTCAGATGTACCCAAACAAATTCCAAAAAAAAATTTCGTACATCATGAAATGCAATTTCATGCCCTTTTTCGACTAATTGCACTGGAATGCATTTCAATATTTTAAGTAAAAATGGACGAAGAAAAGGACGAAATTTTTTTAAATATTATTATGTTAGATTAGATTGTTAGGTTGTTTAATTTTTTTTCTTATAAATAAATGATCGACCTCTATACCTGACTGCAATATTTTTGTTTCTTCCTGCAAAACTAAAAATATTGTACGAAAATGATGCTTGCGAGTCTTTAAGACCAACAATTTTAATAATTGATTTCCAGTTATGTTATGTGTTTATATTGTTACGTTTATACGGCTTAACGGATTCGTAGGATTAATTAAGGAATACACTTTTTAATTATCCACAATAATTTATTTATTACAAACCAAACACAATTTAAAAATAAACACAATTCTTAGAGTTCACTATAATCACTAGCAAATTTAATATTCGCACTATTCAATTCTAATTATCGCTTTTTATTTCACTATAAATCACCACTTTTCACTTTGGAACACTTGTATCGCCTTTATAATCAAAACTGACTCGATAGCGGCTGCCAGGCGCTTTTATATAGGCAGCTCCACCTTTGTCTACTTTCTGGAACCTTCGTTTTCTGGTTCCTTGTGGTATGTTCTATGTTTCTTTTAGTTTCGACCAGCTTGAAGTTGTCTTCGCTTATCGCTCGTTAGTTTAGTACATAAATTCTTAATTCAGACAACAACCGAAAATCGTTGATTCATCCTCTCGACAAACAGATGGCGCATAATCATCACATTGCCCCCTTCTTAGGACTGTTCGTCCCGAACAGTTGTCCCTCCTGGATCCGGCTGATGATATGGGCACAGCCTGTCTATGTGCACAATCTTCTTCTTTGCTTTGGGTCCTTGTTGAATCCTGTAGACCACATCGTTGATCCGTGTTAGGATTTTATAGGGCCCCTCCCACTGGCGCTGAAGTTTCGGAGACTTGCCTTTTCGTCGTCGAGGGTTGAATAGCCAAACGAGATCACCTTCCTGGTATCCGCTACAGTTTGCTCGGAGGTCGTACCTTGGTTTCATAATATCACTGGCCGTCTTAGGATTCTCCCTTCCGATTTTCTCAACTGAGGTCCCAACGTTGTATTGTCGCGTTTCTTCTTTCGCTCTGACTCGAGGGCTCTTACTGCCGGCACAAACTGCACATTTACGACACCAGTTCGTAACATCCTCCCGCATATGAAGCCAATAGAATCGCTCCTTTACTTTTGCCAGTTGACTCCCCTTTGTTGACTCCCAAATGTCCTCCTGACGGGCTATTATGACACTCCTCGAGAATATCTCTTATTCCAGCACGAGGGACTAGCACCTGCATTCGATGAGAGGTACCATCAGCTGTTTCCCATTTGCGCTTCAATACTCCTCCTTCGATATGCAATGAATCCCATTGGGCCCAATAGCTCTTCAGGATTTCACTTCTCTCTGCGATGTCTTTCCATTTAGGCTTCTCGTTGTGTTCTTTCCATGACAAAATCGCAGAAATGTCCGGGTCGTTGCGTTGCGCATCTCGAATTCCTTGGTCCTCATATTTTATGCTTGGCTCAGCAGTCGTCTTTTGACACTTTTCCTCAATACGCCAACGATACTTAAAACCTGGTTCGCATCGTCGCCGGGACAGTGCAGTATCCATTGGAATTCCCCGGTTGCGGTGTTTCATCATCAATTCTCCAAGGTCCAATATTTCTCCAAGGTCCAATAGTATAAAGTCCAAACCAAGAATACACTCGTCTACTATGTCAGCTACCAGGAACGAATGTGTAAACTTAATGTCGCCGAGTACCACGTCCGTCATTGTTTCCCCATGTAATTTCACTGGCTCTCCTGTTACAGTTTTCAGGATGTACTGGTCCGCGCTTTTCAGCCACTTTCTACCGACCAAATCAGCCCTGATGACAGATCTTGAAGCACCTGTATCCACGGTAATTGTGTATTGTTCATCACCAACTTTCCCCTCGATGACAAGGCTGTTGTTGCCACGCTGCAGTTGGGTGATGTTGACGATGACATCAGGGGTCTCCATTTTCCCCACTAACTCCCTCCGGTCGCCTTTGTGCCGTTGTCCACATTTTTCACAGCATGTTGAGCCACTCCTACTCCCTGGCGATTCCACTCTCCTTCGCTTTCGGCAACTCCTTTGTAAATGGCCCGGCTCGCCACAGTTCCAGCATCGTAGACGACGACGTACTTCCGAGGTGTTGACTCGATGGCAAATGTTCTCAGTCATATTGATTCCCCTGAGGTGGACCGTATTGCTTATTGCTTGCTTCGCTGCCTGGTATGCCAAGGCATATGCCAGAACTTCTGCTGTAGTCTTCTTTCCAGCCAATCTGGCCGCTTGTTGTAGGTCCCGGTCGGTAAATGAGTTAAGAAGAGCCTCTCTTGCTATTTCATTGATGTAGTCTTGACCAAAACTAGGATAAGCCAGATGCACTAGCCTCTCGATATCGGCGCATAGTTGTTGTAATGTTTCCCCTGGCTTTTGAAGTCTATTGCGAAGTTGAAGTCGGTAAACCTCTTGCATGTGCTGATCACCGTAATGCATTTCTAGCGCTTGAATTAAGAACCCGTAGCTGTTGCGATGTTCTGCTGGTATTGACTGCAATATTTCTGCTGCTGTGCCCCTTAGTGACAACGTTAAGGCCGTTGCTTTCTCCTCCTCAGTCCAGAAATTGCCTGCTGCTGCTGCTTCGAATTGGAGCTTATAAGTAGACCATGGGCTTTGCCCGTCGAAAGTTGGAGGCTGCAATTTCCTAACTCCGATGACTTCGTGGGATGCTGCCGCTGGGTGGTGAATCTTTACCCTTTCTAGATCTGCTCTGACGGTTTCTAGTTCAATTTCGAGTTTTTCTAGATCATTCCTTACATTTGCCTTGATGGAAGATTCCAGACTTTCCAGATCATTCCTTACATTTTCTTTCATGTTATCCAGCTTATTGTCGACAGAAAGTGAGAATGATTCGATTTTCTGCTCCAACTGGCTCCTCTGTTCTTCCATCGACTCTTTGAGTTCTGCGATCGAACGTTCATGAACTACTGTTAACATTTTTTGTTCATCTTTTAACGCCGACACTTCCGCCTTGATCTCTGTTGTCGCTTCCCTCATATCTGCTGATGACCGTGCTTGCGCTTCTTTAATCTCGGTTGTCGCTTCCTTCATCTCGGCTGTCGCTTCTTTCATCTCTGCTGATGCACGCTCTTGCGCCTCTTTCATCACCATCAATGTTTTAAGAAGTTCTGCCATACTCACTGTCGCTTCTTCTGGCTCTGCTTCTACCTCGCCTTCAAACATGTAGGTTTCAGGATCCTTACCTTCGTTCACCATAGCTTCTCGAAGCAGGCCGGTTAATGAACTTTTAGCCCCCACCGTTGACAACGAGCGTTTACTTAATTCTCTTTTCAACTCTACAGTGTAGAGTTGAGCCGGACTTACATGAGGCAGTACATATGTCCCGTACACGATGGTAAATTGTACTGAGGCCTCAACTTTTTCAAATGTCCCGGCTCAAAAATAATGTCCTACTGGAATATTTAAGTCTTTTTTCCTCTGTTTATTGAAGTGAAACTTCCTTGCTCTCGTTCTGAGGATTTTGAATTAATTCGCTCAAGTACGAGTGAATTCAGAAAACTGAAACGCAAACAAGGACAGGTGTACGAAACGGAAGTTGCCTTCTCACTCATTTACATAATCGGAAATTTAGTGATGACACACACCGCACCAGCAGGATAATATCTACAATTTATTTAAATTGGTCATAGATGGCTCAGACATCGGTAAAGTAAAATGGGGAGTCGGTTATTAAAAAAATGAGATTGTGTATTAATTATTAAATATAAAATTTTTGTAAAAGCAGCGAAATATTTTTGATTTTTGAATTGATTCGAGCCAGTACGAGTGAATTCAGAAAACTGAAACGAAAACAAAGACAGTTGTACGAAACGGAAGTTGCCTTCTCACTCATTTACATTACATTACATTAAGTGATGCCATATAAACAAATTCTACCAAACCAGCAGGAAAATATTTACAATTTATTTAAATTTGTACATAGATGGCGCAGGCATCGGTAAAGTAAATCTGAGGAGTCGGTTATTTAAATAATTAAGATTGTGTATGAACTATTAAAGATAAAGTTTTAGTAAAGCCAGTTAAATGTTTTTAATTTTTGTCAATTAATACTAAAAGTGTTTTTGGTAATATATATTTGAGTACATATGTAATAACTTGAGTATTGTCATCTCGTGGGCTCACAATTACATTAGGGAATAATAATTTCGAGCTGTCATATCGACAGCTAGTTAGCTACAAAGTGTTACAATTAAAGTGTGACATTAGAGATCATTTTTGAAAAATATTTTTAAAGTAAATTTTGAATATCACATTTAACTTGTAATTGAAGGTGATCCGCTGTCACATTTAGTGGTTTTCTTTGGCTTACAAACAGGATTGTTTTCTATTTAGACAAGTGATATTTGCTCAGTGATAATGGATCGCAAAATTCCTTACATCTATGTATTATCTCCGGTTATCATATGATAAATTTTGAATTGTATTAAAACAATGTACGAGTATATTGCCAGAATTGAGATTATGGCCGTGTTCCATAATAACAACTAGCATACTAACCACTGAAAAAGGGTAAATTTAAGTTGTTACGCTGCGAATAACAGCAGTGTACATGAAAGTGTTACAACTTGAAACTAGCTGAAGTTCCATTGGGCGATACGCATAAAACTTCAGCCAGAAATTCAAGCTTTAGCTACTTAAAAATAGATGGCTTTTTGCTTTTTATACACTGTACTGCACTGTACTGTACTATTCATTATATTATGATCTATCAATTGAGTTAAAATATTATGGTTTCATTCATATTTTAGATTATAATGCAAGACACGAGCAAATGAAGAAAAAAAATACAATAATGAAGAACACACAGACATAAGTATGTACGCGATGTTTCGCTTCTGCCTTGTGTTCTTTAATACACAATAATATTTTTTTTGTATTAATTTAAGAATTTTTTTTGTACAAATATCGCGAAAATAAATAATAATAATAATACATAATAATAACAATAATAATATGAGCGTATATCGTGCCATTGTAAATTACGAAAGGGAAAGATATTTCTTATGGCAGTAAAATATCTAATTTGAACTGTGGCGAGGTGAGATTGTAAACAGAACTGGAAAGATATTTTCTTAGTCTTTTGCCGCAGTAAAATATCCATTTTAAACCGAGCCGTGGTGAGATTGTAAATACGAACTGGAGAGACATTTCTTACATTTTTAGTGGAATGAAATTTTATAATGAAGAGACAATTCTTACAGTTTCGAGGGAGTGAAGTTTTGTACTCGAGACACATTTCTTACATTTTTGGAGGGAGGGAAATTTTGTACGGAAGAGGCAATTCTTACATTTTTCGAGGGAGGTAAAATTTGTACGGAAGAGACAATTCTTATATTTTTCGAGGGAGTAAAGTTTTGTACTCGAGAGACATTTCTTACTTCTTTTGCGGCAGAAAAAGAGGTGAGATTGTAAAATATAAATATACATAGCTTTTATACCAACTCTGAGACAGTTTTAATGCATAAGAGATTCAAACCCGTAAAATATTTATGTTACCTCTTTCTTTAACTTAATTGTTTTCGCCATTTTAGTGTGGGACTTTATTAGGCTAGTAGCTTATGAAATTTAGTTTGTGAGTTAAGATTTCAGTGATTTTTTTATAGACAAAAACGTAAGTAAAAAAAAATTGTATTAAGTTTTAAAAATTATAAATAAGGTTTTTTCTTACACGAAAAAAAGTGAAAGAATCTACCATATTTGTTTCTCCTTACGTATGTCACGTGCGATTACGTATTTCTTTATTAACAAACAATTCTAATATTCATTTCTTTTTTTCTGTGATTTGCTCTTTTATTTTATATATTAAGAATGGCTGAGGATAAAAAGAGGTCGAGTGCATGGGAATATTTTGTGGACTTAAAAAATGATAAAGCTAAATGCAATTTCTGTGCTAAAGTTTTGTCCTACAAAGGTGGCGGTGCCTATAATCTGATTCGGCACACAAAGAGCAGGCATCCTCATGTTTTCTCTGCCATTTGCGAAACTCAGAGTGTAAATACCGATAACGTCAGAAATGCTTCGCTTGCTTTATCCTGTACTTCAAACGCCCCGGAGCTAGAAACACCTGAATCTTTTACGCTCTCTACCTCATGCACTAATGTATCCAAACCGACTGTCACTAACAGCAAACTCACACAATATTTTTCCAAACCGCTGTCTGCAAATAAATCCGAGGAATTAAATAAAATTATTGTTAAATTGTTTACGAAGAATTACTTGCCGTTTCACCTTATTGAAGCACCCGAATTCAAAGAATATACTTCACAACTAAATCCGTCCTATCAATTACCTAGTCGTAAGACCTTATCAAATGCATTAATGACTAATCTGTATAACAAAACAAAAGACAAAGTTAAGGCAGAATTAAAACAGGCAGATTATGTAAGCATTACAACCGACGGGTGGACATCTAAGCCCAATGATAATTATTTGTCGGTTACGGTTCATTTTTTTAATGAGCAAGCAGAATTAAAAACATTCATGTTAGAATGTATCCAATTCTCAGATAGACATACCGCAGAAAATTTGTCTCGGGAACTTAAAAAAATTAGCGATGATTGGGACATTTCAAATAAAATTGTTTCAGTGACAAGCGATAACGCGAATAACATCAAAGCTCGAGGTGAGCTCAGGAGTACGACAAGGATGCCTACTCTCGCCTTTACTATTTCTTATAGTAATAAATGACATCCTTGTCGGCGCTCTAGATAGTAGAACAGGCGGCATACAATGGGGTTTGTTAGACCGCCTTAAGGATCTCGACTACGCAGATGATATCTGTTTGCTGGCCCACAGACACCAGGACCTCAAAAACATGATTAACAATTTGGCAACAGAAAGTAGTCCAGCAGGCTTAAGGCTAAATCAGACTAAAACTAAAGAAATGCGGATAAATGCAAACACCATTGAACGAACAGCGCTGAATAACCGTGACGTGGAACTGGTCGATAAATTCTGCTACCTCGGTAGTATTATTACCGAAAATGGCGGTGCAGAAGAAGATGTCAGTTCCAGAATAAATAAAGCACGAGGCGCATATGCATGCCTGTTCCGCATATGGAGATCAACGGAGATCTCAACTAACACCAAATTGCGGCTGTTCAACTCCAACGTGAAGGCAGTACTTTTGTACGGTTGCGAAACATGGAAAGTCACCCAATTCATCACAGGGCGCCTACAAGTCTTCATCAACAGATGCCTTCGTCGTATCCTAAAAATCCGCTGGCAAGATAGAATTTCAAACGAAGAACTATGGCGCCGTGCCGGCCAAGAAAGGATAGACGACCAAATCAGGGAAAGGAAATGGAATTGGGTAGGCCACACCTTGCGACGCGAAAACGAAAATCTAGCCAAACAGGCCCTTGACTGGAATCCGCAAGGATCCCGTCGAGTAGGACGACCTAGAACAACGTGGAGGAGAACCCTATTAGCAGAAGCCGCAGCAACTGGGAGATCCTGGTCGGAGCTGAGAGCTGTCGCGCAAAACAGAGTCCGCTGGAGGGCAACTGTTTTCGCCCTATGTCTTATGAGGGATTAAAGGAGCGCAATGATGAAATGATGATTTTTTTTTAATATCTCCTTAACGGTGGCTCATATGATAATGTAGTAAGCAGCAGAAATACGGGTATTAAAATATCTTCCAAATGGGCTTTTGACCGAAACTCTATGTCGTTTCATGTCCGCGACATAACGGGTGAAAAGTCAACAGCGAAGGTTACGACACTTCTCGATGAATAACTCGCTTCCAGCCAATTTCGGGTATCGGATGAATTAGAATTTTATAAAACGCCCTGAATTATCCATATTTTGGGTTATTTAACAATTTTGGAAAATTATAATAATGGGAAATAGTAGCTAAGAATCATCTTTCAGACCTCGTTGAGGGCTCATTTTGTAGATAATTTTATTCTCCAACACCTTGCCAGTGATCATTTTCAGCTATCATTGCATTGAAACTTGTTATTTAGTATAAACGACCTCTATCTCTTTTCCAAGATGGCGGCTTTTCCCAACACACGGCGACTTCACAAATTTGAAAAAACTATAACAATTTCACAGGTAAATAAATACTTTTTAAAGTATGATAAAAACTGAGAGTTTTTGTTATTACGTATTTCTTTTGCTAGTCGTGAAATATTAAAATATATTTTTGGTTTTTCTAGGTCATCATAATTTTCAATGCCCTTAAAAAGAAGTGCTTGGATTTTATATCAGTTGACACACATCCTACGTGCGTCCAAAGAATGTCACAATGTCTTCTGAAGGAATTGTCCGCAAGATTTCCGAATATTGAAGAGAATAATATATTTGCGGAGAGTACTATTCTCGATCCGCGTTTTAAAAAATACGGATTTAACAATGAATATCTCTATGAAAGAGCATGCTCAAATTTAAAAGCTATGGCGGGAAAAATTCAAATAAAATCCCATTGTGATTCTGAAGCCATGCCAGCATCCCCAACTAGAACATTGCCTCCGTCTTCGGAGGTGGAGTTTAGTATTTGGGATGATTTCGATAAGGAGGTATACGAATTACTAAAAACCACAAATTCAACCACAGAAGCCATTAGGGAGTTTGATAAATACCTTGAAGAACCACTGGTGCCAAGATGCAAAGACCCTGCAAAATGGTGGTATTCGCGAAAAACTCATTATCCTAGACTCTACCACCTTTTTAAACAAAGACTATGCAGCGTTGCAACTTCTGTGCCTTCAGAACGTGTATTTTCTAAAGCCGGCCAAGTTCTGGCGGAACGAAGAAATAGATTAAGTGGCAGCAAAGTGTCACAGATACTATTTTTAAATTGTAATTTGTAGCTCTTCCTATCTATAACAAATAAAATGTTATGTTGTGTTATTTTCAATTTTAGGAAGTTTCATTTTAAATCTGTAAATAAGTTTGTTTTCTTATACAGCTTACAGAAATTTGAAATAGTAATTTTATAATCAATATTCACAGGAACGATAATTAAAATTCCCATTCATCATTTGTTGTATCCTCCTTTTCTATATAAATCGCAAACGCATTAAATCTACCCACATCGCAACTTTTGAACTGTTCTGTACCTGCACCTCGTCTCATTTGAAGTGAGACATTGTACTGGTTCAAAAGGAAAAAGAGGCTCCTCTTACAAACTCATTTTATAATCGTGTCCTACCCAACACTACTACAGTGCGCAAATCCACTAGCTTTCGACCCATTTTATTAATAAGTCCTTCGCTTTTTATTTCACTATAAATCACCACTTTTCACTTTGAAGCACTTGTATCGCCTTTATAATCAAAACTGACTCGATAGCGGCTGCCAGGCGCTTTTATATAGGCAGCTCCACCTTTGTCTACTTTCTGGAACCTTCGTTTTCTGGTTCCTTGTGGTATGTTCTATGTTTCTTTTAGTTTCGACCAGCTTGAAGTTGTCTTCGCTTATCGTTCGTTAGTTTAGTACATAAATTCTTAGTTCAGACAACAACCAAAAATCGTTGATTCATCCTCTCGACAAACAGATGGCGCATAATCATCACAATATTTTTACTTTCCTTTCATGTAATTAATAATTAACTTTTTAAATTAACTAACTGTATATATATTTCCAGTTGATATTTAAATATTCAGACAAGCATATTTGAGTGGAAAAGTAAAATTCATAGCAACTTTTTGTTTGCATAATATTTTTCTCGATTTGTTAGATCCATTTCCGTTTAGCTATTCAATAAACTTATTATATAAAGTTAAGTCTTTCTTGCATTTCCTTTTTTCCATAATTTATTGTTATTACTTGTTTGCTTTTTTAGATTTACTTAACGGCTGACTTGATTAAAGTAAAAACTGAAATGTGTATAATAATTTACATATTTCCATAGACGCAAATTGTCGAAAATCAAATTAACTAAATTGAAATGAGTTTTCCATACAAATTGACATTTGAATTGCTATTTTGGCACAGGCCCTTAATTACAAATTGAATTTATTTTAACTTTAACAATAGTCTAAGCTCCCACCGCAAAAAAGGTACCCCATCGAACACCTCAAAACAATAAAGTGAGATTGGCTGAAAAACATGTAAAAAACATGTAAAGCCCGCCAGACTAGTAAAAATTTGTTATTATTATTATATTATTATATTGCTATTTTTTAAGAATTTTTGAATTTTGTTAAAAAACAATGATTTTATTTTCCAAAACACCTGGCTGAAATTTATACAATTTGTAGTAAATAATGAACCATTTTTGAAAAAATTTGTCTGTCTGACAATTTTTGTTAATTAGCTTCTGACAGATCTTATGTTATAAATTCTTTTTCTTTATAAAAATGCACTTCATAACACCTCCTTGAATCAAGGAGATTTCTTCTGTCTATTAAAGCTTGTCTGGCTGATAATTTTTGTTAATAGATTTGTCAGACTGAAATTTGAATGCGCAGCATCAATGCATCAAGATCAATCACTTGCTTTTCAGAAAACCTTGTTCAAAAAGAAAACAACTGAAGTTTTAGATGTCCTCTAATGTCAGATATAATTTCTAAGCGCCGTGACAGGGGGGTTTTCTTTAAAAAAGAGCTTTTATAAGGGCCTAGCCAAAACACCACCTTCATTTTTTTCTGGAAGAAGACTTGTCATCTATTTTATAAATAAAACTATGTCAGCAAAAAATTCCTTGCAAAAGCTCTTTTTAAAAAAAAACCCTTATCACGGCGCGGCGCTTAGAAATTATATCTGACATGGTAAAAACATTTTTTCAATGACAGGCTTATTTTTATGCATAGAGGACATCTTAAACTTCAGTTGTTTTCCTTTTGAACAAGGTGAGCAGATATGCGCAAACTGCACTGCTGAAAGCACCCATAATTTGAATAAAGAGTCCAAGTATAACCAAAATGTGTTTTTATCGAACGAGTAATTCTTACAAAAATTCTTATAAAAATAAATATTGCTTACCTTATCTGTACATAAACGAACAACCGCTGATAGCTCTTGTACAACAAGATCAATACATTTTATTACTGGTTCTTTAAGCTGAGCGATCTGCTTCTTAACAATTGCATCGAATGCCATGTCTGGTGTGAAGAGTCCAACACGTATACCATGAATGTTTCTAATGGCAAATGAAATTTCCTTTCGTAGCTCCTTCTCATCACAAGACATTTTAACGATTTCGAAGCGAAGCCTGAAAGTAATCACAGTTTAGTATTTACTATGCATCCTAAATTTAGTCCAGGGTGTTCCGTGACAGATTTAAGATTTGAAATATTTGTAAAACCGTTGCACGAAGGAGAGGGTGAGGGATATTCTTAGGCGCGACATGCGCGCGGATTATTTAAACTCGAAGTCGGGGCCTAGTCAGCATTCTTTTATCATGCAGCGATAAGAATCGTCACCAACATTATCACCACGAGAATTTTCGAAAGAACAACGGGCCGATTATTCCATTCGATCTCTTTTGCCCTATACTGGGGCCAGTTCACGCAATTCGACGTCGACTATTTTAACTATAGTATACTTCTGTCGTTCGAAAACTCCGTGATTAACTACAACATAGCCACTAGTATTACTTTTTGACGATCCAAAACTCCCGTGGTTAACCACAGTAAGGTTTTTTACCACGCGTCGAATTGCGTTAACTCGTCCCAGTACTAGGGCTTGTTGGCGGTCAATATCGGTAGTTTTGGTTATTGAGAAATAGTACAGCTCCTAGAAATTTCTTCTGAAAAAAAAAAATGTAAGTTAATGAAATTTGGAATGGAGGGAGTTTAGCAATAGGAGAAAAGGTAACCGTTGAGTTCCGGGCCGTACTCTATGAAAATTACGAGAAAATTCGATTAAACGGATTTTCCGACGCTTTCCCGGCCGTAACTCGGGAGAAAGGTCGACATTGGAAAAATTTCAAGAGAACAAAAATAAAGCTATGAAAATTCTCGACGAAAAAGGTCCTATAAGCTTTTACCGGAAAGCTTCACATTTCATCGGAAAATGGAGGGTGAGGAAAAAAATTATGAAAAATTATTTCGAGTAGTATATATATTGCTTTCTTTATGCAGGGTGTTCCACCTAAAGTTACAAAGTGGCCGGATGTGGATAGGCTTTGGATAGACGAACAAAAAATCGTATTGGAGGTGGAAATCGTAACGGTTTATCCGCTGGGGCGTATTGAATTTTTTTTGGTAGAGGTTTACATATCACCCTGTATTTTTGTAGCCCTATGACCTACATTCATGAGTAAGTTATCAGAATACGTAGAATACTCCCACGTAACTAAATCTGAAGGTTCAACATTACCAACTTTGAGTTATGAGTCATCAAAATCAAAATTTATGTTATAGTATAGCCCCGAAATATTTAAAAGGGTTTCTCGGAAATTACTTTAATGCCGAATTCATGGTTGCGGATGAATCGTGCCGCACAAAATTCCCAAAAAGAGAATCAGCTGAACTTCGATTCATTGTTGTGGATAAAGTGTGCCGCAGATTTTGTATGATTTGACATTTTGTCAACGTTTTTTTTGATAAAATCTTATAATGTGGGAACTTGAATTTAAAAAATTAAATAAGTAGAATCTTTAAAAATGTTGTTTTGAAACAACAGGCTAAACTATTAACACAAAATAATTGATTTTCTTGACAATTTGAAATATCCGCCGCACAAAAGTTGAAGTTGGTTGAACTTTTTTTAAGAGAGGAAAAAAATCCCAACTAGTTGGGATGTGGGTTCGACATTTTCGGTCCACACGATCAACTTCCCAGTATGATGGAAGGAAGCTCTTTGAAATAACGATAAGAATAGTAAATCCGCAAGGCTTTTCTAAAGAACTTTTTTTTGTTGAACAGTAGCAAACAAACGTGTCCCTGGCACTTCGTTCGCTACACTATAAAGCGAATTCATTTTGAGCGTGTTGACACGCTGATGATAAACTGCAATGGTAAAAACTTCATTTTCAATTCGAACGATTTCAGGAGATAGTACCAAAATTAATCAATGTAACTGATTTGTCAAACTTGTCCGAAAAGGCCAAACTATAATCATTGGAAATCCTGCGATGAACTCAATTCCCAAAACTGTAGGACATGGAAAGCAATCCGCCGTTCAAACAGTTCTGAACTAAAGTTTGAAAATTTCGTCATGTTTGTAATGGTTAACGTATTTGTTGAATGGTTTTTAAAGAAGACTCGGATTTTAACGAGTGATGACTCTTTGGGAAGCTATTGCTCGGCTGAATCCATAAAAGTGAACTTCATTTTGAACGGATGTCATTTCAACGCTTCGATCGGCACCTCAATGAAGTCAATATCATTTTTGGTTTGCGTTCTATCGAGCATGTACAAAAATCACTTACGCCCTTTGAATATAGATACCGCTTGATCGAATTTTATGAAAATCTTTTCAAACTGTACTTTCGGTAATACGCTACGATCTTTACCTCAAAGAAGTCGGTATCATGGTTGGTTCGTGCTATATCGTGCAGGTACAAAAACACTTCAACTCATGGTAGGTGGAACTTACTTTTGTCACAAAAAGATACACAAAGAAACCTGGGTATCGCCCGATTGTAGAACGAGAAATCAGATAGATCACGTGGCCGTCAGCCGCAGATGGAGAACTATTCTTAAGGATGTCAGGAGTTTCAGGGGAGCGGATACTGGAAGCGACCACCATTTGGTTGTAGCAACTATTCGCCTTAAAATCGCCGCAATCAGAAACGTGTGACGGCACAAATATTGAAGAATTGTGGAGTACGACAAAGGGCACGATATTGACGGCTGCGGAAACGAGCATCGGTTATGTCCGAAGAAACCAGCAACACTGGATCTCGGACACAACCTGGCAAAAAATAGAAAGACGTCACCAAGTAAAACGGGAACACTCCGAATTACATCGGGAGGTTAAGAGAAGTGTCCGGCGTGATAAAAGGCAGCAGATAAACGAGCTCGCAGAAAAAGCGGAAAACGCGGTAAACACAGGCAACAGTAAGGTGCTGTACCAAATCACTAAACAGTTCTCGGGAAAGCACTCTACTAAAAAGCATGCAGTTAAGAGTGCGGATGGAAGGCTGCTGTGCAGCGACGAAGAGCAACTCCAAAGATGGAGAGATTACTTCTTCGCCGCCCTGAATGGTACACTTACACAGGAACCTCAGGAAAACAGCAACAATGCACAGCCAATAAGAATCACCACCCGGGCCCCATCCAAGACGGAAATAGTAACCGCAATTCATGCGATGGCCAATGGTAAAGCAGCTGGGAAAGATGGCATCCCGCCAGAATTGTTGAAAGCCGACTCAAGCCTCATAGCTGATGCGCTTCAGCCAATCCTAGATATAGCATGGAACACCTGTACCTTACCGGAGGATTGGACGGAAGGTATCATAGTCAAAATACCAAAAAAGGGGGACCTAACAATATGCGACAACTGGAGAGGCATCTGTTTACTATCTACAGTGGGCAAAATGTTGTCCCATATATTTCTATATAGGATCGCAGTTGACCGAACGCTTAGGAGACAGCAGGCCGGATTCAGGAAGGGAAGAATCCTGTATTGATCATATTAACACCTTGAGAATAATAGTGGAGCAGTCTTCTGAATTCCGATCCCCCCTTTACCTTACTTTCGTAGATTATGAGAAAGCGTTCGACTCGGTCAATAGGAGCTTTATATGGCAGGCACTACGGCGACGTGGATTGCCTGATAAAATAATAGAATTGATAAAAGCCCTATATAACAATTCCAAATGCAGAGTTCTCCATAATGGAAAATTATCCGACAGCTTTGAGGTGAGCTCAGGAGCACAGCAAGGATGCCAACTTTCGCCATTACTATTTCTTATAGTAATAAATGACATCCTTGTTGGCGCTCTAGGTAATAGGACAGGCGGCATACAACGGGGTTTGGTAGACCGCCTTAAGGATCTCGACTACGCCGATGATATCTGTTTGCTGGCCCACAGACACCAGGAGCTCAAAAACATGTTAAACAATTTGGCAACAGAAAGTAGTCCAGCAGTCTTAAGACTAAGTCCGACTAAAACTAAATAAATACGGATAAAGACAAACATAATTGAACGGACAGCGCTGAATAACCGTGACGTGGAACTGGTAAATAAATTCTGCTACCTCGGTAGCATTATTACCGAAAATGGTGGGGCAGAAGAAGACGTCAGTTCCAGAATAAATAAAGCACCAGGCGCCGCCTATTTTTTTTTAGGTGGCAGTGCTAAGTTCAGGAGTCACCCTTTGTACTACTAGTCCGTCATGTCATTTGTTACGTCATGGTGCAATGTCTAGCAGTAAGTTTAGTACCGTGGAAGGGTGGGGGGTATAGGTTAAGGGTTAAAAGGTACGGGGGGGGGGGTACTGAAGAAGGTGGTGATGAACCCTGAGTTTGAGCTCTTGGATGTTGTAGGAGCTCGGAAATACTGACTTGCGAGAGATTATTCCACAGTCGAGTTGTTCTATTAACAAACGAATTCATATCTTGTTGAGTGCGTGAAAAGGGTAGTTGCAGGTGAAGGGAATGAGACGAGTAGGCTAATCTGGTGTGGCGGGTATAAGATTGCCGTGGAGGCAGGAGAGCGTTTAACTCGGAGGAACAGTCACTATAGTAGTAGCGATAAAATTTTGTCAGTGCTGCTACATTCCTACGGTGGCTCAGGGGGTGGAGCAGGCAGTGTCGTCATCAGGATGGTGGAGCAGGCAGTGTCGTCATCAATTAACTTGAGTGCCCTTTTTTGCACCTTATCTAACCATGCCAAGGTGGTTATTGGGGCGCCGCCCCAAACGAGGGAGTTATATTCGAGAAGAGGCCGAATGTAGGATTTATAAATAACAGCACGGGCCGATGGCTGGAGGAGGAACTTGCACCTCTTAAGAAATCCCAAGCACTGAGATGCTTGTTTGGAGATTTGGAATATGTGGTCATTCCATCGCAAGCCTTTGGCTAATGTCACGCCTAAGATGTGTAGGGATGGGTCGGCCATTAGTTGAACTTCACCCACTTTCAAAGGTGGAGAGGTGTTGAACTTCTTTTTGGAGATAAGACAGTACTTGGTTTTGTCGGAGTTGAATTCAACACGATTCTTCTCTCCCCACTTTGGAATCAGTTTAATGTTTTGGGAAATTCGAATGGGAAGTTAGCGCTGATTAGGCAGTGGTCTGAATTGCCGAGAGGTGAATCAACTTCGACGGAGTAACGCGCTGGATGAGAAGTTAGAAAAAGATCAAGGAGATAGGTTCCTTGATCAGCAACATCAGGGACTCTTGTGGGATGATCCACAATTTGATGTAAGTTATTGATGTCTGCAAAGAGCTCGACGTCCTTGACAGAAATACTGGTGCCATTTGAGTAAGTCAGGCATTTAACGTTGTGAACATTGAAATCACCCGCAACAATGATTTCACACTCAGGATTGGACGACAAAAAACCCGAGATCCGTTCGGAAATAGTATCAAATGAGAAGTGGAGGCTTCGTTACTTATCTTAGGACTTCTGTATAGGAAGCACAAGAATATGACGTGGCTTTGTAAAATGATTTTAAACCAAAGATAATTAAAATCTGAAGTCGCGCTGGAATAAATTTTATAATAAGCCACGTCGTCCCTAACATAAACGGCAATACCCCTATGGGGGGAGAGATTGTACACTAAAGTGTATCCCGACACCTGGTAATGACCTAAGTCATTATCGGGTGATATTTGGGTTTCACTAAGAGCGAAGATTGGGGGTTTATAATTAGATAAGTGGCACTCAACAAAAGAGAAATTCGCATGAAGTCCACGAATGTTACAAAAGTCAATACCAAAATTTGACCTGTAACGGGACTTCGGTTGCGCAGGCTCAATCGCCACGTTCTCGGGGATATTTCCCGGCATTACATTTACAGCAACCATCAGAGTCAATAAAATTTCTCCTCGTCAAAGTGTTATGCCTTTTGAGAGGGGGCAAATTTCATCGACCAACAGATTTTAGCCGCGGCACCTGCAGGACCAAGATGCGAGAGAGGGTAGGAAGCAAGGGTACTTACTTGTGCCTTTAGTCGGTCCGGTCGGTCGTTGAGCCTAGTGAAGGGTGGGTGAATATGGAGATCAACGGAGATCTCAACTAACACCAAATTGCGGCTGTTCAACTCCAACGTTAAGGCAGTTCTTTTGTACGGTTGCGAAACACGGAAAGTCACCCAATTCATCACAGGGCGCCTACAAGTCTTCATCAACAGATGCCTTCGTCGTATCCTAAAAATCCGCTGGCAAGATAGATTTTCAAACGAAGAACTATGGCGCCGTGCCGGCCAAGAAAGGATAGACGACCAAATCAGGCGAAGGAAATGGAATTGGGTTGGCCACACCTTGCGACGCGAAAACGAAAACGAAAATCTAGCCAAACAGGCCCTTGACTGGAATCCGCAAGGCTCCCGTCGAGTAGGAAGACCTAGAACCCTACTAGAAGAAGCCGCAACAACTGGGAGATCCTGGTCGGAGCTAAGAGCTGTCGCGCAAAACAGAGTCCGCTGGAGGGCACCTCAACGAAGTCGATATCAGTTTTGGTTCGCGGGATATCGTGCAGGAAAAAATGACCACATCCGTACGCACACACACACACATACCTCCTCCCAAATTTTTGCTTAAAATGCTCCTGGGACTTTGAAAGATGAAAATACGTTGAAATTTTCGATTTCGATTTTCAGACCGATTACAATAACTTCCTATACTGGGAAGTTAAAAATATCCCAAAATTGAGAAATGACAAATTTTTCATACAAAAAGTATGCGCGCGCATTAGTGCGGCGCGACTCATCCGCAACGATGAATCCGGCATAAAGCATCATAATAACGCAGTGTTATTTGTAAATTGAAGTGCAGGGGTCACTCCATATCTATTTTTTTAGCTATAAAATATCAAAAAACCGTGGGGGTAGTTTCCGATCAAGTTAGAGGGTATTTGAAATTTTATAACTAAAAAAATAGAATGCCAAAAAATCTCAAAAATTGGTTTTTTCTTAGTTTCCACCAGAAGAACAAATATAAAAAAAATTATAACTATCGGAGGTGGTGAGGTCCAAATCATTGGTTGATTTGATATTTTATCAACCGTAGGTAAAATGAAAGAAAGCTCTCAGGTCTTTTCTTGACCTGTCTCCAGTGGTGTGTATTAGAGGAAAATAGCAAGCTGAAATAAAAAGCGGGGGCTGTACTATAACTGAAATTTTGAGTTTTTGACAATACGATCGTTGGTTTACAAGCAGAATTCACTAAGTACAATTTTTCAAGTTTTCAGTTTTTTATACGTAAGTCTTATAATGCCAACTTTATACTGGCAATACCTTATAGCCCGCACACTAATATTGTTAAGGTTTTTAGGGGGTTAGTTTCGGATTTACCTTGTCCATAATGACACAAAACTACCAAATCATTTCTGCCAAAACCCACTAATTTGTTGCGTTTTTTTATTTTAATCTAAATATCCAGTATTAGAATTAAATAATTATTTCAATTCTTTTGTAAACTAAACTAAGAAATCTAAAAAACAATGTATACTGAGCCGATTACTATTATATGCCATTACAAAATTTTCAGAGACACAAACATCTTAAATATCGATTTACTAAAAACTATGGTTTTTGACTTAGTGAGTTCTGCTTTTAAACCCACGATATACTCGAAATAATTTTTCATAATTTTTTTCTTTACCCTCCATTTTCCGAACGGGAAGTTTTCCGGGAAAAGCTTATAGGACCTTTTTCGTCGAGAATTTTCGTAGCTTTATTTTTGTTCTCTTGAAATTTTTCTAATTTCGACGTTGGTCCCAAATTACTGCCGCGAAAGCATAGGAAAATCCCTTCAATCGAATTTTTACAAAGTACGGCCCAGAACTTAACGGTTATTTTTTCTCCTATTGCTAAACTCTTCCCATTCCAAATTTCATTAACTTACAATTTATTTTGCAGTTTTATTGATTTGTTTACTCTGTAAGCTGTACTAAAACCCATTTTATTGGAAATGTACTGGCCAGCTCGTGCAATCTCTCCCGCTCCTGCGGCAACGGTTTTACAAATATTCGAATTCAAATCCTAAATTTACATCGGGACACCCTGTATTTTCTAGTTATAAGTTTATTTTTAAAGTGATTTTTTTTTTTGGACTAACTTGGTGTAACGACTACCAGGTTTGAAAATAGCTTTGGAGTCCATGAAAACAACATTGCTGGATTTTTCATAATTTCTTTCTTTACCCTCCATTTTCCTATCAAACGTGAAGTTTTCCGGAAAAAGCTTATAGGACCTTTTTCGTCGAGAATTTTCATAGCTTTATTTTTGTTCTCTTTAAATTTGGAAAGCGTTGGAAAATCCGTTCAATAGAATTTTCTCTTGATTTTCACAAAGTACGGCCCAGAACTCAACGGTAATCTCTTCTCCTGATGCTAAACTCCCCCATTCCAAATTTCATTAGCTTACAATTTATTTTGCAGTTTTAGTAATTTGCTTACTCTGTAAGCCGTACTAAAACCCATTTTATTGGAAACTGGAAACGTATTCACCAGCTCGTGCACCCTCTCCCGCTCCTGTGGCAACAGTTATGCAAATATTCGAATTTAAATCCTAAATCTGTTCCGGTACACTCTATATTTTCTAGTTATAAGTTTATTTTTGTAGAGATGATTTTTTCGGACTGACTTGGTGCAACGTCTACCAGGTTTCTTAATAGCTTTGGAGTCCCTGAAAACAGCATTGCCAAGAGAATTTCTTTCGTTCTTCTGGTAAAACGAACTGGGGTTCTACAGATAAGAGCCTTCGAAAGTGTATACGGAAAGAACGGACTCAAAAGTTCAACTACCCAAAAACCTTATAAACAATGAATTTCCTACTGTATGTATGTATATTGGCTACATTGGCTACAATATACAAATCCTACATTCGGCCGCGTCTCGAATACAACTCGCATATCTGGGCAGGCGCCCCAAAAGCCACCTTCGCTTGTCTCGACAAGGTGCAAAATCGTGCCCTCAAACTCATTGGTGATGGCCCCTCCATAGACACCTTAAGCCACCGTAGGAATGTAACAGCCCTCTCAATACTTTATCGCTATTACCATGGCGACTGTTCCACTGAAATTCAGGACCTCCTGCCTGCACGGCAATACTTTTCCCGCAACACAAGACTAGCCCGCTCTGCTCACCCCCATACCCTACACCCCCCTCGTTCAGGCACAATACGGTTTAGAAGTTCGTTTATGAATAGAACAACTCGACTGTCGACTTGGCTACAATATACAAATCCTACATTCGGCCGCGCCTCGAATACAACTCGCATATCTGGGCAGGCGCCCCAAAAACCACCTTCGCTTGTCTCGACAAGGTGCAAAATCGTGCCCTCAAACTCATTGGTGATGGCCCCTCCATAGACACCTTAAGCCACCGTAGGAATGTAACAGCCCTCTCAATACTTTATCGCTATTACCATGGCGACTGTTCCACTGAAATTCAGGACCTCCTGCCTGCACGGCAATACTTTTCCCGCAACACAAGACTAGCCCGCTCGGCTCACCCCCATACCCTACACCCCCTCGTTCAGGCACAATACGGTTTAGAAGTTCGTTTATGAATAGAACAACTCGACTGTCGACTCGATGGCCGCTATCCGGGGTAGAATTTGGGGGGTTTAGGGGATTTTAAGACTTTTTTTTGCAATCTGGCTAAACCGTCATATCGAAAAAGTCAAATGTAAAAGTTGAAGGAAATAAACAGATCTACGAGTTTTGTGTTTAAATTTTTTAACTAACCTCAAAATTTGCGAAAAAAAATGGCGGAAACCCAGTTTTCGGGTTTTAATTTAATTAAAAATTTTACGAAGCTGAAACTGAGGCAAAAGATACCTTTAAGTGTTACAAAAAGACAGTATAATTTTTCCAGACAGAAATTTTAAGAAGTTGTTAAATTTTATTTTAAAAAAAGGGCGAAATGTTTAACTGCGAGGCCTCTTAAAAATACGCATTATACGGACGGAGTTCTGGGGCCAGTTCACGCAATTCGACGTCAACTGAAAACGACGCGTTAAACCTCGTTTAAGGTTCACGCAAGTCGACGATTTATGTTTGTCGTTTTAAAGTGTCTTTATTCTTCTCGACGCCAACTTTGGCGTTCAGTTATTGGTATGTTAGTTTTTAATATAACCGTTAATTTCTTTAAAATACATTTTTTATATTGTAAGATAATAGTAATAAATGCAAACGCAGGTTGTAATTGCCATCAATAATAAAAAATTGTGCGAATTTTCCTTTACTTAATTGTGTAACTATTATTAGGGTTCCACATGTCGAAAATGTAAGTGTTAGGGTGGGTCAAATTGTTCGCAAAGAATGTATCATGGACCAGCAGCAGCTTTACACCAATGTGAATATCAGTTGTTTACTTGATTATAGTAGAAAGAATTTGATGTTTATTTGCAAAAAATTAGAAAAAACTGGCACTCATCCAAATAACACCTATTTTCTATGACTTTTTCCTCGAAAACCATTTTTCTTCAGCTAAAAAAAAACTTCATAAAAAACTAACAACTTTTATTTGGGTCTATTATTATATATTCCTGTTCGATTTGGTTGAAAAGTTCATTTAAAGTTTGAGCAAACAGTAACAATTTAAAAATTTCACAGTTTACCTAACATTTTTACCACCTTTTCCAAAACATAAAATTACAATGAAATGTTAAATAACACTTGTATAAAAACTTTAAATTTTAAAATTTTAATAGGGTTTATTGGAAATTTTTTTTTGCTGTCAAATCTGCGGATTTTTTCTCTCGACACCGCAGACGCGGCAAGATCTCCTGGTTTGTTTTTTTCTGTAACAAGTTTGGATGCTCTAGTCAGCTCTTGAACATTGCGTTCAGTGCTCAGAATGTGGCACGGTATTTGAATGTCGATTATCAGCTCATCGCTCTCATAATAGTCTTCGAAGTGCTCAAGAGGTATGTCTCTTGTGTATGCTGGTTCGTACAGAATATTGTTGTCATCCAAATCTACCATATTAATATAATCAGTGCAATCAAAATTAATTTTAGGTATTTTATACTCCCTTAATGTTGTTCTGTCTAGGTTTTGCCTGATGTGTATTATTTTTTTAAATGCCATTTGACGAATTGGTTTACTCTCGTCACAAATTATTGACAACAAGATACTTTCTAAGCTTGCGAAAAAGCAGTTGTCTGCCATAACACCACCACCAGTTGTCTGCCATAACATAACGAATAACTGAAGCACAAATAGACCCGTATACTGTTGTTTATACTTATGTCGTTAAATCACTCCAGGCAATGAAATAACCAATTTGAAGACACAATGATCTTTTTTAAATCCATTCAATTTAAAAAGGAGTTTTCAGGATTTCTCAAGATCTATTCTATTTTTCTCAATATCATGATTCACCGAAAGGACAAAAGCAGCCAATAAAGTAATTAAGGAAAGCCACCAAAAGAAAAAAAGGATTTGAATATATTTTATGCCGCCTAATTGAAGGATACGACATTCCTTGTTTAAGCTTCAAAGGAAAGAGTGAGAAATCATACACACGTAGAAAGTGTTCAAAAAGAAGTGTTCATAAAAAATGGTATAAATGTTGTGGTAATATGTGAAAAGGTTAATTTTTTACTATTTTCTCAATCTTTGGAACAAATTTTGTAACAAATCGGACAATAATTGACCCAAATAAAAGTTGTTAGTTTTTTATAAAGTTTTTTAGGCTGAAAACAAATATTTTGTAAAAAAAAAGTAACAGAAAATTGGTGTTATTTTGAAAAGTGCCATTTTTTTCATTTTTGCAACCAATCATCAAATTCTATCTACTATAATACAAGTAAACATCTGATATTCACAATGGTGTAAAGCTGCAAAAATTCCTGATCCAATAAGGTCAAGAAAAATATCCTACTGCTATTAGTTTAGAAGTTATAGTGATTTGTTGGAAAGTGTTATTAAAAAAATAATCATTTAGAACAAAATATATTTTTGAAAAAAATGGGGGTAGAATTAAACCAAAATATATAGCTGGGAAAATTCCTGATCCAACGAGCCCAAAATCATTATCCTACTACAACTATTTCAGAAGTTTTAGCGGTTTGTTTGAAAGTGTTTTTAAAAAAATAATATTATTTAGTAAAAATCTATAAATGAAAAGTGGGGGGGGGGTTACACTTCATCAAACATATATAGTTTTTTTCGCGAAAAATACTTGAAATAACACGAATTTTAAGATTTTCGCTGAAATGGACCCAAACAATATTTGACCCACCCTAGTAAGTATATTACAAATACAATTATAATTATTGAAAATTTAACGTTATTATTCTAGGCCAAATCAAACAAATAAAAATAAAGTTTTAAAACCCGACTTCAGGAAAAAACAATGCCGTGATACACAAAAAAGGATGAAATGATTGTTTTGTAACTCTTAACAACATTAATCCAATCAGAATGGATGTAAAATGAAGAATCACTTTTGAAGACGGTTATAACACCTGTGGCTGGGTATTAAGGGCATAAGCCTAACAAAGAAATGAGGGCCGAAACACATCCAGGCTGGCTTTAAAGCTCATCTCTCGAAGCTTTCCTTGAGGCGAGCTCCAGAGCCGTCCGCGGAATACTCAAAACACAATCAGGCCGGTTCATCACATTTGTCAAATTTGTAAGCGAGCATTGTGATTCGTAAAAAGTGTAAAATATAAAAATTATTTAAAATACAATTATTTGGCCTGTTTACATTGTTATTTTTTAATTGTTATTATGTAAATGTGGTGAAATTTCAAACATTTTAAATAAAATAAAATTTGTTGACTTTTTTAATTATTATTTATTTGTTTACAGTGAAATTTTCTAACATTTTGTATTTAATTCGTTTAATTATTTTCAATACAAACTCGCATACAAAATATCAACCTCAAAGTTCAACTGTCAAAAGCAAAAACTAGAGCCTCGGCCGAATTCGAATTCCAGCATTGCCGGAATTCCGACAGAGGCGAGCCTTGCGGCCAGCTTTGCCAAGGCCTGAATTTGCGAGACAAATTTTGATGTGTTCAATCCCATTTAAACGCATTGGTTGGATATGCTTGCAGCTGGCTTTGGGCTTGGATGTGTTCAAAGCGGGCTTGGATGTGTTTCGGCCCTGAAAACAATTTTCGAAACCAGAGTTAGTGCATTGAAAGTCAACTACTACCTGGCACCGTCTAAACGGTTTAATAAATAAACGTTTGTTGCTATTCCCATTAATTTAATAACTTTCTCACGTTTATTTTCCATTATAATTTTACAAAGTTTATTTAATGTAACAAATTTACTAAACAAATTTTCTGCGAAGACGAAGGCGAATGCCGTTATTGTGTTATACTTGACTTCGATTCGGCTTCGATTCTATATTTCAGCATCTCAGCGCTTCAACGTCGCTTTCGAAGACGAAGCTACCATTGTGTCACTGCCTAGAAGTTGAGTTGTTTAAGGGAGGTTCTTGGTAAATTTGACGAAAAAGTAGGCATTTTTCTTCTTTTTTTTTATTAAAACAATACATGATACACATCGGGGTTTTTTCTGATGCTTAGAGTGTCTCACGAAATTTCATTCAATTTTTTTAAGTGAAATTCGACACCGTACGCCCGTGGTGAGCATCTGTTCGCGCGAGTTACATCCCCAACAACATCAAATGATAATTCTAATCCAAAAATCAAGCAAAATCGGACGGAAATGTGAAATCCGACCAGATTTTGTTTCATTCGCGAAGGAGATGAAATTAGATATTCCTTAAATTCCCAGACTAAATATGAAGTTTCACTTCATATGAGAAAGGAATTTAAATTCTTGACGAGTTAGCGAGAACCAACTCGTCAGCATAAAAATAAGAATCTAAGTTTGACAAAGAGTCATAAGTTAGTCTTAAGATCATCGTCGCGGGAAAAACACTCCTAAGAGTTGTTTCGCGATAATTTGTTTATTTTTCTTTTTTTCAATTTTAAATAAAGTAGGTACTATGTAATAGACCAGTGCAGATAATTTTTGAGAAAAAAAAAATTCTTAGCAGTATATGGAAGGCGGGAAAATTTAGGATAAATGCTACTTAAACAAGGAAAAATCGAGAGCACCGCAGCAGATGACCGGAAAGGGGGCGGGGGAGCCAAAATGTGAGTTTTAGGGGGTTAAACGTGTTTTTTTACGATTTCTGAAAAAAGTAGACCTCCTATCGAAAAACGTTAAATGTAAACGTTGTAGATAATTAAAAGATCTAGAGATTTTGTTCAAATCATTTTTCGACATAACCTCAAAAAATGGAGAAAAAGGTCAAAAACCGAGTTTTTCGTTTATCATTTTTATCTTTATCTTTCACAAGAATTATCCAATTTTAATGAAATTTGAGGGAAATGTAGATTTTCGCGTTTCGAAAAAGCCCAATTTTTTTCAAAGCGATTGGTTGTTTCGTTTTGTTTTTAAGACCTTAATTTAAAAAAAAAGGCCCCATTTTCAATCAAAAAAGTTGGCGAACGAATTTTTGATTTTTAAAATTTTGAAGACGGATTTTTTTTCGTTGAATCATCTACTTTAAGATGGCGTAAACAAATGATAGGGTCACAATAGAAAAACAACGATAAAAATTCGAAAAACCAAAAACATCCTTTTTCAAATATCGATTTTTCCGTAAACTTCACTAATTCTTTATCTCTCTTTGATATAAAGCTTTTAGAGCCGTGCAAAACTGTAAATTTAATGTAATATATTATAAGGGAGCTTCATGTAACAGTTTCAGATGTGAAAAAATGTGTTTAAACAATTAGTTCACCCACGAAATCAAGGGAAAAATTACAGTTTAACCCCCTAAAACTCACATTTTGGCTCCCTCGCCCCCGCCGCCTTTTCTCCTAAATTTTCCCACCTTCCATATACTGATAAGAATTTTTCTAGTTTTTGGCTTTTCAAAAGCGTATTTGCACTGGTCTATAAAGTATATTTTTGGTTTTTAATTTTGTTTTGAAGAATAATCGAATTTAACTGGCGCAGTCGCGGTAAACACGAATAAAATTATCTTGAGATAAATTAACAGATAATTAACGATGCAAAAAATTGATAGTGGAAAAGTTTCCTTAGAAAAAAATATACTCGAATTTGAAGTTTTTCTAATAAAATAAGTAAATTTTTTCCTTGTGAAGGTAATACGTAAATAATAATAATATTATTGTGGAGAAAAAAGAATAATATTATAGACATGCATATTTTTTTGAGAATTTTTTTTATGAAAAAAGTGTTTTAAAATATCGAGCCTCGCAAAAGGTGAAATAAATCAAATAGTGCAAAAAGAAAACCTTCAGGACTGCAAAACCTACATGGAATCCGGTAAAAATTTGCGCTACGATTCAAACGGCAATTACAAAATTTACCATCTTCATTGGAAGAAACAGAAAGGACAATGGCGGAACAGAAGCTCGAAGTCTTAAAAAATGCAACAATGGCCCTACGTCAAGAGAGTGAACATTCTTTTAACCTGTCTGCGGACCAAATAATAAAAAGGTTCCAGAGCATCAGGACATTTTATGGAAAAAAAGAATACCCACTTCAAGAATTCATCAGTGCTGTGGAAAATGTAGCATCTTTATGTAACTGCAACCAACCATTACAAAAATATGGCCTAGCAATGGTGATCAGCGAGAAAATCCAAGCAGAACCTAAAGGGTATATCAGCGTTTAGGAGAGAATCCCGAATGGCGGCAAGTGAAGGACGAATTAAAAACCTATTACAAACCAAGAAAAAATTATGTGCAACTGTTAGAAAACTTTCGATTATTTAAGGTAGGCAATTTAAGAGAACTTTTTGAAAAGGCTAGGGAAACAAATTTTGAATTAAATAAAATTTATGAATTTGACGATAGTAAACCAAATAATTTTAATCTATCAAATAATGACAAAAATTTAACGGAAATAGTTAGGCATATGATTAAAGGTAATTATAGGATTAGCTGTAAGGAAAATAAAAGTCTAATTGAAATGTATAATACATTCGATGAGTTAGGTCTTTTAGATGAACAAGATGTCATTCACTATGACTATAAGAAATATAGTAAAGAAAGGAAAAGTACATTCTTCCGTTCGAATCCCCAATCAAATGGAAATCAGTCTAATCGCGGTGAAAATCAAAATCGTAACTCTGGGCATTTTAATTGCAAAAACAGTTTTAATATGTACAACCGTAATAATCAAAGTTCCATAAATTATAAACCATCAAATCGAACAAATCTAAATTCTCGAATAACAGACAATAAAAATTCATATCAATCGCGAAACGTTTATAATACTAACTCCTTACGATCTAGGCAGTTTAATAATTCCAATCAATATCGACAAAATGATAACAACGCAAACTTTATAGAACCTAGGAAGTCGATAACTTACAAGAACAAGACGTAAATTTTTGCAACGAGCCTCGCGTCTCGGGAAATAACCGATAATTACGCTAACTCTCGGAAGTCAAAAAATCAAATGTTTACCTAACACCGGTTCCGATAGCAGAATAATTAAACCCAATATTTTACGACATTTCCCAGTATTCAAATTAAAAACTCCTACCTATTTTACGACAATAAATGGAATAAATAAAGTAACTGAAAAAATAACTACGCCAATCCCTATAGAATTTCAACTGCAAGGAACTCTTAATTGGAATATAGCAGAGCTCGCAAATAGAAATTACGATGCAATCATGGGAATGAATTTCCTCACTCCCCTTAAAGAAAAAGTTGATACAGAAAATAAATGTTTGCAAGAAAGAAACTTACAAATCCCATTTGATAATAATTTTTTCCCATATGCTATAAACGAAATCCATTCTCTAGAGGCACGTAAATTTTCGGATCTAAAGACCACTAAACAGTGAAGAAAATCGAAAATCAATAAAGTCCTAAGAGAGTACAAAAATGTATTCTTTAAAGGAGAAAAATTATCATTTACCCACGAAATTCAACACCAAATAATTACCAATGCAAACAACCCAATTTACTCAAAAATTTACAGATATCCCCAAATACACGAAAAAGAGATAGAACGACAAATTAGACAAATCCTAGAACATAAAATAATAACAGAAAGTAATTCGCCTTATAACAGTCCTTTATGGATTGTACCGAAGAAGTTAGATAATTCGGGAAGCAAAAAATGACGAATAGTAGGTAATAGATTATAGGAAACTTAACGAAAACACAATAACCGATAAGTTTCCTATACCAAATATAGATGCAATCTTCGACAGATTAGGTAAAGCACAGTACTTTTCTACGTTAGATTTGGCGAAAGGATTCCACCAAATCCTAGTCTACCCCGAAGATAGGAAGAAAACGGCGTTCTCAACACCCTTTGGCCATTACGAGTTTGTTAGAATGCTAAAAAACGCCCCCGCCACCTTCCAGCGTCTAATAAATTCTGTACTCCGCGAATTCATAAAAAAAACATGTGTTGTGTATTTAGACGACATTCTGGTGTTCAGCGCATCTCTACAAGAACACATCGGGAGTCTTAAACAAATTTTGAAAAAATTGGAGGATGCAGGCCTAAAACTTCAGATCGCTAAATGCAACTTTCTAAAGAAAGAAACAGAATTTGGGCCACATCTTAACACCAGATGGTATAAAACCAAACCAAGATAAAATAAGAATAATTCAGGATTTAAAACTTCCCGATTCACAAAAGAAAATTAAATCCTTTACGCAAAAATAGCCCAACCAATAACAAAATATCTAAAGAAAAACATGAAAATAAATCTTAACGACCCTAATTACATTACCGCTATCGAAAAGCTAAAACAAATTATTACAATTTTTTTTTTATGTGAAAGACTAGAGTCTCAGGAAACGCCCTTTATACTGTGTCGACAATCTATTTTCTTCATATAGAGTGCAATGTCGAACAGCAGCTCTAGTCGGCGAAGGAAGGAGCTGTCACAACCTACCAGAGATAGTTTTCAGTCCACCTACTCCCAACCTTACTGTCGCGACTTTGACATCGGGGCATCGAGAAACAACTCGCTGGAGTGTTATGCCTCTAGTCCGGGAGGCAGCGTTGCATTTTGGCGGCTCATTTCTTCCCACTTGATTTTTTTGCAATAGATAGTTTATATAAGACTAATAACAGAAACAACCGTCAGACGCCAGTATCGTGGTGGGGGTGGTCGTGGGAAAATGTGAAAGTGGTAAAAAAAAAATTCGTCGGCTTATTTCTTACCACTTGAGCATTTGCACAGTTATTGTTTAAGTGATAATAAAAATTATAAAAAAAGTCAGCTTGTATAAACGTCAGTCGCTTGTATAAACCTGTCAAAAAAACACATTTTATAAAATCATTTCAAATTCAATGAAACTTATACATAAAATTTCTTTTATAATTAGAAAAATAAAAAGCACAATCACCTGTATGCACAATGGGGGTAACACCGTCAGCTGTCAGATAACAAGTGCTGATTGGGTTTTTAACGTTAGCATTTTATAATGTATTCAAAAAAGAAACTGACTATCTTCACAACGTTATGCCAGCAGCTATCGACAATTTTTTGTGAATATAATCTGTAAACACATTATATCAAAATATTTCTTGCCGCTGGAAAACAGCTTGGCTACAATATGATGGATTAAATCCATTTTTTTGTATTGTAAGCATGGTTTTACTAAAAAAATTGACCTAGCTGACTATCTTTCCCCCGTTATGTTGACAGCTGACAGCCAGTTTTTGTTAATATAATCTGTAGACTCATTATTGCAGAAGGTTTCATGCGTCTAGAAAACAGCTTGGCTAAGATATGATGGATTAAATCCATTTTTTTGTATTGTGAGCATGGTTTTACTAAAAATGACCTAGCTGACTATCTTTCCCCCGTTATGTTGACAGCTGACGGCCAGTTTTTGTTAATATAATCTGTAGACTCATTATTGCAGAAGGTTTCATGCGTCAAGAAAACAGCTTGGCTAAGATATGATGGATTAAATCCATTTTTTTGTATTGTGAGCATGGTTTTACTAAAAATGACCTAGCTGACTATCTTTCCCCCGTTATGTTGACAGCTGACAGCCAGTTTTTGTTAATATAATCTGTAGACTCATTATTGCAGAAGTTGTATATATTAACCTTTCAAAACAGCTTTAACCATTCAAAAACATTAGTAAATACAGTTAATAATTATTTACGGTATTACTAATGTTTAATTAACTATTGCTTGTTATTATACAGTTTCCATATATAGCTTTATTATTATTTTGGCCAGATTCACACCCATCGACATCACGAACGGAGACGAATTTTCATATGCCCATAAAGGCCCAAACAGATTAGCGCGGCGCAGAAGACGGCGGCTGCCTGTGAGAGAATTTCCTATACATTTAATTTCTCAGCAGGCGGTGCGCGGACAAATTAAATGCATAGAAAATTCTCTTCCAGGCGGCCACGACGCGCTAATCTGTTTGGGCCTTAATAATGATAATCCAACGCGCATAAAGAATGGGAGTTGAAATACTTGCCCTCCATTGCCTCCACCCCTTCGCCCTTATCCACCGTGTAAATGTACAGCTGCATTTTCATTCATAAATTGCAAGTTCTCCGCAGCCGAAGGAAAGCTGTTATTTTGCGCTTTGAATCATTTCTCGTATCTTTCGAAAGCAATTCTCAAGCTGTTTTCGAATCAAGAATAGGCCGAGAAAGCGAGCTTCCGAGAAATTGTTTGCAGGGATTATAAAAATCGTATAATTCATATGTGTCCTATTATTTTCGTGCAGGCATATTTCCTGTTGAATAAGAGCAGCAGGGCAGCGATTGTAATCGAAGGTACATATTTTCCACGAAAACTCTTATTTACATAAGATTACGAACAGCATTTTTAAATTCAAAATTTTTCACTTTTTTTTTTATAAATGTTACTGAAATTGGGTATGCTTTTTCAGATTGTGCTTTATAATAAGAGTTGGACCTTTGAATAACAACATTGAAAAATTCAATTTCAAATTTTGTTGGTGGACCAGAATCCTATATATTTAGTACCTATATTTTGTATTAAATATACTAAAAGCCGTAGGCGAATCGTGTCTTATCTCAATTTTGAAAAGAAAAGGTATTCAATCCTTTAGCCCGCGTATTTTTAATAATAATAATAATAATATGTAAATAGTCAGGTCTCATTTTGTACATAGTTTGTTTATAGCAAATATCTAGCAGTATGCCCGCAATATCACCACTTTCCGTTGAAGAAATTGTCACGGCGCTTTGTGCCGTTAATATTTTTAAGGATGATATTGGCACTATCAAAACGAGAGGCGATAAAGTTTGGAAGGAGGTTTGCGCAGATTTAGACAACAAAATCAGTCCAAAAACATTGAATCTCTATGTTAGGATAAATCGGAACAACATCCTGTTCGAAGTTAAGAAGCGTTGTGCAATCATCGAAGTTCCAAATGAGATAAAGAACACCACATTGGATTCATCAAAAAACAACAGCAGCGTTACTGATCCTGACTACGTTGTCGTCGCAGAGAAGAAAAAAGGGCCGATTCCTACGCTATATGTCGCAATAGATTTGGACTAAGAAACATGGAAGACGATTGCTCCGATGGAAAAAACTTATAAAGAAAGAACGGGATTGCGTTCCTATGAGTGTCTTCAGGAGCCTTGGACCGACATATTATCAAACATCTCTATGAAAAAACAAAGATTCCCTGTGCATACAGTTTTAAGCGAGCTAAAATAAGCAATGGCGGTGTTTGGTTGCGAATCAATGGGAAATGTAATGAATGTAATTCTGATTTTAAAGGACACTGCTTGAACGAACCCAAACCGGGAACTGGAATCAGCATAGCAGTGATAGTTGCAGATACGCGGGGATACCTCATTATGGAAAACGTCAATTGACAGGATCGGCGCGATTTCATGTAGGAAGAGAACTTCTGAGAAAAAAGGCATCGGCATGGCGTAAAGAAGCTCTACAATCCATGGAGTTTGGGGATCCAGAACCTAGTCATGTTCCGAATGCTGCCACGTTAAGAAAACTACGAGAGGAAGTCAACAATCACGACCTGGGCGTTCAAGAAGGGCTAAATATGATTGACTCGTTGTACCAAATGAAGTACAGTGGAGAATTTGCTGGGTATATTTCAGAAATAGGTTTGGATGGGTTCTACTGTATCTACTACTCTCCCATGCAAATTGCACTGTATAAAGAACAAATCAAGAAAATTAAAAAAGTCGCAATCGATGCAACCGGCGGGGTGGTAAAGTCCGTCAAGAAACCCAATGGAGAATCCCGGTATATTTATTTGTATCAAGTTGTTATGAGTGGAGAAAAACAACTAACGCCGATCTTCCAAATGCTCTCTGGCAAACACGATACAGCTAGATCGATTGGTGTAATGACTACCTGTGAAGAAATAACGGAGTTCAAGAAACTTTTTTCGGCAATATTGGCTGTCGCATTGAGTGAGTGTGATGGAAATGATGAAGTAGGAAACAACATCATCAGTCAAGAGCGGGAAATGTATCTTTTAGAAAGAATACGAACACTCACATATGCTGGAGAGGAATATGAACACCATGAAGAAGAAGAAGAAAGACCAATTGCTGTTGAGGAGTCGTCTGATGTTGGAGATGAAGTCAAGAAGTTCGTTGAGGCCATACGTCTTGACGCTGAAGACGATGCAAAATTGTGTCGAAATTTTGATAGGCCCAATCCGTATAATTTGCCGGGACTAGTAGATCCCTTACTAAAATTGGCCCTGTTCTTCCCACTCTGGACTAATATTATGAAAGATAAATTCAATTCGACAAATGTTGTAGGTACATCGGCAATCGTTGAAGCGTACTTCAAAAATTTGAAGAACAATGACCTGGCTAACTTTAATGGCCCCATTCGTGCTGACAAATTTTTTGTTAAACACATGCGGTCAACTGAAGCTTTATGTAAATATGAAAAAGCTGCTGTTAAACGCGCGAATGCTGAACCGCTGCAGAACATCGTCAAGAAGCTGCGATCCCAAAAGGAAGATGAAATATCGACTGCGGAAGAAAAGCTATTGAAGAAAGAGCTCTTGACCACATTTGATGGAAACTGGACATTAAATAGCACCGACTTGGAGAAAACTGAACTGGACAGTACCGATTTCAATTGCGACTTAGTGAGCAGCTTGGAAGAAATGCATTGGACAACACGGATCCAGAAGGAAATGAACATCTTTTCGAAGAAGAAAATTGGAAGGGCCAAAATTAATCCAAAAAGATCATTGTACATGAAAAAATGCTTCGAGGTCCGTTAAAAGAAGAGAAGAAAACCAATCCAGAAATTACGAGAAAACGCCAATCGTCTGGTATCAAGGAAGACATTCACAGAATACCACTAAAAGTCATAGAGAACTCAAATCACAACACTAATACTATTCAAAACATGCACCCAGAAATTCCGAAGCAAAAATCACGGGGAAAGTACTTGACGGCTTGTTCGGAAATTGAAATAATTCATAACCGTCCATTGCGGCGTCAGCAAAATGCGATTCTGCGCAATGGAATATGTCTTGGACCCATAAAAATGGGTAATCGACTGCTGCAGTTAAAAAACACATGTCCATTCGACACGGTTGTGGAAATTTTGACAACAGCATACATCGACAATGAAAACTACAAAAATTACGTTGATAGCTTCTCGGAAAACGATCTGACCTTGTCTCTATTGAGAAACTATGCAAAAAACGGAATGTGTATGCTGAGAGGGGATGCATATTAGATAGGCTCTACAAAGAACAGAACAACGTTATAGATTGCACTGCCAATATAACGTCATTAATCGGACGCTTATTTATTGATATGGCCAGCGTGACGAAGACTACCAACTGCACCAAATGCAATGCTACAACTACAACAGAAATATCGATAGACGTTGATCCACAAGAAATTCTGACAAAAGGATTTTCCAAAGGATTTCCGTGATTTCTTGAGGGATATTTCACCGACAAAACGACGACATGCACAACTTGTGAAGATAAATGCAAAATAAATATCCAACCCGGCAACAATGTCATTTTAGATCTTGAATTTGCGTTGACAAAATTGTTTCATATCCAATTCCATCCAGAAGCAAAAGATTTCATCACTTTAGCGGAGGTACCAAAAACTGTCATTTTGAAAGGAAAGAAGTACATTTTGAACGGGATCGCTGTATTTAAAGAAACACCTGCCGGAAACACCATAGGTCATTACTTAGCCTAGGAATGAATATGGTTTTTTTTTTAATTTTTTTTGTGTTTTGTTTTGTAATAGTGGGGAAAAGTTGCCTTTTAAGTTCAAAAGGAAGAAAAATTTGTTTGTGGCTATACTACAACATCTTGAGGTGCCGCAAAGAGCTTAAGTTTGTAAAAAAGTTTTAAAAATTGAAAAAAACATATACTATGTACCTTGATGAATTATTTTTTATTATTTTTTTATCCAATAATGTATATTTTATTTTATTAGAGCACACTTAAAAACGTATCATAATACACTTATAAAAGACATAGAAAGTTCCTTTTTTATAATTTAAAAAACTCTTAATCATTAAAAATGCTATAGCTGCAAAATGTTTTTTTCTACTTCACACATTAAACTATTTTTTTGTATCAAATTATGGCAAGTTCTTACGTGAGTCAATTTTTGGTCTTATATATCCTTCTCTTGCAATTGAACCACAGACATTTTGAGCCGATTCGGTGACCAGTTTCACAACTCGTTCCACTGCTTGCGTGTGACAAGGAAGCCGGGGAAAGTCGATATGCGGGACCGCTTTACTATTTGGTTGAGCTTCAGATGTCTTCCGTATAAAATCTTTGAGAGAGTCACTGGAAACATATGTAGTTTACTAAGGCGGGTTCAGTTAGGTCATTTTCAGACCATGAGATAATGTCGATGTAATCCTTTGCATCAAAGTTTATCTGTGGAACTTTAAACTTCCTGACTCCTCCTCTACTTTTTGTTCTTGCTTTTAAAACACCTCGTAAACCAAGTTCTATTACATTTTTCCGCTCATCACATAGCATGGACAGAAGGAGATTTTCGGCAGCAGCAAAGTAGCCATTTCTTTGAATAACGGGGTCTCTAACGTTCTTGCAATCATCAGAGAGATAATAGAGCGTTAATATGAGATAAGCTGAAATAGATGTTTAGGGCCTGTGCGAGTAGTAACTAAATTGATGACTAAACTAAATTTTGCAGTTTTTGTCGTTAATGTAGGGAATTGCTGTGTGAATTCTTTTGATGACTAAATTCAACTGCCATGACGACCAGGTATTCGAATGTTGTTATTATTTTCAAACAAATTCAAATTCAATTTAGTCAACTGTCAAAAAATTTAGTCTGCTCGCCAAAAGACTAAATACTGTATTATCGACACTAAATTTTAGTCATAGTATTCGCACAGGCCCTTAGAACCATAAGTACATGAAGGTTTTAACTTAATGTTAAATCACACAGGTACATACACTTTCACAATGTACTCAGCCAGCGCCTTAAGGTTTTCACTTAAATTTGCAGTTGCTACATACAATCTAAGTATACGGTTTGCTAATGTAAGCCACCTAGAGTGAGCAAGTTTTCCAGGGTTTCTTAAAGATAAATCTAGTGAGCAATTTCCACTTGATACAGCGATACACATACAATTTCAAATGAGACGTATCACGCACTTAGATAATTTTTCGCGGTCGTTCTTCAGTGAAATTCGATAATGACGAGCGGTCAAACGTTTAAAACGTTTGACCACCTTCGCCAAGGCGTTAGAAACGTAATTTGACTTTTGACCACCTCTCAAAATGCGTAAAAAAAATTTTTACAATTTCAAAAGAGACGCATCACGAAGTTAGATCATTTTTCGCGGTTGTTCTAGTGAAATTTGATAATGACGAGTGGTCAAACGCTGAAAACGTTTGACCACCTTCGCAAAGGCGTTAGAAATGTAATTTGACGTTTGACCACCTCTCAAAATGCGTAAAATTTTTTTTTACAATTTCAAAAGAGACGCATCACGAAGTTAGATCATTTTTCGCGATTGTTCTAGTGAAATTTGATAATGACGTGTGGTTAAACGCTGAAAACGTTTAACCACCTTCGCAAAGGCGTTAGAAACGTAATTTGACGTTTGACCACCTCTAAAAACGCGTCAAAAAAAATTTAAACAATTTCAAATGAGACATTCAAGTTAATTATACAAAATTTTAGAGAACGGCGCTTAAAATTTTGGAGAAACTGCTCGATGCATTTCGAATTCTTTCGCAGGTGACTAATACATTAAATTTTTTTATTTTTTTTTTTGTAAAATTGGAGGGTGGTCAAACGACATATTTTGGTGGTCAATAATGGTCAAAAAGTGGTCAATCCTTTTCCGATTTAAAATTATCGAAATATCAAACTCGGGGGGCTAGCGTGAAGTTAGCCCCCCAAAGTTGTTTTGATTGTTTCTCGAAAATGGCGGGTGGTCAAACGAAAGTTAATGGTGGTCAATAATGGTCAAAAAATGGTCAATCGATTCCCCCAGTACAAATTTGAAATTCGCAATTCGGGGGGCCAACTTCACACAGCTTAACTTCGCCATTTAACAAACCAGCTGGAAAGATGTTTGTTCATATCTACTTACTCTATAATCAATGTATATAGTTCATTAAAAAACACGGCTAATATAATTAAAGGTGCGATCAAATATAATTAAATAATTCAAATACTTTACCTTTCATGAAAAATTCTATTAATTTTCGCTCCTCCAGAAAGTTCATTTGTATTAACAAGAGCTGATCCTGAACCCTCTATAGTTCGCTCAAAATCTGATTGCAGTTGTTGTATCATTCTGAAAAATTTCAATAAAATGCAATAAACAACAAGAAAGTTGTTACTTTACAGAACTTACTGTAACATAGCCTTAGTCTTAATACTAGGATCATCAGGACGAAAATGTTTAAACTGCTCTACATCTTTTTCCAACATCAACATTTGCTTTTGCAATTTATCTCTTAAGCCGGGCAAAGTGTCTCTGATATGATTTGTTAGCTGCTGATTAAGCACCCTTTGCAAATATGGAGTGCCTAATCTCTCTGCCATGTGACGATAGGAAGGATGACTTAAGAAAAACTTCCTTTCTGCTTGTAAAGCAGCATGAATGTCTTTTCGCCCTTCGATATCTTTTTGAGATCTATTAACAACGCCAATATAACCCCTACGAAGAGGTAGCAATTTATTCTCAAGCACATCGCGTGCATCTGTACCTTCGTCCATAAGATCTAGTTTAGTTATAACTCCAATTGTGCGAATTCCTTGAGGGTCCACTTCTTTTGCTAGCTTAAGTGCATCTGAATTAGCTAAATCAGTATTTGCTGGCGTAACCGCAAGAATCAGACATGTTTCTTTTCTAATAAATTGAAATATCATTGCTTTTATTTGCTGTTCTATATCAGGAGGTTGATCGCCGATTGGTACTTTTGTTAGGCCTGGTAAATCTATCAAAGTCAAATTTAGAACATGAGGCGAGTGAACGCGAAGATTTATGGGAATATTTGAAATCCCTTTATTGCTTCCAGTAATTCTGTCTGTTTCCGCTTCGATTTCCTGACGAATTTCATCAAAACTTGTAAATTTTTTTCCCTTACAATGTAAAAACTCTCCATGCTCTGGAAAAAGAAAACAAATTTAATGTTAACTCAAACTCAACAGTATACTGTACAATCAAGTGTAAAAATAAACATGAAATCTAGTTTAGAAAAACTAAAAAAATACACTCTTATTTTAAAACGAACTAAAAAGTAAAACAAAAATAACGCACTTATTGCACAAAACCCGTTAAAAATAACATTGTTTTTAAATGCTAATATCTTTTACAAACAAAACTATTTTTAATGAAACTCGCTGAAGGAAATGCAAATGCAATAAAAAAGTTTTTAAAAATTTGCAATATTTGTTTTTTTATACTTTACGACCTTTTGCAGCGGCGATAATTTTTTCATTTCAAAAATTCGTACTCCTTTAATTACCGCCGTCTTCTGCTGAAATTTGCGGTTCTATATGTTTTTTGGGGTGCTTAATTAGTCCAGTAAATAGGTACTTTTTCTTTGCGAAAAATACCGCACGCGATTTTTTAGCTTTTTCAAAAAAAAAGCTTATACAGAGGCTCTGTCCGACCTTCTTTCATCTCTGAAAGTACTGCCGCTACAGACTTGGGCCATATCTCAAAATGTAGCTCTTGGTCAAAAGACCAAAAACTGAAAAAAAAGGGTCTGGAAATTTCAACCATAAGTATATTTAACAACAAAAAAGGGATTTCTAATAAAGAAGTCCATATATCGGTAGCCTAGCCTAGAGGTAAGGCGCTGGAATCCTATCCCCGGGAACCAAGTTCAATCCCTGGCCGCAAAATGTTGAAATAAAATTTTTTTTACCTCGGTGTAACATGTTTTGATTCTATTTCTCACTAAACTATATTATACCCTTGATACACATGTGGTATCGATATTACAATATTCGAAATATTACGTTTATACTACATGTGTGTCACCCAATACTAGCAATATACCAGGTTGACAACCTAATTTATACGTAGTATGAGATTTGCTAAATTTAGGTGGTATTAAGGTAATATACACTATTTTTACTGTGCACAGCGCCTCTGCCGGAAAATTTTCCTCACAAAAAAGTTGTCAATTGCTTGTGAGATTGTGTGTTTATAGTGTTTTCTCACTATAGTCGCTTGGTTTGTTTATGTTCTGATTATTTTGACAAATCAACTTTAACAACATTGAAATATTAATTATTTGCCGCTTGCTACTCCAAAATCAAATGGAAACACAAATGTCAAAGCAAACTACTTCGATACTAGATTTATGTGTGTCACGGGTCTGACGATATTATGATATTGTGGATATTATGATATCGAAATTATAATATCGATACCACATGTGTGTCGCAGGTATTACTTAATAATGAGACTCAGGAGAACATAAACATTTACTTAAGGGGACAGGCCCCTCAAGCGTCCGAGAAATAAGCGGTTTTTCCTGATTTTTTTTCTTACAGAAAGAAACATCGGAGACATACGAATTTTGGGATATGTTTTAGTCATACTTTAAACTTTATTAACAAAAAAAATTACATCTGAAAAATTTCAAATGGCTGAGTTATTGACGTTTTCCGGCAGCGTTTCAACACGGTCGGAGTCCATTGGCGGGCACGATAGCAGCCGTTGTTTTCAACTAAAATCAAATTTTTTTTTGTTTTCTTCGTTATACTTATTTGTTCTATGTGAACTACGGAAATTCCAAAAATCGAAAATTTAGTCGAAAAAATGTGATTCAAAAAAAAAAGTTACTTTTTTACATTTATTTGTTAATAAAAAAGGTATTGAAAATCGGAATTTTTCAAAATCCGTAGATCACATAGAGTAGTTTTTTATACTGAATAAAATAAAATTTAGTTGAAGAAAATCCGTTGATAACTTTTTTAGTTATCTTGCCCGCCAATTGTAAAAACATGGTTTTGAGAAAACGCACTTTAAATTTCGTCATTTCGTTCAAAACTTACTAGTGAGCTCTGAGCGACCGAATGAATTTTCGTGTAACTCCCGTAATACTTGGAATTTCGAGCTAAAATTTTACACACATAATCTTGAATAGTTGCCAGATCGATTAATCAAAAAAAAAAAAAAAGGATTTTTTGAGACCTATTGAGGGGCCTGTCCCCTTAATTAAAAGTGCAAAAATATCATTTTCTTGATTTTTTAAGGCTCTTCAGCGGCTTTATAAATCATTAAAAAATTTCGAGGAAATAATATAAAGTATTTATTTGTTTATATGCATATTTTATATGCTGCTCATTTTATTAGTTTATAGTCATGCAGGTGGTGCTGTAGACCAAAACAAAAACTCAATTTTATCGAACTTTATATTTTAATTGCACGAACGATGTATTTAAAACCGTCCTTATAGTCCATCAATATAAGGAAGTGATTTTTTTTTAGAATTTTTAATATTTTACAAACATTTTACAAACGATTTGCGCTATTTTGCAGCCCTTTATTAAAAAGCATATTTTTAAGTTTTCTAATAGTCCATTGTTCCAAAATAACACCGTTAAGAAAATCGAACCCTGAACGTTTTTGGGGTCGCTGATCACGAAAATCGTCACCCTTAAAAAAGCAAAAAACACCCCTTTTTAGGGGGTTTTCGCGATTATTTCAATAATAATGAAAACGAATGCGATGAAATGAACTTTTTTTAATATTTATTTGCGAAGGTGGTTGCTTTGTACGAAATTAAGGCGAACTTTATAATATGGGGTAGTCCTAAAGGGTTGAAACTACCCCTAAATCGGCTAAAAATAGAAAAAATTGTACATTTTTTTTTTCAAGTTTAGGCTTCAAATTCGATTGTGGGTGTACTTTCAAGTAAAAATAAATTATTTTCAACCCTTAAGGGGTTAATACTACCCCTACTATATAGTCCATTCAACACGAGGGGGGGGGGGTGTTCCAAAATAACATCGTTAAGAAAATCGAACCCTAAACGTTTTTGGGGTCACTGATCACGAAAATCGAGTCCCGCGGTTCTGAATGGTCTATTAACTAAATTTGTATGTATCTCTTCAGAATAACAAAACAAAAGTGGGATGTTGTGCCTAGAGACAAGCCACTAATTACGCTTTTTCTTGGTATTCTTTGTATTGAATAACCCTTCAGACTGGATGACAATATATTAAGTGGAGATTGTGAAGAATCGCGAAAACATTCAAACAAATAACTTGAAAAACTAACGCATCTTTCATGGAGATGCTGCTGAAAGAATTATACAATAATTACCCGCCAAGAATTTGAAAGAATTGATATATTTTAATTGCACCCCATCTATGACAAAGAATAGTGAACACCATCTATGGCAATATTACATTACTCTTCTTTTACCTAGGATTATTAATTTCCATAAAATATACAAAATACATTTCATAAATAATAGAAAATCTGTTGTCATAATTCAGTTGTTTACTTCCTTCGAAACTTTATACATATCTAGCATTGGAAAGTACCTTTTTACGTAAGCATGAATAAATATGTTTATTGCACCATTCCTACAAGTTAGTGTTTGGAGTAATGGGAAGGCGCTAGATCGGGGTGCGAATGGACCAGGGTTCGATTCTTGGTGATGGCCGCGTACTCTTTTTTTAAGTTATGATGATTTTTGTAGTGTTTGTTAAATACTTGGTTAAGTTTTAGATTACGCAAAGTTACACAACTTATAACCTACATAAGCCTTTAACAAAAACTTTGCAAGATTAATTATATATAGCGTTGTTCAGTGTAATACTTATGAATCTCAATGGCCAAACTAGGATACAGCATTATGACAAAATTATATCAATGCAACGTGAAACAAAAGTTTTGGTAAGAACGGATTTGGCTTATTTAGCTTATTATAGACTAGCTAAAACCCGCGTGCGTCGCAACGCTTTTAAATAAAACAAAATTATGTGTGCATAGTCCGGAATAAGAAAAGGGTATAATGAAACAAAGAACAAATATGCAAGACATGATTTTGGATATATAAAAAACTTTAGAGTTGACTATAAAAATATGTTACCTACAACTTTTTTTAAAATTCGAGGTTAATCATCGGAAAACTTTTATACTACGTGCAAAACAGATTCCTAGCCAATTTTATTCAGAACTAGCAAAAAACCCGCGTGCGTTGCAACGCCTTTAAATAAAAAAAGACTATGTGTGCACAGTCCACGGTAGGAAAAAAGTATAAAGAGGCAAAAGAACAAATCTTCAAAAATTTATTTTGAATAGGTACCTATTAAAATACTTTTTTTAAAATTTGATGTTAAGCGACTCCTATCGAAAGACGTACAATAGACAACTGGGCAAGCATATCAAACTGAAATTTGCCGGCGTGGACCGGACTTAACCGAAATTATTTTTTAATAATGTTTCAAAATTGCTCTTATAACAACACTTTTATTTTAATGCCTCTCTATAGACAATGTTTTGCGTTTTATTGTTTGGGGCATAAATTATTAAGTTTGTTGAGTTGCTGACTCGACAGCATGCAACGTATAGTTGTCCATCAGTAAAGCAATTTTTACTTAAATCAATTCCCGCTTTTCCTAATGTTTGGCCCTGAGACTTATTAATCGTCATCGCGAAACATAAGGTAACAGGGAATTGTAAGCGTTTGAATTTAAAGGGATAATTACTCGGAATTATAGGTATCCTAGGTATAAGCACATTTTCGCTTTTCCCACAATCCGTTAAAATTGCAGCTTCAATTAAATTCTTGTATAATGCGACAATTCTCAATCTAGTACCATTGCACAATTTTGGTGGATTTAAATTACGGAATAAAAGAACGGGTACATTCACTTTAAGATGTATTTCATATGCAGGAAGACCAGGGACTGTTATACTATTTAAAAACTCCACAGGATAATGTACTGCATCGTCCAGAACACAGACCGAGTCTATTGAGCTATATGTAGTTAGAGCACCAGGAATTTTTTCTAAAATTATTTTGTTAAGGAGGGCTACTTCTTCATTTTTAGGAGCCAGAATGGCCCTTTCGCAGAACCACGAATCTTCTTTTGAATTAATGTGTTCTACATCTTCATAGATAGGGAGGGGAAAAACAGAAACTAATACTAAGAAATATGAATATGCACCGAAAAGAAAATATATATGTATATGTGTACTAATTATGTACTGAAAATTATGCAAAAAAAACCTTGCGATTTCGCCCTTTTCATAGGTTTTTATAAATCCGCTTCACTTGTTTCTGCTCCTTTTTTCCACTTTTCACTTTTAACCGTATATGTACTAATTACGTACTGAAAATTATGCAAAAAAGGAACAAAACTTGCGTTTTCGCCCTTTTCGTAAGTTTTTTTAAATCCACTTCACTTATCTTTTTTCCACTTTTCACTCTTAATCATTAAAACTTCCTTTTGATCAATTTAAATCTTTTCACTTTTTTCTTTTTTCTTTAAAACAACAATTTTTGTAAATCTTCACTATTATTTTTAACATTTAAGTTTTCGTTTTTCCGCTTTATCTTCTTCTTCACTTCACATAGTCTAGAGAAAATTCCATTGGAAATGTTATTGAAGCTTGTTTAATAATCTACCGATCGAAAGATGGCCCTCTATTTGAGGTAAAATTAGCGATTAAACTTCTATTTCGAATTTATCGCATCTTCCAAATTCTAAAGTGAATAATAATTTATTTTAATTTATGCCTTTTCACTATTCTATTATTATTTATTTGTTAAAAGTTTTCATGAATAATAACATATTCTTGTTCTTCTTTAGAGAAATTTGAGCAATTTTTGGTTATTGGTTAAAATAATGAGCAACTTTTTGGTTACTATAGAGACTTGGGTAAAATATGAAACCAAATCTCACAACCGACTTTTCATATGTAAACAAAAATATTCCTCCACCAACCCCCTCGCCCACGAAGTAAAAGCTATTAATAATTTCTTTTAGGGCCGTTTTCACAATCTTCGGTTAAACTGTCAGTAAACTTCCAGTTTCTAAACTGATAGTTAATCTAACTGTGACCGTAAAGTGCCAGTAAAAAAATTTCATTTTCACAACTATGAGTTAACAAACTTGAAGTTAAAGTAAAAATGTACTAGTTTTCATATATTTACAGTACATCAAATGTCAAAAGTGTTCCTTTTCATTAAAATACACTTGTAAAGTGCAAAAATGTCAAGGCCAATGTGAAACTTTCAGTTAAATTACTTAACCAGGAGAAATTTGTCCGGTTAAATTAACTTCCAGTTGTAAATTAACTGAAATATTGACTATAACTAGAGATTGTGAAACGGCATTTTTAACTAACTGCTGGTTATTGTTGCAGTTAAAGTTTAACTGGAGATTGTGAAAACGGCCCTTAGGGACTAAATATTAGAAATTTAAATAGCCTATAATCTAAGTTAGGTTATTTTTGATATATTTGGAGAAAATTAATATAATCAGTGCAGGACTTTTTGCGTTTATCCCGGACAAACAGACGGAATGACAGCGGGCTCCGCTTTATTTATATAGATAAGTCTTGTTCGCGTAAATTTTGACGTTCTCAGATAATTGGCACCCTGAGCTGGCCTCATGACGAACATGGCTTGAGACGAAGATTGCCAACATTTTAAGACGATACTACTGATTTGATGATCCTATAAAGGACAGTTGCTGCTTCCCGTTTTCGTGTTTCCGCACGGCATTGGTTAACAAGACACTGTAACGCTTGTTTATAAACGATGTTAGACGTTTCACTTGTAAGTATTACAATGTTTGTGGCATTACTGAATTGAGTCGATTAAGTTGAGTTGATATTTTCGAAATCGTCATATATGTCGCTCATCAAAATTTCCTCGTCTATTACGAACTTTCAAACAACATCCAGCAGCTCACTGCCATCATTCTCATTAATCTCAGAACATTTTTTATTGTATATCCTATGTTGAGAAGAATACTGAATTCTGAGTTTTCCGATTACGCTCTCATCTTTTGCTTTAAATGACGTTTTCCAATATGTCCCTAAATGACTGATCATTTCAGACATGCATCAATATCATCAGCTCACATATTTGTCCGGACAACCGGCACCATTTGCCGGGTATTTATGCCAATAAAACAGTTACTCCCCAAAATAATTGGTTTTTACATCTTAAATCTCGCGGTGTCCTGTTAATAGATACTTTATTTGCCATAGTACACTCATCGTATTCCCAGACAGCCATCATGCAGTTTTGTAAAACTTTAGATTTTTTCCACGCAGGTTTTTAGATTTGTTCCACGCAGGATTTTCCATATGAACTTGTTCGATCGGTATCTTAAGCATCGAATGAGCTGTTATTCCTGATGTGAGTAAAGTTGCCGCAATCTCTGCTACTGTCCTGATCTCATATTGGCCAAATAACCTTATTTTCGAAATGTTAAAAAGCGTGGGACTTTACCTATATTCTTATTTTATTATTACTGCATCTTTTCGCTAGCATCCCATATATTATATACATACTGGCTTTAGCAAAAAAGGTTTCATTCAACAAAAGTTTTTACTTTGTAGTGCATTTTTAAACAAAAGCATATTTTTAAGTTTTTTAAACTATATTTTTAGTTTTCTACCTTTTAATTTATTATATGTCTTCGGTTATTTTGTGGTGACCTATATTTAAAATGAGGTTACCCAGCTTGTTATGTAGAAATTTTGAGCCGCCCTCACAATATTCCAATATAAATCTCCAAAACTATTTCTAAATATCTAAAAACCTTGAACCTCGAGGAAGTCGCGGCGTCGCCGGCCGGATCAACCCGACACCCCCAAGATTCAGTTAAAACCAAGACCAACGGCTTGGTAATGAGAAAAAGTCTTAAACATTTTCTCAGCCTTGAAAAGGTATCAGATTGTAAGATAAAAAATGCTTAACTAGCAACAAGTACCATCATGTAGGTACTTCAATTAAAATTAAGTCAGTCTGTCGCATATCTTGAATTCGTGTAGTCGGTTTTGTTAATTTAATAAATCAAGTTTTTTTCAATAAAGATTTTTAATAGTACTAAATAAGTAAAGTGTTTTATTGTTGTGTTACATTTGATAGTCTAAAATCGCTTTAAACTCTAAATATATAACTGGCGCAGTCGGTGTAAATCCTATTCCGTAGAACTAGGATCTAGTGATACAAAAAAAAAACAGTGTGATAATTAAATAAAGTGTGAAACACAGTGGTTTAAAATAAAATTTATTAAACTGCGAAGAAACGAGCACTAACACACTGGAAAGAAGACAACAAAGGAATAAAGCGTTCGACAAACATAGAAGAATGGCACAACCAACACAGCCCAATATGATAGAGCAATGTCTTGCTATATTAACTGATGTCCTTAACCGGCAGACTCAACCACCAACCTTAAGGAATAAAATAGAGAAGGAAGTACGATTTTTACCAGCATTTGAAGGCAAGCAAGGTACACTACCAGCATTCATCTCTACAGTAGACAGGGTGTTAGAAGAATATGGTTCCCAGGCTCAGCAAGCTTATTGTGTTATTTACAACGAAAAAATCCTTGGAGCAGCCAAGAACTACTTGGAAACAGCACCACCTACAACATGGGATGACTGTAAACAGCAACTTAAACTTCACTATAAACCCACAAAGGACCAAGGACTCATCATGAAAGAAATTAGTATGTTAAAAGTAAATTCTATTGTTGAATTATTAGATAGAATTAGAAATTTGGTGTCCGATATCGCGGAGTGCGCAATTTTTAGCAATTATCAGAATGAAATTGTGAACAACCTAAGTAGTGTTTTGATATTGAAAATAAAGGAAATTACAGCTGGAGCTCTAGCAGCTGAATTAGTAAATAAATTTAGTTTAGAGGAAATAAGATCAATTATAAATAAATATGTGGGCCAAAATCATTACAATATTAAACCATTTCGACAAAATTTTGAATTTAGAGAAGGACATCGACATAAACAAAACATAACAAGACCTAATAACCATTTTCGGCAAAGTAGTAATAGTTTTGAACAATCGCGACAAAATAATTCTAATGCAAGATTTAATAATTTTGTAAATAATTCGGGCCGATATCACAATAATTCGTTTCGCAATAATTCAAGTCAATTTAGATACAATAATTATGGAAACAATTTCGGTCAACCTCGAAAAAATTTTGACAATACTACGGGACAAGCAAGAAATTCGTTATCAAATAAGAATTATAACAGGATGGAACCAATGGAAGTGGATGAGCTTAATAGTAGAGAATAAGTAAACCAATTAGGGGAACATTTTTATGAATTAGCCTCGGAGAAAAAACAAAATATTTATCGTGATAACATTAGAAAATAGGAAGTATAGTGCAAGGTTAGACACAGGATCAACAGTGAGTTTATTAAATTCAAATAGAGTAGAAAATCAAATATACGAACAATTATTGGGGATGAAATACAAATTAACACAATTGATGGAGTAGTAAAAAAGAAAACTGAATGGGTGAAAACTAAATTCCCTGAGGAATTTAAACAACCACAGAATGCAAGAATGAGATGGGTAAAAATAAATATGGATAAAAATTATGACTTTTTATTGGGAATGGATTGGGCAGAGAAAAACGTAAAACTTATAGATATAGAAAATAGCCAAGTCGTTTTAAGGAATGGGGTAAAAATACCATATCTCAGTAAAACTATTCAAGAAGAAATTAATATACTAGAAGAAGGTGAGTTAGGAAACATAAAGTTAGACCACTTAAACCAAGAAGAAAAATTTGAGGTTTCAAAATTATTAGAAAGATATAAAAAAATAATATTCAAAAAGGGTGATAGGCTAACGAACACTAAGAGCATAGTACATGAAATAAAGACTACAACCGACGAACAAATAAATTCGAAAATGTTTCGTTATCCTCCACAACAGGAAATAGAATTGAGAAGACAAATTGATGAATTAGAGAAACAGGGTGTAATAAGAAAAAGTCACAGTCGATATAGTTCCAGAGCATTTGTAATTCCCAAGAAAAGAGATAATTCGGGTATACAAAAAAATAGGTTAGTGGTAGATTACAGAAAGCTAAATCAGATCACAATTGACGACAAATACCCTCTACCAAATATAGAAAGTATACTTGATAAGTTAGGGAAAGCGATATATTTTAGCTCTCTAGATCTTGCGAAAGGGTATCACGAAATTCTGGTGGCAGAAAAGGATATAGAAAAAACAGCCTTTTTATCACCATCTGGCCTTTATGAATTTGTGAGAATGCCGTTTGGGCTGAAAAATGCCCCCGCAACTTTCCAACGTTTAATAAATGAAATACTTAGAGATCATATTAATAAAATTTGTGTTGTCTATTTAGACGACATTTTAATTTTTTCGACAACTCTAAAAGAACATTTGAATTCGCTGGAAAAAATATTCAAAAGATTAACTGAGCATAATCTGAAGATTCAAGCTGATAAATGCAGCTTCATGAATAAGGAAACGGAATTTTTAGGTCATATTTTGACAAGTGAGGGGATAAGACCCAATCCGTCCAAAATAAACGATATAGTTAATGTTAAATTACCCAAGCCAGAGAAGCAATTGAAAAGCTTTCTGGGAATGACGGGATTCTACCGTAAAGGACACCGCACAAATTATATGAGAAAAGGGTCCCGGCGGATTTGGCTGAAATTGAAGTATGTTAGTCAGTGGGGGTTAACGAACAAAAAATTGTAAGGGGGAGGGGGGGTAAATCGTAACGGTTAGCCGCTAGGGCGTTTTGAAATATTTTGATAGATGTTTTTATATCACCCTATATTTTTGTAACCCTGTGAAATATTTTCGTGAATAAGGTGGCAATTTACGCAGAATACTCCCACCTATCTAAAACTGTAAAACTGGAAAGCTTGGACAATTTCCTACGAATAAGGTTAGGGCAACTTTTATGCTACGGCCTTTACTTTTGAAGTTATAAGCAATTTTAATGTGAAAATTGGCTTTATTTCGTACTTATTTGGTACTTTTCGACAAAGCTGCGGTGGAAAAGTACGAGAAAAGTACGAAATAAAGCCAATTTTCACATTAAAATTGCTTATAACTTCAAAAGTAAAGGCCGTAGCATAAAAGTTGCCCTAACCTTATTCATAGGAAATTGTCCAAGCTTTCCAATTTTGTAAAAAAAAAATTAATTAACTACGTATTTTTTGGAGAAAAAGGTGGTTGAACTTGAAATTTTAGTGAAAAAAAACAAAACTTTGAATTTGACGACCCATAACTCTAAAAGTTGGTGGGTTAGAACCTCGACTTTTACAGTTTTAGATAGGTGGGAGTATTCTGCGTAAATTGCCACCTTATTCACGAAAATATTTCACAGGGTTACAAAAATACAGGGTGATATAAAAACATCTATCAAAATATTTCAAAACGCCTTAGCGACTAACCGTTACGATTTACCCCCTCTCCCCCTTACAATTTTTTGTTCGTATACCCTCACAATCTCTTGCTATGCAATAGGGGAAATGAACCCACGTTCATCACAAGGGTAAGACGAGAAGTCTTGGATATTACCCTTGTTTCCCCAGATCTGCTCAACCGTGTGGAAAACTGGAGAGTATCCAGTGAACACTCTTTTTCTGACCACAGAGTCATCCTTTTTAATATCAATATGTACCCAACTGTGAAGAAGGCCCCTGGTTACAGGAATGTCCGGAACACAGACTGGGTCATATACAGACAAGTAGTGGAAAGATCCCTCCCTGAGGATGTTCCCACCCACCCTTGGAATGCTGAAGATCTCGAACATCAAGTGACAAATCTCAGTAACCTCCTGAATAACGCATTAGAAGCAGCCTGTCCCATTAGGAAATATGGGGGTAAAACCAAACCCCCTTGGTGGAACAGCAGACTTCTCAAACTAAGGTCTGAAAGCAGAAAGGCCTTCAATAAGGCCAAATGGTCTAATTTGGCTTCGGACTGGGACAACTACAAAAGTCGTCTCAGGGAGTTCAAATACGAACTGCGAAACTCAAAAAGGGAATCCTGGAAAACCTTTTGTGCGACAATAGAAGGTTTTTCAGATGCCGCAAGAATGAGAAAAGTTCTCTCGAAAAGCCCAATGTGCCAAGAAATGCTGCAACAAGCAGACGGTACATGGACCACAAGTAGTCAGGAGTCACTGAAACTCCTACTCGATACTCACTTTCCTGGCTCAACATCTCTTGCTGCATCTGCAGAAACAGGTTTTGAGGGCCCAGCTAGCACACATAATTTAGGCACCATTGACAGATTGATAAACAGAGATTTACTCCTGTGGTCCATAGAAGGCTTCATGCCTTATAAAACACCGGGACCAGATGGAATTTATCCCATTGAAATTCAGAAAGTCAGTGACCTAATTCTGAATTGGCTCGCAGCCATCTATAGGAGCTCCCTTAGCCTAAGCTACATTCCAACATCCTGGAGAGTAGCGAAGGTAGCTTTCATTCCGAAAGCGGGTAAAATCTCCTACCACAATCCAAAAGACTTGAGACCTATATGTCTCACATCCTTTCTCCTCAAGATACTAGAAAGACTTGTGGAGATCCATGTTAAGCAAAGCATTGATAAAAAACTGCTTTCTCCCTCGCAGCATGCCTACACGAAAGGTAAATCAGTAGACACTGCTCTCCACTCTTTGGTAGCGGTCATTGAAAGATCCCTTGAATTCAAGGAATTCACGTTGGCTGCTTTCCTAGATATTGAAGGTGCTTTCAACAATGTTGAACCCTCTGCGGTCACGAGGGCACTCCAGCGTCTGAATGTTGATGGGTGCTCCAGGTCCTTTATTGATCAGTTGCTAGGGTGCAGGGTCATAAAGTCTAGCCTGGGGCTTTCGGAAGAAGTCAGACGGGTTAAAAGAGGCACACCACAAGGTGGGGTCTTATCGCCGCTCCTTTGGAATATGACAGTCAATGAAGTATTGATAACTCTAAAGGAGTCTGGGTGCACCACGGTGGCCTATGCTGATGATATTGTGCTGGTGGTGACCGGCAAGTACATCTCAACAATAAGAGATATAATGCAACAAGCATTGAATACTCTTTCTCATTGGGCCACTACAAAGGGTCTAGGCGTCAACCCAACCAAGACTGAAGTAGTGCTCTTTACAAAGAAGCATAGACTTCCCAATTTTCCTCCTTTAAGACTCTGTAATGAAACACTGCATATAAAGGAGGATGCGAAATTTCTAGGTCTCATACTCGATAGGAAACTAACGTGGAGACCGAATCTTATAGAAAGAGCAAATAAGGCCAAAACAGCTCTCTTCCTATGCCAGAAAACGATCGGAGTCAACTGGGGCCTTAAACCCCGCATCGTCCACTGGCTCTATACAGCCGTAATCAGACCTATACTTATGCATGGCATATCGGTATGGTGGACTGCATTACAGAAGATTACGTATCGCAAGATACTGGAAAGGGTCCAAAGAACAGCTGAACTGTGTATCAGTGGTGCAATGAGAAGCACCCCTACAGCTGCGCTGGATGTCTTATTGCATCTTACCCCTTTGGATATACACGCCGAGCAAATGGCAGCCTGGACGGCTGCCAGGACAAAGGCTTCTCTTGGATGGACTCCATACTCATATGGCCATTCATCCATCCTTAGGAAATTCGCCATCACTGCGAACAACCTAGATTATACTACACCTACGTGGACCTTGGAGAAAGGTTTCAATACCATCATTCCGGCCAGAGATGACTGGACAGATGGTGTTATCCCAACTGGGTCATTATGTATTTTCACAGATGGCTCAAAAATTGGGAATAATGTAGGCTCTGGTATCTTTTCCGAGGCATTAAATATAAATACCTCTCTTCGTCTACCCGATCACTGCAGTGTCTTCCAAGCGGAAGTCACTGCGATCTGGGAGGCTCTCGAATGGCTGAAGATAAATAATATATCTCATAAGAATATATGTATTCTATCGGATAGCCAGGCGGCCCTCAAGGCTCTTAATTCTGTCGTCACAACATCCACGACTCTTCTGAACTGCCGCAGGTCTCTGTGTGAGACTGCCACTCAGTTTGATATAACACTGTGTTGGGTTCCTGGACACAGTGGGATTAGGGGAAACTGTAGGGCAGATGAGCTTGCTAGACAGGGAACCGAAGTGGAAAGGACACCCCACTTAACCCAAATGGGAATGCCCTTAGCCACCTATAAACTAGCTGTGAGAAAAATCAGCTTAGCTCGAGCCGGGCTGAGATGGACCACAGCAACGGTTTGTCGCACTCTTCATGCAATGTGGCCAACTTTAGACGCAAAGCGTTCAAAATCTCTGGTTCAGTTGAACAAAAAGGAGATAAGCCATGTGGTAAGGGTGCTGACTGGTCACTGTCCCTTCGGCCCACACGCCGAAAGATTAGGACTCCCCCACAACGACTTATGTAGAAGTTGTGGTAATGAAGAAGAGGAAGAAACTGTCTCCCATCTTCTCTGTACATGTCCCGCCCTAGCAAGGAAAAGAGGGACTCTACTTGGCTCACCTTTTCTTGACGGATTGAGCGAGCTGCAAAATATTGGTGTCTCTAGACTCTGTCGCTTTATTAAAAGCTCGAAATGGCTTGAAATGGCCTGAACTATGTCCCAATACCAGAATGGCATCACAATGGGCCCAATGGCGTGCCTAAGTGGGCTCCCTGGTGGGGGCAGCCATTTCAACCTAACCTAACCTATACCCTCACTGACTAACATACTTCAATTTCAGCCAAATCCGCCGGGACCCTTTTCTCATATAATTTGTGCGGTGTCCTTTGTAAAAGATTATTCAAAGGTAGCATATCCTTTAATAAAATATTTGAAAAAAGATGCGACCATTAACACTAAAGATCCTCGATATGTGGAAGCATTCGAACAATTGAAGTTGCTTCTAGTATCTCATCCAATATTAAAATTCCCTAATTATGAAAAACAATTTGTCGTTACAACGGATGCCAGTGATTACGCAATTGGAGCCGTCTTGTCTCAAAATAGTCACCCAATTTGCTACGTCTCAAGAACTTTGAATAATCACGAAAAGAATTATAGTGTGACCGACAAAGAATTTCTGGCCATAGTTTACTCCGTGAACTATTTCAGACCTTATTTATATGGTCGAAAGTTTAAAATAGTTTCCGATCATGCTCCTATAAAATATTTAAACTCAAAATTCAAAGGAAAAAAATTTTCGCAAAGGAACCAACGATGGATCATTAAATTGCAAGAATAGAATTTTGAGATAGAGTACTTACAGGGTAAACAAAACAAAGTAGCTGATTTTCTAAGTAGAATAGAAAACAGTCCACAGATCAATGAATGTAACAGCAGTGAATCCAATATGGACCTGTCTAGTACAGTGCATTCAGTAGAAGAACAGTTACTAGATCATATAAGTATTCGAGAAGAGATAGTAAACAAATTCAAAACTCAATTAATATTAACCTACAACCCAAGTAAAGAATTAAATATATTGCATGCTAGACGAATTATAGAGTTAAATCCGCAAAATGATGAAGAAACAATTAAAATGATATTGAAAAAATATATAAATATAGGTCGTATAGGGATATATGTAGAAGTAGAGAATCGGGACTATAATAAAGTACAACAATGTATTATTGAACTGTTTGCTCATGATAAACGAATAAAATTTATAAGGTCCACATTTAGAGCAAAGGAACTAGAAAACGAAGAATAATGCCATAAACAGATATCCTTGTATCATACAAAGGAATCGTTACATAGCGGCATTAACGAAACGTACAAAATTTTGAAATATAAAATTTACTATCCTAAATTACAACAACATATCCAGTTAATTATTAACAACTGCGACAAGTGCCAAGAGATAAAATATGACAGAAAGCCTATTAGGCCAAAATTAAATATAACAGAAACACCCAGTAATAAGAGTGAGATTATTCATTTAGATGTTTTTCATTACAAAAAACAAACGTTTGTTACAATTATCGACAAATTAACAAAATTCGCTGTGGTATACTTAATAAACGACAGAAATTGGATGAAAAAGATTGCGATAATAGAAGCCTACTTAGCAACATTTGATAAACCAAAAAAACTTATAATGGATAATTAGTCCAGGAGAGATAGCAAAAAAGTAGTTAAAAGTTGAAATAAATCTACCCTGCGATTTCTTGACGCCATAATTAAGAGAAAAATCGTAGGAATTCAATGAATGTGTTTTGGATAAAATTGGTCCAGGGCAACAGGTGGTAAAAAGCTAATAAAAGGAGCGAAAACACGTTTTTTCACGTTTTGGGTACGAAAAATATGTTGTTTTGAAAAACAAAAAATACTACATAATAGTGCTTAAAAAGACGAAAATTATGAGTTTTGGACCATTGAAATCGGTCAACAGGTTTTTGCAGAAAAATTCAAAAACCGTTAAAAATTGTCATTTTTTAACATTTAATTATAGGGAATTTAATTATCGTAGAATCTTGCGGCAGGGCTTAAATTGTGGCCACTGATGGTGCCTACCTACAATAAAAATTTCATGACAAAATAATGGTAACTTTTCGAGTAAATCTCAAAAATGTAAAAACACTTGTTTTACGAAAAAAGGTTGAACAAGGCCCACAGTCGTCCTACAAGTTTTTTGATTGACCATTTGGCTCGCAAAGGGTTGCTCTACAACCCCATTTTCATGAAATGTATGTAAGGTTTGATTTAACACCTTTAAAACGCGTTTGAAAACAGGCTCTTTTCTCGATTTTCAAAAAAAACACCTGCCGGCGAAGGGGAATTGTAATATGGTGTGGGAAAGCTTTCTGCCGGCTGAGCTTCTTAGATCTAAATATTTTCGCGCGTTTTTACATATGACAGGAAAACTTTTGATATCTCGAAAACTACTGAAGGGAAATTGATGATTTTTTAAGTAGTAAAAATATAAACCCAGAAATACAAAGCCATATTATTGATGCATTGAAAACGAAGATTAAAATTTGCTAATTATCTGTATTGGCATGTCATAATTTCCTATTTGTTTTTTAAATGCAATGTGATGTGTCTTCCGCGTTTAAGGGATATGAGTATAATAAAACAGATTTGTTGCAATTTTAGTTTTTAATGTTAATGTTAGTAGTGTTTATTACTATTTGTTATAATTATAAAATTATAATTACATATTGTGATTTAATATCACCAGTGAATGTGTTGCATACGAACTTGAACGATTTCTTGTGTGATTTTGTGTGTAATTATACTTTTTGGTTATACGTACAGCGAAGGTAAATCTCGCTCAGCTGCAAAACGCTGAAACATTTTTGAAGCAAGACGTTTGTTTGTACATATTTCTAATTTCGAAGGTTTGTATTTTGCTTTAAACATTGAAATATCGCAACGAAATTTGTAACTTTATACATAATTATATTTATAAAATTTTGAATTTCACTTTTATTAGGGTTTCAATAATAATTGTCGTAATGGATAGTGTACCAAATAAGTGTATACTGTGCGACAAGGATATTTTACAAGCCGAGTCTTCAACGGTCGTGCAAAAAAAAGCCATAAACAAGCTTGTGCAGTGCAGCTTACAGAGAAGAGATGGAAAGCATCGCAGAATGCAAATTCTTTCTTCGACAACGGTTCACTGCAGCTGCCAACGTATGTACACCGCATTGGCAAGTATTAAAAAAAGTTCCGATATTTAAAAAAAGGAATAGTCGCAGAAAAGCGACAATCAAGCGAAGAAAGGGGAAAAAAGGAAGCCGAAATTTCGATTATTCTACGTTATGTTTGTTCTGCGCTCTTGATGCGTCTGATCATTATATAAAACTATCTGCAAAATATCCGGAAAGATATTCAAGAGTTTGTAAAGTAACAACTGCAGAATTTAAAACTAACGTAATTGGGTATTTAAAAAATAATAAGGACGACGGTTCTGCTGATGTTTTAGAACGATTGAAAGTCGACACAGACTTGACACAATTGCATGCAAGATATCATTGGACGTGCAACAACACATTTCGTGCAAGTACTACCCAACAGAGAGGCCGTCCTGACTTAGAACATACTTCGGAGGCCGTCCGTTTCGGGATTAACACTATTTATAATGACTCCGAAGATTGCCAATTTTCTTTGAAAAATATTTTAGGGCAATACAGAGGAGAAGAAGCTATTGATATATATTACATAAAAAGGAAAATAAGTGAAATACTTGGCAATGACATTATAATCTATAAAGTTAGCAAAGATTATATAATGTGTTTCCGCGATGTTTCCGAAACAATTTTAAGTCAAGAATGGTACGAGCAACGTTCCAATAACGAACAGGAAGAAAATGGTCGAATAGTACAGGCCGCGGCAAATATTGTTTTGAGAGATATCCGCTCACGTGTGTACGATACTGAGTATTATGAAGCTCCCGATACTTTTTTGAAAGACGTTGAATCATATACCAGAAACGTTAAAGATTTTTTTAAATACTCTAATAAACAACAACAAAAAACGCGCTGACTCTTCTACATGGACCAATCGAATGTTCATGTTTGCGCACTGCTTGATAGCCTCAGTAAGGCAAAATACAAACCTTCGAAATTAGAAATATGTACAAACAAACGTCTTGCTTCAAAAATGTTTCAGCGTTTTGCAGCTGAGCGAGATTTACCTTCGCTGTACGTATAACCAAAAAGTATAATTACACACAAAATCACACAAGAAATCGTTCAAGTTCGTATGCAACACATTCACTGGTGATATTAAATCACAATAATTATAATTTTATAATTATAACAAATAGTAATAAACACTACTAACATTAACATTAAAAACTAAAATTGCAACAAATCTGTTTTATTATACTCATATCCCTTAAACGCGGAAGACACATCACATTGTATTTAAAAAACAAATAGGAAATTATGACATGCCAATACAGATAATTAGCAAATTTTAATCTTCGTTTTCAATGCATCAATAATATGGCTTTGTATTTCTGGGTTTATATTTTTACTACTTAAAAAATCATCAATTTCCCTTCAGTAGTTTTCGAGATATCAAAAGTTTTCCTGTCATATGTAAAAACGCGCGAAAATATTTAGATCTAAGAAGCTCGGCCGGCAGAAAGCTTTCCCACACCATATTACAATTCCCCTTCGCCGGCAGGTGTTTTTTTTGAAAATCGAGAAAAGAGCCTGTTTTCAAACGCGTTTTAAAGGTGTTAAATCAAACCTTACATACATTTCATGAAAATGGGGTTGTAGAGCAACCCTTTGCGAGCCAAATGGTCAATCAAAAAACTTGTAGGACGACTGTGGGCCTTGTTCAACCTTTTTTCGTAAAACAGGTGTTTTTACATTTTTGAGATTTACTCGAAAAGTTACCATTATTTTGTCATGAAATTTTTATTGTAGGTAGGCACCATCAGTGGCCACAATTTAAGCCCTGCCGCAAGATTCTACGATAATTAAATTCCCTATAATTAAATATTAAAAAATGAACATTTTTAACGGTTTTTGAATTTTTCTGCAAAAACCTGTTGACCGATTTCAATGGTCCAAAACTCACAATTTTCGTCTTTTTAAGCACTATTATGTAGTATTTTTTGTTTTTCAAAACAACATATTTTTTGTACCCAAAACGTGAAAAAACGTGTTTTCGCTCCTTTTATTAGCTTTTTACCACCTGTTGCCCTGGACCAATTTTATCCAAAACACATTCATTGAATTCCTACGATTTTTCTCTTAATTATGGCGTCAAGAAATCGCAGGGTAGATTTATTTCAACTTTTTTTCTATTCTTCCTGGACTAAATGAGTTTAAGTCTGAGCAACTGAAGCGGTATTTACAAGAAAAAGGGATAGAAGTCCATTGGACAAAACCTAACAATCATACCGGTAATGCGGATATAGAAAGACTACATTCAACATTAATAGAGAAAGTTCAGGCTATCGAAGACGATATATCTTTAGAACAGAAAATGCAAAAAGCGGTAGGGAACTATAATGATAGACATCATACGACAATCGAAATGACCCCAAGGGAGGCAAATAGACTAACAGATTTAGCTAGTTTAGTGCAAAAAATTAAAAGTAAGAAAATGAAATATATAAAAAATTTAAATAAACATAGAGAAAACTATCAGCAAAAAAAGGAAAGAGGGCTTTATAAAAAACTACAGAAGATTAAGACATAAAGATCAACCCTACTTTAGGAAATACTTATTACAAAATGTACATACGACAAATATTAAAAGACCATATAACTTTTCAGGTAACACTAATAATATTATTGATGGTGATCAAAACAGCACAAGGGGTATTGCAGGTTCATCCAATACAAGAGGATAATGGGTTCGTAAGGATAGATCTTAATCAGGTAGAAATAGGTAACGATACAGATATAATTGTACATATGATTGATCTAAACGAACTAACACAAATCATAAATCAGTTAGAGCTTAACACAAAACAATTAAGAGTAGAAGATAGACAGTCCCTCATAACAGAAATTAAATTAGTTAGAACTAAATTGCGGGCAATACAAAACCCAAACAGGCAAAAAAGAGGATTAATCAATATTATGGGCTCAGCTAACAAATGGTTATTCGGTACAAGGACGATACAGAGCGACAGGACATATTAGAACATTTACGAATTCTGGACGAAAATAATCACAACACAATACCGACATTAAACCAACAAATAAAAATTAACAATCATTTTAATAAAACGTTACTGGACCTAAAAACATTAATAGAAAATGACCGAACAAAAATTTTAGAGTCAATTAATACTACTAATCAAAACGTAATAGAATTACATTATAAAATTTTATTCCTAGATCAGGAAACTAAATTAAGATATATCGAAAACAAAATAAATCAAATTCTCGATAATATTATGGCCGCAAAAAATAATATCATTCATCCAAGTATGCTTACATTACAAGAACTAGACACCTATAGTATAGATTTCCATAAATTACGACTTCTAAAAGCAGGAGTTACTAAATATAAAAATGAAATACTAATTTTCGCAATAAAAATTCCAAAAAATTATATTGTTACAAAATTACAAATAATAAAAGCAGTACCAAATTCTGAAATGCTTGAGATTAAAGAACAGGATGAATTAATAGTAGAAATAAAAGGAAAAGCTTATCAATACAAAGAAAATATGTTATTAAAAGATTTAAAGTTGAGTAAAAATTGTATTTTTAATGATAGATGTACTATAGTTCATAATAACTTGACAAGTGTAGAAGAAATTGATGAGGAAACTATCCTACTGAAAAATATGTATAAGGATATTTTATGGCAAAATTGCGACAGTAGAAAAATAACTTTAACAGGCCATTATCTAATAAATTTCAACAACTGTACTTTAGGAATAAAAGATCAAAAATTCTATAACAGAAAAATAACTGTGTTAGAGAGACATATTTATCCAATCAATGAAGTGAAACAAAATTATGTAAAACCTATAAATTTCGAGAAAATAATTTGGCAAAATGTACAGAATACAAAAGAAATACAGGAATTTAAATATCATAAGAATATTATATATGGTAGTAGTATATCCATAGCAATTTTAGTAATTGTAATTTTAGTAGGTATAATAATATTTTGTTGTTGGAAAAATAAGAATAAAAACATTAAAATTATAAACAATACGAAGCCGGAGTCTTCGGACTTAAAGCGGGGAGGAGTTATATATCTGACAGCGCAACGTGACTTAGAGGAAGTCGCGGCGTCGCCGGATCAACCCGACACCCCCAAGATTCAGTTAAAACCAAGACCAACGGCTTGGTAATGAGAAAAAGTCTTAAACATTTTCTCAGCCTTGAAAAGGTATCAGATTGTAAGATAAAAAATGCTTAACTAGCAACAAGTACCATCATGTAGGTACTTCAATTAAAATTAAGTCAGTCTGTCGCATATCTTGAATTCGTGTAGTCGGTTTTGTTAATTAATAAATCAAGTTTTTTTCAATAAAGATTTTTAATAGTACTAAATAAGTAAAGTGTTTTATTGTTGTGTTACATTTGATAGTCTAAAATCGCTTTAAACTCTAAATATATAACTCGCGCTATCGTATGCCAAAACAAATAGTCACCGACCAGGGATCAAACTTAATGAGTGACCTTTTCAGAAGCGTGTGTAGGCTCTTAAAGGTTAAGAAACTCCAAACTTCAGCATACCACCCTCAGTCCAATGGAGCACTAGAACGCGCTCACAGACCTTTAATAGAATACTTGCGCACTCTCGTAGAGGAGAGCCTGCAAAGCTGGGACAATTTCCTTCGGACAGCAGCATTCGTGTACAACAACAGTGTACACGAGGGGACTAAATTGACCCCAATGGACTGCCTCTACGGCTTCACAGCCGACGTCCCATCCAATCTAAAACGAGAGCCGGAGCCTATATACAACCACGAAAGTTATTATCATCAACTCCGGTATAAACTGCAAAAATCATATGCACTGGCACGTAAGAATCTACTAACCAGCAAAAACCGCTCCAAAAGATACTATGATGGGAAGGCGCGGCCTCTAACACTCCACATAGGCGACAAGGTCCTACTACACAAGGAAGCGCGCAAGAACAAATTGTCCCAAATATGGAACGGCCCCTACACGGTGGTCGCAGTCCCAAGTATAGTGAATACTACCGTAAAAATAAATAAGAGGTTAGTGAGAGTTCACAACAACCGCCTAAAACCATTTTATGAAGAAAACGTAAACATTTAGACGACCCAAACGGGCCCTACACACAATGGCCACCAATACTAACTTTTACCCGATGAAACGAGAAATAAGACGAACCTCGTACTAATAAGCCCCAATTCATATCTTTATATCCCAAACACGGGCAAACCCGCGCTAGCTTCCTGTTAAAACCTTCATTTGGAATATATTTGCTTTTATCTCCACTTTTATGAGAATCGTATTACTGTCATCTCCTAATCAAAGCTCTCTTTACATACAACTTTACACTCTTTTTAGTTTTTCATTCACCTTCCTCTCCTTTACAATCTTCAAGTACGAGAATCGCTCTATAGTCCATGGAAATGGTACTTTAACATTGCAAAAATGCAGGACAAGGTTTTATTTTTGGGATGTGTAGGGGGGGTCAGTGTGAGCTTAAGTTTGAGTTTTCGGGATTCTAACCCCCCCCCCCCATTTGGCCGCCATCTTGGAAAACGTGTGCAAATGGTTTTTCCACTATATCTCCGAAACGGTACATCTTACCGAAAATTTCCAAGGACACTTTTTGTTTAGAATTAAATAATCTACAATTTATTACTTAGAAATTTTGTGGTAAAATGAATAATTAAGAAGTTATAAGCCTTAGAACACAAAAATTAGTCACAATATTTTCTTTTAAAGGCTATAACTTTTTTTCCTTCAACTTTACCAAAAAAAAATAATAACAAGTTTTTTGTAGAGGGTTTCATTAGGAATAATTTTCATTCATTACTTTTTTAATTTCATTCACTACGAAGGGTTTTACAGCGCCCCGAAGGAATGAAAGTGACAGATTTTCGGAATATTTTATTACAATTTTACCTCCTAGAAATTAGTAATAACAGCTAGCATGTAATAATAATGAATGAATGACTATACGTTATAAGAAATGCCGATGTTTGAGAAATGTAATAAAATTGTTTCGCATTTTTTTGCGGGTTTTTATTGGTGTTATGCCATGTTTTATAAGGTACGATATGGTTTAAAATGAAATTCTTTGAATAATAACATGCGTTACTCCAATTTTTTAAAATAATTTGTTTTAGGACTGTGGAATCGGGCATAAATTATATTATTTAATAATAAGACTCAGGAGAACATAAACATTTACTTAACTAAAAGTGAAAAAAAATCATTTTCTTGATTTTTTATGGCTCTTCGGCGGCTTTATAAATCATTAAGAAATTTCGAGGAAATAATATAAAGTATTTATTTGTTTATATGCATATTTTATATGCTGCTCATTTTATTAGTTTATAGTCATGTAGGTGGTGCTGTAGACCAAAACAAAAATTTAATTTTATCGAACTTCGCTGTGCATTTGTCACATCAAATATGTATGATTTAAACGAAACATTTGGTAGGTTTATGAAAAATGGATAATCGCAGTTATTAAAATTATTAGTGAGTGTCAGTAGATATAAAACGAAAAGTAGATATCTAATTTTTACCAGGGCATATAAACGCTTCCTGAAATGAATGAAAATTTATAAATTTAATTGCACGAACGATGTATTTAAGACCGTCCTTATAGTCCATCAATATAGGGAAATGATTTTTCTAAGAATTTTTAATATTTTACAAAAATTTTACAAACGATTTGCCCCATATCTAAAGATTTTTGCAGCCCTTTGTTTAAAAGCATATTTTTAAGTTTTTATTAACTAAATTTGTATGTATCTTTTCAGAATAACAAAACAAAAGTGGGATGTTGTGCCTAGAGACTAGCCACTAATTAAGCTTTTGCTTGGTATTCTTTCTGTTGAATAACACTTCAGACTGGATGACAATACATTAAGTGGAGATTGTGAAGAATCGCGAAAACATTCAAACAAATAACTTGAAAAACTAACGCATCTTTCATGGAGATGCTGCTGAAAGAATTATACAATAATTACCGTCAAGAATTTGAAAGAATTGATATATTTTAATTGCACCCCACCTATGACAAAAAATAGTGAACACCATCTGTGGCAATATTACATTACTCTTCGTTTTACCTGTGATTATCAATTTCCATAAAATATACAAAATACATTTCATAAATAATAGAAAATCTGTTGTCATAATTCAATTGTTTACTTTCTTCGAAACTTTATACATATCTAGCATTGGAATGTACCTTTTTACGTAAGCATGAATAAATATGTTTATTGGCACATTCCTACAAGTTAGTGTTTGGAGTAATGGGAAGTCGCTAGATCGGGGTGCGAAAGGGCCAGGGTTCGATTCTTGGTGAAGGTGGCGTACTCTTTTTTAACCGACTTCCAAAAATTAGGAGGTTACTCAATTCGACGTGTAGATATTTTGTAGTCCTGTTCATGCATAACTTTGTAATCCAATAACTTTTTTGCTTTTTTTGGTTAATTTGAAGGGGGAGTTTCCCACGGTGGTCCCGTTAATTTTTTTCGAAATTCTGATAGCGGAGTTCGAAATTAGGCATAAAAACTGTTAAAATTAGTCCAACCTAAACATTTCATAGGCACCGAACAAATTACTTTATTGTTGCAAAACTGGTAGAAGGTCGGTGGGAGAGTGCGTAGCGCGTTGGATCTTCGATCCAGCGGCGCGTAGCGTTGCAGGTTCAAGCCCTGGTCTTCCGGGGGCTCAAGCCCTGATCGGTCGGGGGCAGATTGTTTCCTTTTTCTCTTTTTCTTCTTTCTGAAATGATTTATTAACATATTAGACAACCACCGATAGTATCTCAGCCATGGCGCGTAGGGCTAGGGAGAAGTACCGTCGTGTGGGGACTCTGTGGGGCTGCGAGTTTGATTCTTCTATCACGGTGCTTTTTTTTTCGTCATAATAATTTTTTTAAATTTCCTTCGGGGATTTTGTTTCATATGAAACAAGTTTTTGACATGAATACGTCTCTAAATTTGCTTCCAGAACAAAAACCGATGATAACGAAATTATGGCATATATGTACATAGTTTTTATTTGCAGCTCAAAAACTATTGTTTATATTGAATAAAGAAATATACCATGACGTGGGTGAAGAATCAACGAATTTTATTGTGTACATTTGATTTCCTTTTTTTTAAGCTATGATGATTTATTGTAGTGTTTGTTATACCTACATAAGCCTTTAACAAAAACTTTTCAAGATTAATTATATATAGCGTTGGTCAGTGTAATACATATGAATCTCCATGGCCAAACTAGGATACAGCATTATGACAATAATTAAATCCATGCAACGTGAAATGAAAGTTTTAGTTAAGAATGGATTTGGCTTATTTAGCTTATTATAGATTGAGTTATAGCTCACAATTGAATATGTACCAAAGGTTTTAATTAGTCGCCGCTTTGAGATTTTACCATCAACGCAGGCTTAGTTTATTATACTACAATAAATCATCATAGCTAAAAAAAAGTACTTAAATTCATCAAGAATCGAACCCTGGTCCTTTCGCACCCCGATCTAGCGCTTTCCCATTACTCAAAACACTAACTTGTAGGAATGTGGCAATAAACATATTTATTCATGCTTACGTAAAAAGGTACATTCCAATGCTAGATATGTATAAAGTTTCGAAGAAAGTTAACAACTGAATTATGACAACAGATTTTCTATTATTTATGAAATGTATTTTGTATGTTTTATGGAATTTGATAATCTAAGGTAAAACGAAGAGTAATGTAATATTGCCATAGATGGTGTTCACTATTCTTTGTTATAGATGGGGTGCAATTAAAAAATATCAATTCTTTCAAATTCTTGGCGGGTAATTATTGGTGTTGGTCTCATTGCGAGGTGGGGGTACTTGTGTGCGTGCACGTGCATATATGCTATGGATAAACAGGTGCCTATGTTTTTCAGTAGATGTTCTACATTTAAAGAAAAGTGAAGTGCGTGCGTGATTTTTTCTTTTAAAAAAAAAGTTACATTGAAGTGTAAATTAACACAAAAGGTGCGGTAAGCCGAATTTTTAACAATAATATCAGGGTGTCTACCAGGCTTAGTAAATAAATGTTAAGGCTATTTTAAGGATCTTTAAAGATAAAAATATAATTTTTTAAGGATCAAATTCTGAATAAATTTTTTTATACCGCAATAATTTTATTTTTACAAAATAAACATTAAATGTATATTACATTGAAATATTAAATGAATAAAACATTGAAAATTGAATAAAATTAAAAAATAATTATATTTTACGTAAACTTAATTATTTTTGGTTGATTTTAATACTTCTTTTAGTTTTTCTTCTTCTAATTCCAAATTTTTCGTTTCTTCTTTCGCTAATCTTGCCACTTCCAACTTTTTTAATTTAATCGATTCTAATTTATTTTTCACTTGTGTCTGTTGAATTTTTTTTTTTGCTCTTCTTCGTCTTCTTTTTCTTTTAAAGCATTTTTTCTTTTTGATGATGAGCTCTTGTAATCTATTATCATTTTATCACTTATAGTAATATTTTTAACTCCTCCAGCACTTTCAATAGCATTATATATACATCTTTGTGCTATTAAACTTTTTTCCGTCAGGTTTTCGACTAAAAATTCTTTATTAACAGAAAAACTGCGTTCGACGCTTGAATTTCCGTGAAAAATATTTCTAAAGTAGCCCCCAGTCTTGTATTAAGAGTTTTTTCTTTCAACATAATTCTTGGATTTAAACAGCTAACACCTTCAACAAGTTTAAACTTGAGAGGACTTTTGAGCATTAATTTTTTGCAAATATGAATAATAAATAAACGACAGTCTTGTTTAAACCGCAGGATACCGATATCTTTAATATCTTTTACTTTTTCCAAAGCAACTCCAGCTGCAAATCCAATATCGAAAGCTTTTGCTGTAATTAAGTTGTTTTGATCATTTAAGTTAATACTAACCAACTTTTTAGCAGTAGTAGCTTGGTCTATGAGTTTTGGAAGGGAACAACAATTCGAGACAATAAATATCTCATAATTTCATGCAAATCATCAAAAATATAAGGTAATAATGGTGCGTCACTTTGATAGAGCTTTAAAAAAATTCTAACTCTGAAGAGATAGTTATCATGAAACTAAATTTTATTTCTAACAATTTATCTTGCATAAATTCAACGACAATTTTATAATTATCAGACGGAGGTGGTTTTTGTTTAACAGCTGTAATAAATATTTTTAAATAAGGGATTATAGTTTTGGATCTTTCCATTACTTTGGAATTCTCTAACCAGCGAACTGAGCAAAACTTTAATGGAAATAAAGTTGATTCTGTAAAATAAGTATAATCAGTTCGTCGAGCAGGAACGTTTTTAAATAAATAATACAGTGCTGCTAAAAAACTATGTAAACGCCAGTTTATTTTATCATGTGATGTTTTATTTGCTCCGTTAACAATGTGTAAAGAGCAAGTGCCTGTATTTTTGTCTATGTGAACAGCTCCATAGCAATAGCACACCACGCTGTACAACTGTAACATACTCTGCCGGCAGAATTTCAGTATTATAAACTTTGTTGTGTTAATTGCCGCAAAAGTACAAATCGATTTAATATTTCACTAACATTCAAAATATAAAAATAATATTAAAAAAAATACATCGCTTCTGTTCTCTTGAAAATAAAAATAAGGATCGTGTTAATAATTTAAGGAGATTTCAAGGCTTTAAGGATAAAAAAAAATTAAGGATATTTTAAGGCTTTATTTAATTTTGTTTTTAATAAAAAATATTTAGTTTCTTGAGTCAAAAATTAAAAAATCTTATTTCGTAAAAGACATATTTTGGTTGAAAAGTATAAGTATTGAGCGAAGAAATACAATTGCTTGGCTCAAGAATTTCTAGTGTCTTACTCTGAGACAGCATTCTCATGTTAAGACTGAAAAATGTTTCTACTGAAGACAACGAAACGAAGACTATGGAATTGCTGGAATCAAGACAATTTTTCTATCAGTGTATGAAACGTCAAAATGATGCAATAGTAAATGTTTTGGGTGAACATAACATTTATTTTAAAGAGCTTCTGAAAAGGAACAAAATTAGTAACGAGTTTGTGAAAAGGTTTCCTGTCAGATGCACAGAAGATTTAAAAAAATGGAGAACGAAATCAATGACGAAAATGTAGAAGAATTTGTAAAAGAAAATTTATTATAGCCGTGACATATACTTATTATAGGAGCTTGCAAGAAAACAAATCATCAAGCCAAATGAAATTATTCATGCCGATTATACAACTCGCCGGATTTTTTGTGACGGGAGAACATCCGATCCGCATTTAAAAATATTTGCATTATAGAATCCGACGGAATTCTGCATTATCGATCCGCACTGAAACTGCAACTTCTAGTGGTGAAATTTTCCACGATATTTTCGCGAATCCTTAGAAAAAAAAATATTTAAGTGCAAAAACTTATGAGTACGTAATTATTTGGGTTTTGTCTTTTGTGGTATAAAAATTTCATTGTTTTTAACTTATAAAAATGCCTTCATGAGTAATCCTTACTAATATTATAAATGCGAAAGTAACTATGTCTGTCTGTCTGTTACGCTTTCACGCCTAAGCCGCTGGACCGATTTTGATGAAATTTGCAACAGACATAGTTTAGACCTTGGAGACGGACATAGGGTACTTTTTTTGGTGAAAAAAGGGTTGAAGGGGGTGAAATGGGGTTCAATAAGTTGTAAGGAGTTTTTTTCTTTACTTTTTTTCTATTGTATAAAAAGTAACTGATTGACAGATAACGCACAACCTAAACCACTAGAGATAAATGGCTGAAATTTTGACAGTGCATCCGTAGCGACTTTTCGAAATTCATCCCCTAAGGGGGTGAAATAGGGTCAACTCAAAATCGCTGGAGCTATAAGGCTGAAATTTTGACAGTGCATCCCTATAATGACGTGGACATCCACTACGAAGCGATTTTTCGAAATTCATCCCCTAACGGGGTGAAATGCGGTTTACCCAAACCGCTGGAGCTATAGGGCTGAAATTTTGACAGTGCATCCCTTTAATGTCGTGCAAATCCACTATTAAAGCGATTTTTCAAAATTCTTCCCCTAAGGGGGGGGGGATGGGGTTTACCCAAACCGCTAGAGCTATAGGGCTGAAATTTTGACAGTGCATCCCTATAATGATGTGGACATCCACTAAAAAGCGATTTTTCGAAATTCATCCCCTAAGGGGTTGAAATGGGGTTTATCCAAACCGCTAAATTTATAATGCTGAAATTTTGACAGTGCATCTCTACAATATCACGGACATCCACTATAAAGCGATTTTTCGAAATCCATCCCCTAAGGGGGTGAAATGGGGTTTACCCAAACCCCTGGAGCTATTGGGCTGAAATTTTGACAGTGCATCCCTATAATGACGTGGACATCCACTTAGGAGCGATTTTTTGAAATTCATCCCCTAAGGGGGTTAAATGGGGTTAACCCAAACCGCTGGAGCTAAACGGCTGAAATTTTGACAGTGCATCTCTATAAATAGGCGAACAAACTTAACGAACGTTTGTCATACCCTAAAATGTCACTTCCCTTGATGACATATACATGCCAATCTCTGCTTCAAAACTTGCAGATTTGTTGAGCAGAGGTGATATACGCAGCAATTTGTTTACCATATTCATTAAAAAAATGAACTATAATAAATCCTTTTTAGGGATAATAACAGCTGACTTTTTTGTTTGTTTTTTTTTGAAGGAAAACATTGCACATACAGTTTTTATTTAAAGGCGTTGCAAGGCACGCGGGTTTTATGCTAGTGACTAATAATTCCTAAAATTACTCTTTCCATGTAATTCTGATTTTTAACTTAATTTCTAAGCATTACTGTTTTAATTTATTTTTTCAAATCCAAACTGCTCCAATTTTAAACGATAGCTCTTATTTTCTTGTGAGAGGTCATTCATCCATAGTTTGCCTTATAGCCTTTTTGGACGGAGGGGCAATCCTCCTCTATCTGCGATGCCATCCTGACTGAAGTGGACAAAAGTCGTAAAGACGATTGCCCGCCTCAGTTTTTAGGTGTAAAGGCGGCAGGGGGTCTCATTAAGGTCACCTGCTCCAACGAACCCACCAGCCAATAGCTGACAAATGCTGTCACCAGGCTGCAAGTGTGGGAAGGGGTCAACCTCAACGTAATCGAGGAAAAGGACCTTCCCAAATACAAGCGGATCGCATTCTGGGCTCCTAACGATGTTAGGGAACCGGAACATGTGCTCTGCAGGCTGGAAATTCAGAACCAGCCAATTGAGGTGACCTCTTGGCAAGAGATGGGTAGGAAGGTGGACCAGAATAGTCAAACTCTTGCCCTTAGCAATGACGAGAGGTCGCTCACGCAACTTAAAGTGCAGGGCATGTCCCTATTCTACGGCTTCGGCCGAATTAGAGTCAAGGAGATTGGCTCAAAAAAGGAGACTCCTGCTGGCTCACAGCAGCAGGAACAACCCCAGGATGCGGGTGGTACAGTGCCTACCACGGACCTGTGTAGTTTACAATAAAAACACCAACTGCTTTCCTCTCACAGATATATTCGGATGCGTTTTCATCATTCGAACCATTTCTTCAAACTGAACTCGGTTCGTTGTGCGTAAAGAATTTTATACTTATTTTGTTCGTAATTGACAGTATAATTAAAAACATTTATGTAAATTCATATTTTATAAGTCTCCATTGAAAAAAACTACACCGAAATTTTTCACTTCCGCAGTAAATTTGATGCGGATTTGTAATGAAAATTTTTGTATAGAGTGTGATTCACGAGCGGATTCTACAATATAAATTTTTCACACTGCATTACCGTCATTTGGTTATTTTTCATTCGACGGATTCTATAATACGCCAAACGTCAAATCCGAATAAAATTCCATCCGCGGACGATCTGGCAAGTTGTATAATCGGCATGATTAAAAGTTTGGACAGAGTCCTGGGGAGCGAATTATAATATCACATAGTTACGACGGAGTACACAACAAAGCTGCTTTTAAGGATTACAAAAAAAATAAATTAAGTTTTATTTAGTAAGTATTTTTGTGGCTAAAACATTTAGTCGCTCTGAATTATATAGATCTACATATGTTATAAAAGTATGTCTTTTTTGTAGAATCTATTTCGACAGGTTTCTCACAAACGGATTATAAAAAGAAAATTAGTTTAAAAACAAATATTTCAAAAATCAAATGCTTGAAGAATAAAACAGAAAGAGAAAATAATGTTTGATTTTTTTTGTTGTTTTTATTATATGTATATTTTTTCTATAAATAAAAATGTAAAAATTTACTATGTAACACTGTTGTTTTTATTTTATCTCGGAAAATTCGGAAAAAGAGAAAAGCATTTTTTTTATTTTTTCTGTTTTCAGTATTGTTGTATTACAAATACATATATAACTTCAATTATAGCAGAAAAGGTCCTTCTTTTGAGCTCCATCAAGGTGGCCGGACCAAATTAGCAGAACCAAATAAAATATATGTCAAAATTTACTACTTTTTAATTGCTAATTAATTACCGAAATAAAAAAATTAATTGCTATTTTTTTGAAAAAAATTGCAGCGGTTTTGCTACCTTGATATCAAGCTGGCCGGACCATTTCAGCAGAACCAAGTAAAACGTCTAAAATGTATGCAAAAATTTACTACTTTTTAATTGCTAATTAATTACCGAAATAAAAAATTAATTTCTATTTTTTTGAAAAAAATACAGCTGTTCTGCATTTCAGCAGAACCAAGTAAAACGTCGAATTTTCAATAATACAATGCACTATAATTTATTACTAGTTAATTGCTATTAATTTGACTAAAATAAATATTTTTTTTTTAATTATAATGGTTCAGCCAGCTTAGTGTCAAGCAAGCAGGGCTACTGCGCCATGTTACAAATTCCTAATACCTAAAATAAAAATGCCAGGTATACAAAAATCGACAAAATAGGTGTTAATAATTTTCAAACATGATAACAATCGGCCCTTTTTAGGGCCACCAAATATTCAATACAAAGAATTAATACTTTATTATGACGTTGTAAGAACATCAACAATGTCATTATTGTTTTACAATGATTATATTATAAACTATAAAAATAAATAAATTTAATAATAGAATAACTGTTTTTACTACAAGCCATTGTTGGCTCATTCATCCGAATTAAAAATATACGAAAAAAGAGATAAATGAGCTACCAACTTTCGGTAAATTGAATTTTATATTTTAAAGTAAGAATTTAACGATTTGAAGGATAATTCATTTGAGGCTGAGAAAAACGGTTTATTTTCTTAAACAAATCTGATCAATGTTGATTCAACTTTAATTCTCTGATCGTCAAGAACAAAACTGTTAAAGCATGTGCCCGAGCCGGCGCACAACATCGTCTCAAGTTACGCGACGTGGCGCTCAGGAAAACGGAGTCAGACTTTAAACTCTCCGCTGAGGACTTGCGGATGTGGTGCAGGCTCATAGGTGGGGCGTTCTTGGCAAGTGTCTGAGGTAGTGAGGAACCGTCGATCCAACCGTAGCCAACAGCTCCCAAGTCGGCGGCATCGTAACAGGCGTGTCCGCGCGTGCGGTGGTACATCATGAAAGGAATCTGATTACAGTTATATCATCAACGTACATATATGTATAACCTGAAACAGAGGAGATCTTAGACAATAACTGGACAATCTATCGTTGCGATAGAGACTATCACTCTACCGGGCACTCGGGAGGAGGAGGTGTCCTAATAGCCGTAAAAGACCCTCTAAACAGTGTATTGATCACCACGAATCAATCACAATTCGAAAATGTTTTCATTCGCGTCAAATCTGGCAAAAATACATAGTTATGGGCGCTGTTTGCATACCCCCTAATTCTGACAAATCAAAGTATGATGATTTTATAAATACACTCAAAGGAGTTCTCCAATCACTTGACTGCCACAAGCAAAATTACGAGGTGCTCATACTGGGAGATTTCAACCGTCCTAACATATCATTTATTCTGGACGATGATAATAATTTCCTCCCCATTAATGTCACACACGCTATTGACATGAAGCTTATTGATAATTTTTACGCCAATGATTTGCAGCAAGTGATAAGGCAACCGAACAATAGTGAAAATTGGTTAGACCTGGTTTTCACTAACCTGTATGACGAGGTGAACGTTTTTCCCGCCAGCGATGAAGAGAACCTTTTTTCTAACACGCTTCACCATTCCGCGTGGATATTAGAATTCAACTCCACCGTCACCCCGCATCGTGCGTCTCACAACAATACAATTGTTTTTGATTTAAAAAACGCAGACTATAATAGTATTTGCTTTGAATTATCCCAAATTGACTGGAGGAATAGGCTATCGGGTGATAAACTAGACCAATTAGTATCATGCTTCTACAACATTATTCTCAGCTCCATCGACAAACACGTACCCAAAATTAAAAAACAAGATAAATTGTCAGAGCCATGGTTGGACAAAAATACTAGATCACTGCGAAATCAAAGGAACAAATTGTACCGCACGATTAGAAGACAAACGGATGTTAACGATGAATTGAGATCTGAATACTCCAGATTAGCATCGGAATTCACTTTTAGGTCACGTGAGGCCTATACTGCATACATAAATAAAGTCGGAGAAAATATCTTAAAGGACCCTAAAAATTCTTCGATTTCGTTAATACAAAGCGAAAGACCTCAGGGTATCCGGCAACAATGACGAATGGGAGAGCTACCTCCTCGTGCCCCCAAGATATATGTAACAAGTTTGCTGTGAGATTTAGTGAAGTCTTCGCTCCCAAATCTAACACAACGCACACTGACCCCACTTGTACTGATTCGTCAAAAATCATCAATAATCTATCTCTGTCAGATGACGAAATAAGAGCAGGTTTGAACAATCTCGATATTACTAAAAGTCACGGCCCAGATAATCTGCCAGCAAGCTTCCTGCAGCGCTTCTCAAATGAATTAGTATTTCCTCTTCATCTTATTTTTAACAAATCACTATCGTTCGGAAGTTTTCCTAAATATTGGAAGAAATCCTACCTAACACCAATTCATAAATCATGCGACAAGCATTTAGTGGATAGGGGTATTGCCATCCTATCCTCAATTCCTAAACTCTTCGAAAAGCTTGTACATGACAAGATTGCACCTCTTATAGATCCGAACATTAACGAGCAACAACACGGTTTCAGAAAGGGGCGTTCGACCACTTCAAATCTTATGATTCTTATCTCTGAACTTCTATGTGGTATGGAGAACGGCCATCAAATTGATACTATCTACACGTACTTTAGCAAGGCCTTTGATCGCGTGAACCACCATATTTTGATTACTAAGTTATTCAAATTTGGAATTACCGGCCGTGCCCTGGAATGGATAAAATCATATCTTAGCGGTAGAACTCAGGTCGTAAGATTTCAAGGATTTTTATCCAAAGAAATCGAAGTTACTTCCGGTGTTCCCCAAGGAAGTCATCTTGGTCCGCTCTTGTTCAACATCTTTATGTCCGATCTGTCTCAAAAATTAAATAATATACCACATCTCTTTTATGCAGACGACCTGAAAATATATAGCGTTATAAGGTCCGACACCGATGTATCATTCCTTCAGACGAAACTTAATGCATTGCAAGACTGGTGCAACACCAATAAGTTGCAACTTAACACTAGCAAATGCCATGCAATAACCTTCTCCCGGAAAAAAAGCGTACAACTGCAGCAATACTATCTTGACAACAAGTTATTAAACCATGTTGATCAAATCGTAGACTTAGGCGTTGTCTTAGACAATAAGTTGAACTTTAACCTACACTACGATAATATTACTGCCAGAGCTAATAAACTCCTTGGTTTTATAAAAAGAAGAGCTAAGGAATTTGATAACATCTGGGTCACAAAAACACTTTTCTGCTCACTGGTCCAATCCTGGAATACGCATGCCCTGTCTGGGATCCCATATTTCACGCCAGTAGCAACAGGATTGAGTCCATTCAAAAACAATTTCTCCTGTTCGCACTAAGAAATCTATATAACCCCGCTGATTATCAAAGCCTTCCACACTATACGGACAGGCTTAAAGTATTGGATCTTTCACCGCTGTCATGCAGGAGAAAAATGCTCATCTCATGCCTGACCTTGGATATTCTAAACGGGGAACTCAAGGTGAAGTTCTTGTCGGATAGGATAATACTCAATGATGTAGTTCGGCGTACTAGGCACACGAAACTGCTTAAGGAATACTCTCATCGCACCGACTACGCAAGGAACGAGCCCATTAATAGATGCTGTATGGTCTTCGATGATCATAATCTATACTTTACCCATCCCACTAACAAATTGTCCTATAAAAGGAAATTAATACTAATAATGAAATCCCAAACTTCCGTCATATCTGTTTAAGCTCCATTACTAAAATTAGTTTATTTATTTATTTATTTATTAATTCGCCAAACAAGGCACACTTAAAACTAGGTATACATATACTTAGATTAAAAAACATAGTGTACAGTCTTTTATAATATAATATAATATTGCTATAACTACTGATAGCTACTAAAAACCTACTATTGTCAAAGGGGTTATGTTAGTAGGGATTTGAGTATTTTTTTATAGGATGCCTTGTTGAGGGAAGGGGAGAAAGAGGAGCTATGGCTATTAAAAACCGTACAGCATCTGTTGACGGGCTCGTTCCTTGCGTAATCGGTGCGGTGTGGATATTCCCTAAGTAGTTTAGTGTGTCGTGTGTGTCGAACTACATCATTGAATTTGATTCTGTCCGACAGAAACTGCACTTTAAGCTTTCCACTTAGGACGTATATATAGTATAGTAGCCTACATATAGCCTAGCCCAATTATATTTGTACCTGACATAGCATCCTAATGTGATATTAAGCTAAAATGTTAAAAATTGTACTTAGATTTAAGTGTGCCTTGTTTGGCTTATAAGTAAATAAGAATAATTAATACAAGAAATGCATTTCTATCAAATTTTCTTTTTATTTCTAACACATTTCCATTTAGTGTCTCAATTCATATTTCGTATGAGTCAGACTTTAAACTTTCATGAAGTTTTTGAAAAACAAATTGAAGACCCTCGGGGAAAAACCAACTTAGTCCACTTTTTCAAAAATCAGAGAATTCAGCTCCATTTATTAGCTGCTAAGGTTTACTAAAATTCAAGGTATTAACTATGGGGAAAAACCAACGTAGTCCTGACAAAATGAACGGGCAATAATAAAAGGTTCGGGGAAGAACCAACGTAGTCCTGACAAAATAAACGGGCAATAATAAAAGGTTAGGAGAAGAACCAACTGAGTCCATGAATCAATGAGGGAAAAAACTTGTATTTTTTGGAATTTTATTTTTTGGACTAAGTTGGTTTTTCCCCGAGGGTCTTCAATTGTGATTGGCTTGATGGAAACAAATCGTATTTAGATACCTCTTGTAAGAACCTTTAATTTAGGAACAAAGAGAAAGTTTCTCTCTTATCTCTAACCAAGTAATCTGTTCAAAATTGGGAATTCGATTCAAATAAGAGTCATTTTTTGTCGACCAAATTTTAGTCAGTCTTCAAGAGAGTTTGAAATGGTTCGTTTATCTTTCTAAGTAATTGAAAAACTTATCGGATTGGAAAGAGTGCGCGAATTGAAACGTGGTCGACCCGCAAAAGTGGACCAACAGGCTGTTTTCGATTCGGAAAAGCATATTCGTGACATTTTTGATTTTGATTCTGACCGTGTGGTCTGTAAGTCAGCCGAAATTTGGACGATAGTGGCAAAAGAAATAGGCAATAAAGTATTGCCATCAACAATCTACACCTACGCTTGTGATTACAAGAAAGATTTACTATCTTCTCAAAGCAACGAAGACAAAGAAAACGAAAGTCCTGTACCGAAGCTTGTACCAGCTGACGGAAACACATCTGGAATATCAGACAATTCTTTTTCGTTTCAAGAACACCTCGAATTGGAGATACAGTTCCAAAGGAACGACTTTTTGGATTTTACGGAAACATACAAAAAGAAGTGCTCTGCAAGACGAGAGGGTGTGAGAGCTGCCGTGAGACTAAAACCTGGAGAATATGCTGACGTAATCGCCGAAATTTTTTTCGAGAAAACATAGTTACCGTGTGCTTTTCAAATGAAGCATACATACATATCCAACTCATATGATACTGGCTACACCAAAGTCAAAGGTATGACTCTGAGCGAAAAAAATTTATAAGATGTTTTCTATAACAAAAAAAACGAGTGTGCGTAGGACCACACTTTAGAAGTGTTAACTTCTATGGCTAGTCTAAATGTCCAAATCAATCTTAATACAAGACGATAAGGATTAATATATTTTATTTATGAATATTCTGTTAAAGTTTATTTAATTGTTACTCACTCCAAAATGTGTTGCAATGTTTTGGAAATTAAAATATTTGTCTTAAGGGCCTAATACACTCAATCGAGCAATTATAGGGTATCGCGCGCCCGCGAATATTAAGAAAACTATCCAACCAAATGAAATAATTTAAATTAGGTATTTTTAAGAAAACATAAATCTAGCTATTCATGGTGGAAAATTTTAATATTTTTTATTAGTATATTAGTTATAATGGTTCAAAGTTCCGTACCTGCGCCCGGAAAATACTCCTATTTAGGTGGAAAAATTTTAAAATTTTTTTAATGTACGATAAACTTAAATCGATTATCTAGCTATTCATGGTGGAAAATTTTTGAATTTTAGCCTTCTTTCATGAGTAAATTATGTTTTAAAAATTGTCCACAAAATTTAAGAACGAAAATTCCCTAAAATTCTTCAGTTTTAATACATCAAATTTCCGCTCCAAGCAAATCTCTGCGCTAGTTGTATTCTGTATAAAGCATTTGCGTAATCTTACACGAGATGCGTTTGTATAAGTGAGAGCTTCTGCTTCGGTTTTTGCAGGGGAAATTTCAAACCTTTTTTGTTGCAGGCATGGATGGTGATCGTATTTTCGGGAAAAAATAAAATCTGAGGAAAAATCGGTTTGTTTGGCAAGAATTTTAATGACTTGCTTGATGGTGATTTCCTTGATTTGAGAATTTAGGGATTCTTGCCCGGTGGTCAGGTAGTGATCAATCGGTGTTTATTATCTTGGCTTTATGAAAAACCCAAGAAAATATTTTAATGGCAAATACTACCTTCGTGTAATAATTAAGTTTTATGACATCCTTGTTTTTCGTTATTGTCTTTTTAGCCGTAACAACTTCCCGGAACTAGATTCGCAAAAAAGGTGTATCCCTTGCACAGGTATTTTACAACATGAGTGTAGATAAATTTTGCGTAAATTCATTTTTTATGGTTTTTATTATTTTTGTATGTAAATACCAAAAAATAAATAAAAATCTTCCATCAAATTTTTAACTTTTTAATAAAACTGCGTTACTAGCGCATTACTGCGACATTAATTCAATTTCCATTCATAATTATCTAACACTGGCTTCAATTTCTAGCCGGCGACACCGCAGAAGAGATTTCTTGAAAGTCGCCAGAAAATTTACCTCGGGCACGCACTCATAAAGTAAAGCCCAACAAGACATACGAATGCAGCCGAACCCCTTTATTGTGCAAAGATTTCCCCTCCGGCGGCCGTGTTGTGCACTGCAAGCAGTGCACAACAGGTAATTTTGACTGTGTTAGGAGGTTTTTGAGATTGGGTTAGTTTAATTTTGTGACTGTATTTTTTTTTAAGCTTCCCTTAATATTTTGTTGTTGGAACTGAATTTCATGTTGGACTTCGTCGCTGAGTGTATTAGGGCCTTAAACTTATCACACAAAGATCGGACGATGGATGACTGGGATTATGTAGTTTTTATTAAAAATAGTAGCTAATATATAGTAATAAATACATAGTGCATAGCTCATAGGAAATATGTAGTACATAGTACACAGTACATATCGTTGGGTTGATGCAATAGTCACGAAACAGAAATTTTTGCTATTTTAAACATTGGTCAAATATGCAAAAAAGTCATATTATATTCAGCCAAAGTCACGGATCTAAATTTTTATGGGAATCTACTGGATTCAATTTGAATTTTTTCAGAACCAGTAAAATAAGTAAAATTAAGCGATTTATATTAATATCATAAACATAAATTCAAATATATGTTTATACATTAAAGATCAGAAACTTAATGGCTGAGATAACTGAGATAATTAACAAAGAAAACGAGCAGCTACGAAGTTTTTCAACACGCTTTTTGCGCGAAATCAAACGCTTGGTCACCAAACCCATTCTCCTCTGCATTACTTATAACTCATTACAGAAAACACTAATTAAAGAAGTACTTCCAAATCGACTTCCCAGAGTCGATTAATCCAAGCAAAATATTTAAACATTGCAGCCATTTAGCTGACTAGAGCCAAAGTCTAGTAATAACTAAGTTAGTTAATTTCTAGACTTTGGCTAGAGCATGGCACATTTAGTCGAGGCAGCGAGCACTAATAACAAGAGTGATTAGGTAGAGCTCAAGGACAAGTAAAAGAGTTAAACATATGAAAGAAGAGATTAGAAATAACATTAAGCAAAAATGTCAAAAAAATAATAACAAACGCGCGATGGAAATACATCTTATGCAAAAAATACATTATTACGAAAGAAACAGAAGATGTTCCTTGATTCCCCTACTGGAATGTTTACATTCAAATGGAAGCAAAACTGGAACAGAGCAGTAATTTGATGGGTAAACATTTCGTGTTGGTATAGCGATTTTGGCTTACGTATGCACATGTATTGTTGTTTTGGGCGTACAAATGCACTTGTATTGTCCATTAAAAAAGGCGGGAATCTTATAATATACATTCCAGCCACTTCCCCTTCATTTTTTATCTTTCTTTCACATACGCTGCGTTTAGTGGCTAAGTAATTCTGCCTTCTTTTATCATAGATATTACTTCTTTGTTCATTTTGACTTTTTCACTCCTATTGAAATTTTTATCAGCTGATTTCAAGGGCAATGAAACATTTTTAAAAATTTGTTCTAGCTCATCACTCTTGTTATTAGTGCTCGCTGGTCGAGGTCCAGCAACAGACAGCAGCGATGGTCACGCGCATTTTTGCTTCGCACCCGTTTCTGGGCACTTGTGCCTAGGCAGCTGGCTAGAGCATGGAAACTTTTGGTTGAGCTCCACTTACAAACAGCAGCGTATAATTATATGTGTGCGAGGCAAAATATCCCGCGGTTGGTGAGAGGGATTGGGTTTGAATGTTGCAATGCAGAAGCTGCTCTCAGCATTCGTTTTATATTCTCGCGCCGCTCTCAAAATTCATGTCATATTCTCGCACGCCATGGCACACAGCAGCGAATTAAATATGGGAGGTTTTTTTTGGTTTAATGTTTTAACTTTCCACAAATTGACGAAACGTTTATGTGTAATAGGGCGCGTTTATGCCCAAGTTACTTTAGCTGAGCTAGGCATTTTAACAACAGCATAAACAGCTATTTAGCGCTGTTGGCATATCTTATAACTGTCAAAAAGGATTTATGTTTGCTTATAATTTTTTTTAGTAATATTTCATTACAGAATGAAGATATTATTATTATTGATGCTTTTGCTTGTAAAATTGTGAATGTTATTCTTTTTGGTTGTTATTAGTTGTATGAGAACTGTAGAATGACATGCCAGAAGCGGTGCTAAGTTAGCAGCGATAACTTTACAGAGTTAAAGTAACTTGGGCATAAACGCGGCCATAGTCCATTTGAGACCCGGGGGTGCGGAGTGGATGGTGTCAAAACAAAACAGCGTTGTGAAGATAGTTCTCTATACCTTATTTGGGTCACTGGGAGCGTTTAGGCCCAAGTTAATTTAACTGAGCTAGGCAAGTTAATAACGGCATAAACACCAATTTATTTAGCGCTGTTAGCTAACTCATTTCTGCTTTTTGGCTTAAGCTAAAATGTAGCACAGCTAAATACTGTCAAAAACATGAAGATATTATTATTATTAATAATTTTTCAGCTTGTATACTAAGAAGTGTTATTGTTTTTGCTGGTTATTAGTTGTAAAATGAGACTTGTCATCAACTGAAAATATAAAAATTTGTAAAAAATTGTTTTTCCAACTTTATGTTTCAAATTCGATTGAATGCGTTTAAGGGAGTAAAAATACCCCTAGATTAAAGTTGAATTTGAAAAAGGTTCGATTTTTTTGCATTTTTTATTAGCCCTTAAAAATTGTAGAGGGCATAAAGGGTGCCAATAGCATATTCAGTAGACCGGCTCTCGTTCAATTGCTTATGTAATGCAGCATTGGCCGTCGTTAATGCTTAGTTGGGGGACTGCATGGCAAAACAGTAGCGCTGCAGTGGTCTTTGCCAAAGCGGATTCATTTATAAATGTTCATGCCTGTAGCGGGATACTTCAAGCAGGCGAATTTTTAGATTTTCGAGCCTGTAGCCAGTGTGCTTAAGCCCCAACTATATTGCACGTAAGAAACGCACGTCATCTCGGCGCTCTCATGGAAATTAATGTGTTCGGCCATATTGGACGTACGTCAGTCATATTTTATTTCGTTAAGTTTCGTTCAACGTAAAAATGGGAAAAGAACCGCGCTCTACGCACGTTTTGTGAGATGATTTGTAGTTACATCGATGAAAGCTAATTTTTTTGTTGTTGTTTTGTGGTTTTTAAAGAAAAAAGAGTATGGAAAATGTTGTGGTTCAAATACATGATAGCGATTTTGATGAGAAATTTATTATAATTGAAAATAAACACGATTATTAATAATATGCAAATATTAATAGCCTAGTTTTAATAGTCAATGAATAATATTCAAGCATTTTAATAATTTTAAACTTTGAAGTTTCTCCCAATACGCAAACCAATTAGTTGGTTTTTGCGTTTGACGAAATTTACGCACGTTGATTGACGTGCGTTTCTTACGTGCATTATAGTTGGGCCATTACCCATGAGGCATGCGCATTTGTTCACCATGCGTGCTAGGTGCAGCGCGCTCATGTTTTTAAGAAAATTAACCAACGAACTCCAACTCGGTTTGGAATATACCAGGAGATACAGTTCCAAAGGATGCTTAATTGTCAAAGTATACGTGCGAAAGTACAAGATTTAGTCGACTAAGTTGTAAAAAAATTAATGTATTAATTTTATCAGAAACTTGGATGAAAAATAAAAATATGATGAGGATTCCCCGTAGGTTTTGCTATTTCCTACGCATATACCGAAAACGCTATCGCTTAGTCACGAAATCACCATGAAATATGTGTAGGCAAATGTATGGCAGAAAATGGACAATAATTTGATGGCAGTTATCTATGTATTGCCACATAAAATTTTAGCCGAAATAATGGAATTCATACATGACAATCTCCACTTCTGAAGGTTAAATTTTACTAGGCCGAAACTAAATTCGCATGATTTTGAGTGGCGATTTCAATATTAATTTTTCATCAGAATCGGTGAATCCGAACTCTGATGAAGAGAAAAGTAGGATGATGAGAGGTAACAACTCACTTCTCGCTTCATCCACAAAGTTCGTGAGGAATGTTCCTAGGAGAGAAGCATCTAAACAGACCCAGAAAAAAGTACCACGTCTTATGGAACCTCGCTTGATTGATATTTTGTAATTTGACTTGGATCAAGTCCCTCAGTAGCCCCGTCACTATACTTCTTGCATCTGTTATTAACTGATTAATATTTTTATAATTGCACCAGTAACTGGGCAAACAAGTTTTACTTCTCAAGTGCACACTCATATATTTTTTAATAAATTTGAAATTTTGTTTACAGAAATATTGTTTCTGAATTTTCAGAGTTCAAAAAAAAACCAATACCGCCACCCTGTACAAATTCGGGTCTAGTTTTTTTAAATTGTTCAAAATTCATACAAACAATATTGTCGAACAAATTTGTGATTTTGCTTCGTCTAATTCGAGCAATTAACATTTTTACACGGTGTTTTCAAAAATAAAGGATTGATTGATAGCTTCTCTAATTAAAAATGAATATACCATTGTCTTCACAGGGTCCTGCAAGTGTGGGTCCAGTTTGGATATCAACATTGATTTTACAAGAGATCCAAAAAAGGTAATCCTAATATGCAAAATTAAAATCGGGCAACGCAATGGATGTGGAAAACGGTGGCTACGAAATCCAAAAAGGCAGGTTGTTGCTGAAATCTTAGAATCGAAAAAAGTTGAAAATTATCGTGCAGATTTGGCAAATAAATTGATGGTTCAAGGAGAACATGAAGCTCCCACTTTGTACTCTGCCAACGTTCTCCGGAACGTCAAACACGAGGCTGTTGCTAAGACATACTTGGACCCTAATCCCATGAAAGCTCTTGATATCCTGGCCAACAGTCGATACTCAAATGAAATCCACCTACTGAGTAATAAACCATTTATGGTACATTATTGGACCAGTGCAGAAATGCAGCTTTACAAAAAGTACGGTAACGAAAAGGACAGCTTCATATCCATCGACGCTACTGGAAATATAGCGTTGGAGAAATTATTTGACATGCCTGCTGGACCAATTTTTTTATATGAAATCATTCTCAGATGCTCTAAGGGGCAGCTGACAGTTGGACACATGTTGTCCGAGAGCCACGACACTGACAAGATACAGTTTTTTCTGCAGACGCATCTTCGGGTGTCAGGTGTGATTCCGAAAGAAATAGTGACTGATATATATGTCGCGGTCACTAATTAATGCAGTCACACGTACCTACACAGGATTTCGGTACGTCGAGGAGTATGCTGATGCCTGCGATACGAGCGACACGAGTAATACGAGCCAGTCTCCCAAAATATTCATTCGGTTTGATAACGCCCATTTCATTCATCTTTACACTAGGCTATTCAAAAAACGAATGAGAGGGGTCAAAAAGCTTTTCATGGGTAGGGGGGCGAACGGCTAACAAAGACCTTGGAAGGTGGTGACACCCGATTTGTCACTACTGTAAAAATCCGAGAAGATCCACTGCATACAAACACCTAGCAGACCTGTTAGCAAGTCCTAATCCCACCTCCCCGCGGTGCCCCCTGGGGTACTTCTTCGGAAGGAGCTAACGGGAGACGGGCGAATGGCGAGCTCTCTGCGCCACAAAACAGAGTTTTAAGTCGGTTGGGCTGAGGGTTAGCAACCCGCTCCCATAAAAAACACCATTGCTACGAATCGGCAAACAATGCCTCGGAACCGGATGGACAACACGACGACGACCTTTGCTTTTCGAACAAGGACACGAATCGGATCATGGAATGTGAGAACAATGCTTGCTGAGGGACGGCTGGATGAAGTCCTCAACGAGATGAATCGATATAAAATCAAGATCATGGGACTTAGTGAGACCAGATGGCCCGATGCGGGGGAACATATCTGCCCAAATGGTGAGTCCTTCTTATATTCTGGGAGAAATGAAACTGAAAGCCGTAGGAGTGGCGTTGACGTAATACTCACCAAAGAAGCCAGGTCCAGCCTCATTAGCTGGTCACCAGTTTCTGAGAGGATTATTACCGTGCGCCTGCGTACCAGGCTAAGAAGTACTACGGTAGTCCAATGCTATGCTCCAACTGAAGACGCAGAAGATGACATCAAAGACGAGTTCTATATGCGACTGAATGAGGTTTTTCGCTCTATTCCAAGGGGAGACATCATTGTATTAATGGGTGACTTAAACGCACAAATCGGCCGCGACAACACCGGTCTTGAACAAACAATTGGAAAACAAGGCCTAAGCCAAGTTACCAATAACAATGGTGAGCTTTTCGTTGACTTTTGTAGTTCCCATCAACTAATGGTAGGTGGAACTTACTTTTGCCACAAGAAGATACACAAAGAGACCTGGGTATCACCCGATGGTAGAACGAGAAATCAGATAGATCACGTGGCCGTCAGCCGCAGATGGAGAACCATTCTGGAGGATGTCAGGAGCTTCAGGGGAGCGGACACTGGAAGCGACCACCATTTGGTAGTAGCAACTATTCGCCTTAGAATCGCTGCAATCAGAAACGTTCAACGCGATGTTATAAACCGTAGACGGTTTAACGTTGACCTTCTGCAGGAGACCGCTAAAAAGCGAGAATTTGCTGGAAACCTGCAGCAAATATTAAACCAGCAAACCGTTGAACGGGAATATTCCCAATTACACCGGGAAGTAAAGAGAAGTGTGCGGCGTGATAAAAGGCAGCAGATAAATGAGCTCGCAGAAAAAGCGGAAAACGCGGCAAACACAGGCAACAGTAAAGTGCTGTACCAAATTACTAAACAGCTCTCGGGAAAGCACTCTACTAAAAAGCATGCCGTAAAGAGTGCGGATGGGAGGCTGCTGTGCAGCGACGAGGAGCAACTCCAAAGATGGAGAGATTACTTCTTCGCCGCCCTGAATGGTTCACTTGCACAGGAACCTCAGGAAAACAGCAACAATGCACAGCCGATAAGAATCAACACCCGGGCCCCATCCAAGACGGAAATAGTAACCGCAATTCATGCGATGGCCAATGGTAAAGCAGCTGGAAAAGATGGCATCCCGGCAGAATTGTTGAAAGCCGATTCAAGCCTCATAGCAGATGCGCTTCAGCCAATCCTGGAAATAGCATGGAACACCTGTACCTTTCCGGAGGATTGGACGGAAGGTATCATAGTCAAAATACCCAAAAAGGGGGACCTAACAATATGCGACAACTGGAGAGGCATCTGTCTATTATCTACTGTGGGTAAAATCTTGTCCCACGTTATATTATCAAGGATAAGAGAGGCAGTAGACCGAACGCTTAGAAGGCAGCAGGCCGGATTCAGGAAGGGCCGCTCATGTATAGACCATATTAACACCTTGAGAATCATAGTGGAGCAGTCTACTGAATTCCGATCCCCCCTTTACCTAGCTTTCGTAGATTATGAGAAAGCGTTCGACTCGGTTAATAGGAGCTTTATATGGCAGGCATTACGGCGACGTGGACTGCCTGATAAAATAATAGAATTGATAAAAGCCCTTTACAACAATTCCAAATGCAGAGTTCTCCATAATGGAAAATTATCCGACAGCTTCGAGGTGAATTCAGGAGTACGACAAGGATGTCTACTTTCGCCATTACTATTTCTTATAGTAATAAATGACATCCTTGTCGACGCTCTAGATAATAGAACAGGCGGCATACAATGGGGTTTGCTAGACCGCCTTAAGGACCTCGACTACGCGGATGATATCTGTTTGCTGGCCCACAGACATCAGGAGCTAAAAAACATGTTAAACAATTTGGCAACAGAAAGTAGTCTAGCAGGCTTAAGGCTGAATCCGAACAAAACCAAAGAAATGCGGATAAATGCAAACACACTTGAACGAACTGCGCTGAATAACCGTGACGTGGAACTGGTAGATAAATTCTGCTACCTCGGTAGCATTATTACCGAAAATGGCGGTACAGAAGAAGACGTCAGTTCCAGAATAAATAAAGCACGAGGCGCATATGCATGCCTGTTCCGCATATGGAGATCAACGGAGATCTCAACTAACACCAAATTGCGGCTGTTCAACTCCAACGTTAAGGCAGTTCTTTTGTACGGTTGCGAAACATGGAAAGTCACCCAATTCATCACAGGGCGCCTACAAGTCTTCATCAACAGATGCCTGCGTCGTATCCTAAAAATCCGCTGGCCAGATAGAATTTCAAATGAAGAGCTATGGCGCCGTGCCGGCCAAGAAAGGATAGACGACCAAATCAGGCGAAGGAAATGGAATTGGGTTGGCCACACCTTGCGACGCGATAACGAAAACCTAGCCAAACAGGCCCTTGACTGGAACCCGCAAGGATCCCGTCGAGTTGGAAGACCTAGAACAACGTGGAGGAGGACCCTACTAGCAGAGGCCGCAACAACTGGGAGATCCTGGTCAGAGCTGAGAGCTGTCGCGCAAAACAGAGTCCGCTGGAGGGCAACTGTTTCCGCCCTATGTCCCATGAGGGATTAAAGGGGCACAAAGAAAAAGAAGAAAGATGGGACAACTAATTATGTGTCGCAGCGAGTTTGATCAAAAAAATCTTCACTCTTCCGTTAAGCAAAACATACGGAAAAATGGCCGATGGGCGATCATCTCCTGCACAGAAGTCCAAGGAGGCTCTTGAAAGTTTGATTACAGGTAATAGCTGTTCTAGAAATAACAAAAAAAACTATCTCAAAAAAATAAAACTTTGTATAATATAACGTTTCTTTATTTCTTTTCCAGAATATTCTTCTGATGAAATTTTGGGCGACTCGCATGATGAAGCAGAGAATGCGAAATTATGTCGGAGAGTTCACAGCTTGAGCCAGGTTGTGAAATGCTCAAAAAGAGCATTGAGAAAATCACTGAGAACAATTGGTATCAATGGGGTCTGAAGATTAAAAACAAAGTGCGAGAAAAAATAAAAAGTTCGAAAGGTTTAGAGCTTAATCCGTATTATTTGCCCGACCTGGTGAAGTATCTTTCGAAGCACTTGGCTCTGCTACCACTGTGGTCAAACGTTTCTCGTGATGACTTCAATTTTGGAAGAGTACCTGCAACATCTTCAGGTAGTGAAAGTGAATTCAAGCGGCTGAAACACCATGTTTTTCCTGACCTTCCGTACCGAGTGGATTACTTTATTCAGCAGCATTTCCAGTACTTGGAAGGCAAAATGAAACTGGTGGAAGCTCCTAGGACTTAAATGTTGCTTGAAAGTGTACCAGGTAAAAGATTGAAATTGCAAGAACAAAACTAGTCGCTTTCATTACGTAAATTAAATTAATTTCAGAAAAGCAAAACATTGAACCAGCCATCGAGCCAGCCATCATGCCAGTTAGTGAGCAACGAATCCGAACCATCGAGACAATTGTTACAGCGCAAAATGATTGTCCAGCTTGCCGAAATAACGAACCTTATCTTCGAAAGTGCGAAAAATGCTCTACAGGAATCCTTCATTTAGATGGCTGTCCGTATGCCATGAATGGGGATGAGGGCTATAATCAAAAAAGACTGTGTCGAGCTTGTTATTCAAAGGAACATTAAAAGTGCATTAAAGGCATTAAAAGTGGCTAGAACATCAACGAGGAAAAGAAGTTAGTGAAATTTTTGGTTTTAAAAGCGAAATTTTGTTATTTGTATAAAAAACTTTATTTATATAAAAATAACAATATTTTTAGAAGCTAAAAAAGATCTGAAAGCCGTCACCAAATCCATTGACTTCGTCCACGAATGGACTTCGAGATGATTGCAAAAACACAGAAAAGGTAAAAAATGCATTACAAATTTTATACTGTATAGTACTATAGCTCTGCGTAATGATATAAATCGCTTCAAAGAATAAAAGAAAGGACTGAAATATTTAAATTAAAAATGTATCTAATATAACTTCTCAAATTTTTTGCAGGTTTCGATACTTCTCATGAGTTATCCTTGAACGATTCAAAAGCAAGTGGAGAAGAAGCACTATCAACCAGTTCTCAGAATGTAATTGAAGCGGTTCGAGAATACGAAAATTGGAAAGACAAGGCGAGGAGCCAAAACAATGCCCTTTATTTAGGAGGTCGCAAAGAACTGTTGAAAGATGCGATCAGATTGGAAGGTCGACACAAAATTGTCGTTTTGAGAAATGGCAACAATTTCTCATCGACTGTCTTCAATCTCGAGAAGAAAACAATTTGTGTAACAAACACTTCTGTACCTCAGAACCAGACGAACGTAAGTCCAAATATTACCATTTTCGGGATATTACATCATTGTATGTAGAATTTGATTCTATTTTAAGCCATAACAACTAAAGTCCGTTGAATAATCGCCTTTTGCATTTTCTAAGGGTTGTAAGAACGTTAGTCCTAACCTATGATTGAGCCAGACAAACACAGTTTTTGTGCTCTCCTGAAAAGTTGGCCTAGTGTGACTTACGTTAGTCTGGTTCCGAGGTACCGACTTGTGCTTTTGATAGCGTTGCACAAATGCTTTACGTAGCAATTTGTGATCACAATTCATTAAGAGAAAAGGTGATAAGAAATTGATGATTTATAATAAATTAAATGATTTATAATGAATATATATATATCTTGTTTTTTTGTATGCGTCTGAGATTGAAATCGAAAAGCCTATCTTATTACCTAACAAGCCTAACTTCTTACTTTGTAAACATTAAAATAAAATTCCAAATGAAATCGTTACTAAAAAAATTAAATTCAAAGTAGAAATAGTATACAAATGATTGATTTTTCAATTTGTTACCTGTCTACCTTCCCTAAACATCACGGCAGAAAACTGTTTAGCGACCAAAATCACCCTGTCGAGCCTGCCGGAGATACCGCACGGATCGGATATATATATTTTTATAGTTTATAATATAAGTATTGTAAAACAATAATGACATTGTTGAAGTTCATACAACGTCATTATAAAGTACTAATTCTTTGTATTGAATATTTGGTGGCCCTAAAAAGGGCCGATTGTTTTCATGTTTGAAAATTATTAACACCTATTTTGTGGATTTTTGTATACCTGGCATTTTATTTAAGGTATTAGTAATTAGTTCCAGGTAACATGGCGCAGTAGCCCTGCTTGCTTGACACCAAGCTGGCTGAACCATTATAATTAAAAACTGGTTGGGATGTGGGTTTGACCCCTTAGGTCCACACGATCAACTTCCCAGTATGTGTATGATGAAGGTAGACGGAATAAACTGTCTTCTTACAAAATAATAATACGTTTAGCACTAGTGGGAAATTGACTAGTATTAGAACTGGTGACAAAGTAATCCTGAGAGAAGCTAGTTCAAATAAATATAATAGTGGTTAATCTAAAAGATTTTCTAAAGAATTTGTTTTTCCCGAACGTTAGCAAACAAACATTTCCTTCGTACTTCGTTCGCTACACTAAAGCGGGTGTTCGAATTCGTATTGAGCGTGTTGAAGAGAATGAATTCATTTGGAAACTTCAAAGCTTTCCGGAGATAGTACTTGTACACTTGTACTACTTGCAGGTACAAATATCACGGGCGTCGTTTAAACAAAAAAACGCTTCGACCGAATTTTATGAAAATCTTTTTAGATCATATTTTGGTTAGTGTTCTTCGAACGGCACCTCAACCAAGTCGATATCTTTTGTGGTTCGCGCGATATCGTGCAGGTGTAAAAATCACTTATGTCGTTTAAACCAAAAAACGGCTTTTATAATAATCTTTTCAGATCATATTTCCGTTAATACGCTTCGAACGACACCTCAACGAAGTCGTTATCCTTTTTGGTTCGCGCGATATCGTGCAGGAAAAAATGACCACATACGGACGCGCACACACACACACATACTTCCACTTAAATTTTTGATTAAAATGCTCTTGGGACCTTGAAACATGAAAATACGTTGAAAATTTCGATTTCGATTTTCGGACCGATTACAATAACTTCCCTAAACTGGGAAGTTAAAAAAATAATTAATTATTTATTTTAGTCAAATTAATAGCAATTAATTAGTAATAAATTATGGTGCATTGCATTATTGTAAATTCCTCAACAACCTGGTCTGCCTCTTTAGAGCCAGCTTCAATTGGGGATACATTCCAACCATCTGGAGGAAAGTCGTGGTGGTTTTTATCCCGAAACAGGGCAACAGACCCCTCGAGCTGCCTAAATCGTACAGACCTATCAGCTTAACCTCTTTTCTTTTGAAAACAATGGAAAGGCTGCTAGACCTTCATATTAGGTGCAAACTGGAGCTCTCCCTCCCTCTACATAGCTCCCAGTTCGCTTACTCTAAAGGTAAATCAACAGAGGTTGCTTTACACCACCTGGTCAGTAAAATCGAAAAGGCCTTCCTCGCTAAGGAAACTGCCTTATGCGCTTTCCTTGACATCGAAGGTGCTTTCGATAACACAGGCTATGATTCCATCTCTAGAGCACTGGCTCTCAGAAATCTGGATCCTCACACGATTGAGTGGATAAATGCCATGCTTGCAGATCGTGACATTTCTTCTACCCTAGGTGTCTCCACCATTAGTGTAAAGGCTATTAAGGGGTGCCCTCAAGGTGGAGTTTTATCTCCATTACTTTGGTCACTAGTTGTGGATAAACTTTTGACTAAACTATCTGAATCTGGTTTCGATGTCATCGGCTATGCAGATGATCTTGCCATCATTGTCTCTGGGAAATTCGATTTGACCATTACAAAGGTCATGAGAACAGCACTACGAGAAGTTCAAAGATGGTGTACCAAGGAGGGTCTAGCAATTAACACAAATAAAGCTGTCCTGGTACCTTTCTCCAAACGTTACAAATTGGACCTAGGTCCTATCTGTATTCGGGATACCACAGTTGAGTAATCAGACTCAGTCAAATATTTGGGAGTAAAGCTAGACAAGAGACTGAACTGGAACGCTCAACTTGACTACGTCATCAACAAATCCACAAGGGCCATATGGGCCTGCAAAAGGCTTCTGGGTAGGGCATGGGGTCTTACACCACAAATGATGTACTGGATGTACAATACGATCGTTAAACCTGTTGTCACTTATGCTGCTATAGTTTGGTGGCCCAAGACTAAACAGGTTACGTCGATCCTCAAGTGCAGCAAGCTGCAACGGCTTGCTTGCCTCTCCATTACCGGAGCTATGCGGACCTGCCCCACAGCTGCAATGGAAGCAATCATTGGATTGACCCAGGGGTGGGCAAACTTAATACTGGTATGATCGACATTGATTTTTCTTATTTATGCGCGATCGACTTCGAAAAATGGGTTAAATTAAAAACAAATAAAAATTTAATTAAGGTCTTTTTTGATAATAATTTATTAACTACATTGTATTGACTTTATTATTGTACTCTATTCTATGAACTTATTCATTTTATATTAATTTTGTGATGTAGATGCGTGACATTCCTTTTCTTCCACAAGTCTTGTAAAGTTAGGTTTGTAATCACTGATGCACAATCGAATAATCATCAGTCAGAAAACTCCTAAATTGCGATTTGATGTTTTTCATTTGAGAAAACGCTGCTTCACATAAATAAGTGGAACCAAAAAATGCCAATATCCTCATTGCCACTGATCTCAATAATGGTTATTTTTAGAGATGCGCCGAATATGGGTTCGACCGAATACGAATATTCGGCCGAAAATTCGGTCAAAAATGTACCAAACCGAACATTCGGCCGAATTATTCGGTTCATCTTTGCGTAGTTCATATAGGTCGGCGAAGCGATCTGCGAGTAGCAGCGTTCACCCACCCTTCGAGCACTTCGCGCTAGCTCGACTCGCTCACTTCCCGTTCTTTCTTTTATTGCAATTTCTCGTGTGATAGAATTATCGCCAAAAAATAAGGGACTAAAGCAAGAATTCCGTAAACATTGAGGCCCTACGTACATGGGTTGACGGATTTGCATTACCAGTTTCAAACTCAAAATCACCATTATCATGTAGTAACGGCCGAAGTCCGTACTACTTTCTTTAACCCATTTGGATCTAAACCGATATGTAAAAATCCCATATATCAATCAATATAAGTATATATAATGATATATATATATATTCATAAATTCCTACCTAAAAAATTAAAAACCAAAAATATTTTCACCCATGTAAAATTATTTTCAAAAATTCCCCATAGATATTCAGCAAGCAAAATCTTCCCAAGAAATTTTGCTATCAAATTTTTCAACCGACAATTCTCAGACAATTTGAGCGCTCCTATTTCATTTTTCCATCCTAAAATCTACATTCAAGAACGTACGCCAACGAGAGCTCCGAATTTAAATTTTCAACCGACAATTCCCAGACAATTTGAGCGCTCCTATTTCATTTTTTCCGTCCTAAAATTTTACATTCAAGCACGTACGTTAACGAACGCTCCAATTTCAAATTGTCTTTTCAAACACCAAAAATGCTGATAATGAGTTTCATCTTCAATTATGAAAAACACCTCACAAAAATTCCATGAGAAAAAGCTTTGCTGCGTCGGCAGCAATAGACAATTTAAATATCAGGCTCAACACACGTTCGAGGCAGTCCGGGATTTTTAGCTCAAGTGCGCGGATCCAAAGCTTATTTTAAAAAGGTTCAATTCAAGTTTTTGTTAAAATCAACTCATGTAATACAAGTGCGCGGATCCAAAGATTACTTTAAAAAGGTTCAATTCAAGTTTTTGTTAAAATCAACTCATGTAATACAAGTGCGCGGATCCAAAGATTACTTTAAAAAGGTTCAATTCAAGTTTTTGTTAAAATCAACTCATGTAATACAAGTGCGCGGATCCAAAGCTTACTTTAAAAAGGTTCAATTCAAGTTTTTGTTAAAATCAACTCATGTAATACTAGTGCGCGGATCCAAAGCTTATCCCACTTTACCCCACACGAATTACTATACGGTTACCCAGCGGAAATCCCAAGTACAATTAAGACTAAACCCGTCATAAGTTATAATTACGAAAATTACCATACCGAACTCAGAGCTAGATTGCAGCATGGGTACGAGATAGCTCGAGAAAATTTGATTAAGAAGAAGGAAAGATCAAAAATAACTTATGATAAGCATTCACAAATGAGAACTTTCAACCTAGGGGAAAAGGTTTTATTGAAGAACCACGCTAAAAAAAATAAACTGTCTCCATTATGGACTGGTCCTTACGAGATCGTTAGGCTTAACTCAGCTGAAAACACTACGATAAGAATAGGAAACAGAAATAAGACGGTACATAATAATAACCTAAAAAAAATTTTCGAATAACGAAAATCTCTCTCTGCTCAAAAAAAAAATAACTAATTATTTCTAATCATCACCCCACTAAACCCAAAAAAATAATAAAATAACAAAATAAAATATCTCTATTGAACAAACACTGGAAGATTAAATGTTAATATCAAATTTCGAATTATCGCGCAATATGCAATATTTTGCTGGCTTTGCAAAACCTTGCAACGATCTATGGCTAACCAAAAAGAATTGACTTTCTGCCGGATGAGTTATTACTGAATCAACGATGGTGCCAGGTGAAACACTCCTATTTTTAGGATCCTCTCTAGCAACATTTGACTATCAGGTGGAAAAAACCGGTATGGTGACGTTTTTGTACCACAAGGCAAGTAATATCACTGGCTTGTAGTTTAGTTCAACCCTAGAGCAAGCCTGGAAGATTAAGTATTAATGCTTGCAGATCACCAATATTATCGCTTATTTCGCGATCACAAAACTAAATCTCTAATTTCATCACTTATAAACTACAAGGTAATAATGCGGGAAACCTTTTTCATGATCTTAATTTTGATCTCTTTATGCACACTAAACTACGCAAGGAGCGACAATTCAATCACCATCACTAAATTTAAGGAGAACCCGGGAATTTACTTCGAGGAAGTGGGCAAAGTAGCATTGTACAGCAACCAATGGCAAATTATCATCTTCTACGACCTCCACAATTTCCAGCTGGAATTAGAAAGACTCAACGAATACACACACAACATTCAAGAGGTATGTCAATATATTGCAAACCATACTAGTAGTATGGGAATGTGTAAAGACATCACCTTGCAACTTCAAGCCATTATAACAGACGTAAACCAGAAATCAACCCTCCTTAACCTAAAGCAGCGACGAAAACGCGGGCTTTTTAACATAGTGGGTAGTCTGAGCAAAACTCTTTTTGGCACTCTCGACCAGGAGGATGCCGAGAACCTCGCATCCCAAATTAATGGGTTGAAAGGTAACCAAGACCATTTGTTGAAACTTATTAAGAACCAAACTATAATTATCGAAAGTACCGCCAATATATTTAACAAAACCCTAGAAAGTATCGAACACCAATCCAATCATGTCGAAGATAAAATAGACAAACTACGACAGATAGTAAACGCTATCAAAACAGATATTTCAATTCAGAGTGTTGGTACCCAGTTAGAATCATTAGTTTCACTCACTACTTTAGCCCTTATACGGTTTCAAACAACACAAAATACTCTTATTGAGCTAATCACAAATGTCAAGCATGGAAGGCCACATCCATCCATACTAACCCCAAAACAAGCTCAGGAACTCCTAACGACAATAAGGAAGGAACTACCTACCACGTTGTCGTTACCTTTACAAACCAAAACCGATAATATCCTGCAGCTCTATCAGTTAAGCACATTTGGAACTGCAATTAGTAACAATAAGATCATTTTTAAATTACAACTACCATTGCCATTCAGGAATCATTACCAATTACTCAAGGTTATACCCCTGCCTACGGATCATAATAATACCTTCATATACATACAACCGACTGTTAGTTATTTAGTCGTAGATTATAATAGGGAACACTATTTCCCAATGAATAAATTGGACCTTAATTTATGTCATACGACAGACTTGGAGACATACTTATGTAGAGTAACTCACCCAATATTTAGTGCTCAAGCAGGAAATAATATTTGCGAATTACAACTGCTTAGACATAACACAGACATAATACCCCACTGTAAAACCGAAGTAGTGCCACCGGCACACTTTTGGATCCAACTCTCCCAACCAAATAAATGGCTATATTCAATGGCCAATTCGACAACCATAGACACGATATGCGAAACACAAATATTCTCACATAAACTACAAGGTACCGGTATATTAGAAATTAAGCCGGGATGTTACCTGAGATCGGAGGGCATAACAATTAAAGCACATAATTCAAAAACATCTAAGGTAAACAGTTTCTACCTACCCTCTCTAAACCTTACTCACAAAATCAACCCCATCCACGTTTCAAAACCCGATAATCAAACGATCAGAACTCATCTTATAAAATATTTAGATGATCATGAGCTCAAGCAACTTAATCTTGCCATAAAAAAATCAAAAGAACAACGAAGATCTAGACTTACCTAATTTAAAGGCACACACAATACACCATTACGTCCTTAACTACACGCTTCTTGGACTCTTCCTATCTATCTTATACTTAGCACTGAGATATAAGGACAACTTTTTTAAAGGCCCTAAGCCAACACAAGAAAAGGAAAACGAAGAAACAACCAATTATACCGTTACTGCCCTAACTTAGAACCGGGATCGTAAGAGTCTCGCATACTTTCCTTAGAGCGATGCATACAAAAATGGGAAGATCATTTTTTAAAGTCAACCCAGTTAATTATAACATTACAGAGAGAGAACAATTGTTAGATAACCTATAGAACGCAAGTTAATCAATTTTTTTTCCTTTATATTCATAATAACATTATTATTATTAATACCAATCATAAATAAAATTCAAAAATTTCTAATTTAAGTAAACTACAACGAAAGAACAATTGTCAGATGACCTGTAGGACGTAAGCTAATCATTTTTTTTTTTTAGTAATTTGACTATCAATATTTTTACATAAAAAAATTCTAATTTAAGTAAACTACAAAGAAAGAACAATTGTCTAATGACCTGTAGGACGTAAGCTAATCATTTTTTTTTTAGTAATTTGACTATCAATATTTTTACATAAAAAAATTCTAATTTAAGTAAACTACAAAGAAAGAACAATTGTCTAATGACATGTAGGACGTAAGCTAATCATTTTTTTTTAGTAATTTGACTATCAATATTTTTACATTATTATTATTAATTCCATTTAATAACATTCAATTTTTTTTTTTAATTTAAGTAAACTAACTCTTTTATAAAAGCACTACTATAAATTTATAAGGATTCATTAACTTTTTGTAATAACTACATACTATATACATCTTATAGATAGAAATCACCTTTTCATATCGGCTAAACTGCATAACTTGAGCTACCCTAACAAAATTTTTCTAAATCCCTCGGACCAATGTGTAAGCAAAATATATATTACATCCTATTCAAGCAACGCCCTATATCGAAAAATTGTTCCTCAAAGATACACAATTTTCCTTTTCTAAGGGGGATGGTGTAGTAACGGCCGAAGTCCGTACTACATTCTTTAACCCATTTGGATCTAAACCGATATGTAAAAATCCCATATATCAATCAATCAATCAATATATATATATATATATATATATATATATATATATATATATATATATATATATATATATATATATATATATATATATATATATATATATATATGAAGACCCTCGGGGAAAAACCAACTTAGTCCAAAAAATAAAATTCCAAAAAATACAAGTTTTTCCCCTCATTGATTCATGGACTCAGTTGGTTCTTCCCCGAACTTTTTATTAATTCCCGTTCATTTTGTCAGGACTACGTTGGTTCTTCCCCGAACCTTTTATTATTGCCCGTTCATTTTGTCAGGACTACGTTGGTTTTTCCCCATAGTTAATACCTTGAATTTTGGTACACCTTAGCAGCTAATAGATGGAGCTGAATTCTCTGATTTTTGAAAAAGTGGACTAAGTTGGTTTTTCCCCGAGGGTCTTCATATATATATATATATATATATATATATATATATATATATATATATATATATATGTATATATTTATATATATATGTATATATTTATATATATATATACATATATATATATATATATATATATATATATATATATTATATATATATATTCATAAATTCCTACCTAAAAAATTAAAAACCAAAAATATTTTCACCCATGTAAAATTATTTTCAAAAATTCCCCGTAGATATTCAGCAAGCAAAATCTTCCCAAGAAATTTTGCTATCAAATTTTTCAACCGACAATTCTCAGACAATTTGAGCGCTCCTATTTCATTTTTCCGTCCTAAAATCTACATTCAAGCACGTACGCCAACGAGCGCTCCGAATTCAAATTTTCAACCGACAATTCCCAGACAATTTGAGCACTCCTATTTCATTTTTTCCGTCCTAAAATTTTAAATTCAAGCACGTACGTTAACGAACGCTCCAATTTCAAATTGTCTTTTCAAACACCAAAAATGCTGATAATGAGCTTCATCTTCAATTATGAAAAACACCTCACAAAAATTCCATGAGAAAAAACTTTGCTGCGTCGGCAGCAATAGACAATTTAAATATTAGGCTCAACACAGGTTCGAGGCAGTCCGGGATTTTTAGCTCAAGTGCGCGGATCCAAAGCTTATTTTAAAAAGGTTCAATTCAAGTTTTTGTTAAAATCAACTCATGTAATACAAGTGCGCGGATCCAAAGATTACTTTAAAAAGGTTCAATTCAAGTTTTTGTTAAAATCAACTCATGTAATACAAGTGCGCGGATCCAAAGATTACTTTAAAAAGGTTCAATTCAAGTTTTTGTTAAAATCAACTCATGTAATACAAGTGCGCGGATCCAAAGATTACTTTAAAAAGGTTCAATTCAAGTTTTTGTTAAAATCAACTCATGTAATACAAGTGCGCGGATCCAAAGATTACTTTAAAAAGGTTCAATTCAAGTTTTTGTTAAAATCAACTCATGTAATACAAGTGCGCGGATCCAAAGATTACTTTAAAAAGGTTCAATTCAAGTTTTTGTTAAAATCAACTCATGTAATACAAGTGCGCGGATCCAAAGATTACTTTAAAACGGTTCAATTCAAGTTTTTGTTAAAATCAACTCATGTAATACAAGTGCGCGGATCCAAAGATTACTTTAAAAAGGTTCAATTCAAGTTTTTGTTAAAATCAACTCATGTAATACAAGTGCGCGTATCCAAAGATTACTTTAAAAAGGTTCAATTCAAGTTTTTGTTAAAATCAACTCATGTAATACAAGTGCGCGGATCCAAAGATTACTTTAAAAAGGTTCAATTCAAGTTTTTGTTAAAATCAACTCATGTAATACAAGTGCGCGGATCCAAAGATTACTTTAAAAAGGTTCAATTCAAGTTTTTGTTAAAATCAACTCATGTAATACAAGTGCGCGGATCCAAAGATTACTTTAAAAAGGTTCAATTCAAGTTTTTGTTAAAATCAACTCATGTAATACAAGTGCGCGGATCCAAAGATTACTTTAAAAAGGTTCAATTCAAGTTTTTGTTAGAATCAACTCATGTAATACAAGTGCGCGGATCCAAAGATTACTTTAAAAAGGTTCAATTCAAGTTTTTGTTAAAATCAACTCATGTAATACAAGTGCGCGGATCCAAAGATTACTTTAAAAAGGTTCAATTCAAGTTTTTGTTAAAATCAACTCATGTAATACAAGTGCGCGGATCCAAAGCTTACTTTAAAAAGGTTCAATTCAAGTTTTTGTTAAAATCAACTCATGTAATACAAGTGCGCGGATCCAAAGATTACTTTAAAAAGGTTCAATTCAAGTTTTTGTTAAAATCAACTCATGTAATACAAGTGCGCGGATCCAAAGATTACTTTAAAAAGGTTCAATTCAAGTTTTTGTTAAAATCAACTCATGTAATACAAGTGCGCGGATCCAAAGATTACTTTAAAAAGGTTCAATTCAAGTTTTTGTTAAAATCAACTCATGTAATACAAGTGCGCGGATCCAAAGATTACTTTAAAAAGGTTCAATTCAAGTTTTTGTTAAAATCAACTCATGTAATACAAGTGCGCGGATCCAAAGATTACTTTAAAAAGGTTCAATTCAAGTTTTTGTTAAAATCAACTCATGTAATACAAGTGCGCGGATCCAAAGATTACTTTAAAGGTACGGTTTCGCTGGGAGCTGTCGGCGGCGGCTGCCGACGGCGGATATCAGCCGCAGCAACTGAGCAGCGCGGTCAAGCGATTTCGTTGAAACTGTTGCATGGCTGCCGGCAGTTATTTGTTGTCAATTGTTTGCTCAGCTGGTGAAAAAGAATTTAATGAAAAATAATGGATATTGGAAAGTTTTTGTTAATTGAGGAGGAGGAAGAACATGATTTCATGTTATTAAATCAAAGAAAAGCTATAAACAGTATGTTTAAATCGCGTAAAGAAGAAGGCTGTTACTGTTTACTAGTGAATGGTCATTTCTCAAAATCTGAAGAAAAATATCGAGAATATTTTCGATTAAACAGAGAGCAATTTGAATAAAATCACTAAAAATCACTTCTAGCAGCTACGACTGCGCTTCTTGACTGGTTCAAAAGCAGTCGAGACGCAACAGCTAGCTGCTGACAGCTGCCGCCTAGCTGTCAGGCAGTGTTAGCAAAACCGCCAACATGTGCATACCATAAGAGCAGTCATTTTGAGCAGCGAGCTTTGACAGCTCGCTGTTAGCGGCCGCCGCCGACAGCTCCCAGCGAAACCGTACCTTAAAAAGGTTCAATTCAAGTTTTTGTTAAAATCAACTCATGTAATACAAGTGCGCGGATCCAAAGATTACTTTAAAAAGGTTCAATTCAAGTTTTTGTTAAAATCAACTCATGTAATACAAGTGCGCGGATCCAAAGATTACTTTAAAAAGGTTCAATTCAAGTTTTTGTTAAAATCAACTCATGTAATACAAGTGCGCGGATCCAAAGCTTACTTTAAAAAGGTTCAATTCAAGTTTTTGTTAAAATCAACTCATGTAATACAAGTGCGCGGATCCAAAGATTACTTTAAAAAGGTTCAATTCAAGTTTTTGTTAAAATCAACTCATGTAATACAAGTGCGCGGATCCAAAGATTACTTTAAAAAGGTTCAATTCAAGTTTTTGTTAAAATCAACTCATGTAATACAAGTGCGCGGATCCAAAGATTACTTTAAAAAGGTTCAATTCAAGTTTTTGTTAAAATCAACTCATGTAATACAAGTGCGCGGATCCAAAGATTACTTTAAAAAGGTTCAAGTTTTTGTTAAAATCAACTCATGTAATACAAGTGCGCGGATCCAAAGATTACTTTAAAAAGGTTCAATTCAAGTTTTTGTTAAAATCAACTCATGTAATACAAGTGCGCGGATCCAAAGATTACTTTAAAAAGGTTCAATTCAAGTTTTTGTTAAAATCAACTCATGTAATACAAGTGCGCGGATCCAAAGCTTACTTTAAAAAGGTTCAATTCAAGATTTTGTTAAAATCAACTCATGTACCTAATACAAGTGCGCGGATCCAAAGATTACTTTAAAAAGGTTCAATTCAAGTTTTTGTTAAAATCAACTCATGTAATACAAGTGCGCGGATCCAAAGATTACTTTAAAAAGGTTCAATTCAAGTTTTTGTTAAAATCAACTCATGTTATACAAGTGCGCGGATCCAAAGATTACTTTAAAAAGGTTCAATTCAAGTTTTTGTTAAAATCAACTCATGTAATACAAGTGCGCGGATCCAAAGATTACTTTAAAAAGGTTCAATTCAAGTTTTTGTTAAAATCAACTCATGTAATACAAGTGCGCGGATCCAAAGATTACTTTAAAAAGGTTCAATTCAAGTTTTTGTTAAAATCAACTCATGTAATACAAGTGCGCGGATCCAAAGATTACTTTAAAAAGGTTCAATTCAAGTTTTTGTTAAAATCAACTCATGTAATACAAGTGCGCGGATCCAAAGATTACTTTAAAAAGGTTCAATTCAAGTTTTTGTTAAAATCAACTCATGTAATACAAGTGCGCGGATCCAAAGATTACTTTAAAAAGGTTCAATTCAAGTTTTTGTTAAAATCAACTCATGTAATACAAGTGCGCGGATCCAAAGATTACTTTAAAAAGGTTCAATTCAAGTTTTTGTTAAAATCAACTCATGTAATACAAGTGCGCGGATCCAAAGATTACTTTAAAAAGGTTCAATTCAAGTTTTTGTTAAAATCAACTCATGTAATACAAGTGCGCGGATCCAAAGATTACTTTAAAAAGGTTCAATTCAAGTTTTTGTTAAAATCAACTCATGTAATACAAGTGCGCGGATCCAAAGATTACTTTAAAAAGGTTCAATTCAAGTTTTTGTTAAAATCAACTCATGTAATACAAGTGCGCGGATCCAAAGCTTACTTTAAAAAGGTTCAATTCAAGTTTTTGTTAAAATCAACTCATGTAATACAAGTGCGCGGATCCAAAGCTTACTTTAAAAAGGTTCAATTCAAGTTTTTGTTAAAATCAACTCATGTCATACAAGTGCGCGGATCCAAAGATTACTTTAAAAAGGTTCAATTCAAGTTTTTGTTAAAATCAACTCATGTAATACAAGTGCGCGGATCCAAAGATTACTTTAAAGGTACGGTTTCGCTGGGAGCTGTCGGCGGCGGCTGCCGACGGCGGATATCAGCCGCAGCAACTGAGCAGCGCGGTCAAGCGATTTCGTTGAAACTGTTGCATGGCTGCCGGCAGTTATTTGTTGTCAATTGTTTGCTCAGCTGGTGAAAAATAATTTAATGAAAAATAATGGATATTGGAAAGTTTTTGTTAATTGAGGAGGAGGAAGAACATGATTTCATGTTATTAAATCAAAGAAAAGCTATAAACAGTATGTTTAAATCGCGTAAAGAAGAAGGCTGTTACTGTTTACTAGTGAATGGTCATTTCTCAAAATCTGAAGAAAAATATCGAGAATATTTTCGATTAAACAGAGAGCAATTTGAATAAAATCACTAAAAATCACTTCTAGCAGCTACGACTGCGCTTCTTGACTGGTTCAAAAGCAGTCGAGACGCAACAGCTAGCTGCTGACAGCTGCCGCCTAGCTGTCAGGCAGTGTGAGCAAAACCGCCAACATGTGCATACCATAAGAGCAGTCATTTTGAGCAGCGAGCTTTGACAGCTCGCTGTTAGCGGCCGCCGCCGACAGCTCCCAGCGAAACCGTACCTTAAAAAGGTTCAATTCAAGTTTTTGTTAAAATCAACTCATGTAATACAAGTGCGCGGATCCAAAGATTACTTTAAAAAGGTTCAATTCAAGTTTTTGTTAAAATCAACTCATGTAATACAAGTGCGCGGATCCAAAGATTACTTTAAAAAGGTTCAATTCAAGTTTTTGTTAAAATCAACTCATGTAATACAAGTGCGCGGATCCAAAGCTTACTTTAAAAAGGTTCAATTCTAGTTTTTGTTAAAATCAACTCATGTAATACAAGTGCGCGGATCCAAAGATTACTTTAAAAAGGTTCAATTCAAGTTTTTGTTAAAATCAACTCATGTAATACAAGTGCGCGGATCCAAAGATTACTTTAAAAAGGTTCAATTCAAGTTTTTGTTAAAATCAACTCATGTAATACAAGTGCGCGGATCCAAAGATTACTTTAAAAAGGTTCAAGTTTTTGTTAAAATCAACTCATGTAATACAAGTGCGCGGATCCAAAGATTACTTTAAAAAGGTTCAATTCAAGTTTTTGTTAAAATCAACTCCTGTAATACAAGTGCGCGGATCCAAAGATTACTTTAAAAAGGTTCAATTCAAGTTTTTGTTAAAATCAACTCATGTAATACAAGTGCGCGGATCCAAAGATTACTTTAAAAAGGTTCAATTCAAGTTTTTGTTAAAATCAACTCATGTAATACAAGTGCGCGGATCCAAAGATTACTTTAAAAAGGTTCAATTCAAGTTTTTGTTAAAATCAACTCATGTAATACAAGTGCGCGGATCCAAAGCTTACTTTAAAAAGGTTCAATTCAAGATTTTGTTAAAATCAACTCATGTACCTAATACAAGTGCGCGGATCCAAAGATTACTTTAAAAAGGTTCAATTCAAGTTTTTGTTAAAATCAACTCATGTAATACAAGTGCGCGGATCCAAAGATTACTTTAAAAAGGTTAAATTCAAGTTTTTGTTAAAATCAACTCATGTTATACAAGTGCGCGGATCCAAAGATTACTTTAAAAAGGTTCAATTCAAGTTTTTGTTAAAATCAACTCATGTAATACAAGTGCGCGGATCCAAAGATTACTTTAAAAAGGTTCAATTCAAGTTTTTGTTAAAATCAACTCATGTAATACAAGTGCGCGGATCCAAAGATTACTTTAAAAAGGTTCAATTCAAGTTTTTGTTAAAATCAACTCATGTAAAACAAGTGCGCGGATCCAAAGATTACTTTAAAAAGGTTCAATTCAAGTTTTTGTTAAAATCAACTCATGTAATACAAGTGCGCGGATCCAAAGATTACTTTAAAAAGGTTCAATTCAAGTTTTTGTTAAAATCAACTCATGTAATACAAGTGCGCGGATCCAAAGATTACTTTAAAAAGGTTCAATTCAAGTTTTTGTTAAAATCAACTCATGTAATACAAGTGCGCGGATCCAAAGCTTACTTTAAAAAGGTTCAATTCAAGTTTTTGTTAAAATCAACTCATGTAATACAAGTGCGCGGATCCAAAGATTACTTTAAAAAGGTTCAATTCAAGTTTTTGTTAAAATCAACTCATGTAATACAAGTGCGCGGATCCAAAGATTACTTTAAAAAGGTTCAATTCAAGTTTTTGTTAAAATCAACTCATGTAATACAAGTGCGCGGATCCAAAGATTACTTTAAAAAGGTTCAATTCAAGGTTTTGTTAAAATCAACTCATGTAATACAAGTGCGCGGATCCAAAGCTTACTTTAAAAAGGTTCAATTCAAGTTTTTGTTAAAATCAACTCATGTAATACAAGTGCGCGGATCCAAAGCTTACTTTAAAAAGGTTCAATTCAAGTTTTTGTTAAAATCAACTCATGTCATACAAGTGCGCGGATCCAAAGATTACTTTAAAAAGGTTCAATTCAAGTTTTTGTTAAAATCAACTCATGTAATACAAGTGCGCGGATCCAAAGATTACTTTAAAAAGGTTCAATTCAAGTTTTTGTTAAAATCAACTCATGTAATACAAGTGCGCGGATCCAAAGATTACTTTAAAAAGGTTCAATTCAAGTTTTTGTTAAAATCAACTCATGTAATACAAGTGCGCGGATCCAAAGCTTACTTTAAAAAGGTTCAATTCAAGTTTTTGTTAAAATCAACTCATGTAATACTAGTGCGCGGATCCAAAGCTTATTTTTATTAAAATCAACTCATGTAATACTAGTGCGCGGATCCAAAGCTTATTTTAAAAAGGTTCAATTCAAGTTTTTGTTAAAATCAACTCATGTAATACAAAAAGGACACGATCCAATTAATTAATTCGTATTAAATTAAAGTGATTCTTATTAAAAAGATTTTCTGTTTTTAATCCGGTCAACCCGGGAGCATAGAAAGATATAAGGTGCAAGTGATCTACGGAGGACCTAGCACTCCTTGTCCCTGGTGCAGAACCAAGGATTCTGCAACAATCACGCACACAACCAGTTTGCAACCAAAATGAAACCTTTGTCCACACTCAAGCGCAACTGATTTTTCGCATCAATCGGTGTTCTGCGGTCACGAAGATTTTGGTTGAATAAACTTAAACGCAACTGAAACTGGTGACCTTTCCAAGCGTACATGCGTTGCATACGGTGGACAGACAATGTGTGTATTCAAATGCGACATGACGGAATATTCCATGAATGGAATGCATGCAACGTAAATGTCTGTCTACTTTCAACTTTTTCTATGTTGCCGCAATCGAAATAACGCACACAATCATACACTAGTTACTTAGATTTTTGGGTTATGTCGGGACGGAATGAAACTACGAAATTAAGTGTTAATGTGAAAACTCGCCGCATTTCGTGGAACCGCTGGATGCAACGCAAGTACGCAAGTATAAGCTTGATATTGCTTCCGACGGGCAAGAACAGTCGTACGAAAGCAGTTGCAAATTAGTTTCAAATCAGTCTCTTTTCTGTCGACTCGTGCGCTGATTCTCATTTTTTTGAAATTTTTGATTTCGGGAATATATATGTATGGCTACTTTAAGAAGCGTCTATTTCATTGAGAAATACTACCTACATATGTACGGTTCCAGAATAAAGCCTCTTTAACATATTGTTCCGGGATGATCAACCCTTCAACAAAAGGATAAAGTACAATTAAAATCAGAGGAAAAAAATACCACTTCAGCGACAGCATCCCCTCGCTTGTCACGCAACATAAAATCGTCATAGGAATCCATCGATGTAACACCAACACGACTCCTCAGTAATATTATTTCCACGATTGCGAACTCGTCACAAAATAATTAATGACACCACAAAATCACCAAAAAACACAAGAACATCAAAATCAACAAAACCACAAGAACTTGGAAACAAAACGATACTGTCAAAATCTGCCAGGATGACAACATTGAAAATTGAAAGGCACCGTCAGGCGAGAATCGACGAAATTCACCACGAAGGGGAATATTCGCAATGATAGATGTGGGTCAACGACCGAACTCCAAGAACCACCTACAATGGGAAGGCGATAGGTCGATGACCTCAGCAGGAGCGGGAAAGTCTTTCACCCCAACCGCTAAGGAGAGCTAATATAAGGGAGAAGAAGAAACGGGACATCTCTCTTTCTTTGATCGAGTCACAGTGGAACTCCACGGAAGCCCAAGAAACCAAAATCTGCAACGACGAGGAATTCGGAAAAGGCGATAAAAAATCATAAATAGAGTCGAATTTAGTGAAAAATTATGAACCATTGTGATCGTAAATTTTGAAATTATGAAAAGTGAAATTGTTAACAGAATAAATGGTAAATTTATGTGGAGATTATCCTTTAGCGTGCAGAGGTTCAACCAAGCTGCTATCGAAACATGGTCCTTCGAGCCGGATGGTTAAGAAAGTGAAATACAGGAAGTGAAATCAAACTTAAATTTGAACTCAGTGAAATCCGCGAACGCGTAAAATAGAAACCTGAAATCTCAAAACGAAATCGAATAGTGACAATAACAATAGTGAAATCATAAAAGAGAGTGACACGAGAGATGTCGGAAAACCCGTGAAAATCAACATCCTAACGGTCCGGAAATCTAAAACTTGTGCGACTTCTAACGGTCCGGAAAAACAAAAATTGTGTAACTCCTAACGGTCCGGAAAAACAAAACTTGTGCGACTTCTAACGGTCCGGCAAATCAAAAATTGTGTGACTCCTAACGGTCCGGAAACGCTATAACCTTGTGCGATCCATCTCAACGGTCCGGAAATAACAGTGAACGGCTAGGTGCTAACGATCCGATATAATCGTTACAAAGGTGCGAATTCATGCAGTAATATCAGTGAATAATAATCAAAAGGTGTGAAGTCGGAAGGCCATATCAACCCAGCAGGCATCAGCCCCAACCAAGAAGAAATCCATATGAAACAGATAACACAAGCAGAAGGAAACAATTAAGAACAGTGAGTACACAACTTCACAATTCCAAAGTTCCAAAAATAAACAAATATTAATAAAAAATTATTATAATTTAGTGTTGCATTTTATTCCTTTGTTACATTCAACATTATCAAATTATTATTGAAACCAAATACATTATTATTAAAATCAAATACATTATTCTTAAAATCAAATACATACATTAAAATTAAATACTATATCAGTGATCGTTGACCCTACAAGTATTATAAAAAAAAACAAAAGAAATATAAAATTGCAAATATGGATACTTTAGTGCAACAACAAGAGGCGCAATATGAACTGATGCAAAGGTGCATAAAAAACACAAAAAAGGAACCGAAGGAACGCAGAACTAAAGCAAACTATGAGCGGCGGCTCAAACAGTTTGAGGATCTATGGGCGGATTTCCAAAACCGACATAAGGAGATGTTTATGCTGAAATATGCCGATAAGACGGGGACCGTCGTCAAGCATACATATTTCGCGACTGATGTCTACGACCAAGTGGAGGATTTCTTCATGAATAATGTAGCCGTATTGGAGGGTTACATACAGCAGCTGACACCAACGACTTCACCAAACTCACCAAACGAATCTCGGGCAAGCGGAGCTGACGCCAGTCGTGAAAACGGTCTCAATATGTCCATAAAATTACCTAAGTTGGCAATTGAGAAATTTCGAGGTGACTACAAGCAGTGGACTACTTTCCATGATTTATTTAACACCATGATCCACGAGAATAGAGGATACGCCCCAGTACAGAAACTCCAATATTTAAAGCTTCTGCTGGAAGGGGATCCAGAGAATCTCATCAGACACCTGCAGATCACCGAGGAAAACTATACGACTGCCTGGGAATTACTGAAAGATAGGTACGACAACAAGCGTGTCCTAGTAAACTCGCAGCTAGAAACACTCTTCAACCAGCCGGCGCTGTCTTCAGAAACGGCACATGGAGTCCGACAATTGTTGGACACTACTACGGAGTGCATACTTGCTCTCAGGAATTTAAAGGTGGATGTTTCATCATGGGATCCACTAGTAATATATCTAGTAGTGAAACGACTACCAACAACAACCCATCAGTTGTGGGAACAAACCGCGGTGAAAAGTAAGGAATTACCGACTTGGAAATCGCTGCAAGAATTCCTGAACGATAGGTTCAGAACATTGGAAGCCACGTCTTCGAAAGCCCTGCCAAGCTACAATAGGGTGAATGTAAAGGGAAATCAGGCAAGGACATATGCTAAGACACTTCACACTACAACACAAGTGTTATGTGCAGCATGTGCCCAATCACATAACATAAGGCAATGTCACGAGTTTCCAAAGTACGACGCACAGCGAAAAATGGCGGTAGTAAAGAAGAATGGCTTGTGCATCAACTGCCTAGGATCTGGACATCTTTCTAGCAACTGTCCCAGCAATAGGAAATGCAGGAGCTGCAATCGACGACACCATTCATTGCTGCATGGGACTCCACAGCTTGGGAACAATCAACAAAGGATTCCAAGGAAAGGATCAAGTGGAAACTTGAACAAGAACCATCCTCAGACACAGACTGCTACCACCACGACAACAGCCGGAGTAGATAACTTAGACAACAATAAGACCACCTTCAATTCTCTAATGGTAAACAACGCCGATATCAGTCAGGTCTTGTTAGCCACTGCCTTGGTTAGGATCGTGGCTCCAGGAGGAAGGGAACAAATAGCTCGCGCAGTCATCGATCAGGGCTCACAAGCGTCATTTATCTCGGAATCGATGAAGCAAGATCTACAACTAAAAGAAGAAGCTATAGATGCAATTGTAACCGGCGTAGGAATGGAAAAGCGGCCCCTCCGAAATCCAGAACGAAGTTCATCATTAAGTCAATCAGAGGTAATAATTTCAGCACGGAGGTGACGGGGTTGGTATTGCCAAGGCTAACCGAGGTCACACCAACACCTATGCCAAACCGCAAGAATTGGAAATATTTAGAACGACTACAGCTAGCAGATCCTAAATACTATCAACCAGGTAAAATTGATCTACTATTGGGGGCAGATGTGCATGGAAAAATAGTGAGGAGCGGAGTAATAAGTGGTGAGCATGGAGGACCAGTGGCACAAAAAACCGCATTAGGATGGATCTTATCAGGAGAAATCACGCATCCATCACGAAATCAGATCCAATTACAATCATTTCACATACGTTCGGAGTTCGATGAGCAGTTAAAGCGCTTTTGGGAATTGGAGGAGATACTGGAGAGAGATCCATACACGAACGAGGAGAAGGAATGTGGGGCACGATTCGTACGAACTACCACGCGTTTGGCAGAAGGACGATATCAGGTGGAATTACCACTCCGGACGCCAGATGAACAGCTACGTTTAGGCAAGTCAAGGAGCATCGCAGTATCAAGATTGATGCAGATGGAAAGAAGATTCAGTAGGAACCCGAAGCTGCAAGAAGATTACTCCAAATGTCTGAATGAATATTTAGAAATGGGACATATGGCCAAAGTCACTTCATACGAAGACAGTCATCGCCAAAGGATAAATGGGAAGGAGTCTTATACATGCAGTTATTTACCACATCATGGTGTGGTAAAGGAAACCAGTACAACAACAAAGCTCCGAGTAGTATTTGATGCTTCAAGACCCACGGACAGTGGAGTGTCACTAAATGACATGATGCTAAAAGGGCCTGTAGTACAGGAGGAACTAACCACTTTGCTGATCCGGTGGCGAAAGCATTTTATTGCATTCACTGCGGACTTGGAGAAAATGTACCGCCAGATCCGAGTAAGCAACCCAGATTCAGAATATCAGAGGATTGTCTGGCGCAATTCTCCTAATGAACCCATTGAGGATTACAAACTGTTAACAGTCACATTTGGTACGAAAAGTGCACCGTACTTGGCGACACGGGTATTACGACAATTAGCTTCCGACGAAAGAGAAAGGTACCCAAAGGCTTCCGACATTGTGATGTCCGACTTCTACGTGGATGATCTCCTGTCCGGGTCGCAGACAATCGATGACGCGTTATTAATTCAGCAGCAACTGATAAAGATGATGCAGAAAGGTGGCTTTTCTCTCCGCAAATGGTCGTCTAACTGCAAGGAAATATTAAAAACATTACCACCAGAATACTGTGAAAATAACTTATCTTTAGAAATCTCCCACGATGAGAGCATCCGAACATTGGGCATTTGCTGGAAACCTGGAACCGACACGCTGGCATATACCTATACACAGAGTCCAGATCCGCCAAAATGGACGAAGCGGTCCGTACTCTCCGAAACTTCGAAACTTTTCGACCCTCTCGGCCTGCTAGCACCGATAATTATACAGGCCAAACTCCTAATTCAAAGTCTCTGGCTAAAAAGACTTGATTGGGACGAGGAAATCCCACAAGATATTACGACGGATTGGCTAAAATATAAGGAAAATTTATTAGATGTTAGCAACATTAAGATACACAGATGGACACAGTACATGAACACGAATCAAAAAACCGAACTGCATGGTTTTGCGGATGCCTCCATTAAAGCGTATGCAGCCGCAGTTTATTTGTGCGTAGATGATGGAATAGGCAATCGGCATTCAACTTTGATAGCAGCTAAAACTAAGGTGGCTCCCTTGAAGACGATAACGTTACCTCGGTTGGAGCTAGTGATGAGCAAAACAAGTCTTGCACAGTCTTGCAAGAAAAGCAAGTCCAAGACAATACAGGACAAGGGCAAGACAAGACTGCAAAATCAAAATAGCAAGACTTTTTTGCTCATCTCTTTGTACCAAAAGTCTTACAGTGATGAGCGAAAAGTCTTGTCTTCCACATTTAGCAAGACCAAGACAAGTCTGCAAGACTTTCCGCAAGACTTTTTGCAAGACTTCTTGCAAGATCAAGATAGCAGGACTTTTTGCTCCTCGCTGTAAGACTTTTGGCACTTAGTGATGAGCCAAAAGTCTTGCTATCTTGATCTTTCACTCGTCTGTAGGCCTGTCTTGTCTTGGTCTAGCTTTGGTTTTGCTTAAATGTCGAAGCAAAGGCAAAACTGCAAGACCAGTCTTGCTCATCACTAGTTGGAGCTATGTGCGGCAGCACTCCTAGCAAAATTGGTGAGATATGTAAAGGCAGTCTTAAAGTTAGAAACACCACATACAACTTACACCTGGACGGATTCTGAAATCGTTCTCGCTTGGTTACAGGGACATCCTCATAAATGGAAAACTTTCATAGCCAACCGAGTATCTTACATACATGAAGTTTTAGGAGAGAATGTCTGGAAACATGTGCCATCCAAACAAAACCCGGCCGACTGTGCATCCCGAGGAATGTCTGCAAAGGAATTACTTAAGCACGAGCTCTGGTGGAATGGACCCGACTGGTTGCGGCAACCACAAGATCACTGGCCAAAGGTAAAACATGTGACGTGCACAGACCTCGAACAAAGGAAATTCACCAATCTCCAACTCAGCATCAATAGCGATAATCTGGACATCAGGCACTCATCGCTCACGAAACTCATTCGGGTGACAGCATATGTGAAGAGATTCGTTTTCAACGCACAGAGACCCAGCTCGCAGCGAAGGACAGCGTATTTGAAGACTGGCGAGCTAAATGATGCATTACAACACTGGATTAAACAGAATCAAGAAAGGGAATTTGGTAACGAAATTAAGGCCATTCACAAAAAAGAGGCACTACCTCGCCAGAGCCGGTTACTAAAATTATCCCCATTCATTGACGACAAGGGCATCCTCCGGGTCGGAGGGAGATTGCAACACTCAGACCTAGCATTCTCCGAAAAGTTTCCAATAATACTTCCGGACAAATGCCACCTCACCATACTCATCATAGACAAGGCACACAGAGACACCATGCACGGGGGCACACAACTGACGATGCAAGTGCTTTCACAGGATTATTGGATATTGAATGCAAGGAACACAATTCGGCATCACATTCATAAGTGTTTGACCTGTTTCAAGCAAAAGGCCGTCACCCAAAAGCAGCTTATGGGCAACCTCCCTGCCTCAAGAACACAGATCGCACGTCCATTCACCAATACTGGAGTTGACTACTGTGGTCCATTCGACCTTAAAACCCACAAAGGAAGGAACCCTAAAAAATACAAGGCCTATATCGCACTTTTCGTCTGCATGGCAACCAAGGCCTTGCATTTAGAGTTGGTGACAGACTTGAGCGCGGAAGGATTCATCGCCGCATTTAAAAGATTCACGGCTAGAAGAGGATTGTGTGTTAATCTATTTTGTGATTGTGGCACGAATTTCGTAGGAGGCAATCGACTTCTCAGAAAGCAACAAAAGGAGTTAGCAAACCAACTAAATGGTCAAATCGGAGCCATTCTGGAAAATAATGGAGTCAACTTTAAATTCATACCACCGTCATCACCCCACTTTGGCGGATTGTGGGAAGCGGGTGTGAAATCCACAAAATACCATGTCAAACGGGTGATTGGAAATGTGACGCTTACATATGAAGAATTCACTACGGTCTTGACACAAATAGAAGCCTGCCTGAATTCAAGACCACTTACGGAAATTAGTTCTGATGCTCAAGACCTCACACCCCTTACACCTGCACACTTCCTAATTGGGGGACCTCTACAAGCGATTCCAGAACCCTCAATCCTGGACATTCAAGTAAACCGTATAAATCGATGGCAATTAATGCAAAGAATCGTGCAACACTTCTGGAAGAGGTGGAAAACAGAATACCTCAGTCGTCTACAGCAAAGACCGAAATGGTTAACAACAAAACCAAATTTGAAAATAGGAGAATTGGTATTAATCAAGGAAGATAACCTTCCACCATGTCAGTGGGCATTGGGGCGAATTGTAGAAGTATCCCCAGGTACAGATGGCCTGGTGCGAGTAGTTACCTTAAAGATAAGGGACAAAATTTTGAAACGTCCAATTGCGAAACTCTGCAAATTACCTTTCCAAACAGATACAGATATAAATATAGATAAAAACACTCATAATAAATTATAAAAAGATAATGAACTAATCTAAACAACCATCATCCAAATTTACCTGAGAATAAATTAAATCCTGATGATTCTCATAACGTTCCCATCCCTTTTCCGAACAGCGAGTCGGGGCGCTATAACCCCTCCATCAACATCCCTTATTATTTATTTGCAGATCCTTTATTGAATGAAGCAGCAGCTACCGCACTTAATATTGGCATCACTTGCAGCAATGCCAAGGGGGGGAGTATGTTCCGGGATGATCAACCCTTCAACAAAAGGATAAAGTACAATTAAAATCAGAGGAAAAAAATACCACTTCAGCGACAGCATTCCCTCGCTTGTCACGCAACATAAAATCGTCATAGGAATCCATCGATGTAACACCAACACGACTCCTCAGTAATATTATTTCCACGATTGCGAACTCGTCACAAAATAATTAATGACACCACAAAATCACCAAAAAACACAAGAACATCAAAATCAACAAAACCACAAGAACTTGGAAACAAAACGATACTGTCAAAATCTGCCAGGATGACAACATTGAAAATTGAAAGGCACCGTCAGGCGAGAATCGACGAAATTCTCCACGAAGGGGAATATTCGCAATGATAGATGTGGATCAACGACCGAACTCCAAGAACCACCTACAATGGGAAGGCGATAGGTCGATGACCTCAGCAGGAGCGGGAAAGTCTTTCACCCCAACCGCTAAGGAGAGCTAATATAAGGGAGAAGAAGAAACGGGACATCTCTCTTTCTTTGATCGAGTCACAGTGGAACTCCACGGAAGCCCAAGAAACCAAAATCTGCAACGACGAGGAATTCGGAAAAGGCGATAAAAAATCATAAATAGAGTCGAATTTAGTGAAAAATTATGAACCATTGTGATCGTAAATTTTGAAATTATGAAAACTGAAATTGTTAACAGAATAAATGGTAAATTTATGTAGAGATTATCCTTTAGCGTGCAGAGGTTCAACCAAGCTGCTATCGAAACACATATGTAACTCTTAAAATAATACTATTTAAATATTCGGTAATTATTCGGCAAACTAACCGAATATTCGGCCGAATACGAACATTAAAAAATACGCCGAATATACCGAATACGAATATTCGGCCGAACATTCGGCGCATCTCTAGTTATTTTTCTTCGGGTAATAAATTCCAAAAATAATTTTCTTGTGTTGTGAAAATTTCTAACTCTAGATGCGATGAATTCAATTGAAAAGTATGAGCTAGATTTGATGAATTATCTTCGTTATCGAATTCTCCAAAAGGATATGAAATAAATTCAAAAATCGGTTGAAGATTATTGATCATGAAAGAATGAGCTGCAATGAACGAACGACAAAAGCTCGATTTCGGCTTCGTGCAGTTTTTAAAAATTTTGTTACATCGCAAAAAATTTGTTACATCGCTACCGTCTACCGTTCACATGGGGCTCATCTGCTTATTGCTGATTTTTTATAAATTTTGCAACACCAACTCTTCTTCAGTCGCCCAATTAAGTAGGAGCCATAATGAACTTGATAGTTCCGTGATTTTGCAGCATGAACAAGAGATGACACTTTTGTAGCAAGAGCGTGTAAAAGAGAAAACTCGTGTCAAGACAGATATATTTTTCTGGCCATTCTGAGAACATTGAAGCTTTGCCTCGCGGCATGCAGCTTATGGGAACATGTCCTAAGCCATATGCACTCATAGTAGCGACAACTGACATGTAAGAATGGGCTTCTCATCAGGAGTGCGTTCAAAAACCTTACTATGGTTAACCATGGTTAACTATGGTAAACTTTTGTCATTCAAAACATGGAGTCTATACAAGGAGATATAACTCTTATGGGAAAAATAACCGGAAATGGATGGGTAGCAGAAACTAAACTTCTAGTTCATTGTTTGCCTCAGATGTCGCCTAAAGCTGACGTGCCCCACATGAAGTTTGCTGAATTTTACCCGAAAATGAAGCAATGCAAAAAAAATTCATTGGAAAATATTAAAAATTCATTGGAAAATTCATAAATTGGTTAAATACGAAAAATGACATCGATATAAATCCAACTTAGAAGCTGATTTTTTAAGTTAGGCGTAAACATAAAATATCCTAGCAGATAACGGACTTTGCCATCAACCGGATGAATATACTCGGCCATGTTTTTTGGGGTACATGTGACAGTGGCGCCCTCACTCAATCAAACAAAATTTGACAACACGGAGTTTTAACTCCTTGTCTAGGCTCCATGATTCAAAAACTCCGTGGTTAACTACAAAATAACCACGAGCAAAACTTTTAGGCGTTCAAAAACTCCCTTGGTGAAGAACCATGGTGTAGTTAAATTTTAACCATGGTCGGGAGCATGGTTAGCTATAGTTAAGCAGAAGAAGAATAAAAACAACTCCTTGACAGTTGTTTTAATCTTAAACACATGAACAAATCAAAGTGGGATTTATGAGATTATTGTAAATAAATAATTAATGGACACATACGAAATAATTGAAGGAAATAGCGGATACTATTTTATGGAAAACAAATTCCTTTAACTCGTAGTTAACTACGGTGCGTTCAAAAAGTCCATGGTTGAACATAAACTTTCGGGGTTAAGTGAAATAATGCAGCATAACCACAGCTTACGTCGTGGTTTAACATAGTAAGGTTTTTGAACGACCTCCAGAAGATTTTCCTGGGACCAAGTCGTTCCATATGTGGCAAACATTTTTAAACTGGCATGGACACTGTTGCAAAAAAATGTCATTGGTAGCGACAATAGTAAAATAAATACGTGTTTAATTTTAAATTCTTGTTTCATCTTCTGCTAAATTTTGTAGTATCTACACATTTGAAATTAACAGATTTGAAATTAAGCTAGAAAATTATTTAAATTGTCTGTGAGCGACGGTCGAACTGTTCGCGATCGACCGGTCGATCGCGATCGACCGTTTGCCCACCCCTGGATTGACCCCTTTGCATCTCTTCATATGGAAATCCGCCGCCATAAGTGCCTTGAGACTTCAGATCTCATCCAACTGGCCCCATACGGTCAAAGGACACATGGATATCCTTAAAAATATCCCAAGCATTTCCATCTGCCGCGTATCCGACCATATGGTTAGTCAACTACGATTCCAAAGGAAATTCAAAACAATTATCCCGGATCGCTCTGAGTGGGAGGAAATTATTCTTCCTAGGGATCCAAACCATCTCCACTGGTTTACTGACGGGTCAAAGATGGAACATGGTACAGCGGCTGGTGTCGCAGGACCCAACTCCAAGGTCTCGATTGAAATGGGTAAGTGGCCCTCTGTTTTCCAGACTGAAATACATGCCATTGCGACCTCTCAACGTGGAAGTTTTCTTCCAAAATAGTAGCAGGGTGTTTTGACGTACTCCAGAGCCTGACCAGAAGAAACGAGGTCTCGCTATGCTGGGTCCCCGGACACTGGGGTATCGAGGGAAACGAGGCTGCAGACAGCCTCGCTAGGGAGGGGTCTGAGACGTTGTTCCAGGGCCCAGAACCCTTCTGTGGCATCTCTTGGTCCACCTCCAAGTCCTTGATAGAAGAGTGGATTAAGAAAATAAACCTAGCCTATTGGGAGTCAGTCCCAGGTCTTAGACAGGCTAAAGATCTTATAAGACCCTTTGCCTTAAGGGGCACTATTACTCTAAACAGAGCGGACCTAAGGCTGCTGGTGGGCTATCTCACTGGCCATGTAGGACTGCGGTACCACCTCCACAACCTAGGACTGTCTCAAGAGACAGAATGCCGACTCTGCTTGGAAGGCGATGAAACTTCCACACATATTCTTTGAGAATGTCCTGCTCTGATCTGGCTAAGAAGAAGAACGTTTATCAGAGAGTTCTTGAGCCCTGCCCAAGTCCGGTCTTCATCAACTAAAGACCTTCTTGCCTTCATTCGGAAGGCCGATAGTCTGTTCCGCTAGTGGGGTACGTACACAATAGGGCTAACTTGGGCGCAGTGTTCACCATATGGGTTGCCCCCTCATTCCTTAATAATAATAATAATAATTATTGTAAATTCGACGTTTTACTTGGTTCTGCTGAAATGGTCCGGCCAGCTTGATATCAAGGTAGCAGAACCGCTGTAACTTTTTCAAAAAAATAGCAATTAATTTTTTATTTCGGCAATTAATTACACTGATAAAAAAACATTCTTAGCTTAAGACAATTTTTTTTGAACGAAGCAAATCAAGTTTTGGATATAAGGAAAACAAAATTCTCTTCGGATAAGCAATACTCATAGTCTTGGTTTTATTGTCTTAGATGAAAACAAAAGTTGACTAGAAGTAAGAAAAAAAATTCTTGGTTTGAGATACTCATTTTTTTAATTTAAGCAACTCAAGGTAATAAAATAGTGAATTGCCTCAATAAATATTGTCGAATTAAAGCTTCATCGTGTCTTTATTTAATACAAATGTTGTTTTTAATAAAAAAATTAGTTTCTTGAGTAAAAATTACAACAATCTTATTTCGAGAAAAAAATATCTTGCCCGAAAATATGAGTGTTGGGCGAAGAAATATAATAGCTTGGCTCAAGAATTTCTAGTGTTATACTCTGACACAGCATTCTCATGTTAAGAATGAAAAATGTTTCAACTCAAGACAACGAAAGGAAGACTATGGAATTGCTGGAATCAAGACAATTTTTTTATCAGTGTAGCAATTAAAAAGTAGTAAATTTTGGCATAAATTTTCAACGTTTAAAACCCCACCCTAATTCCTCCCCGGCTAAACAATGTCATGCTCAAATTTGCTAACAGTGCCAAATATCAGAGAGTAACCCTGGACAAAAGGCTCCTTTGGAATGAGAGCATAGAAGAGCGCATTAAGAAAGCGAACATAGAGCTTTTCGCTTGCAAAAAATGGGGCTTCTCCCCTAACATAGTACGATGGATCTACACAGCGATTGTCCGTCCAATACTCCTATACGAGGTCTTAGTATGGTGGCCAACCTTAAATAAGTCCACTGTGCTAAACAAACTACAGAAAGTGCAAAGATGGGCGGAGGTATGCATAACAGGCGCACTTCACTCCACACCTACAGATGCCCTAAACGTTATGTTATACCTCCCTCCTTTGAACCTTGTGGCAAGGGAAAATGCGACTATTGCAGCGCTCAGAATAAAAGAATCTGGATCTTGGACCGGAATTAGAGGAGGGCGCTTTAAGGTGCTAGACTCTGTAAATATTCCCACAGAAACCGACTTTCGCATATCCGAGGTAAACTTTACGAAGAACTACCAAGTCTACATTCCGTCACGTCGTGAATGGAATAATAGACGACATAGTATTCAAGATGCCATAAACTTCTTCACTGATGGCTCTAAGCTCGAGGGTCGAGTGGGAGGCGAAGCCTTCTCGCCGGAACTTGGGTTGAAGTCTCCTTCAGACTACCCGATCACTGCAATGTTTACCAAGCGGAGGTTTTAGCCATACAGGAGGCTGTCTTGCGACAGGAACCGAAGTGTCTACATCTTCTCAGATAGTCAGGCGGCTTTGAAGGCCCTGCGCTCTGGCACTAATAACTCCAGAACTATCTCTGAATGCCGCAGATCTCTTAACGAGATGGCTCAGCAGTTCAGGACCCTTATCATATGGGTTCCTGGTCACCGAAATATAACAGAAAACTGTAAAGCTGACGAACTGGCTAGGAAAGGCACGACCACCACTCTCCTTCCTGGAAAAGAAAGAGTTGGTATGCCTTGGGCCACCTTTAAACTCCGATGCAAACACCACACGATGCAATTAGCACAAATGCACCTTGGCCAAAACGACGTGGCCCTCTTACGATCTCAGGCGGACCACCTCACTGCAGAGCCTCGCTAGACGAGATCTCTCAGTTACAGTGGGAGTGCTGACCGGACACTGTCTGATAGGGACGCATGCGGCCCGCTTAGGTCTCGAAACCTACGATTTCTACAAAAGCTGTCACAATATACATGAACAGGAAAGTGGTTTAACAGGTGTTTAAACCTTCTCTGTCACTGTCCAGCCCTAAACAATAGGAGACTTACCACTTTTGGTGAACCCTTCGTAAGCACGCTTGCGGAAATCCCAAAGTTTGGGATCCCGGAACTAAGAAGATTCATTAAAGTGGGATCATTATGGCATCACAACGGGACTATCCCTTTAGCCTAAGTGTTTGGGCTGAGCATCAACAGCTCAGCCATATCTAACCTAACCTAACAGTAGAAGAGATAAAAGCATCATTTTACATCTTCTCATGGGAAGATTCTTTTGGTAAATTCTCATAAGTGTCTGGTTTTGCAAGATACGCACTTTTCAATGTTTAATGTTTAAAATATGCTCAACTTATGTCGAGTCTCTGGTAGATCAGGTGTCATTATCTTCTACTGATGTCACGTTGCCTGGTGGTGTGTACATAACTCACGCGGGTTTTTGCTAATATAACATAAAATGGACTTCACTTAACGTGAAATGGGCACCACTTTCAAAGAAAACGACTCAACTACGGTCGATTCTCACTATACGGATCATCAACGTCACTTCACGGAACGACAACGGCAAGTCAAAATATTCTTCACTACATGTTCACATCTAAAGGCAACGTTACGGAAAGTCAATGTAACGGCACGTCAAAATTAGTTTCAAACTAGATTTTGATATGACTGATCTATTCTGTTCAATGTGAAGGTAGTAACGGAAGCTTTTCGAATTTTTTAAGCATTTATCTGCTTTGTATTAAATTAATTTGTCTTGGAAGATGAAAATTTAGTGGATAAGGTTTGCAGATGTGAGGAGATGTACGATTTGTCGCAAATTTTTGAAGTGTTAACTTCTTCAGGCACGATTGGCACTTTTTCGATGGGGGTAAAACAAAGAATTCGCGACACGCGCACTTTTGTTGCACACTCGTTTCTGGACACTTGTGGCAACAGACAGGAGCGATGGTGACACGCGCATTTTTGTTGCACACACGTTTCAGGGCACTTGTGCCTGTGCAGCTGGCTAGAGCGTGGATACTTTTGGTTTAGCTCCACCTACAAACAGCAGCGTATAATTTTATGTGTGCGATGTTGCAATGCAGAAACTGCTCTCAGCATTCATATCATATTCCTGCAATACAGACGCTCACAAAATTCATGTCACATTCTCGCACACATACATTTCATATTCTTGCAATGCAGACGCCGCTCTCAGCATTCATTTCATCCTCTCACACACCATCGCTGCTGTCTGTTGCTGGAGCTCGCCTAAATTTTACTTACATAACTGGGGCACTTTTAGTCGAGGTCCAGCAACAGACAGCAGCGATGGTGTGCGAGAATATGACATGAATTTTGAGAGCGGCGTCTGCATTGCGAGAATATGAAATGAATGCTGAGAGCAGCTTCTGTATTGCAATATTGAAACCCAATCCCTTCCACCAAGCAAAGATTATCTATTTTCAATAAGATGTGACACTCTCGAATCACAAACACACCTAAAATTTTTCATAAATACTGTACGATAGGTGGCCTGGTGTAGCGGTATAAAAAATGCACGACAATTTATATTTGTTCCGTGATTCAAAGACAAAATTCGAATTTACAATGAGTTTGAGTAAAAAGACAAAATTCCTCACTCCACTGGATATTTATTTATAAAAAAAATGTCTCCACAATAAATGCACCTTTATAATTTATGATTTCAATTTCAATTTAAACAATTCTCCACAATAAATTCACCTTTAAATTTTATTGTTCCAATTTCATTTTTCTTTATTTTTATATAATAACTTAAAATTATTCCTTAAAATTACAAAACACCTTCACTTCAATGTTTGCACTTTAAAATTTCTTCTTCTTTTATATCGCTCAATGCACCGGCGTTGATGGCTGAAAACAATATTAACGTGATTGATGCGATGCAATGATTTGCAGGTTTACACCTCCCACGTTAATGGTTAATTTATACCGGGCTTGATGCTAATTAATAGCATGTATGCCACAAATAAAAAACAACAAATTGTTACCTTTTCTAATCTTGAATACCTTTCTATAATTTTTTATTTCCTCACGTGGATCCTGCCTTGATTTTGGTCACTCACTTCACTAGATCTTCCAACTCACTATGATTTTTCAAACAAACTAAAAGGTCAAGTCGCTGGGTGCTGCCGCTTTTTATAAGCAAAAAGGCATCCATTAGAGAAATTCCAATTTCCCTGGAAAAACTGGGATGAATTTCCAAAAATTGGTAATATTATTGTTGTCCCTTTTGCGAGAAATTTCTCTTTCTCGCACATTGCCATAAAGGAAAATATAGATTTTCGCTGATAATTAATTTTCCAGGTGATTTGCTTTAATTCTGGCATCACCGCTGAATTCGCCGGAAAATTTTATATCGTTTTGACACCTCAAACGTCGTGAGACGTCAAAGTTTGCCCGGGTTCGAAAATTCATGTCGCGAGTGTTTGTTGCACCTGTGCTAACTATTAGTGCGAATTTACTACATTCAGGTGAGTGAAACACAGGTTTATAGTGTTTGATTGTGTTTAGTGTGATTTTGCATGCTTTATTTTTTGTTTTCATGTAACCTTTTATGTTTTTAAATTTGGGGTTATGTTTCACTAAAAACCTAATTTTAATTCATTAAATTACTTTTTCGTGAAACTTCCTAAACAACAATTAATTTGTTTGTAGTTCGTGATCATTTTACTTCATTTATGTATGTTTTTATGTGAAATTCATGCTTATTTATGTTTATTATTTCATTGTTATTGTTGTTGTTTTTGTTGACATTTGCCTCTTCAATTTAATCGAATTCAATTTTTATTTCAGAGATTATTTTTGGACCATGCCTGTGTAATACCCAGGCACCAGGTATTACGTTATTACTTGAAAATTCATGTTTCTGATTTTCTTCTTTCCTTTTAGGATGCCGGTTGAACAAATACATAAACAAAAATCTCCTATTAGCTGAAAAAGAATAACTACAGTGCTTTTTATCCAAACAACTGTCTTATGCAAATTCCCATTAAAAAGAAAGAGTACGAAGCATATCGCAAAAACAAAAAACACACCCATAAAATGTGTACAATAAATAAACACCGGTTTTTTTACAATGCATTTTTAAAGGCGATCCCCGACATATGGCATGGTGTTAGTGGTTCAATTTCAACCAGCCCACACAATGTAAATTATAGGGAAATGTGGAACTGACACAAAATTAACACATGTACAAGGGGTACATGCATTACAAACAGGAAATTTTTTCATCCCATAGTTTTAAAGGCGATCCCCGGCAATCATACTTGTGTTAGCATTGATAATAGAAATATCACAGGCTGGTGCAGAAATTTTGTGTAATTTATAAAAGAAAGTGATTTTTTATAAAGTATAGCAAAGTAAAGTATTTTATAAAATGCGGGAAGAATTAGAAGAAACTAAATTTTTTCGTAACTAGTTTAGACTATCTGTGACAATTTATTTATGTTATATCGGTAATTATTGTTTCATTTTGAATTTGGTGAAAAGTGGTTAATGATTTTATTAATAATTGTGCAAGTTTTTTGATATTTTGAATTTGGTGAAAATTCGTTAGTGACTTTCACTTTATTAATAATTGTGCAGTTTTTTGGTATTTTGAATTAGGTGAAAATTCGTTAATGACTTTATTAATAATTGTGTAGTTTTTTAATATTATAACGCGAGGACGGTATTAGATTTATTGTTTGAGGAATTTATTAGGGCTACCTGGAACAGTTAGTGATAATTTTATAGGCAGGCTACCTGGAAAAAGGACCCTGCACAAATTATATGGAAACGTGATTTCGGTCAAATTGGCTGGAATTTTACTATGTTGTAGCTGACATCGTCCTGATCAAAAGTGTTCATGGGCACGAAACCCAAAAATTAGATCTTTTGGGTTTTTCAGGTACTTTTAGGATTTACCTCTCTTTTGCCTCCCACGGCCCCAAAGAAGTCGTAGGAGGCTCCAAGACCCCTCAATATTTTCGTAACGGTACCTACTATTAGTAAATAATACCAGAAAAATCCCCCCTTGCCTCTAAGGGGGCTAGGGGCGGTCCGTATGGCTGCAACAGGAAACTTATGCACTTATGCACTTAGTGTTTTCTGTAATGACTTATAAGAAATGCAGAGGAGAATGGGTTTGGTGACCAAGCGTTTGATTTCGCGCAAAAAGCGTGTTGAAAAACTTCGTAGTTTTCTTTGTTAATCATCTCAGTTATCTCAGCCATTAAGTTTTTTATATTTAGTGTATAAACATATATTTCAATTTATGTTTATGATATAAATATAAATCGCTTAATTTTACTTCAAGCTACCCCACCCCTTCTCGCCTACTCCAACTAAATTACATTACAAAAATTTACAATATAATGAACTTAATAATAAATGTAGTATAAGTACCTCCAACACACATTCTATGGAAGGGAAAAGGGAAGTACTTCCCCGCCTAGGGCATCTCCATGTTAATGTAATGTCTTTTTTGTACTGGTTGGAAGTACTTCTAAATGAAATGTGGAGTAAGTACTTCTTCAACCCATTCTATGGAAGGAAGGGAAAAAGAAACACTTCTCAGAATAGGCCATCGCCGTGTTAATGTAATGCCTTTTTTGTACTGGCTGGAAGTACTGAACTGCTTCTGCAGAAGTAATTCTAGAGGTACTTTTTCCAGTATTTCCATTCCCTACGGGTATGTTATATTATTTACTATGTATTATATATTATCTATTAAGTACTATATACAATGTACTGGATATTATGTACTATGTTCGGAAAAAATTCAAATTGAATCCAGTAGATTTCCATTAAAATTTAGGTCCGTGACTTTGTCTGAATATAATAAGACTTTTTCGCATATTTGGACAATTTTAAAATAGCAAAAATTTCTGTTTCGTGACTATTGCATCAACCCGACGATATGTACTGCGCACTATGTACTACATATTTCCTATTAACTATGTACTATGTATTTATTTTTATAGGTTATGGGGGATCCTTTATGAATGTTTAAAATTTCTTTTTTGTAAAACAGAAGAGTCTTGGGAATCCAAATCACATTATTTATTGAGTAAAGTTTACAAATTTTATTATAAAAAACACATAAGAACCGGACGTTTCGACATTACATTTATGTCATCATCAGCTACAAAAATACATACATTTTTCAAATATTACTTATTACAAGAAACCTAGCTTGCCAATTAATTAAAATTATTATTGTCGTCAGCCTTATAACTTCACATTGAGATATAAATTTTATTTTTAGTTTTATAATTGTTTTTTGTTGCACAAATTGTAGGAACCCATCCCTTATGGGGGAGAGCGGGCGTCTAGAAGAATTGATAAGAAAAAGAAAAAAGACAAAAATGTGAAACTATCGCCAACATAGTACTAATTTTTTTTTATTTAGTGGAATTGCTGGAAATTGTTAATGAAATTATTAATACATATATTTTAAATTATTTTTGAAATCAGTATGGTTATTTAATGTTAAAGTTGTGATATTGTTGATATAGAATGTTTCTTTGATGAGTCTGTTGTTATAATGAGTGTTTGAGTCTAAAATTTTAATTTCATTAAATTTAAATTTATGTCCAGTGTCGTAGGTATGTTTAGTTAAAGCACTATGGTATTTATTCATATTATTACAGTGGTATTTATGTTGGTAAATTCTCTTTTTTAGGGGTTGTGAGGTTTCGCCAATGTAAATTTTTTCACAAGCACCACATTTGATCTGGTAAATGACATTCTTGGTTTCATTGATTGGAATTCTATCTTTGAGTTTAGTAAAGAGGTTAGTAGTAGAAGAGATTGATATGCTAGCGATCTTAATATTACTATTACTAATCATTTTGTTTAGAGCAAAAATGGTATTATTGTCTTATGGGATTTTAGCAAAAATAATTCCAGGAGTTGGGCTGGTATAATTAGTAGAGTTAATGTTATTTCTAGCTCTGAGTTTATGTAATCTTTTATTGATAAATTTCTTGATGAATGAATATGGGTAGCAATTCTGTATTAATTTATGATATATTAGGTTGAAATTCTTCGGATGGAAAGATTGGTCGGATAATAAGAAAGCTCGATCTACAAGAGAATTAACTACACTTATTTTGTAAGAGTTATTAGTGAAAGAGTGATAATTTAGGAGACGTCCACTGGCGATCGGGTTTTGGTACCAGTCTGTAATTATTAGGTTGTTAGCTCTTTATAACGGTCACGTTTAGGAAGTTTAATCTGTCTTCTTTCTCTAATTCTAATGTAAACTTTAATCTAGGGTGGTAGCAATTGAACTTCTCAAGTATCAAATATTAGCTTTATATCCCAGTATTCCCCAAGTTCTTGTTATAGAATGTATAAATGATAGATGGAAGGAGATTAGTAATTTCACAGACCTTAGTTTAGAACAATTCATAGATGGCATAAAGCTTTGCTTCAATAATTCTGTGTTTAGCCATAACAACATCATTTACAAACAAATTGACGGCTCACCTATGCGATCAAGCATCTCTAGTTCCCTTGCTGACATTATCCTACAAAACCACGAAAAAGAAATTATCCCTCTTCCCCAAGACAACATTTTATACTATAAAAGATACGTAGATGATTGTCTAATAATTGCTCCCACTAATTCGATCAATTTGATACTTGAGAAGTTCAATTGCTGTACTAATTGCTCACTGTAATAATATGAATCAATACCATAGTGCTTTAACTAAACATACCTACGACACTGGACATAAATTTAAATTTAATTAAATTAAAATTTTAGACTCAGACACTCATTATAACAACAGACTCATCAAAGAAACATTCTATATCAACAATATCACAACTTTAACATTAAATAACCATACTGATTTCAAAAATAATTTAAAATATATGTATTAATAATTTCATTAACAATTTCGAGTAATTCCACTAAATAAAAAAAAATTAGTACTATGTTGGCGATAGTTTCACATTTTTGTCTTTTTTCTTTTTCTTATCAATTCTTCTAGACGCCCGCTCTCCCCCATAAGGGATGGGTTCCTACAATTTGTGCAACAAAAAACAATTAAAAAACTAAAATTAAAATTTATATCTCAATGTGAAGTTATAAGGCTGACGACAATAATAATTATAATTAATTGGTAAGCTAGGTTTCTTGTAATAAGTAATATTTGAAAAATATAATTGAATGTCATATGTATTTTTGTGGATGATGATGACATAAATGTAATGTCGAAACGTCCGGTTCTTATGTGTTTTTTATAATAAAATTTGTAAACTTTACTCAATAAATAATGTGATTTGGATTCCCAAGACTCTTCTGTTTTACAAAAAAGAAATTTTAAATACTATGTATTTATTACTATACAGTGATAGAAAAATTGTCTTGATTCCAGCAATTCCACAGTCTTCGTTTCGTTGTCTTAAATAGAAACATTTTTCAGTTAACATGAGAATGCTGTCTCAGAGTAAGACACTAGAAATTCTTGAGCCAAGCAATTGTATTTCTTCGCTCAATACTTACACTTTTCGACCAAGCTATGTCTTTTTCGAAATAAGATTTTTTAATTTTTTACTCAAGAAACAATTTTTTATTCAAAACAAAATTTGTATTAAATAAACCAACGATGAAGTTTTAATTCGAAAATATTTATTGAGGCAATTCACTATTTTATTACCTTAAGTTGCTTAAATTAAAAAAATGAGTATCACAAACCAAGAAGATTTTTTCTTACTTAGTCAACTGTTGTCTTCATCCGAGACAATAAAATCAAAACTATGAGTATTGCTTATCCGAAGACAATTTTGTTTTCGTTATATCCAAAACATTATTTGCTTGGTTCAAGAAAAAGTCTCTACTACTACTATTTTTACTAAAAACTACATTATCCCAGTCATCCATCGTCCGATTTTTGTGTGATAAGTTTAAGACAAATAGTTTAATTTCCAAAACATTGCAACATATTTTGGAGTGAATGCATATAAGTAACAGTTAAATAATCTTTAACAGAATATTCATAAATCAAATATATTGATCCTTATCGTCCTGTATTAAGATTGATTTGGAAATTTAGACTAGCCATAGAAGTTTACACTCCTAAAGTGTGGTCCTACGCACACTCGTTTTTTTACTTCCTCATCCAAAACTAATGCGCTCGTCGCTAACTTTTTATTATTAAATTTTGGCATTCCAAATAACAATTTAATTTAGCAATACAAGATAATACTCTATCTAATTCTTCTTAAGGTGCGATTCCTATGCTAAGACTGTAACAATCGCAGGCGCGCGACGCTAGCCGTGTGATCAGAGTCGTATGATCCAAGTGGCTCGGTTAAATTCTTATGGCGAGGCCAGTGTAATTTCATTGGGAGCTTCATAGCAAATGAAACAGTTTTGGCTGCGTATCTTCTATTTGAGGAAGAAAAGTTTTCATAACTGGCCCAACTTCAAAAACCGAAGCCCTATCGATTACACCTTGTAAGGCGCGAAGAGGGATTTCAGAATATTTTAATTCAAAGACATCTTCTAAATGATAAATCAATATTTAGAAAGTTTTTTCCGGTTTAGCACGATAGCTGTTAATCCAGTAGTTACATTGCTTAATAACACTGTTGAACAGAATTGATTTTCAAATTCTACCCAAGGAAATCCTTGATAGGGTATATAGGGGACATAAAGAGGAGCCAAAATCCGAAATTTGAGAAAATTCTGTGATAAAAATAAAAAGTTATTAACAAATTATTGTCAGTATTGAAATTGATATATTTTTTTGTATGGGTGTAACAAAAACCAAATAAACAAAAAAAAACCAAATAACAAAACGAACAGAACAAAAACCAAATAAACAAAAAACGAACAAAACAAATGAAAAGTTAAAAACAAAAACCAAATAAACAAATAAATAAGCAAATCGGACAATATTTTTTTTGTTATTTTCGAAACTTTAAACAATCATAACTTTTTATTTTCATCATGAATTTGCATGAAAATCGGGAATTATGCTTATTTTAATACAATGAATCGATCCCACCCGGTCTCCATCTTGGGTAGAATTCGCCGTTGAACAGTGTAATGACTGCCTGCTATCTTAAGGGACGCATTCTTTGAGGAAAATGAACAATGAGGTTTCGAAATCCGAAGAAAAATCACCACAAATCCTGATTCTTTTGGGTGCTGAAGTAGGCTTTGGAAACATTGAAGGCTTTGTAATAAGAGAAGGTTTTTCTGATTACTTCCAGAGTAGTAGTGGATCCCTACATTGGCAAATAAAACAGGTGAACAGAGAAGACAAAGATGACTGAAATTATTTCACTACACCCGCAATTTCAACACAAACGTTATCTCTAACATTGGAATCTTTGTTTGGGCGTGCTTACTGTTATAAATAGACGGGTATTCTCGCACTAGATCAATGTTTTTAGAATCATCCATGAATAAAAACACATATAATACTTAACACATTGAAAACAAACTTTTCAGCCGCCACGACCACTGCGACTATACTGCTCATGTGAGCAGTTCTGTCGTATGGTTCAAGCCGCCTCACTAGGGCAGTCACGCGGCGCTAGACACTTCTTAGGAAATGGTTCCATTTACTTCCATTGCAAGGAGTCAATTTTGCAGCAGTCCTCACAAACGTAGCATAGGAATCGCACCTTTAGACTGAACAGCAAAATTCACGTAACGTTGAAATGACGTTTCAGTGCAAATCGACAGCAAAATTCACGTGCCGTTGCGTTCCGTGACGTGACGTTGACGTTCCGTATAGTGTGAATCGACCTTTAATCCTATGAATTCGTTAAGCCGGGAGAAAAGTATTTACGTTTCCATAATATGCAAAAAATCTATATTTTGAAAATTATCGATTATCGATGATAGAAATAGAAATCAAATGTTTAAGTAGAATAAATTCAATAAAATGCCATTGCAAGCATGGCAAAAAACTTACGTACCTGTAACGCCATTTATTAACTGCAAAATTAACGGCCTTCTTGTTACTATGCCCGAACCCCTCGGAAGAAAATCTCTAAAAAATAAAAAATAAATTTGAGGTTTTATAAAGAGTAGTATAATACTAATATTTTTCAGCTCAAATATTTAGCTAAAGCGAAATACTGCAGTATATCAATAATTGCAACTACATTATAGCATAGGCACACATAGACGTCGCAGGTAATTAAAAAAATTCTTTAAATATGGGTTAATAAGATGGACTAAAAAATAAAATAATATTTTTATCTCACATGTATTCAACTACAACTAAAAGCTTTGGGCGCTTTAGCAAATTGTATCTTAATTAATTTTCGTATTTATAGACTAATATTTTTTGCAATTTTGTTATAACAACTGCGATCATTTTTGTTATAATAACTGGGCGATTTTTGAAGTGTTAACTTCTTCAGGCACGATTGCCACTTTTTCGCCGGGGGTAAAACAAAGAATTCGCGACACGTGCACTTTGTTGCGTACCCGTTTCTGGGCACTTGTGCCTATGCAGCTGGCGATGCGATGTTGCAATGCAGAAGCTGCTTTCAGCATTCTTATCATATTCCTGCAATGCAGACGCCGCTCTCAAAATTCATGTCATATTCTCGCACACATTCATTTCATATTTTCGCAATGCAGACGCCGCTCTCAGCATTCTTTTCATCCTCTCGCACACCATCGCTGCTGTCTGTTGCTGGAGCTCGACCAAATTTTACTTACATATGTAACTGGAGCACTTTTAGTCGAGGTCCAGCAACAGACAGCAGCGATGATGTGCGACAATATGACATGAATTTTGAGAGCGGCGTCTGCATTGCGAGAATATGAAATGAATGCTGAGAGCAGCTTCTGCATTGCAACATTGAAACCCAATCCCTTCCACCAAGCGCGGGCTATTTTGCCTCGCACACATATGTAGGTGCAAGTTACACTATCCATCACTCGATACTCACATCAAAACGGTTTGTGTATGATGCGGGTATTACACTAAGCATTCATTTTTCTACCTCTTTTTTGTGTAAAGATTGTGATGCGTTTGTAGTTGTGCAATAAACGCGAATGAGAGGGGGAATTTCTCATAGTTTTCGCAGACCCCCGAGTCACAACCTTCTATATAGAAGAGTATAGAAGGTTGTGCAGGAGTACGATGTTATATTTGTGTTAGTGTAGTAGAGGGGTGCGTCTGGCAAATTTTCTGGCTCAAAAGTGAGGAGTCATATGACGCATGAATTGTACTTCCTTGCGACCCCTTGCCTAAAAAACCGGTTTTGTGTATGGGGGTAATAAACGAAATGAATGATAGTGTAACTTGCACCATAGAATTATACGCTGCTGTTTGTAGGTGGAGCTAAACCAAAAGTTTCCATGCTCTAGCTAGCTGCATAGGCACAAGTAGGGTTGCCACATATTGAGATGGTCAAAGTAGGACAATTACCAAAAAAATAGTGTTGAAATAAAAAATTCAGTATATTAGTAAATTAAAGATTTTTATTAATTCATTTTGCACAAATGGTGGTGTGATGGTGATAGTTAATAATGATTTGATAATTAATAATATATACATAGTATTTATTTATTATGACTGAACTTATATTTGGTATCTTTTTTTGCATATTTTAATAATTCAAGATCATTTTGTACAGTCTTAAAAAATTGTAAGTAACTGCATTTAGAATTGACGCTAATGAGCAGTTCTGATTTAATAAGCTCAGCGGAACACCTATTTCTTTCATCAGTCCACTTATTGTTCATTATAGAAAAAACACGCTCTATAAACGATGATGATGCTGGTATGCTTAAAATATATGATAAAATTTTAAACAAATTATCATTATCTGATGTGCTTTTAAAAATAATATTCCATTTATCGGTGGAACTACATACTGTTTGCCTATCAGATGATTTGATAACATAGTTTAAATGTTCATTAACAAACACAAGATCTTCAAAAACCTTGTCCATGTTGATATTACAAATATTTCAGCAAATATTTCGAAATTTGGCAATTTTGTTATTGAATTATTAATTTTTAATTTTGATAACTTAACCATTACAGAATTTTCATCGAAATCAAATCTTGCTTCTACATAAGATAAAGCTTTTTTATAAACATTTAGAAATTCGTTTTCAAGCTGTTGTTTTTCATATAGAGATAAGTCCTGCATTTTTCGCATAGTTTCATTTCCGAAAAATGTATTCTCAATTCTACAAGTGAGTTGTTGCTTAAAATCATTTAGAATCGGGTACAAGTCGATAACTGTGGTACTGTTTTTTTCTAGTAGTTTTATCGATTTTCCAAAAGTTGCAAGTATGTGATTGGCGAACAATAAATATATTTCGATTTTAATTGATATTTCTTCATCTTTAACATGCAAAGCTTTTTTTAAAGCTACAGATAAATCACTAATATTACTATGAAAATATGATAATAATGCCGGCCATTCACGTAATAACCTTTCTACACAGGGCTGCAACGATAACCATCGAGTTACAACATGACGTAAAAAATCAGTAAACGCAACATTTAAAAATTCACAAAATTCTTGAAATTGATTTCGACGTTTTGATAACAGACTAAAATGAGAGTTGATTTTTAAAACGATATTTTCAATGTCTATGGTCAACTCTTCTAATGCATGTCTCAACGAATTGTGCAAAATATGTGCATGGCAATTAGCTTTGAGGATATTTTGACTTTGATTTTGTAAATTTACGAAAAGCGAATGATTACGACCAAAATTTGCATTGATATTATCAGCGCTTAAAACTGTAACCATTGACATATCTAAAGTTAAATTTTGTACAGATTCATGAATGCAAGCAAACATGCCATTCGCAGATTCATTGCAATTTTCATAAAAATCAATTAACTTTTGCTGTAGGCCATTATTTTTTGAATAATATTGAATCACTAACGGAAAAAACTTCCTATTCTTTTTGTCTGATGCATCTGTCATTATAGAAAAATTTAAATCCTCAGATTTTACTTCATTAATAACATTTTCTAAAATTTGTTGGCTCAAAACGTTTACTACAACTGCTTGTGCTTTAGTTTTTCCACAAGATATTTTGCATGAGTTATTATCATTCGGTAATGTCTTTGGCATAAGTTTCATCAAGCAATCTAAAGAATTATAAGATAAATTGTGTTTCACTGTATGGTATATACAGTGGCAGTCATAAAATAAGGGACAGTACCTTTATAAAATAAAAATCACTGTATTTTCTTTAGAATCTATACATAAAAAAATGGCGAAATATTTTGTTTAGCGACGAAACTAAGATTAACCTGTTTGGATCAGACGGCAGGCAATATGTAAGGAGGCCACCAAAGCAAGAATTTCGTCCACAGTATACGCAAAAAACTGTTAAGCATGGAGGAGGAAACATAAAAGTTTACCTTACACGGAAGAAAACATGCCTTTAAAATGGGTCTTTATGCAGGATAATGACCCCAAGCATACATCCAAAAAGGCAAAGTTAATTTTCAGTGAAAACAATATTGAACTTTTAGAATGGCCACCGCAATCACCGTATCTTAATCCAATAGAAAATTTATGGAAAGATCTGAAAAATGCCCTGGCTTATAAAAAAAACATCAAACAAACAAAAATTGTGGGATGCTGTAAGGGAGGCATGGGAGTCTATACCGGTTGACCGATGCCGCCATTTAATTGATTCCATGCCAAGGCGATGTCAGGCTGTAATCAATGCCAAAGGCCAAGCAACAAAGTACTAATCTATTTTTATTAAATTTAGTGCCGTTAAATTAAAAGACATTACAAATTTCTTCAATTTTCTTAAGAATGCATTTAAGTGTCCCTTATATTTTGAATCAATTATTATTTCGAGATTTAAAAAAAAAAGTGTAAATGAAGAATTACTTTGAGTGTTTCTACACTATTTAATTTAAAATGAAATAAAACATAAAAAGAAATAAAGTTGAATTAACATAAGTTGTTTTAATGGTGAAAATTATCAATTTACTAAATTTTTGGTACTGTCCCTTATTTTATGACTGCCACTGTGTGTGCTAGCTCAATAGCAACAATTTTAAGCTCCTCTGGAGTGTTCTTTTTAATAATAAATTTGTTCATCAATTGAGAACTGGAAGATGCTTTCGAAAGATGATTTTCACTCATTTCATGTTGTTTTACAGCAGTAATACCTTTCAGTTCTATTGAAAATGTATTTAAACAGTATTTGCATTGTCCTTGAGAGGCATTAACCTTTTTGAGCCATTTATAGTCTTGTAACCAGCTATCATTAAAATAACATTTTCGTTTTTTAGTTGTTAAGCTATTATTACCGTGCGCCTGCGTACCAGACTAAGAAGTACTACGGTAGTCCAATGCTATGCTCCAACTGAGGACGCTGAAGATGACATCAAAGACGAGTTCTATTTGCGGCTGAATGAGGTTTTTCGCTCTATTCCAAGGGGAGACATCATTGTATTAATGGGTGACTTAAACGCACAGATCGGCCATGACAACACCGGCCTTGAACAAACAATTGGAAATCAAGGTCTAAGCCAAGTTACCAATAACAATGGTGAGCTTTTCGTTGACTTCTGTAGCTCCCACCAACTCATGGTAGGTGGAACTTACTTTTGTCACAAGAAGATACACAAAGAGACCTGGGTATCGCCCGATGGTAGGACGAGAAATCAGATAGATCATGTGGCCGTAAGCCGCAGATGGAGAACTATCCTTGAGGATGTCAGGAGTTTCAGGGGAGCAGATACTGGAAGCGACCACCATTTGGTTGTAGCAACTATTCGCCTTAAAATCGCCGCAATCAGAAACGTACAACGCGATGCTATAAACCGTAGACGGTTCAACGTAGATCTTCTGCGGGAGAGCGTTAAAAAGCGGGAATTTGCTGGAAACCTACAGCAAATTTTAAACCAGCACAACGTTTCTGACGACACAAATATTGAAGAGCTGTGGAGTAGGACAAAGGACGCAATATTGACGGCTGCGGAATCGAGCTTCGGTTATGTCCAAAGAAACCAGCAAGACTGGATCTCGGACACAACCTGGCAAAAAATAGAACGCAGGAGAGCCCTAAAAAATAACGTAAACTCTACAAGCGACCCCGAAAGACGTTACCAACTTGAACGGGAATACTCCCAATTACACCGGGAAGTAAAGAGAAGTGTCCGGCGTGATAAAAGGGAGCAGATAAATGAGCTCGCAGAAAAAGCGGAAAACGCGGCAAACACAGGCAACAGTAAGGTGCTGTACCAAATCACTAAACAGCTCTCGGGAAAGAACTCTACTAAAAAGCATGCCGTTAAGAGTGCGGATGGAAGGCTGCTGTGCAGCGACGAGGAGCAGCTCCAAAGATGGAGAGATTACTTCTTCGCCGCCCTGAATGGTTCATTTACACAGGAACCTCAGGAAACCAGCAACAATGCACAGCCAATTCGAATCACCACCCGGGCCCCTTCCAAGACGGAAATAGTAACCGCAATTCATGCGATGGCCAATGGTAAAGCAGCTGGAAAAGATGGCATCCCGCCAGAATTGTTGAAAGCCGACTCAAGCCTCATAGCAGATGCGCTTCAGCCAATCCTACAAATAGCATGGAACACCTGTACCTTTCCGGAGGATTGGACGGAAGGTATCATAGTCAAAATACCAAAAAAGGGGGACCTAACAATATGCGACAACTGGAGAGGCATCTGTTTACTATCTACAGTGGGCAAAATTTTGTCCCATATATTACTATCTAGGATAAGTGAGGCAGTAGACCGAACGCTTAGGAGGCAGCAGGCCGGATTCAGGAAGGGCCGCTTATGTATTGATCATATCAACACCTTACGAATTATAGTGGAGCAGTCTACTGAATTCCGATCCCCCCTTTACCTTGCTTTCGTAGATTATGAGAAAGCGTTCGACTCGGTCAATAGGAGCTTTATATGGCAGGCACTACGGCGACGTGGACTGCCTGATAAAATAATAGAATTGATAAAAGCCCTATATAACAATTCCAAATGCAGAGTTCTCCATAATGGAAAATTATCCGACAGCTTCGAGGTGAGCTCAGGAGTACGACAAGGATGCCTACTCTCGCCTTTACTATTTCTTATAGTAATAAATGACATCCTTGTCGGCGCTCTAGATAGTAGAACAGGCGGCATACAATGGGGTTTGTTAGACCGCCTTAAGGATCTCGACTACGCAGATGATATCTGTTTGCTGGCCCACAGACACCAGGACCTCAAAAACATGATTAGCAATTTGGCAACAGAAAGTAGTCCAGCAGGCTTAAGGCTAAATCCGACTAAAACTAAAGAAATGCGGATAAATGCAAACACCATTGAACGAACAGCGCTGAATAACCGTGACGTGGAACTGGTAAATAAATTCTGCTACCTCGGTAGTATTATTACCGAAAATGGCGGTGCAGAAGAAGATGTCAGTTCCAGAATAAATAAAGCACGAGGCGCATATGCATGCCTGTTCCGCATATGGAGATCAACGGAGATCTCAACAACACCAAATTGCGGCTGTTCAACTCCAACGTGAAGGCAGTACTTTTGTACGGTTGCGAAACATGGAAAGTCACCCAATTCATCACAGGGCGCCTACAAGTCTTCATCAACAGATGCCTTCGTCGTATCCTAAAAATCCGCTGGCAAGATAGAATTTCAAACGAAAAACTATGGCGCCGTGCCGGCCAAGAAAGGATAGACGACCAAATCAGGCGAAGGAAATGGAATTGGGTAGGCCACACCTTGTGACGCGAAAACGAAAATCTACTAGCAGAAGCCGCAACAACTGGGAGATCCTGGTCGGAGCCGAGAGCTGTCGCGCAAAACAGAGTCCGCTGGAGGGCAATGTTTCCGCCCTATGTCCCATGAGGGATTAAAGGAGCGCAATGATGATGATGATGAGTTGTTAAGCTCATTTTAGCAGTATAATGGTTTCAAAAATGTACTTTTAAGTTTTTAATCAATTGCTAGTAATATATACAATAATCAATCATTTATTTAATACTATTAAAAACACACTTACCTAATCTGCAAATAAATTTTGTTTTTTATTCTTCAAGTATTTATTTATATGATTTTCTTTATTAAAACTTTAGATAACCTAAACTAAAGAAAATCGTTATGCAAACTAATTTTTCAATTGATCCCGATAAAATCGGAACCAAATCAGTTAAGGTTTTCTTCGCGCATGAGGGGAAAAGAAAATTACACACAAATAGACATTGCCCACATCGGGATAAGACATGGCGCTTATGTATTTTCAAATTTCCCCTTCAACTGCTACTTTTGAGAAACATCATCTCTTTTGGTTCGGACTCTTCTCTATTCATGGGCTCCCTACTTGTGAGACTGGTAGAACCCTCTATATTTTTGTGATTTTGGCCAATTCGATGTGATCAACGAAAGAAAATGTTCCATGAGATTCGTGGGTTGGGTTTTGGGTGGGTGGTAGAGCCCCAGCCACTTGATTGTTTACTATTAGTCCAGTCAAATTAGAGGTTTGACTGGAAGATAATTCGGAAGTTGCTCAAAATTGGAACAGCCCTTAAAAACATTATTATACATAAGCTGTAGAGACTGCCACGCGATTGGACGACTGCAAACTTTTTTATTCAAGGTCAAAGGGTCAAAATATCAGTTTTTTGCAAATATATGCTAAACCGTACGTCTTATCAGAAAATTGTGTTTACAACGTTTGTAGATTAGGCGATTATCTACAAAAAAATATATTATACATTTTCTCGTAGGAATTGCCATTTCTGAGATATTGTTGTTTTAATAAGTGAAAATACTCATATTCTATCATTCCCGACTTGTAAAGGTCATCAAAAATTTAATAAATCCTTTGTTGGAGTACGCGGCTAATATTTTCAGGGGTGATTCCTGAATATTTTTGGAGAAAAAAATTGTTCTACAGAGGGCGGCTATCTCCACTATCCACTAAGATACAGGGTGATTAGGGAAAACATTTTGTTTTTTTTTTTAAATTTACTGAAATTTGAATAACTCCTAAAGTAATAATCATAAACTAGCCTAATTAGGCTCATCTTTTAGGTAAATGTGAATTCTTTTATTTGGTATAAATCACAGCAACCTGAGTGACTCCGTTCAAAAAATATATAGGCTGTTTTGTTGCCAAACAACTTTTGCGGTTTCAATAAGGGCTAAAGGTGGCTCTGTGGTGAAAATTTGCCAATGATATTAAGTGGTGATTTTAATGTAAATTTCGCCAAGCTTTGCACAATGTAAAATCGATAGAAAAATCTTATATGAGTTCGGCCCAACTCGGATTTAAAATTTTATCACATGTCACTAGGAAGAATTCTAATTTACAACACTGAACTCTATTCATTTGCGAAACAAAGAATTTGTAAGCCTATACGGAAAACAATGTGAAAGCGCACCGTTGGTTCGAACTCTGGACTTGCTTCAGCTTCGCAAAATGCTTAAATTGAACGTTTTTCCCGGGTAATGGAAACTGGACCGTTAGCCGAAAAACAATTAATATACACTATTGAATAAATGCCACCTGGAATCAACTTTATCAACCGATCAAGATAATTTGCATGTATTATTGCGATCACCGCTATGATGGTTGTCACCTTTTGCTCTAAATGGGATTCGCCTTCATAAATTCACCTTCAGCACTGTTTTATTTTAATTTATATACGAATGTATGTAATTTGCGTTAGCAGACATAAAATGAAACTATATCTTCACTCACCTGAGGTTTTGGGGTGGAGGACAAGGACTCGGTGTGCGTTGTATTGTGTCGCACGACTTTAAATAGCGGGCCGCTGTTGCTGTCTTTCCACGTGGTGCAGAATCCACGACCCACGGATTCCCGCGAGGCAATTTGTGATCGGTTTTTTTTTTATGTGGCAGTGCTAAGCTCAGGAGTCACCCTTTGTACTACTAGTCCGTCATGTCATTTGTCACGTCATGGTGCAATGTCTAGCAGTAAGCTTAGTACGCGGGAGGGATGAGGGGGGGGGGCAATAGGTTAAGGATTAAAAGGTACGGGGGGGTATTGAAGAAGGTGGTGATGAACCCTGCGTTTGAACTCTTGGATGTTGTAGGAGTTCGGAAATACTGACTGCGAGAGGTTATACCACAGCCGAGTTGTTCTATTAACAAACGAATTCATATCTTGTTGAGTGCGTGAAAAGGGTAGTTGCAGGTGAAGGGAATGAGACGAGTGGGCTAATCTGGTGTTGCGGGTATAAGATTGCCGTGGAGGCAGGAGAGCGTTTAACTCGGAGGAACAGTCACTGTGGTAGTAGCGATAAAATTTTATCAGTGCTGCTACATTCCTACGGTGGCTCAGGGGGTCGATGGTGGAGCAGGCGGTGTCGTCATCAATTAACTTGAGCGCCCTTTTTTGCACCTTATCTAACCATGCCAAGGTGGTTATTGGGGCGCCGCCCCAATCGAGGGAGTTATATTAGAGAAGAGGCCGAATGTAGGATTTATAAATAACAGCGCGGGCCGATGGCTGGAGGAGGAACTTGCACCTCTTAAGAAATCCCAAGCACTGAGATCCTTGTTTGGCGATTTGGAATATGTGGTCATTCCATCGCAAGTCTTTGGCTAAAGTCACGCCTAAGATGTGTAGGGATGGGTCGGCCTTTAGTACCACGTCATCCACTTTCAAGGATGGTGAGGTGTTGAATTTCTTTTTGGAGATAAGACAGTACTTGGTTTTGTCGGAGTTGAATTCAACACGATTCTTCTTTCCCCACTCTAGAATCAGCTTAATGTCATTTATAATCGACTTGGACATTAGTTCGCGATCATCAAGACAGGATCTGGCATGAGTCTGTCTTGTATCGACGCTGTACGAGTAACGTAGAGTACCGTCGTCAGCGAAGCTGAGGAGTGGGTTGGAGGGGATTGAAAGGTCATTTATAAATATGAGAAATAGGGCCGGTGATAAAATTGACTCCTGGGGGACCCCCGCAGAGATCGGGTGGGATGCGGATTTGACGCCATCCAATACTACTTTGATTGAACGGCCAAAAAGGAAACTCAATCCACTTCTGTAGAAGTGAGTCAACTCCAATAGCTTTGAGTTTAGCTAACAGGGCTGTGTGCCAAACTCTATCGAAAGCCTTGGAGATATCCAGAGCAACCAGACTAGACTCACCGGATTCATGCAGACTACGGCTGAGGCGTTCTGTAAGACAGACTAAAAGATCGCCAGTGGATCTTTTTTGTCGGAAGCCATACTGTCTGTCGTTTATGAGTAGGTTGGATTCTAGATATCCCATAAGCTTTTTGTTAATTATCGTCTCCATGGTTTTGGAGAGAATAGAAGTAATTGCTATTGGGCGGTAATTGGAGGGATCGCTGGAATCACCTTTTTTCGGTATGGGCTGAACATGGGCAAGTTTCCAAGAGTCGGGATAAACTCCGGAGAAATATGACAGGGAAAATAATTTGCGCAGAGGTTTAGCCAAAGGTGAGGCGCATTGTTTTAAGACGATAGGGGGTATATTATCGGGTCCAGTGGATTTGTTGGCATCGAGCTCTTTGAGGCACCTGTACACCTCGCGAGTCCTGGAAAAAAATCCTGTCCATTGAATGGGCGTTACGCTCGGAAACAGGGGGTAGCACATCAGTTTCGGGTAAAGAAGAATTCGAAGCGAACATAGATGCTAATAAATTGGCCTTGGATTTGCTGTCTGCTATTACCTTCTCATTGTGAATAAAGGAAGGGGTTGAAGTTGTAGTGAAATTCTTCTTGATGGAACTTACCAAGGACCAGAAGTTTTTGCTACCGGAGGTTGCATTTAGGAGTTTACTTCTCAATTTGTTGTCAAATAAGGTTTTGACTTTTTTGATGGCGGTTTTACAAGAATTTCTTTGTTGTATGTATTCTAAACGGAGCGATTCACTCGGGAAGCTCTTGTACGCTCGGAAGGCGGCTTCTTTAGTTTTGATTGCATTCATACACTCTCGATTAAACCATCTGTTGGGCCTAGGCTTCACAGATTTGGTAGAATGGGGAATGAACAAATGCATTCGTGCCTGTATGATCCGGGTGATACGGATAGCGGCAGAGTTGGCGTTTCTATTCCGGAAACACAGGTTCCAGTCTGTAGACTGAAAGAAATTAATAAGCCCCAGCCAATTGGCCTTCCCATAATGCCAAACAGTTCTTCGAACTGGTTTGGGAGGGGTGGGAAATTCGAATGGGAAGTGAGCACTGATTAGGCAGTGGTCTGAATTGCCGAGAGGTGAATCAACTTCGACGGAGTGACGCGCTGGATGAGAAGTTAGAAAAAGATCAAGGAGATATCTTCCTTGATCAGCAACATCAGGGACTCTTGTGGGATGATCCACAATTTGATGCAAGTTACAATAAGCCACGTCGTCCCTAACATAAATGGCAATACCCCTATGGGGGGAGAGATTATGCACTAAAGTGTACCCCGACACCTGGTAATAACCTAAATCATTATCGGGTGATATTTGGGTTTCACTAAGTGCGAAGATTGGGGGTTTGTAATTAGATAAGTGGCACTCAACAAAAGATAAATTCGCTTGAAGTCCACGAATGTTACAAAAGTCAATACCAAAACTTGACTCGTAACGGGACTTCGGTTGCGCGGGCTCAATCGCCACGTTCTCGGGAATATTTCCTGGCATTACATTTGCCGCAACCATCAGAGTTAATAAAATTTTTCCTCGTCAAAGTGTTATGCCTTTTGAGACGGGGCAAATTTCATCGACCGACAGATTTTAGCCGCGGCACCTGCAGGACCGAGATGCGAGAGGGGGTCGGTCCGGTCGTGTCTAGTGAAGGGTGATTGATGCCTTCGCGTTAGACTGCGCTCGTTGTTTTTTTGTCACTGTTTTTTTAGTGTTTTTGTGCACTTTTTTGTTGGTTTTAATTTTTCACTATTTCACACTATCCCTCTTTTTTAAACAGTTTTGTATTTTGTTTTTTGAGTCGGCGCGTTTTTAGGGACCGGAACAGCACACGTCCGTTCTCCTTGCTGTCCTAACCCAAACTCATGGCAAACAAATGGGGGTGAACCGTTGTCCTACAGGGCTGATCCGGCTCGAAGGACCAAATGATGAAGTTTCGGGGTTGACGGATCCGCCCAAAACGGGGATTTCTTCTGATGGTTCCTAATTTCTTTTCCAGGGGCTGAGATGGTTTTCAATTTGGTGCGATCTTTATAAAACACGACTTTATCTTTAATTCACAATATTTATTGCTCTCACTTAATTTAAATTCAAGAGATATTACAATCAAACTGTTGCTTCGGTGGATGCTCGCTGCCAAGTGCCATCCTGTGTGAAATTTTCCTTCGTTGAGGTCCATCGATGAGAAATGATCTTGTTATCAATCCCGTTAAAATGTGCTCGATCATTTTGTGAAAAAATGTATTGTTAAAAAAAAATATATCGGACGGGGGCATATCGAGTTGGCGTCGTTGTAAAGTTTTGGTGGGAGTTATTTTTTTTGTCGTTGTGATGATGTTGTTCCTCAACAGAGATACATATGCTTTTAAACAAAGGGCTGCAAAAATTTTTAGCTATGGGGTAAATCGTTTGTAAAATTTTTGTAAAATATTAAAAATTAAAAATCACTTCCTTATATTGATGGGCTATAAAGACGGTGTTAAATACATCGTTCGTGTAATTAAATTTATAAATTTTCATTCATTTCAGTAAGCGTTTATACGCCCTGGTAAAAATTAGATATCTACTTTTCGTTTTATATCTACTGACACTCACTAATAATTTTAATAACTGCGATTATCCATTTTTCATAAACCTACCATATGTTTCGTTTAAATTATAAGCCGAGTCTCCACCAACCGAACATGTTTGCCGAACAGTGTTCGCGAACATAAAAACGGACAAACATTCCACATTTGGTTCCCAAACATGTTCGACGAACATTTTCAATAGCTCGGCCGATATCACAAATGTCTGTCGAACAGTGTTCGGCGAACATGTTCGGTTGGTGGAGACGCGGCTTTACATATTTTTTGTGACAAATCCACAGCGAAGTTCGATAAAATTGAATTTTTGTTTTGGTCTACAGCACCACCTACATGACTATAAACTAATAAAATGAGCAGCATATAAAATATGCATATAAACAAGTAAATACTTTATATTATTTCCGCGAAATTTCTTAATGATTTATAAAGCCGCCGAAGAGCCATAAAAAACCAATAAAATTATTTTTTTTTCACTTTTAATTAAGTAAATGTTTACGTTCTCCTGAGTTTCATTATTAAATAATATAATTTAGTGAGAAATATAATCAAAACATGTTACACCGAAGTAAAACAAAAATTGTATTTCACCATTTTGCGGCCGAGCTTGGTTCCCCAGGGATAGGATTCCAGCGCCTTACCTCTAGGCTACCGATATATGGACTTTACTAGCATAAAACCCGCGTGCCTTGCAACGCCTTTAAATAAATACTGCTTATTATGTGCACTGTTTTCCTTAAAAAAGAACAAACAAAAAAGTCAGCTGTTATTATCCCTAAAAAAGGTTTATTATAGTGCATTTTTTTAATAAATATGGTAAACAAATTGCTTCGTATATCACCTCTGCTCAACAAATCTGCAAGTTTTGAAGCAGAGATTGGCATGTATATGCCATCAAGACAAGTGACAAAGGAATCCTAAATAAAATGAATTTCGAGTCATTAATTTCCACGTGATTATAGGATTGCACTGTCAAAATTTCAGCCTTATAGCTCCAGCGATTTGGGTAAACCTCATTTCACCCCCTTAGGGGATGAATTTCGATAAATCGCTTTTTAGTGGATGTCCACGTCATTATAGGGATGCACTGTCAAAATTTCAGCCCTTTAGATCCAGTGGTTTGGGTAAACCCCATTTCACCCCCTTAGGGGATGAATTTAGAAAAATCGCTTCTTAGTGGATGTCCACGTCATTACAGGTATCCACTGTCAAAATTTCAGCCCCTAGCTCCAGCGATTTGGGTAAACCCCAGTTCACCTCCGTTAGGGTTTGAATTTCGAAAAATCGCTACTTAGTGGAGGTCCATTATAGGGATGCACTGTCAAAATTTCAGCCCTATAGCTCCAGCGATTTGGGAAAACGCCATTTCATCCCCGTTAGGGGATGAATTTCGAAAAATCGCTCCTTAGTGGATTCCACGCCATTATAGGGATGCACGGTCAAAATTTCAGCCCTATAGCTCCAGCGAAAAAAAGTAAAGAAAAAAATTCCCTTACAACTTATTGAACCCCATTTCACTCCCTTCAACATTTTTTTCTCCATAAAAAGTAGCCTATGTCCGTCTCCAAGATCTAAACTATCTCTGTAGCAAAGTTCATCAAAATCGGTCCAGTGGTCTAGGCGTAACAGACAGACAGACAGATAGACACACAGAGTTACTTTCGCATTTATAATATTAGTAAGGATTAGAAATCTCTTTTTTGTTGTTAAATATACTTCTGGTTGAAATTTCCAGACCATTTACTCAGTTTTTGGTCTTTTGACCAAGAGCTACATTTTGAGATATGGCCCAAGCCTGTAGCGGCAGTACTTTCAAAGATGAAAGAAGGTCACACACGGACAGAGCCTCTGTTTAAGCTTTTTTTGAAAAAGCTAAAATGGTATAACTATACTTCACCGCAAAAATGGTGTATCAAAAAACCGAGAGCAAAAACGGGTTAACTTTTTATTCCACTTTTGCTCTTAATGAAAACTTATACCGCTTTTGCGCTGAGCTAAAACTTAAATCGCTTTTGCTGTCAGTAAAAGCGTCAATTACATATGTTTTCATCACACTCGGATAGAAAACGCTGCTTTCGATTTTATTTTTTGAATTCTGCTTTTTCTCCCTTGTAACGTAGTATAAAAACTTCGCCGTCGCCTGGTTCCCAGCCCAGGGTGTGAAAGGAGGCGGGTAGTCGATCTGCCGAATTGACCAGAATCGGGAAACCGAAGAAACAGGGCAAGAGACCGCAGTTTTCGAAGCGGCACCGACAACAGCGTATTCGTTGCGGGGACATCCCGCTCGGACCGCTAGCTAACGTACCAAAGAAGAAGAAGAACGTAATACAGGGTGTTCCGTTACTCATGGTACAAAGGAAAATGGCAGGTAGTACATAAAATAGTATCATGAGTAACGGAACACCCTGTATAGTATTTGCCCTTAAAAAAGGAAAAAACTCGTATATGTATTAGTTTTAAACGCAACTTTTGGAGAGTCCTTTGTCTTTGAAGTTTTAAGCACAACTTTTACTTGTTTGGAGTAATTGATTTAGATTGTCAGCAACGTACATACTTATATAAATCTACAATACCATTTATACATTTAAAGTAATTTAATATTAAAAAATTAAATATATATGTAGTACAATATTTCTCTGTTAAAATAGCGTATAGTAGCAAGAATGTAGTGCTTCCCATTCATATGTTACGGCAGCTCTCTAGAAGCACAAACCTTATACTCCAATTTTTGCTTTCTTTTTCTCAAGTTTTCTATTGGAGAAGGACTCCGCACCGTTTGTATGGGAAAATGTCTTTCGGTTAATTTTCTTGAAATTTGGTGGTATTTTTTGGGGAATAGGGGGTTTTTGGAGTATGTTCCCATGGAGACTTTTGATCTATATATTGAGAACTATCAACCTAAAAAATTTCAAAAAAATTCATAGAGGAAGAGCTAGCGACGTATTTTGGGATGGCATTTCATTAGTCATGAAAATTTCTAACAAAACATAACAAAAATAGCGTTTTGTTAAATAAATATTTACAGCGTTCTGGCGGCACTTTGGTGACGGGGAAATGTTCTGGCAATAATTTTTATAAATAGAGAATACCATCAAAAATAATCTCCTGAAAATTCATGACTAATACTATAACAAAATTTAACTTTATTTCCTACCTCCTTTGTAATTTTAGGGTACTACATTCCGGCAACTGGGGATTGCCAGAACTAGCTTTTATTGTTCAGCAGATGTATGTATAAGATTCAGTGTGGAAATTTTCATGACTAATGAAATGACAACTCAAAATACGTCGCTGGCTCTTGGTCTATCACCCAAAGACATTTTCCCATACAAACGGTGCGGGGCCCTTTGTGGTTTTTGAATCGCGTCATTTATGAAATATAGTACCTCTTGGGTCGTCTTACATTTTGATTAAATGAACAAAATAATAAATGCATTTATATTTTTTCGTTAAATAATTTAAAAAATTCAATTAAACAGTTATTCAAGAAGTCGGAAAAAAATAAGTAATGGATTCCCATCTATTATGTTTTTATTATTTAAATAATAAATTAATATTAATATTATTTAAATAAAAAGTTAATTATTTTAACACTTAAATGTATTAAATTGTGTATAAATTAATTGGTGAAACTGAAACATGATTATGGGAGGGATTTCAACAAAATATGCCTGGTTACACGAAAGCTTGCTGCCGAAGAGCTTCAATTTCCTATCTTCAATTGCGCTTTTTTAACAACAAAACATAAGTGCTTCGCTTTAATGACATGTTTGGGTTAAAAGAAAAAGACTTGGGATATGAATAAGAAGCGCGTTGGCATTCCTTTTCAGCCCTTCAGAACCTGTTCCAAACTGCTTCAATTTCCCTGGTTTGTAAATAATTTATTTTCTCTAATTTGTCCAATTTCTGAAATTTTATCTTAAATTTTAGGGTAAATATTATACATTTTTCCGTTCAGTCATACTATTATTGTGTAGTTAGATATTGGTCTTTAATTACTAACAAAATTCAATTTTCTTTAATTTTTGGATTTGACAATTTCAGTTTCAAAATGAGTGCCCTTTCTGAATATCGTTTCGACAATAATATCTCCAATTTTTCACTTTTATGTTTGCAATTTTAATGTAGCTAAAAATTCTGAATTTTTGAACAAATTCTGAAATTTTGAAGTAGTACAAAATACAAAAATTACTAAGTAAAAAAAAGACGGGAAGTGCCATGGCTTCTCGATGGCACAGTAGACATGAATATGTCTTATCCCTGGGGTCTATTTGTTTCTTGTTCTTATTGGAAATCACCTTCTTGTTCTTATTGGAAAGAACCCCTGGAGGGGGTCGAAAGGAATGCACACAACAATATATATCTGGCTCGCTTCAATACATACCCTTCAACCACCTTATCCTTTTCCACAATGTAACAGAATACAAACACACGAAACGAAATCGTTCAAAATAAAAAAATTGTGCTCTTGCAAAAATTCTAAACGCACCGCGGCCGCACCACACTCAATCCGCAAACTGCGTAGTAAGAAAATTCCCTGATATCGATTCTGATTCCGCCCCGCTTCGAAAACACAAAAATATCGCGCGACGGACGACTCAAGCACACCTTTTCTAATGGGGCCCATCCACAGGCCAACTAGTTGTCCTAACTGAGTTGTGTTGTCACTGAATCGCATCGTGTGTGGGGCAGTTGGCAAACTGATTTGACAGTTGGGGTTTCAGTTGGGATAAATCAAAATCTTTTAATTTTATGAGGGCGGGTTTTAGAGTTTGGGCAACTAGTCGCACTGTGTGTATTGCAGTTTGGCAAACTACTTGGATGAATTAAGTCTGAATTCGAAGAATATATTTTTTTGCAAGTTTATTTTGCATTATTTTTAATTTAAATTATGAAAGTTCACATATTATTAAATTATTTTCATAATTTATACTTTTAGAATTTAATTTATATTTTGAAAAATATAAATATTCATATTAATAATTAAAAACAATTATAATTAATCTAAAAAATCATCTTTCTCCAATTTTTATTATTATAAAACTTAGTCGCGGGTTTTCTACAATTTCATTTAACTTTCAAATTGCCTATAAAATATTGAATTGACAGTTGAAATATCAACTCAGTTGAAGCGTTTGTGGCAAAACAACAACTTTTTACACAACTCAGTTTGGACAACTAGTTGGATGGGCCCCACAAGCTGTTTAAAAAATCTCACACAAAGTAAAAAATCCTGGACACTTTTTCTCACTCTTGGAACAAGAACTCGCAGCGATTGAACAAAAAAAAGCTGCTATGATATTGGACGTAAAAAAGCTGCTAGCATAGCTTCTTGTTAATGTATGTGCTCGAAACAGTCATTTTGGCAAAACGACAAATATTCATGTCAAAAGAAATGTCTCGAAAATTTTCTAACCTTAAGAAAGCTTTCGATAATATTTTCACCTAAAAATATGCAGAATTAAATATAAATTTAATTTGCTTCTAAAATTTATCCTAAAAGTATGCTAAACAGTAATGAGTCATAGTAACGATTTTCGTCTCCGCACATTCTTTCAAATAGACCCCAGGGATAAGACATATTCATGTCAAAAGTAAATTGAAAAAAATCATAAATTGCAAACATTACAAAAATTGAAGTTAGTAATAAAGATAAAAGATAAACATAACGAAAATTTATGTTAGAAATGTAAAAATCCCCAAATACATATGTAGTCAAAATGGAAAAATGGCAAAAACATAAAACTTATCATAAAGCATTACAAAGACTGAATAGTTGCATTGTATTACTAGTAACCATTTTTGCGCTGAAATATTTTTATTCCTCTTTTGCTGCAACATCAAATGTCACCCTCAGAGAAAAAGCGGGTTATATTTGATGTAGCAAAAGAGGAATAAAAATATTTCAGCGCAAAAATGGTTCAACTATTATTCAGAGCAAGAACGGAACGGCGAAAGTCTTAGAGCAAAAGCGGATTAACTCTCTAAACCGTTTTTGCCCTCTACGAAAACTTAAACCGCTTTTGTCCTCAGTTTTTATTTATACCTCCGTCGCTCACATTTTTACTTCGAAATCTATTTTTAGACCACATTTTCTTCACTTTACTAGAAATACAATGCAACTCTATTCATAATATTGGAATTTTTGGAATTTTCGCGTTTGTAAGATTTGACTTTGAATGTGTGAAGTCTTTGTAATAGTTTATGATAAGTTTTATGTTTTCGCCATTTTCCATTTCTGACTACATAATTTGGGGATTTTTACATTTCTGACATAAATTTTCCAAATGTTTATCTTTTATCTTTATTACTAACTTCAATTTTTATAATGTTTGCAATTTATGATTTTTTTCAATTTACTTTTTTTACTTAGTAATTTTTGTATTTTGTAAAACAAATTTAAATTTGTTCAAAAATTCAGAATTGCAAACATAAAACTGAAGAATTGGAGATATTATTGTCAAAAAAGAAACTTATTAATATTAAAATGAAAAGAGCACTCAATTTGAAACTGAAATTGTGAAATCCAAATATTAAATAAAATTGAATTTTTTTAATAATTAAAGGCCAATATCTAACTACTCAATAATGGCATGGCTGAACGGAAAGAATGTAGTACTTACCCTAAAATTAAAAATATAATTTCAGAAATTGGACAAACTAGAGGCAATAAATAATTTATAAACGTTCATTATTTTATAATTTCGAAAAATATTAAAAACGAAACTTTCAAAAATAGCAAAAATGTGTTAATATAGTAAAAATTAACCGAAACCTTTGAGATGAACTCAGGAGTACGACAAGGATGTTTACTTTCGCCGTTACTCTTTCTTATAGTAATAAACTATATCCTTGGCGGCGCTTTAGATAGTAAAACAGGTGCCTACATCATACAACCTACATACATATCTTCTAAACGGAGTCACTCAGGTTTCTGTTATTTCTTTCACATAAAAGAATACACATTTACCTAAAAGATGAGCCTAATTACGTAGCTCTCCTATAATCGGTCTAGAAGTTATTAAAGTTTAAGTAAATGGCAATTCGGCCATACAAGTTGCAAGTGAGGGGATATGAGTGCTTTATGTAAATCTTTAAAACGGCGATATCTCATGAATGACAATTCGTACGGGAAAATGTATAAGATCCTTTTTTGTAGGTAATCGCATAATCTACAAACTTTGTAAACACTATTTTATGATAAAAGTTACCGTTTTGCTGAAAATCGCAAAAAACCCGTTTTTGTGACCTTTGACCCCGAGTAAATCCAGGTTCCAGGTGCCGGATCGATGGGGACTTTTTAGATTTCATTTATAACGGTGTTTTGAACAATCCTACCAATTTTCAGCTAGGTGCGAATTTATGTACCTTCATACCTAATTTATGGTCTAATTTGACCGGACTATTGTTTATTTAATCAAAATGTAAAATGCAAGACAACCGAAAACGTATTATATTTCATAGGTGACGCGATTCAAAAACCACAAAGCACTCCGCACCGTTTGTATGGGAAAATGCCCTTGGGTGAATTTTTTCAGGTTGATAGTTCTCAATATATATAGATCAAATGTCTCCATGGGAACATACTCCAACAACCCCCGTTCCCCAAAAAGGACCACCAAAGAGCTAGAGGATATAACTGATTTCGGAATGTAAAACAATTTATTCTTGAAGTGCACATAATGGCTACCCCACACAACCATCCCTTTGACCCTTCAAGCACCGACCATCCGTCCCCTCTCCTCTCTCATCCTCCACCTCGACCCATCTATGGACTTTTCTGATTTCTAAATTACCACGTAAGCAGCCAATAACACTCCAACCTCTGACCATCTAACCCTGATGTATATGAGAAGTCTCCACTCCATCTCTCTAACTGATCATGATTATTTGCTAACCAACATATTTTTACTCTCAGACAACCATTACCCCCGTCTCTCACCTCCAGCATTTACCACCTTTCATAACAAACCCCTCCACCGGCGATATTCATTGTCATTGGTTAAATAAATCCTTTTACATTCAGAAATCAGTTATATACCCCTAGCCCCTTGGGGGTGCGTTTTGGTCGGGAGGGGGGTTGAAGTATGTTTCCATTGAAACTTTTGATCTACATGTTGAGAACTATAACCCTGCAAAATTTCAAGAAAATTAACCGAATTAACATTTTCCCATACAAACGGTGCGGAGTCCTTTTCCAATAGAAAACTTGAAAAAAAAAATAAAAAATGGGAGTACAAAGTTTGTGCTTCTAGAGAGCTGCCGTAACATATGAATGAGAAGCACTACATTCTTGCTACTATATTTTAACAGAGAAACATTGTACTATATACATATTAAATTTTTCTATATTAAATTACTTATAAGTATGTACGTTGCTGTCAATCTAAATCAATTACTCCAAACAAGTAAAAGTTGCGTTTAAAACTTCAAAGACGTAGACAACTTCAAAAGTTGTGTTTGAAACTAATATATTAGTTTGTATCCTTTTTTAAGGGCAAATACTATATTACTTTCTTCTTCTTTGGTCCGTTAGTTGGCGTGAAAGGGCGACCATCTTCTTCTACAGTATTTTCGGTCCGAGCGGGACGTCCCAGCAATGGATTCGCTGCTGTCGGTGCTTTAGCTACAGTAAAACCACGAGGTGGTGTAACTAAGAAAAAAACACTGGTTCTTATTATTGTATTTTATTATAATATTCTATTTATTACACAATGGTTATCACTTATTATATTATTGTATTTTATGTAATATTCACTACTTGATTGCTATCTACCAGTGTTGGGCAAAACTAAATTTCTGGACGATTAAAAATTGACAATTAATTAATTGTTAATCACGTCTACTACAATTAACAATTAATTAATTGTAATTGTGAAAACTCGCAATTTACAATTAATTAATTGTTAATCGCGTCTATTGCAATTAACAATTAATTAATTGTAATTGTGAAAATTCGCAATTAACAATTAATTAATTGTTAGTCGTGAGTTTCCACAATTAAAGACGATTAATCAATTGTCAATCATTTTTATGGATTTGATTAAAAACTAAAAATTAAAATTTATTATTATATGGAAAGAGTAGTAGTATGTTATTTTTTATTAGTTCATTTTAAAAAGCGTGTTTTTAGTTTTTAAAGTAAAAACTTTTTTAGCCACGTTGCGCACCTTTGCGTCACGGTCAATTTTTTGCGTGCCGTGGGGGAACAATTTGGCTTTGGGGATTTTAGTTTGTATTGTATGAATTATCTATAATAACATTCTAGTTCTGCCATTTTCAACATTTTTCGAAATCAATGGACCAATTTTTTAGAAAAGATTTTTTTTATTTTATATTTTTTTGTTTGACCGGAAGAGAATTTTTTACAGAAGAGATTTTCGTTTTGTGTTTGATTTTTTTTGCTATTTTTCGTTTTGTGTTTAAAGAGGGACTAGTGTATTATATATTATTATGTAACATATAGCAATATGTACTACGTGCTATATACTAAGTGTTATGCACTATGTATTAGGTACTATGTACACGGACTATGTACTATGCGATATGTACTATGTACTATTTATTATGGACTATATACTGTCAACTATGTTTTATGTGCTATGTACTATGCACAAGGTATTATGTACTATGTATAATCTGCTATGTACTAGGTATTATGTACTTTGCATTACGGACTATGTGCTATTTACTATGAATTATGTACTATGAACTATGTACTTTGTACTATGTATTATGTATTATTTACTATTTATTTTGGACTATATACTACCTACTATATACTATCAACTATGTTTTATGTGCTATGTACTATGCACAAGTTATAATGTACTATGTATAATCAGCTATGTACTAGGTATTATGTACTTTGCATTACGGACTATGTGCTATTTACTATGAATTAGGTACTATGAACTATGTGCTTTGTACTATGTATTATGCATTATGTACTATTTATTTTGGACTATATACTACCTACTATATACTGTCAACTATGTTTTATGTGTTATGTACTATGCACAAGGTATTATGTACTATGTATAATCTTCTATGTACTAGGTATTATGTACTTTATTACGGATTATGTGCTATTTACTATGAATTATGTACTATGAACTATATATTATGTACTTTGTACTATGTATTATGTATTATATACTATTTATTTTGGACTATATACTACCTACTATATACTGTCAACTATGTTTTATGTGCTATGTACTATGTACAAGGTATTATGTACTATGTATAATCTGCTATGTACTAGGTATTATGTACTTTGCATTACGGACTATGTGCTACTTACTATGAATTATGTACTATGAAGTATGTACTATGTACTTTGTACTATGTATTATGTATTATGTACTATGTATTGGGGGCTATGATTAGGTACCATATACTGTTCACAATGTACTATGTATTAGGTATTATATACTATGTACTGCGATTATGTACTCTATATTCTGTACAATGACTAAGTATTATGAACTATGTGTTATCTGCTATGTACTTGCACTATATACTCTGTATTATGTATTTTCTACTAAATATTATGAACTTTGTACCAAACACTATATACTATGTTCTATGTAAAAGGAATTATGTACTATGCACTAGGTACTTGCACTATGTACTATGAACTATGTATTATGTTTTGTATTGTCTATTATGTATTATGTACTATTTACTATGAACTATGTACTATGTACAATGTTCTATGTACTAAGTGCTATGTACTATATACTATGAACTATGTATTATTCACTACTACTATGTACTATATTGTGTAATATGTACTATGAATTATGTTCTATGTATTATTTACATATGTATTATATATTACGGATTACGTATTATGTATTATTGTATATACAAAATTTATTGACCTTTATCCTTCTGTAGTACTAAGATTGATTTGGACATATAGAATGACCATAGAGGTCTTAATTTCCAAAATGTGCCCAGACACACATACATTTTTTTATGATATATATTTTTGTTTAGGTTTTTTGAGATAGGTTATTGATAGTACATTTTATTAGGGTTATAAGGAACAAGTACTGTTATTGCGCCCATGATCAGTATTACCGCGTATTATATTCATGCCAATTTTTACGGTAATTCGCTTTACCATATAACATAAAATACACCACTACAACGCAAAAAAAACATTACGGTTTCGTTTTTGATATACAGTATCCGTTGATTTTTCAAAGCGGCTGACTTTGGTTAGGTTTTGGATAGTATGGGAGGGAAAGGGGGTGGTTGGAGTCATAATGGTTTAGCCGCTGGTGCGATTATGTTTTGGTGCAGGTTTACGTATCACCCTGAATTTAAGTAACCCTAGGACCTATTTTCATGAATATGGTAGCAATGATACTCCCACCCATCTAAAACTACATAAGTCAAAGCTCTCCATCTCAGCACCTTCCAGAGTATGTATTTTTTTCCACTAAAATTTCAACTTCAACTATCTCTATCTCTATTTTTTAAATTTAACTAAACTATATTTTGTAACAAATCGTCCCATACTATTCATACTCGGCACGTGTTTCACTATAATGTTGAATTGAATGGGACCCAAATCGAATTTTTTGACCGGATCAGCAGTAGATTTGCAATTCATAAATTTTTACTAAAAATTCGTCCTTTGGTCTTTAAAAACCCCCACACCGATTTTCATTGCAATTGGAATATACCATTGCCAAAAGTAGTCCACCATTTTGAATTGGCAAATTTTGACCACAAATCCGTTATTTGGAACCATTAAAACCCCCGATTCTGATTTTCAATACAATCAGAACATAACTTCCGAAAGTATTCCGCCATTTAGAATTTTAAAATTTTAACCACAAATTTGTCATTTGGATCCCTCAAAACCCCCCGACACCAATTTTCAGTACAATCGGAACACAATTGCCAAAACTAGTCCGCCATTTTGAATTTTAAAATTGTAACCACAAATTTGTCATTTGGATCCCTCAAAACCCCCGACACTAATTTACAGCACAATCGGTGCACAATTGCCAAAACTAGTCCGCCATTTAGAATTTTAAAATTTTAACCACAAATTTGTCATTTGGATGCCTCAAAACCCCCCGACACTAATTTACAGCACAATCGGTGCACAATTGCCAAAACTAGTCCGCCATTTTGAATTTTAAAATTTTAACCCCAAATTTGTCATTTGGATCCCTCAAAACCCCTCGACACTAATTTTCATTACAATCGGAACACAATTGCCAAAATTAGTCCGCCATTTTGAATTTTAAAATTTTGATCACAAATTTGTCATTTGCATCCCTCAAAACCCCTCGACACTAATTTTCATTACAATCGGAACACAATTGCCAAAATTAGTCCGCCATTTTGAATTTTAAAATTTTAACCACAAATTTGTCATTTGGATCCCTCAAAACCCCCCCGACACTAATTTACAGCACAATCGGTGCACAATTGCCAAAACTAGTCCGCCATTTTGAATTTTAAAATTTTAACCACAAATTTGTCATTTGGATCCCTCAAAACCCCCCGACACTAATTTTCAGCACAATCGGAGCACAACTTCCAAAATTAGTCCGCCATTTTGAATTTTAAAATTTGAACCCCAAATTTGTCATTTGGATCCCTCAAAACCCCTCGACACTAATTTTCATTACAATCGGAACACAATTGCCAAAATTAGTCCGCCATTTTGAATTTTAAAATTTTGATCCCAAATTTGTCATTTGGATCCCTCAAATCCCCCTGACACTAATTTTCAGCACAATCGGAGCACAATTTCCAAATTAGTCCGCCATTTTGAATTTTAAAATTTTAACCACAAATTTGTCATTTGGATCCCTCAAAACCCCCCGACACTAATTTTCAGCACAATCGGAACACAATTGCCAAAACTAGTCCCCCATTTTGAATTTTTCTTCTTTCTGCCATTTTGGCCGCCATACTCCCCATATTTTTTTTCATATTATGCTCTTTATATGAATGATTCTCCAAAAAAATGGCAGGATCATATAAAATTGGAGTGTCTATATCTATATTGAAGCGGAATAATTGTTAGTTTTAATTGTTTTTTAGAACAATTGACAAAATTAATTGCAATTGATAAATTAATTGCAATTGATTTAGTTCTAATATACAATGAATACAGATTAATCCAAATAAATTAATTGTGGGGTGCAATTAATAGTTCAATCGCAATTAATTTTAATTGCAATTAAATTAATCGCAATTAATTTTTTAATCAATTAATTAATTGATTGAAAATTTAATTGATTAATGCCCAACACTGCTATCTACGTTTTTATATTCTCTATGGAACTTGGAAACCGACTGTATCAGGACACGAGTAAAATGGTAGAGAGTGAGATGCCGGAAATTGGATATTTTGATAACACGATCGGGACGGAACGGAAAACGGCAAGATCACTGAACTTTGAGTTCGGTGATCGATGAATAGTACAGTCAAATTAAGCCGAAAAAAGTGAAATAGCGGAAATGGTGGGGTACAGGCTGAAAATTGGCACAGAGCTTCCTTTTAGGGTTCTTAATAAGGGGTTATAAAGTCTACCGATTTTCTACCCCGGGAACCTTTCTTTCTAGGGGGTTTTAGGGTCAAAATATCTGTTTTTTGCAAATGCATCTGAAACCGTAAGTCCTATCATAAAAAAATGTTGACAAAGTTTGTAGCTCATACGATTTTCTACAAAAAATGTTATTATACATTTTCCTGTACGTATTGCCATTCATGAGATATCACCGTTTTAAAGATTTCAAATATTCATATGAACTCATTCACGACTTGTATAGGTTTTCCGACGTTCAAGTTGGACTACTTTTCTAATTTTTTCAGGGGTCATTCCTGGATGTATTTGGAGGAAAAATGTGTTCTAGATAGGGGGCTAACCACTAAGATACAGGGTGTTCGCGAAAAAATAATGTCTTTTTTTGTCATTTATTTAGAGTTGAATAACTCCTAGACCAATTATCGTAAACCAATACACTTAGACTCATCTTTTAGGTCAAAGTGTATTCTTTAATTTGATATAAAGATCAGGAACTTGAGTTGCTCCGCTTAGAAGATATGTAGGTTCAAAGCATGAGCGAAATGTTTAAAAGCCTAATGATATTTTTTATTCAATTTAAAGTATATTTTCTGTTTTTTTTTTACCAAATGGTCCAAATTGGAACAATAATACAAAATTACATCTAAATTATGTCAGATAGTAAACAAAACATGATGTAATTTTGTATTATTGTTCCAATTTGGACCATTTGGTAAAAAAAACAGAAAATATACTTTAAATTGAATAAAAAATATCATTAGGCTTTTAAACATTTCGCTCATGCTTTGAACCTACATATCTTCTAAACGGAGCAACTCAAGTTCCTGATCTTTATATCAAATAAAAGAATACACTTTGACCTAAAAGATGAGTCTAAGTGTATTGGTTTACGATAATTGGTCTAGGAGTTATTCAACTCTAAATAAATGACAAAAAAAGACATTATTTTTTCGCGAACACCCTGTATCTTAGTGGTTAGCTCCCTATCTAGAACACATTTTTCCTCCAAATACATCCAGGAATGACCCCTGAAAAAATTAGAAAAGTAGTCCAACTTGAACGTCGGAAAACCTATACAAGTCGTGAATGAGTTCATATGAATATTTGAAATCTTTAAAACGGTGATATCTCATGAATGGCAATACGTACAGGAAAATGTATAATAACATTTTTTGTAGAAAATCGTATGAGCTACAAACTTTGTCAACATTTTTTTATGATAGGACTTACGGTTTCAGATGCATTTGCAAAAAACAAATATTTTGACCCTAAAACCCCCTAGAAAGAAAGGTTCCCGGGGTAGAAAATTGGTAGACTTTATAACCCCTTATTAAGAACCCTAAAAGGAAGCTCTGTGCTAATTTTCAGCCTGTACCCAATCATTTCCGCTATTTTTACTATTTTTCCTGTACTAGAAGTGGTAAGATTGATCGTGTTTATCGTGTGGGAGGTTATTGTGTGACTGCGTAAACTTGGTAATTAAGTTAACGCGGTCACTACATACACCCCCCCCCCACGCGTAGCGTTAACAGAATGTTACCGCTTTAGACGGCTTAGCTTCGTTGTCGCGGTCACAGCTGGCTTTAGCCTGTCAATGGATATTGACTTGTTTGTGTCGTTCAATTTGACAACGAAATGTTTTCGTAATCGTTTGATTACTTCGTATGGGCCCTCATATGGAGGTTCGAAAGGTTTTCGAACTCTGTCGACTCGTATGAAAACATAGTCGGCGTTCTCCAGGGCTTCTGGCACGTAGACATCCTTTTGGACGGGTTGCCGAGGATGTATTGCCTTAATGTTCTGCATATGAGAACGAAGGCGAGAGAGGAATTCTGATTCTTCAATTGGATTTTCATCGGTTGTGATAGAAATCGAATTGGGAAGTCTCAGATTCTGACCATATACGAGCTCGGCTGGCGAGCATTGTAAGTCGGTCTTAATTGCCGTGGGTATGCCTAACATGACAAAGGGCAAGACTTCACTCCAATGAGTAGTGTTGTCCCTTGCCATTAAGCCTGCCTTTAGTTGCCTGTGGAACCGTTCAACCATCCCGTTTGCCTGTGGATGGTAGGCGGTAGTCCGAATTCGATGAGTGCCGAGTAATTTGGCAACTTCATTGAACACTTTCGATTCGAACTGCGTACCTTGATCGGTTGTGATCTCGAGTGGTACGCCGAATCGTGGGACAAATTCAGTGACGAATTTCTTTGCCACTGTTGAAGCTGAGATATCCCGAATCGGGTATGCTTCAGGCCATCGCGTGAATCTATCGACTATCGTTAAGATATAAGAGTATCCACGAGATGGGGGTAGGGGTCCCACTATATCCATATGGATATGGTCAAATCTATTATTTGGAAGTTTGAAAGCCTCCAATGGAGATCTGGTATGCCGTGAAACTTTGGACTTTTGGCAACCTAGGCATGATCGAGACCACTCATTGCAGTCTTTATTGATCGATGGCCAGAAGTATTTCTTGGTAACGGCTCGTCTTGTAGCTCGAATACCAGGATGAGAGAGACTATGTTCGGAGTTGAACGCTAGTCTACGTAAGGAAGTGGGTATATAAGGCCTTGGAATGCCTATACTTTTTCACACCACACCTGATGGGCGGTAAATGGTATTGGTGTGAGGACTAGTTTTACCCGTGAGCCGTTGCTGGGGTGCTCTTGTAGAGACTTTAGCTCTGTGTCACCTTGTTGAGCCTGAGCCAGTGTAGGCAGGTCGAAGGTGACCGAGTCGACGTTGTCGGTTGCTAGTGAGCGTGACAAGTAGTCGGCGACAACGTTTTGTTTACCCGACACATGTCTGATGTCTGTGGTAAACTGAGAGATTAGACCCAAATGTCTGATCTGTCGAGGGGATCGTTCGGTCTTTGTGTGAAGGGCGCGAACCAGTGGTTTGTGATCAGTATAGACCACGAAATTGCGTCCTTCAACGAAATAACGGAAGTGTTTGATCGCTGCATAGATTGCGAGAAGTTCGCGATCAAATGCAGAGTACTTCCGTTCTGTTGGTGACAGCTTTTTGGAATAAAAAGCTAGAGGTTGCCACCGATGACCGTTGAATTGTTCCAAAACGCCTCCGATTGCATAATCAGAGGCGTCAGTCGTAAGACTGTATTTTGCATCCTCGATTGGATGGTTCAGCAGAGTTGCTTCAGCCATCGAGGTTTTCACCTTGAGGAATGCCGCCTGACATTCTGCTGGCCAGTCAAAAACTTTATTGGCACGTGAGCGCTTGAGAAGGTCTCTCAAATGCTCGTTTATCGGCACCAACTGTTCAGCCAATTTTGGGATAAATCGGTGATAGAAATTCACCATTCCCAAAAACTTCTGGATCGATTTGACAGAAGTTGGAGGTGCGAGATCAACGATAGCCTGAACCCGCTCGGGGGATGGAAGTATTCCATCCTTTGTGATGCGGTGGCTTAGAAACTTAATCTCTGTTGCACCAAAAACGCACTTCTCTAGCTTAATGGTTAAACCGAAGCTATCGAGGCGTTTAAAGAGCTCTTCGAGGTGAACGATATGCTCATCCTCGGTTTTACTGGCGATAAGTATATCGTCCAAGTATACATAAACGAAGTCGAGATCTCTCGTAACTTCATTTATGAACCTTTGAAAGGTTTGGGCTGCATTTCGAAAGCCGAATGGCATACGTGTAAACTCATATAGGCCGAATGGCGTAATGAGTGCAGTCTTATGCACGTCTTCTGGGGCGATTGGTATGTGATGGTATGCACGTACCAAGCCATCCTTCGAAAAAATTGTGCAGCCGTGAAGATTCACGGAGAAATTCTGTATATGCGGGATCGGATATCTATCCGGCACAGTGACAGCGTTAAGGCGACGGTAGTCGCCGCATGGCCTCCAATCATGTGAGTCCCGTTTAGGGACCAGATGAAGCGGAGATGCTGCGGGGGACGACGAAGGTCGACAAATCCCCAATTGGACCATATGGTCGAACTCTAACTTTGCCACCTGCAGTTTCTCCGGATGGAGTCGCCGAGCGGTGACAAATGGTAATTGCCCTTTAGTCACAATGTGGTGTTGCACATTGTGTTTAACCGGAAGGTTAAAATTGGGCGGTTTTGTTAACGAAGCGTACTTCGTTAATAGCTCTTTGTATATGCCAATAACTCGGCATGGAAATGTTTCGAGGTTGTAGTCGACGGTAGCGCACACGTTAATTCGAAATTTCGTGCGCTTGTCGACTAAATGCCGATATTCAAAATCGACGGACAATTTGAACTTCGTTAAGAAGTCCGCCCCGATAATGGCTTTAGTGGTGTCGGCTATAATAAAGTTGTAAACATATCGTCGGCGTAAGCCGAGTTCAAGTTCAAGCAACTTTGTGCCGAAAGTTCGGATCAGTGATCCGTTGGCCGCGTACAGAAGGACGTTCGGGCTACCGTTATGGGCCGGGAACGCCTTGGCGGGAACAATTGAAACGTCAGAGCCCGAATCAATCAGAACGTCCATCCGATTTTTATTTATTTATTTATTTATTTATTTATTATACATTTATTGGGGCAGTACACAAGAACTACATCTTTTAAAGTACAGAACAAACGGCAAGAAAAAATATTTAAATCTTAAAAAAAAAAAAAATGACTTAAACTAGCCTTAAATAAATAATGTATAAGTGAAAAGAAAAATATAGGGGATAGATAAGAGGGTTAGATAGGGGGAAAAAAATAGAAAGGAAATAAAAAGAACTAAAGAAAAGATGAGGAAGAGGAAGAGAGAAAACTAGATGCTTGCTTTCTGAAAGCTGCTGTTGTGCCTATCCTTTTTATTGTGTTAGGAAGGCAATTCCAAAGTCTAATTGTATACACAAAGAAGGAGCGACTACCAATTAGGGACAAATGAGCAGGTATAAGGAATTTGATTGATCTCAAGGACTGTAAAGGAGTTAGGAAGTCGGAGAGGTATACAGGACTTTTAGCATAAAATGCTTTATGTAGGAGGACCAGTGCCATGATGTCAAGAAGACGAAAAATGTCGTGACCTAATAAAGAATGTTGTATGCCTGACACATGATCCGAGCGTCTCAAGTGGAAAATATACCGTAGACAATCATTAAATGCTACCTTAAGACGTTGACGACAAGATGAGTCAAAAGAAATGTAAACAAGGGCACCATAAAGAAAATGTGGCACCACGAGAGTTTTAACTAGCTTGGCACGAATAGATTGTGGTAAGAGATTACCATAGAGCCAAAGTTTACGCAATGTGCCATAGATCTTGGAGAGTATAAGTGAGACATGATCGCAGCAGGATAGTCTGTCATTAATAATAATACCGAGATTATTGACACATTCAACAAAGGGAAGAGGAATATTATCAAGGACGATATTTGGAATATTGTCCAGGGACCTATTGGGACGTTTAAGGATGAGTGCTTTGGACTTATTAGGATTTAATTTAAGAAAATTGGAAGAACTCCACTCATTTATTTGGGACAGAATATCATTAAGATTTGAGATGCAAGATCTGATTTTACTAGGAGGACACGAGGTGTACAACTGAAGATCATCAGCATATAGATGAAATGAGCAGCGTTGAATAACGGAGGTAACATCGTTGACATACAGGGAGAAAAGGAGAGGACCGAGAATTGAGCCTTGTGGAACCCCTACAAGTACTGGTAGGAATGAAGACGCAACCCCGTTATGACGAACACACTGTGACCTATTAGACAGAAGGGAGGAGAAAAGTCTGATGGCAGAAGAAGAAAAATTATAGAATGTCCTAAGTTTGGAAAGCAAACGCGAGTGAACTACAGAGTCAAACGCTTTGGAGAAATCAAGAAGAACAAGTAAACCTACATCACCCTGATCGAGGACTGAACGAAGATCTGAAGTTACCTTCAATACAGCAGTTTCGCAGCTATGGTTTTTACGGAAGCCAGATTGTAGTTTAGAAAGGAAATTGTTAGATTCAATATAGCGCGTGATCTGACCGAAGAGAATTTTCTCGAAGACTTTGGCAAGAAAGGGAAGAATACTAATAGGACGATAATCTGTTAAATCGACTGGACAGGATTTCTTTGGTAATGGAATCACAACAGACTTTTTCCAAATCAGGGGCACTTGTGAAGTTGTCACGCAGTAATTAAAGATATGAGTGATGGTTTCCAGAATTAGTGGAGAGAGTAACTTAAGAAATCGCGGAGAAACTTCATCACAACCGATACTGTTAGATGAGATGGACAGCAATGTTTCAAGAACTTCACAGGAGTCTACACAACGAAAGTTGAAACCATCAGTACTGAGTGAGCTAGATGAAGGGGAGTACGTGGGAGAGGAGAGTGTGTTATCGGGAGGAAATTGAATAAAGGAAGCATTGAGAAGATTTACATCTACATCAGAAGGTGAGGGTACAGAAGTATTAATTCCTAAAGAACGAATATTGGACCAAAGTTGTTTGGAATTTAGAGCGGGATCAAGCTTGCGGGAGTAAAATTCCCGTTTAGCAGATTTGATTTTACAAGTGATTAGGTTGCGTAATTGTTTGTAAGCATTACGATACCTAGGAATTCTGGTCTTGCGATAGCGCCTATACATAAACTCACGCTGATTTATCAGATCGCGGATTTCACGGGAATACCATGGACAATGGCGAGATACCTGGCGCCTTCTCGTTACTATAGGGACACACTGATCGAAAAGGTGATGAATAAAAGCAGTTAATAGATCAACTTTAGTGTCGATACAAGTGGTGTAATAGATATCATCCCACCGCATTGCCGCGGCGACTTCAGAAAGCTGATCTAAATTAATATTGCTATAGTCACGATACGAAATGGAAGAAGATGAAGAGGGAGGAGAAAATGCAAACTTAGTTGAGAGAAATAGTAGGTCATGATCAAGAAAACTAGGCGGGGAGATTTGACTGTGTTTTAATACAGCATCCGTGGCAGTGGTAGCTAGAATATCGAGTAGGGAGGGATTCTGGCAGTTCAAAAACGTAGGCAGTTCATTCAAGATATGTAAATCCAGTGATACAAGGAATTGCTTAAGTGCAGTCGAACGATTATTGGCTTTCAAAAGGTTAACATTAAAATCACCAGCAACAATTATGTTTTCGTAGTGCAGAGAAAGCCTTGCAATAAGGTTGGCAAGTTCAGTGCCAATCTCAGTGTTAAAACTATTGGGCGGACAGTATACACTGACCACAACACATTTGTCACCGGCAGATTTTACTTCTACCGCAAGAAATTCAAGTTGCGAGCCACACGATTTGCCCACCACTTTCGAGGAGAGCAATGATGCACAATATATGGCGACACCCCCACCAGTACGACCTATGCGATCATTACGATGCATCAAAAAACCAGGAAGGGAAACTAGAGCAGACGGGATTCCAGTTTTCAACCAAGTCTCACTTACCAACAGAACATGAATTTTCGTGAGTTCCAACATTAATCTGAATTCATCCATTTTATTTCTTAAGCTTCTTGCATTAAAAACACAAATGTTCAGGCCTGAGCAGGAAGAGGACAGGATATTGAGTAGTAGTCTCTCCCTGTGCACACAATTAGTGTAATTCACAGGCCCACAAAAAAAAAAAAAGTCTTTTAGTATGAACTTGAGGTATGCTACCTTATGTTTTTCGGTGTGCTGAAAACGAATCCGAGGTCAGAATTTGGCCATCACCCTCAGATTTTGCCCCACAAGCCCCCACACCCCCAAAATGGACCAAAATTTGAGCAGCATAAAAATTCAAAATCAGCATGTTATTGCCCGTTTTTGGATGTGCTGAAAACGAATCCGAGGTCAGAATTTGGCCATCACCCTCACATTTTGCCCCACAAGCCCTCTCCCCACCCCGAACTTGACCCGAAAATTCAGGGGCTCAGGAATTCAAACCAGCATGTTGTTCTCCGTCTTTGGGTATATTGGGAACGAATCCGGGACCAGCCGTTCTTCATCACCCCCAGATTTTGGCCCACAAACCCCCTCCCCCACCCCGAACCTTAACAAAATCGAGAAACATGAAAGTGGGAAACAGCTTGTTACACTCCGTTCTTTGCTGTGCTAGAAACGAATCTGGAGTCAGTCGTTGGATTGCGATTCACCTTTCTCCCTGGTCAGAAACCGAGGAAAAACTGATGAGAGGTGGCAACATTAGCGGAAACTTTCCGGGTCTGGGGCGATAACTAATCCCGGATAACACGCTTGTTCAAATTGCTATTTTTCTCGAATTTTAGTCACTTCTTGGAGGGAGGCGGGGCTCCTGGTGCAAAATCCGGGGGTAATGGGTAACGGCTGGTCCCGGATTCGTTCCCAATATACCCAAAGACGGAGAATAACATGCTATATTGAATTCTTGAGGGCCTCCATTTTTGGGTCACATTTGGTGGTGGGGGGGAGGTTTCGGGGCAAAATCTGGGGGTGATGGGAAACGACTGACTCCAGATTCGTTTCTAGCACAGCAAAGAACGGAGTGTAACAAGCTGTTTCCCACTTTCATGTTTCTCGAATTTTGTTCAAGTTCGGGGTGGGGGAGGGGGTTTGTGGGGCAAAATCTGGGGGTGATGGAGAACGGCTGGTCCCGGATTCGTTCCCAATATACCCAAAGACGGAGAACAACATGCTGGTTTGAATTCCTGAGCCCCTGAATTTTCGGGTCAAGTTCGGGGTGGGGAGAGGGCTTGTGGGGCAAAATGTGAGGGTGATGGCCAAATTCTGACCTCGGATTCGTTTTCAGCACATCCAAAAACGGGCAATAACATGCTGATTTTGAATTTTTATGCTGCTCAAATTTTGGTCCATTTTGGGGGTGTGGGGGCTTGTGGGGCAAAATCTGAGGGTGATGGCCAAATTCTGACCTCGGATTCGTTTTCAGCACACCGAAAAACATAAGGTAGCATACCTCAAGTTCATACTAAAAGACTTTTTTTTTTTTTGTGGGCCTGTGATTCATAATTCCTAGAGATTATCCAAATCAAAGGACAGAGCAACACACAGAAGCATCCATCAAGCAAGCACAGTAGAAGTGAGAAAAGGTGAAAGTGAAGGATAAATACATTACAAGAACATATATATAAAGAAACTAAAGCTAATAAAATTAATAAAAATATAGAACAAAGAAGAAAATAACATAATATAAAAACAAAGAAGAAAATAATTAACATTGAAGAGACGAAAATAAAAATTAAAATTAAAAATAAATTAAAAATCATGCTCAAAGTGCGATGCGATGCTCCAAGACATATGCTGGCAGTTATTTCAGGCTGGGAGAAGATGATAAATTAACGGCATCATTGAGATCTAGTGCAGAGGAAAAAACTTTGGGTGGTTTGTTTTTATCCACCTGCACATACACTAAACCACGACGGGTAAATACAGAGGATACCAAGCTCCTTTTTTGTAGCTTCCGAGCTGTCTGAAAAATGTCCATATTTTTTGACGTCAAGCTTTCATTGACATGCACGAGATTATCGGAAGTAAAGCCCAAGTTAATATTCTTTAGGGGCAGCGGTCCATGTAGACGGCTCTTCCGAATAAATTCCTGCTGCTCATTGCCAGAAGGGAATTTGACAATAAGCATTGAACTTGGTTTCTTCATATTGCCAGATTCTGTGCCGCGCCGCTGCTGTGGGCGAAATACATTCACATATTGTGAAAGCTCATGGCCAATGGTGGAGGCAAGAGATTTTATAATTTCCTTCGGATTGTCATTATCAGCACACGGAATACCACGAATGACAACATCCTGAAGTCTGGATTGCCGTCGAAGATCCTCCACCTCGTTGGAGAGAACGGCGAGATCATGCTGCACGGACTCAACGTCACTATTTATTTTACTTACTAGAGTGGTAAGTGAATTCCGTACATCTTCAATTTGCGTGGACAGGCGGCTCTCAAGCTGTATTAACCGATCCTCAAATGCAGAAAGTCGTTCCTCCAGCACTCGATTCAAGGTCAACATAATCCGCTTCTCCAGTAGTTCAATGCTGCATTCCGGGGCTGCTATCGACGTAGATCTTGGAGTAGTGTTCTCCGTGCGCCTGCTAGCTGAGTGTACCGGTGTAACATTTTTGGCGTTAGACGAGTCTGACTCAGCGATTTTTCGTGTTGTTGGTGGTCTTTGTTTAGGCATAATTTGAGTGAATTTGAATGAATTTGAATTTAATTTTTAATTATTACACTATTTGCTATTTTAGACTGCAAGACACCAACAGGCAATTATAGTGACGCGACGGAAGAATAATTAACTCTTAAAAATTAGGAAATATAGCGGAAAAAAATTAAATTAACTAGGAGCTGCGCAATGAACACGTTCACTCAGTATGCACCATGACACTTGTTGGTGTCTCTGATTGTTGGTGTCTCTGACGAATAAACGATATGAGCGGCCGGTTATATGCGCGCTCATTACGATCCCCTGCCCCTTTAGTTTTTTTTTAGGGGTGGCGGTGGCCGTTTTTTTCGCCGGCTTGGCTTGGCCACCGTTGTAAATGCAGGGGGCTTTGCAGATGCGTGCTTCACTACCGTAACGGTAGTGGAAATAGCACAAGCTACCCCTGGCTTGATTGGCCCCTTGTGGCCGATTGGCCGAGGGCTGTCGAGGGCCGCCCTGCCGATTGGCAGGTGTTCGGCTTCCGCGGGCTGCGGTCAAGCTTGTCCAGCCGGGCCGTCAGTCTATTGATGGCGCTTTGCAGCGCCACCAATGTGGGCTCCGCGTTGGCGGGTGTTGCTTGGACGGCGGACGCGTATGAGGCGCCTCCGTGTGGAAGCACCTCCCATACTTTGTCCGCCGTTGCAGCCAGCCCGGCTAGGGTTTGGTCAGCGGCGGTATCCAATGTGACCTGGATGGCCTGTGGAAGCCTCCGCTCCCACAGGTTCCGGATCAGGTCGTCATTGACCGCCGACGATCCACCCGCTAGTGCCTTGAGAGCCTGGAGGAACTCCGAAGGTTTCCGGTCTCCAGGCTCTTGCACTGACAGCAGCTGCTCGAGTCGGCGCTTCTCCGAAGTGCCGTACTTCTCGAGCAGATGCTGTTTTATGTCCTCGTATGAGGACAAGTCGGGGTCACCAGCTTAGCTACAGTAAAACCACGAGGTGGTGTAACTAAGAAAAAAACACTGGTTCTTATTATTGTATTTTATTATAATATTCTATTTATTACACAATGGTTATCACTTATTATATTATTGTATTTTATGTAATATTCACTACTTGATTGCTATCTACGTTTTTATATTCTCTATGTAACTTGGAAACCGACTGTATCAGGACACGAGTAAAATGGTAGAGAGTGAGATGCCGGAAATTGGATATTTTGATAACACGATCGGGACGGAACGGAAAACGGCAAGATCACTGAACTTTGAGTTCGGTGATCGATGAAGTGTTCCGATTGATCGTGTTTATCGTGTGGGTGGTTATTGTGTGACTTTGCGTAAACTTGGTAATTAAGTTTACGAGGTCACTACAGTGCCGCATCGAAAAATGCGGTATCTTGCTCTGTTTCTTCGGTTTCCCGATTCTGGTCAATTCGGCAGATCGAGTACCCGCCTCCTTTCACACCCTGGGCTTGGGACCAGGTGACGGCGAAGTTTCTATATTACGTTACAAGGGAGAAAAAGCAGAATTCAAAAAATAAAATCTAAAGCAGCATTTCAACCCTAGTGTGATGAAAACATAATTGACGCTTTTACTGAGAGCAAAAGCGATTTAAATTTTTGTTCAGCGCAAAAGCGGTATAAGTTTTCATTAAGAGCAAAAGTGGAATAAAAAGTTAATCCGCTTTTGCTCTCGGTTTTTTCATACACCATTTTTGCGCTGAAGTATAGTTATACCATTTTTACTCTAAGAATACGAAGATATTCCTCTTTTGCGCAAAAAAAACCGAACCGTTTTCGCTCTCTTTGTTATTTTAGCCCGCTTTTGCTCTGACGGTGACAAATATAAAGAAATTATAACAATAGGAGGTGATTAGGACCAAACCATTGGTTGATTTGATATGGAATGACCCGGTTGTAATATACTTTTTTTTTCATCTTCCAAACATTGTTTGCAGTATAGTATATTTTCGGGCTCATTATTTAACTGTTGATAAGGGACTCTAAAACGGATAAATCCTGTAATTGCAAGCCCGAGACTGAATTCCTTCTGTCATAGGTTTTCCCTGAAAACTGACTTGACATGAAGCCTTTCCTCATCTTCATTAATTGAAGAGTTTACAAATAACAAGGAAGGTATTGAAACTATTTTTAATTTATTTTTACCAAAACAATTACGATCGGATTGTTTTGAGCAGACGTACGATTTTATTGTGGGCGGGGATTTAACTTTACAAGCATTTATGAAAAGCAATTGTCCCAGATTTTGGAAATCGAAAGAATTTCAGATTTGGCTGAGCACGTTTATGCGCTTTGCAACTTTGGGTGATGCAAACAACTCTCCAGGTTGTGCGACTTTGTGGTATTTTTTATAAAAAATGTGTCCAAAAATCTACACCCACAATTTACCTACAACAAAAGACTTACGTAAAGCCAAATCCCAACATTTTAAGCCAATAGCGAAAATTCAAATAAAATAAAGAATAATTACCTAAATTCGTTCAATCGAGTTAGTCAATACCGAAATACCAGAAAATAAAAAAAGTCGTAACCAAAACCTCAACGAAGTACCTATTTTAAAAATATCGCAAACCCAGAATTTGAAATCAAGTGAAATTAATAGTGAATTTCAGACATTCATTAAAAAATACACTGAATGTTCTAAGAAATAGTTAAAATAAAAAGCATCAGGAAAATCCTTCAATGTAGCGCTAGAGGCAAACGTTTGAAAGACGGCAATGTTGCGAGAAACATTCTGTTGTCAGTTCCTTTTCTTGCCCCCTAAAATTCTAGCTTCCTTATCGACAAACTCACCGCATGTCTTCTGCTGCGGACCATGACCACGTTCGGTTCCTTGTGTAGCTGGAAATTCTAATATGTTTCATGTTGCTAAGGTGGAGGCATCTCAGAGATCTGTTTTTTTTTTTTTCGAAATAAGATTTTTTATTTTTTTACTCAATATTTTTTATTCAAAAAAAAAATTGGTATTAAATAAAGACACGATGAAGTTTTAATTAGAGAATATTATCCGAAGACAATTTAGTTTTCGTTATATCCAAAACGTTATTTGCTTGGTTCAAGTAAAAGGGTCTTAAGCTAAGAATTTTTTTTATCAGTGTATGTGCAGTGAGTCGTTAACTTCATCTAAAAAAACATAGTCATCATACATAGATTCGTCAAAAAGGAGGAGGTATGTAGAAAGTGCCGATTAGTATGTTTTTCTTGCCCAATTTGATTCGAAAAAAAACATGTTCAAAAAATTGTGCGTAATTGGTTATTAGTTCACAATTTAAGGAGTCCTTGACGGCTATAAGTACTCCACCTCCTCTTGAAAGACCGGTGGAGTTGTAGTCTCTATCACATCTGTAGGATGTCCAGCTGGAGTCTAATATCTCCTCATTTAGGAATGTCATTTAACCACGTCTCAGTGATCACGAGCACATTGAAGAGACAAGATTTTGAGTCGATGTAGAGATCCTTTATTTTACCTCTTATACCACTGCAATTGTGGTAAAAAAGTCTTATGCCGTCAGGTTGGTAAGGTTTTGAGTGGGGAGTCGGGGTGTTGTTAGTCATTGGGGGAGTGATTAGTTAGGGGCGATAGTATTGGTTCATTTCGTCATGGCTTTTTTGCAGCTGAGATACATGAAGCGTCCGAACATGGGAGGCATAAGTTGCAAGATCCTTGCTTGCTTGTTCGGAGGTTATTCCATATAGCTCATGATACTTAGTATAAAATGTGAGCAGGGTAACACGATCGGTTGGTAAACCTTCCTGTTGGATCACGATGATCAGACTGGTCCTGGTTTTACCTTGTATACATGTGGAGTCAGATTTGTTGTAAATGTAAGCAAGGAACAGCCTTACACTATCAAAAATTTTTCTTTCTCGTAAACGAGATAGCAAATATCGATTCACAGTCGATTCTGCCGAAATTAGGGTATTTTTAACTGTAGATAAATTTCTTTTATTTTTGTACTTCTTTGCAACTTCGAATCTTACTTACAACTAACTAACTTACATCCCTTCATGTCTCAAAGCTTCTTTTATATACAGGGTGTTCCGTTACTCATGGTACAAACGAAAATGGCAGATAGTACATAAAAAATTATCGCAAAAAAAGGTAAAAAAGGGGGGTACCTCTTTTCGTTTTCAAGATATGGCGTTTTGAATTTTATTTTTTGGGAAAAAAAAGCAGTTTCATGTTTCTGAATAAAAAAGTAATGAAACATCATGCTATTGTCACAAGTAGGGCATCTCTGTAATCGTAAGGAATGCGGCTTTCAATTCATTAATAACAATAATAGTGTGTGGTGGGAAAATGTAGAAATGACGCGGCTTTTTGGTAAAAAATATGAATAAAAAATTAATTTTTTTCCACATATTGACCTGTAACTCAAAAAGTAGATCGTTTACCTAGGTCCCTTTTTCTAACAGTTTTTAATATTTTCAGAATGTTGTTAAAAAATTCGTAGAATACACCAAGCCCCTTACACGCTTTGTTCTGTAGTTATTACCCATTGAAAAAAGGTACACATTGACCAGTTTTTCAATATTTGTAAATTTTACATACCTGGCGGACCCTCCCCCTTCTACCCCACACGTAATACGTGCGCTGTTGTTTCTTGAATGTAAAAAAGCGTTCAGGTACCATTCCGGTAGCAAGCACTGCTTTTTTTGGGTCCTTAATTATGTGGTTCCAAGAAGTATGTAAGAATTTTTTCAATAATTTGTAAATAAAGTAAATAAAATAAAATAATAACAAACACCTTTTTAATAATTATCTTCTACTTATTTACTAACACGGGAAAGCACTCTACTAAAAAGCATGCCGTTAAAAGTGCGGATGGAAGGCTGCTGTGTAGCGACGAGGAGCAGCTCCAAAGATGGAGAGATTACTTCTTCGCCGCCCTGAATGGTTCATTTACAAAGGAACCTCAGGAAACCAGCAAGGGCCCCATCCAAGACGGAAATAGTAACCGCAATTCATGCGATGGCCAATGGTAAAGCAGCTGGGAAAGATGGCATCCCGCCAGAATTGTTGAAGGCCGATTCAAGCCTCATAGCAGATGCGCTTCAGCCAATCCTGGAAATAGCATGGAACACCTGTACCTTTCCGGAGGATTGGACGGAAGGTATCATAGTCAAAATACCAAAAAAGGGGGACCTAACAATATGCGACAACTGGAGAGGCATCTGTTTACTATCTACAGTGGGCAAAATTTTGTCCCATATATTACTATCTAGGATAAGTGAGGCAGTAGACCGAACGCTTAGGAGGCAGCAGGGGGGGATTAAAGGAGCACAATGAATGATTTACTAACATACTATTATTAATTAATTAAATTTTCAAAATGACCCCCACCTTCATTTAGGCAAATAAATGCTCGATGTCCAACGCTCTGAGCTGCGGTTCTTAAAGCCCTATCTGAATTTTTAATTACTTCAGCTGCTTGGTGTATTTTTTCTATTAACTCCTCTCTGTTGTTCGATGTTGTCTTATAGACCAACTGCTTCATATGACCCCATAGATGAAAATCAAGTGGGGTGAGGTCCGGACTTCTTGCCGGCCAGTTTATTGGTCCATTACGTCCTATCCATCTCTGTGGATACTTCATATTTAGGAAATTTCTCACTGTAGCACTGTAGTGCGGTGGTGCACCATCCATTTGGAAATACATGTTTCTTCTTGTAATCAAATTTACATCCTCCAAAAGTCCAAAAATTCGTTTTGGAGAAAAGTCAAATAATTTTATCCATTTAACCTATCTGGCAGTATGTACGGGCCAATCAAGTGGTTGTCAATCATTCCAGCCCAAACATTCAGCAGCAAATTGATGTTGAAACGAAGAATCGCGAGCAAGGTGAGGATTCTCTTGGCTCCACGTATGCAGGTTACGGAAATTCGTAATCCCGGTCCGGTTAAAGGATGACTCGTCCGTCCACAGGATTTTCTTGAAGAAGTCCATATCTTGGCGATTTTTCCGCAGCAGCCAGGCACAAAATATAGACCTTGCGCGGTAATCAGGTTCCAGCAGATTCTGCACTCTTCTGAAGTGAAAGGGATGCAACCCTTCTCGTTTCAAAATTCTCCAAACAGAGGTTGTAGATAATCCCAGACGAATTGCTATGCGTCGAACGCTGATCGTGGGTTCACGGTAAATTGCTTTCAGTACTTCTTCTTGCATATCGACCGTTAACGAGTGAAAGCGCTCTAGTTGTCGTTGTTGAATCCCTCTTTCTAGAAATTCTCGATGCACTCTTGAAAACACTCGATGGTCGATTGCTGGCCGTGTTGGAAATCTTCGCTGATATTCACGAGCTGCAGAACGACCGTTTCCATTGGTGAATCCGTAAATAAAATGGATATCCGCCAAATACCGAGTTGGAATTGTATCAATTCTCGAAGTCATCTTCGAAGAAACCAAATGCAAACAACACGTAATCTCCCAGTAACAAATTGTAAAACTTGATGTAATAACTCTTCCTTACACTTTTTCAAATTGAATGAAATAGTATGAATCTGTCCTTGCTTTATAAAAATAAACCATTTTTGCAGAGTCCCCCCCCCCCAAAAGTGGAGATACAAATCCCTACTTCTTGGAACCACATAATTAAGGACCCTAAAAAAGCAGTGCTTGCTACCGGAATGGTACCTGAACGCTTTTTTACATTCAAGAAACAACAGCGCACGTATTACGTGTGGGGTAGAAGGGGGAGGGTCCGCCAGGTATGTAAAATTTATAAATATTGAAAAACTGGTCAATGTGTACCTTTTTTTCAATGGGTAATAACTACAGAACAAAGCGCGTAAGGGGCTTGGTGTATTCTACGAATTTTTTAACAACATTCTGAAAATATTAAAAACTGTTAGAAAAAGGGACCTAAACGATCTACTTTTTGAGTTACAGGTCAATATGTGGAAAAAAATTAATTTTTTATTCATATTTTTTACCAAAAAGCCGCGTCATTTCTACATTTTCCCACCACACACTATTATTGTTATTAATGAAATGAAAGCCGCATTCCTTACGATTACAAAGATGCCCTACTTGTGACAATAGCATGATGTTTCATTACCTTTTTATTCGGAAACATGAAACTACTTTTTTTCCCAAAAAATAAAATTCAAAACGCCATATCTTGAAAACAAACGAAAAGAGGTACCCCTCTTTTTTACCTTTTTTGCGATAATTTTTTATGTACTATCTGCCATTTTCGTTTGTACCATGAGTAACGGAACACCCTGTATACATAATCATTCTACACTTGCTTCGCCCTACATGACTTAAGCCCTTGGCGCAGACACAAGTGAGACAAATTACTTAAGGGTAAAGGAGACACACGAGCATCGCCTGATGTTTTTCCTATTTATTCTTTATGTACTTCATTCGTACTTCTAATGATGGGGCGATGCTTGGGTATTTCCTTTTTCACACAATACATTCACATTGACCTCAATTCAAAGGCAATGTCTGGACATAATAATTTACAGTTATTTACATCAGTGTCTCGAATAAATTTGAGTTTTATAAAAGAGGGCAATTATTATAATTTTAGTTTTTTTTTCTTTTTTTTTTTAAAAAGCCTCAAAATGACTACAGTTTCGGCCATCCTGACATATTAGTCGCCCTCGACTAAGTTCACCTAACTAAACGCCTCTAATTTTTCAAATATACCCTAAAATTATTAATATTTTACCCAAAGTCACTCAGAAACTCTAATAAACATAATTTATTCAATCTTAAACAAACTTCTAACAACTCAATCTAAATGCTCACATCCTAATCTCTACGAAACTGTCACACTGCTTATAACGTCCGTTTAATTTCATATCTCTAAAATTTCTAAATGTTCCTGCATTGACTCTGTACCAAAGAATATATCGTCAAAATATATCATGATTTCTCCTGTTTTTAATAAATCCCTAAACAAATCAGAAATATATCTTTGAAAGACAGATGGCGCATTAACTAATCCAAAAGGCATACGCTGAAATTCGTATTGACCATACGGTGTTACAAATGAAGTGTAGGGGATAGACTGTTCTTCAACTTCAACATTATAAAAAGCTTTTTTCAAATCCAAATTCGAAAAATACTTCTTACCCTGCAATGATTGAAGTTGATCTTCAATAAAAGGAATTGGGAAATGTTCTCTAAAAGTAATTTTATTTAGTTGCCGGTAATCTATGCACATTCTAAACTCACCCGTCTTTTTCGTTACTAACACTACTGGGCTACAATAAGCTGATGAACTTGGCCTAATTATTTCATCATCTAATAACTGTCCTATAATTTTACCTAATTCCTCCCTTTCCTTATACGAAATCCTACGGGGCTTAAAAATGGCTCATCCTTCTTTAAATGGATTTTCAATTTAACATTATTATTTATAATTTTATTATTTGAATTTAAATTCTTTTCATAAAATTCAAATTTCTTCTTTATTTTTTCGTTTCCACAATAATTCAAATTCCTTAAATCTATTTTATATTATTTGATTTTGTTTCTTCTTCACTTACATTCAAGATATTGAGCAAATCTATTAATCATCGTTATCATCTTCAGTAGCGGTAACACAATATTTATTAACTTTCACTGAGATGTCCTTACTTCTAACAAAATCTCTTCCTAATAGTATTGGAATATATGTACATTGCTTCATCCTCGACCACATGTAACTTTAATCCGAATGAAACATTATTTGTCCTGCCGGTAGTTAACGACTCCTAATATTTTTATTGGCGAGCGATTAACTCCAAAATACCCAATGCCGTCAGTATATTCTTCGATGAGGAATGCTCGTGCCCATTTTTTTTTGTGATAGTGCTAAGCTCAGGAGTCACCCTTTGTACTACCAGTCCGTCATGTCATTTGTCACGTCATGGTGCAATGTCTAGCAGTAAGCTTAGTACGGGGGAGGGGTGGGGGGTATAGGTTAAGGGTTAAAAGGTACGGGGGGTATTGAAGAAGGATCTTGGATGTTGTAGGAGCTCGGAAATACTGACTGCGAGAGATTATTCCACAGTCGAGTTGTTCTATTAACAAACGAATTCATATCTTGTTGAGTGCGTGAAAGGGGTAGTTGCAGGTGAAGGGAATGAGACGAGTGGGCTAATCTGGTGTTGCGGGTATAAGATTGCCGTGGGAGCAGGAAAGCGTTTAACTCGGAGGAACAGTCACTATGATAGCGATAAAATTTGGTCACTGCTGCTACATTCCTACGGTGGCTGAGGGGGTCGATGGTGGAGCAAGCTATGTCGTCATCAATTAATTTAAGGGCCTTTTTTTGGACCTTATCTAACCATGCCAAGGTGGTTATTGGAGCGCCGCCCCAAACGAGGGAGTTGTATTCGAGAAGAGGCCGAATGTAGGATTTATAAATAACAGCACGGGCCGATGGCTGGAGAAGGAACTTGCACCTCTTAAGAAATCCCAAGCACTGGGATGCTTGTTTGGCGATTTGGAATATGTGATCATTCCAAAGCAAGTCTTTGGCTAATGTCACGCCTAAGATGTGTAGGGATGGGTCGGCCTTTAGTTCAATGTCATCCACTGTCAAGGATGGTGAGGTGTTGAACTTCTTTTTTGAGATAAGACAGTACTTGGTTTTGGCGGGGTTGAATTTGACACGATTCCTCTCTCCCCAAATTAGAATTAGTTTGTCATTTTTAATAGATTTGGAAATTAATTCACGATCATCAAGACAGGATCTGGCACGTCTCAGTCTTGTATCGAAGCTGTATGAGTAACGTAGAGTACCGTCGTCAGCGAAGCTTAGAAGTGGGTTGGAGGGGATTGAAAGTAGGTCATTTATAAAGATGAGAAACAGGGCCGGTGATAAAATTGACCCCTGGGGGACCCCCGCAGAGATGGGGTGAGATTCAGATTTGACGCCATCCAATAATACCTTAATTGAACGGCCGGAAAGGAAACTCTCAACCCACTTATACAGAAGCGAGTCAATTCCAATAGCTTGGAGTTTAGCTAACAAGGCTGAGTGCCATACTCTATCAAAAGCCTTGGAGATATTCAAAGCAACCAAAATAGATTCGCCAGATCCATGCAAACTTCGGCTGAGATGTTCTGTAAGGCAAACTAAAAGATCACCAGTGGATCTTTTTTGACGGAAGCCGTATTATTTGTCGTTGATAAGTTGGTTGGATTCTAGATATCCCATAAGCTTTTTGTTAATTATCGTCTCCATGGTTTTGGAGTGAATAGAAGTAATTGCTATTGGGCGGTAGTTGGAGGGATCCCTGGAGTCACCTTTTTTCGGTATTGCCCATTGCTCCAGAATTGTACTAATTGGACTTCCAGTATCTACGACAGCTTCTAGTTCGATTTCTTCACCCAATGTGTTGAATGTTATTGCAATTTTGTAATCTGGCTCTAATCGCTGTAATGTAGTTGCTGCTCTTGCCGGTCTCTTCATATCTGGACAGACATCTGCTTTGTGATCCGGTTTTCCACATATATCAAGTTCCTCGTTCTCGTTATGGCTTAAGGCAAGTCTTCGCCCAGTGACCCTTTCCTCCACAATTGAAGCAGCAGGTTGGTTGCTTCTCCTTCGGCTTGGCTCCTAATGTCGAAGGTTAGGGATTTTTAATTGGCTTCCTTCCTCCTTCTGCTAGATGTCCTTCTATCTGTGCCAATGCTTCATATAATTCTCTTAGCGTCTGATATTTCGCCATCCTTGCCTGATTTCGGAGTGTAACCTCAGGTATTCCTTCAATGACGTATTCTATAATCTCATCTTCCTCCAGTTTTACTTTATTAGCTAATATAATTTTATCAAAATAATACTCATGGAATTTCTCCACGATGGTCACGTCGCCGCTCGAACTCCTTTCTTAGTGATAACTTTGTCTTTGTTGATCCAAAAAGGCGTTCTAATTCCATCATCAGTTCTGCACTCGTAAGGCTGATATTATTAGACCATTTTAACGCTTGTCCCTCTAATTTATTGACAATAAGTATTTTGATGGTCTTTACATCAAGTTGGTACTCAGCTGCGATGATGTCGATCTGTAATTTCCAATTTTCAAAGCTATCGACATTTACCGAAAAACTTAGCACTAGTTTAGCGGCTTGCTCAATTGTTGCACTATTTTGTCGCTGTCCTAATTCTGCCCTAAGTCTGGTAGCTTCTTCCATCCATTTGGTCCTGTCTGCTTCCAGTCGAGCTCGTTCAGTTCTAAAATCATCCATCTCGTTTGAGACTGAAGCTCTACTTTCTGCTCTCGCAGATTGTTTTCTAAGGTGCTTCTTGTTAAAAGAGCCGCTCGATTTCTTGGATATTCAAATTTCTATAATCTTCCATATTTCAGGTAAAGTCCGTTTTAATAATAATTTATTTTTCTAAAAACTTTCTTTTTAAATTATTTGATTTAGAATTAAGGTAATGTGAAACCGGCCCTTAGTCTTTTATAACATTAGTTAACTTCGATCTAATCACTTAAAAATGTTCGCCTTAATTTTTTACCATATGTATTTTTAAGTTCAAATCCTCATAATTTCATTTAATCAAATATTTTTAAAACGTTCTAAAATTTTTATCAATTCTTTCACTGAATTGCTTTCAACATTAGTCAATCTAATAAATTTCCAAATACCTTATAACTTTGTTGATTTTAAATCTTACTAATGGCTAAATTTTAATCAAATGAATTTCTAAATCGAACAAATTTCTTATAACTTTACGAATTAATCAAAACACCCAATTTCTTACATCACTTAATCTAATAAATTTCTGAATCTCATCAAATAACTTAACAAAATAATAATTATGAGTAGAGGATGAAATAGGTAAAGCATTGGGTGGATTAGTGGAGCTTACAATTAACCCCTTCCACTTTTATGACGAGTCTAGCTCGTCATCGGTATTTCATGCCATACCGCACAATGACGAGCTACACTCGTCATGCGACTAAAGTTACTGTTGAATATGATAATTAATTTAGTTTACAATTTCTAGTGTACTGAATTTGGCAACACTTTTGTTACTTGTGGAAATATCACATATCACTATCACATATTGTTTACCGTTAGAATTTCTTGGTACAAGACGCGGCGAAATTGTTGTTAGTCAGTTTTTCTTATTAAGGATGGTATTCAATAAACGTTATTCTTTTAACAATTCCTTTAAAAGGCCGGCTCAAGGCATTAACAATGTGTAAAAATGGATATTAATTAAGAATATGTAAGAATTATAAAATGAAACAAGTTTTTTTTTAATAAAAATTAAATGATTATTTCATGCACAGTTTTTCATTATTAAATCGTACCGGAAGGGGTTAAGTTAGAACTAATCCTAATTTTACTGGGTTTTGAACTGAGCCTCGGTGAAGTGCGGGCGTGTGTTGTCGCCAGTCCCATTGTAACGCAAAAAACCGAAACAATAAATATAACTACAAAAACAACACAAAAAACAAAACAAAAACTTATAACACATAAAAACTTAAAAAAAAAAAACAAATTAATAAACCACCAAAATAATAACATAAATCACAGAACAAACAATAACATAAAAAAAAATTATAAAACATAAACAAAAAACCAAGCAAAGGCCACCAACAACAACAACAATAACCGAAGGACAACACGTAAGTTTCTTCCACCCGCTTCCCGCGCTTCCTGCCGGTCGCTCCGGCGCTGCAGCCTTAATCGGTCAGCTGATAGGAGTCGTCTTGTTTTAGCAGGCATAACACTGCAACAAGGCTACTCCCGTTAGCTCCGATGGATGCATCGCCGGTGCGGCCGGCTACAAATGAGGTCATGGACCTCACGCAAAACAGTCCCCAATGTGACAATGATTTTATAATCAATTTTTGTAACATTCGGGGACTGAATGCGAACTTCCTGGCCTTTACGTGCGAGTTACTCCTCCATAGCCCTGCTATTTTCGCACTGAGTGAAACCCAAGTGTTACCAGATCTTGATTTAGATCCATTTCAGGTGACATGGTAAAACTTAGTGCACAACTTTTCCGCCCATAGGGGATTAGCCATATATATTAGGAATGACGTGGCCTTTCAGAAGGTGTACAGTAGTACATCCTCTGATTTTAATCATCTTTGGATTAAAATAATTATCCATAGCCACGTCATATTTTTCTGTTTTTTATATAGGAGTCCTAATATTAGTAATGAGGCCACCACCTCAGCCTTCGATGCTATTTCCGAACAGATTTCCGGATTTTTATTTTCCCACCCGGAAAGCGAAATCATTGTTGCGGGTGATTTCAACGTTCACAATGTACATTGGCTAAATTACTCAAATGGCACCAGTGTTCCTGGCAAAGACGCCGAGCTCTTTGCGAGCCTCAACAACTTGCACCAAATTGTAAAATGTCCGACGAGAGTCCCTGATATTCCAGGTCAAGGAGCCCATCTCCTTGACCTGTTTCTTACTTCCCACCCGACGCGGTACTCCATCAAGGTTAGCTCACCCCTTGGCAACTCGGACCATAAACTAATTAGCGTAACATATCCATCCTCGACCACAACCACCACAGCTCCTAAAAGAACTGTGTGGTACTATGGGAAAGCCAACTGGTTGGGTCTTATTCGCTTCTTCCAGGCCACTGACTGGGATTTGTGTTTCCGTAATGCCAATGCGAAATATGCGGCCCTCTGTGTCACCAAAATTATTCGAGCGGGTATGCGCTTGTTCATCCCTCACTCTACCAAATTTGTGAAGCCTAGGCCAAACAAATGGTTCAATGGGGAATGTATGAACACAATCAAAGCTAAAGAAGCCGCATATAGAGCATAGAGACGTTCGCCTAATGAGCCACTTCGTCGTGAGTACGTCAAACTTAGAAACTCCTGTAACTCCATCATCAGGAAAGTCAAATCATCATTTGATGATAGATTGAGAAGTAAGATTCTTAACTCCACTACAGGCAGCAAAAACTTCGGGTCCTTGGTAACTGCCATCAAGAAGAATTTTACTTCATCCTCAACACCTCCATTTATTCACAACAAGTGATTACAGAAAGAAAACCCAAGGCCGACCTATTAGCTTCTCTGTTCGCCACAAATTCTTCTTTACCCGATGCTGCTATGTCACCCCCACTCTCGAGAATACCACCCACTCAATGGACGGAGTTCACTTCAGGACTCGCGAGGTGTTTAGGTGTCTCAAGGAGCTCGACGCCAATAAATCCACTGGTCCCGACAAAATCCCCCTATGGTACTTAAAAAATGTGCCTCACCTTTGGCTAAACCTCTGCGCAAACTTTTTGCCCTGTCTTACTTCTCCCGAATCTATTCCGACTCTTGGAAACTAGCTCATGTTCAGCCAATCCCAAAAAAAGGTGAAGCCAGCGACGCCTTAAACTACCGCCCAATAGCAATTACTTCTGTTCTCTCCAAAATCATGGAGACAATAATCAATAAAAAGCTGATGAAATATCTAGAATCCAACCAAATTATACACGACAGGCAATAGATAATATCTATCAAAGGCTTTTGACAGAGTATGGCACCCAGCTCTGTTGAATAAACTCCAAGCTATTGGTATACACTTAGTTCTAAGGAACTGGATTAAGAGCTTTCTTTCAGGCCGTTCAATCAAGGTAGTATTGGATGGCGTCGAATCCAAACCCCACGCCATTTCGGCCGGAGTTCCCCAGGGGTCAATTCTCTCACCCGCACTTTTTCTAATCTTCATTAATGATCTGCTCTCAATCCCCTCCAACCCACTTCACTGCTTCGCTGATGACGGTACTCTGAATTTCTCTTACTCCTTCGACAATATAAGACAAGCACGTGCCAGACCTTGTCTTTACCACCGTCAACTGATGTCGGCTTCGATCAACCGGGATATCGAATCGATTCTTCATTGGGGCGAAATGAACCGCGTCGAATTCAATGCCACAAAAACGAAGCACTGTCTGATCTCCAACAAAAATTGTACCGACCTTCCTCCTGTCTCGGTGGATGGAGAGAATCTAACGGCTGACTCAACTCTCAACATCCTAGGGGTAACTTTAACGGAGCATCTGCGATGGAACGATCACATATTCCAAATCGCCAAACAAGCCTCCCAATGCCTTGGATTTCTCAAGAGATGCAAATTCCTCCTCCACCCAGCCGCATTGGCTACAATATACAAATCCTACATTCGGCCGCGCCTCGAATACAACTCAAATATCTGGGCAGGCGCCCCAAAAACCACCTTCGCTTGTCTCGACAAGGTGCAAAATCGTGCCCTCAAACTCATTGGTGATGGCCCCTTTCGCGCCTCCATAGACACCCTGAGCCACCGTAGGAATGTAGCAGCCCTCTCCATACTTTATCGCTATTACCATGGCTACTGTTCCACCGAAATTCAGGACCTCCTGCCTGCACGGCAATACTTTTCCCGCAACACAAGACTAGCCCGCTCGGCTCACCCCCATACCCTACAGCCCCCTCGTTCACGCACAATACGGTTTAGAAGTTCGTTTATGAATAGAACAACTCGACAGTGGAATAATCTCCCGCAGTCAGTATTTCCGAACTCGTACAACATCTTAGAGCTCAAACGTGAGGTTCATCGTCATTTTCTTCTACACCCTCCAGACCCCCTCTAACCTTTCCTATTCTCTACTATTCTTCAAACCAAGCTTACTACTAGACATTGCACCATGAACTGAACGACATGACGGACTGGTAGTACAAAGGGTTACACCTAAGCTTGGTTTTTTCATAAAAAAAAGACCTTTCGATAAAATTAACCTTAGTTTTAGTTTTAGTGTTAGTTTTCTTTTCACTTATATTATTTGTTATGAAATTAGTAGTCCTACTTAACCTATTGTTCCAGTGACATAGAGTGAGATTGTCCCACCTGAAGACATCAGTTTTCGAATTGTAGAAAAGCCATTCGTATCTGGATGGCATAAGCAGCTTAAAGTTCTTCAGTTTTACCATTTTCTTTTTTTTTTTGATAATGACAGGCTCACAATTGCGCAGAGTTATGCCGAATTCGGTCCTGATGAGATCATATACTAGATCATGGATCGGCTCGTGAAGCCGAGGAAATATGCTGATAGGTCAGTTCCGGATAGCGCAGTGGTAGATGTGATGGTCGTCCTTCCTTCCAGAGAGAGAGAGAGTTTTTCAAAAGTGTCGTGGATTTTTGAGTGCAGCAGTGATTGTTCATTGTCAGTAATGTTTTATTGTCCGTATTAATTTTTATTTTTTTAATACATGAATTGATCGTATTCAACTCGAATTTCATTAGTCTCAATAGGTGGTCGATCATAGTGTGGTTCGATGCGCCATTAGAGATGGATAAATTGTCCAATCTGGATTTAATAAGTTCAAAGTTTTTAGAGTAACTACCCGCGAAAGCTCATCGACTAGCCGCGAAAGCTCATCGACATTCTCCAAGAGGAGTTGTGTGTTTTTTTCCATAATCAGAGCTTTCTCACTGCGAGCTTTGAAGTCCGCTCTCATGTTGTTGATTTCGCTCAAATTTAAAACATTATCGTTGTTTGACTTAACGGCTAGCAGTATATGAGACAGATTTATTGACTTATGTAACATAATGTTTTAACTCTAAACACTTGTTGTAACTTGTCCACTGTAGTTAACTGTCATTTAAAATATTGTATATTATAAGGTTCCTTGTTTATTCGTTACCCTGGTAACCAAATTGTATAGATACCGGGAATGATGTTAGTCAGTCACACACAGAACTCCAAGTGAGCACTAAGTGGCACCCCAGGTCCCGACGGTCTCACTGCGAGTCATCTCATGCTGTGCAAATAATTATTAAAATAAAGTAATTCCAGTCAAAGCGATTTATTCTTTTTAAAATATAAATTGATACAATTGGCGCCAATCTAGTGGCACACTAATTCCCCGACCGGAGATTGAGAGAGGAAGAAAATTGAGGCTAGGGTAATTACATATGGCAATCCAGATGACGAGTGACCAATTTCAAGAACTGAGTACGATCAATTGTAGTCGTCATCGGACGTCGGCAAGGATCCATAGAGGTCAATAGCAAGTGTCTCAAAACGTTGATTGTATGCTGGAGTCTGCACTAAACCCGTTGGTTTCAGATTGGTGACCTTGTAGCGTTGACATTTATCACATTAACGTACAAACTTAGTTACATCATGCCGTAGTCCTGGCCAGAGGTAGCGTGGTATGATTCGTTGTATTGTGCGTTCTACTCCGTAATGTCCGGCCATAGGATCATCATGGTATGCAGATAGAATTTTATTTCTTTCTCGTGAGGGAATTACCAATTGCGCTTTCCTTACAATCTGAGCAGTAGAACTGGTAAGTTCTGCGATACTCTTTCATATACAGTGGAGTTCACTTAACACGAAAACGGATAGAACGAAATATTGCATAACACGAAAAAACAGAGTAGTCCCGGTCCGATAATATTGTTTTCATGCAAATTTGTTCTGATATGGCGAAACGATCTTCGCTTAACACGAAAAGAGTCTCTGCGGCACTTATTTTGTTCATATTTTCTCCAATTTCTCTGATAATTTCTTTCCCCTGTATTTTTGAAAGTCAAATTGAATTTTATTCTCTGCCTTCTCCTAAATATGCAGTCCTATTGTAAACTTTCCTGAAATTTTCTTACATCCGTAGTATACGAGGTAAGAAAATTTCAGCAAAGTTCAGAATAGGCCTAATATTTTTGAAAATGGGGGATTCGCCGAAACAAGTGCGCCGTAGTTGAGTTGACTAAATTTAATCTTTTTAATTTACAAGAAAAACTTCAGTCTGTTTTTGATAAAGTACAATTTTTTTACTATTTCTCTTTTTTATTTACTTCTACTTACTTTTTAGATAAACCCGGGGTTCATTATGTAAGTTAACGAATTTACGATATTTAAAAAACAAAAACAAATTAATTACAACCTTTCGGTCAGAAGTACAACTTTAATCTGAATCTCAATTTTGCAAAAATATTTTAAAGACAATAATGAAAATCGAATAATGGAATAATAAAAATGCAACTTTAACAAAAATGGGAAATTGAACGTTGAACTTAATTTAACGTTTTCGCTGTATCAGCTCGAAATCGCAGCGCGTGCAGCCTTGGACATATTGTTGCTCGTGTAGACTTGGACAGGTGTTAACTCCTCCCTCTTAAAATATCTGCGTCCCGCAGATCAGATGTTTAATCTTTAGTGGCTGGAGACCTGTCAATTGGCGGTGGGTGGAAAATCTCGAGTTTTGCCCTTCTTGTCCGATACTTGATAACTAGAAAGATACTTAGTACTGTCATTAGTATTGTTATTATACTTATATCTGCCATCACGGATATTTCACGGGTTTTGATTAGGCTTTGGAGTTCTTCTCTGTTCTGTAGATGGAGATCGTGAAGGTATTCCACATTCAACTTGAAATCTTTTTCCATAGGATCGTTTTGCAGCATTGGTAGTAGGATTTGGAGTCGTCTTATTTTTTTTAACGAACTCTCTAACTTTTATCCGTATGATCTCGTTGTCAAGCTGTATCAGAAAGCTGCCATTTAGACGTCTCGTAGAATCACTTTGGAGATCTCCTTCGAAGTGGTCCAGGGAAACGGTGTCATCATTTATGGCCTCAATTATTTCTTTGTTGTTGAATTTGTAATCGCATTCTGCTTGTAATCCCTTTAATAATCGGCTTATGCAATGATTCGTGGGCAATTCTACCAGCTGTCTCGCATAGCATATTGTTGTATTTCTTAAAGAATTGCACCTCTCCTTAACTCCGAAAGTGCGAGTTTGGTTGACGAGTAGCTCTTCGAATTTGATAAAAACCTTCGTCTGGTTCTTGGTCGTTGCTCTAATGAGGATGTGGTTATAATCATGACCATCAGTTTTCTGCATTGAGATTATGTACAGGAGTATTGACTCTTTTATTATTATTGTAGGTTCTGCATATTCTATTGCCTCGATTTTATTTTCGTAAGGTAGTGTTTCTATTATTGCTAAAAGTTGGTTTACTTCTTCCTTGTCCAACAGGTTAGAATTCACAATTCCATTTTTGGCCAAATGCTCAGCTAATACTATTTCATCTACCGCGTTCTTTAAAATATTTAAACGATTGAATAGTAGTTGGGCGTATTTGTCATCGCCCCGCTCATTTATTTGTTTGGCGACCTTGTTGTATTGTGCTAATATTTTATTGGTTGTCTCCATCAGATTTTCGTTGATCTAGTATTACTTATTATTATTAGTTACCAGTGCGTCTTGGCTTTTCAAAATGGTGTCCCAGTCTGAGGCATCTGGGCTATCCACGCTATCCACTTCCAAGCAGAGCCAATCCAATTGATGGATCTCTTATGTCTGCGGTCTCCTCCTCCAATTGGGGCTTTAGGATGATGGTATTTTCTATGCCTTTGGACGCGAGTATTGTTCTATTTAGCACCTCTTTATATTTCGTTAGGTTGACGACGTGGACGAGCTTGATGCTACCCTCGATTATTCTTCTATTTCCTAATTTTATTGCTGCTAGAGGCCTTGAGTATTCGAATACATTGGCTGATAGTGCAAGTTTAACCCAAAGTGCTCTGTAATTTAGATGATTCATATTAGCTTCTATTAGGTGTACTAGTAACTAATTGTCCTATTGGCTAATGATTCCCAGTTATATATATTTTTATTTCTTATTGGCTGGTGCTTCCCTATATGTTTTAGTATATAATGGTTTTATTGGCTAAAAGTTAAATGTTGCATACTTATTTCCTATTTGTTAGTGCGGATTCCTATTCTATATCTGACAAGTAACTCGTTTATAGGCGATTGTTTTTTATGTGCGATTTGTGTACTCGCCGCCCACTGACCGTAGTTACTGCGACTCTATTATCTTTAGCCACGACCTCCTTCTGGTAGGTTGGTTTATGCTTCCCTTGCATACGTTTTATTGCGGTGAATATTGTTTGCCCCGGAATATATTCTTTAGGTTTCTCCCTTTTGGAATTTGCTCTGGTGAGTTTCTTTCTCTGATTTTTCTGGATTTGTTCTGTTAAATCCTCGTTGATCTTGGACCTGAGTTCCAATAGGTTTTGATAATTGATTCGCTGAGACCTTCTCAGAAATACACTCACAGGCACAATTAACCGCCCACTTACATTTTTTGTCACCCTGTTTATTTACGTTAAGTATGGCATATCGCAGGCTTTGTTTTTTATTGAGTGGATATTTAGAAAAAAAAAATAAACAGTTGGCCTTGCGTTGGGTCTCAAATTTATTTCGCAGAAGCCTTTGCAAAAATTATTCAATGTCTGACCTAATTACCGCCACGTTACCGCGGTTACATTTTTCTGTCTCTCTTTTCATCTAGTGTTTAAAAGTTATTTAATTTGTGTCTTTAATATTCCTTTTGGTGATTCAAAACATAAAAATGCCGATAAATGCAAATAGTGCAGCTAGGGCTGTCGCCTTCTTTGATGCTAGGTACAGTCAACGTCGCATCGCTTGAATACTCGATGTACCTCGAACAACGGTACGGGATGCAATTAGACGATATCGGGAGACTGGCTTATACACCCGGAGACCAGGTCAAGGCAGAAATCGTTACACTTCCACCCGAGACGACCGCTTTATTGTCAGTAACGTGTTCAGAGATCGCTTTTCCACTGCTACTGAAGCTCTACACGTCTGTTTGAAGTCAGGAATGTTAGTGTAAGTGAACGCACAATTTGAAGAAGACTGGCAGAAAGAAATTTAAGGGTTTTTCGTCCAGCTCACAACTTCTCCCACAGCACCGTAGAGCTAGACTTGTTTTTACGTACCAATATTGTGATTGGACTATGGAGCAGTGGAAGGACGTACTATTTTCAGATGAGAGCGGAATAGCCTTAAAAGGTCCAGATAGGCGCCAGCGCGTCTACAGACGTAAAATTGAGAGGTTTGTTCCCTGCGCTATAACCGAAACAAGCTATCAAGGTGGATCAGTAATGATTTGGGGAGGTATCTCTTATGAGGCTCGTACCGATCTTGTTATTTTTGATAGGGGCAGGGTGAACGCTCACAGGTACGTGGAAGAAGTTCTCCAAGATCACTTTGTACCGTTTGCTCCATTTATTGGAGAACATTTTAGGCTAATGCATGATAATACATGTTGCCACGTCGCTCGATCTGTCACACAATACCTTAATGAGGTCGATAATCAAACTTTGTCATAGCCAGCGCGTAGTCCTGATATCAATCCAATCGAACACGTTTGGGATAACCTCAAAAGACGTGTTCGGGCAAGAGTACTAGTACTTACTACCTTAGGGGAGCTCAAGACCGCTGTGGTAGAGGAGTGGCACAATATCCCTCAGACGGATATTCAGGTCGTCATGGATGGTCTTCCAAACAGACTTCAAGAAATCATTAGAGCCCGAGGTGGTAACACCCAATATTAAATTTGAAGTAAATGACAAAAAATTTCAAACAAGGGACTCGAAAAAGTCGATTCCATTGAATAAAATGTTATTAAATAATTTTTTTGCTATATTTTCATTTGTTTTTATTTATCAAGGATTGTTTTAACATACCATCCAACAAATTACCTAAAATTAGACGGTTTGTAGACAAACTGCAAGAATGACAGGGTGGGCGGTTAATTGTGCCTGTGAGTGTATATCACTAGGTTTCCTATTCGTAACCGAATGGATTGTGTTGTTATAACGGTCTACTGCTATATTTACGATCTCCTTTAGTGTTGAATCTGGATATTCTCTTTGCAAGAACCTTATAATTTCAATTATCGTGGAGTGCACTCTTTCTATTGTTCCATTTATTTCGCTCTTTTGGCAAGGTGTCTGGTATAGCTGAATTCCAAGAGTTTTAATATAATTTGATATGATGGGGCTTATAAAACTCCTTTCATTGTCTATTACCAAGAACTTGGGTACTGTGTAATAGTGTAATATTTTTGTAACATTGTCTCTTAAGTGTAACACTGTCTTGCCTTTGATTCGGAAGAATTTAGCGAACTTTGAGAATTTGTCTATACAAGATATAAACTTTTCACCTTGAAATTCAATTATGTCCATGTGCAGGATCTCAGAAGGGTAGGTCGGAATGGGGGTTTCTTGTAATTCCGGCTTATTGGGATGTCTGTCATACTTATTGCTATTGCAAACATCATAAGATTTTACATACTTTCTAATTTCCATTGCCATGTGCGGGAAGTAATATTTTTCCAGAATTTGTTCCCTGTTTTCCTTAGGATTCCTATGGTCTCTTCTGTGTTCACTCTCTATTATTCTAAATTTATCTTCCAGATTTGTTATATCTTTAGATTCTCTTTGCGTAATTCGAATTTTGAACTTGCTGAAATGATCCCTGTATATTTCCTGAAGAATTTGAATGTACTGCTCGGGTATTTTTAGTCCATTGAGTATATTTGGATTGAGCCTTTCTTTTAGGACTTTAGTTAAATTAATTCCATTTATTTCTTTCTTTCACTTACTTCGCAGTGTTTTTTTTTTATGTGACAGTGCTAAGCTCAGGAGTCACCCTTTGTACTACCAGTCCGTCATGTCATTTGTCACGTCATGGTGCAATGTCTAGCAGTAAGCTTAGTACGGGGAGGGGAGGGGGGTATAGGTTAAGGGTTAAAAGGAACGGGGGGGTATTTAAGAAGGTGGTGATGAACCCTGCGTTTGAACTCTTGGATGTTGTAGGAGCTCGGAAATACTGACTGCGAGAGACTATTCCACAGTCGAGTTGTTCTATTAACAAACGAATTCATATCTTGTTGAGTGCGTGAAAGGGGGAGTTGCAGGTGAAGGGAATGAGACGAGTGGGCTAATCTGGTGTTGCGGTTATAAGATTGCCGTGGAGGCAGGAGAGCGTTTAACTCGGAGGAACAGTCATTATGATAGTAGCGATAAAATTTAGTCAATGCAGCTACATTCCTACGGTGGCTGAGGGGGTCGATGGTGGAGCCAGCGGTGTCGTCATCAATTAATTTAAGGGGTTATATCTATGTGACAAAATTTTTTTTTTCGATTTTTTTTTATTGGCTAAAGTATGCCAAAACATCCCTAGAATTGGAATAAAAAAGGTCCAAATACCAATATACTTCAGACAATTTCTGATAATTAATTTTCTGAAGCAACTCCAAAACTCGAAAATGCACTAAAATTTACCTCTATTTTGCCTCTCACGGCCGTAGGAGGCTCCACAGGTCGTAGGAGGCTCCAAGACCCCGCAAAATTTGCGTAACGGTACCTACTATTAGTAAAAAATACCAGAAAAATACCCCCTTGCCTCTAAGGGGGGCAGGGAGCTCCCCAAAATGCTAAAAACAAAAAAAATTCACAGATCTACAACGTCAAAACTTCAAACGCGTTTTTCTCGAAACCATGTTTGTGAAATCGGCCGGACACCAAACTCCGCCAGTTTTCATCCGATTTACTTGAAATTTTAACTGTAGCTTCTTAATATGATTATCTAGTGAAGTACACACGATTTTTGCGATTGGTTAACTAGAAAAAAAATTATAAACAATTGAAATCGATTTTTTTCGTCAAAAAAACGATTTTTTTTTAAACCGCCGCTATTTTGCGAAAAAAAATTCTAAAAATATAATCGTGGGTACCTAGCAAAACTCATGAAGATAATAAAAAAAAAATTTTATTGTTCCAGATGCTGATGGGGATGCTTGTTTGGCGATTTGGAATATGTGATCATTCCAACGAAGGTCTTTGGCTAATGTCACGCCTAAGATGTGAAGGGATGGGTCGGCCTTTAGTTCAACGTCATCCACTGTCAAGGATGGTGAGGTGTTGAACTTCTTTTTTGAGATAAGACAGTACTTGGTTTTAGAGGGGTTGAATTTGACACGATTCTTCTCTCCCCAATCTAGAATTAGTTTGACGTCTTTTTTAATAGTGTTGAACATTAGTTCACGATCATCAAGACAGGATCTGGCATGTGTCCGTCTTGTATCGAAGCTGTACGAGTAACGTAGAGTACGGTCGTCAGCGAAGCTGAGAAGTGGGTTGGAGGGGATTGAAAGTAGGTCATTTATAAAGATGAGAAAAAGGGCCGGTGATAAAATTGACCCCTGAGGGACCCCCGCAGAGATGGGGTGAGATTCAGATTTGACGCCATCCAATAATACCTTAATTGAACGGCCGGAAAGGAAACTCTCAACCCACTTATACAGAAGTGAGTCAATTCCAATAGCTTGGAGTTTAGCTAACAAGGCTGAGTGCCATACTCTATCAAAAGCCTTGGAGATATCCAAAAGTGTGGGATAAAGTTGGAGCTGTCTTCATCAGCGCTGTGCATAGTTTGAGAAGAAGACGTACATTAGCTTCTGTTTCCAGTCTAGATAGTGCGTCTGCGACCTGGGCCCAGTTCACGCAATTCGACGTCGACTGAAAACGATTCGTCAAATGTCGTTTTGGGTTCACGCAAGTCGACGTTTTATGTTTGTCGTTTTAAAAGTGTCGTTAATCTTCTCGACGCCAAATTTTCATTTATTGTTGTATTAAAAGCGAGTTGTATTGCCTATTAGAGCAGAGCAGAAATAATTTTATACAAAACTTTTTACAGTTCTGAACGAGCAAAATGCAATAGAAAAAGAAAAACTATTAGTTGAAAAATAACAATTATAACTACTCCAAGAAGAGTTAGATGTACAAAAATAAATTCAGAGTTGAAATTTTCCAATAATGTTATGAATTTGTTTCCATAAAATTAGGGCGACTATTGAAAGTAATTTGTCTTCATAATATTTAAGATGCTATTGCATTTCCTAATAGTGGATATAATACGTGATTAATTTGTTTTGTCATACCTAAAGGGGCCAGTCACTTTAGGTAGAATTTTATGAGAAATTTTGAGTTTTGCGAATTTAGGCATCTAGGGACTGACGTTATGATTAACAATGGACGTTGGTGGGTTGAAACCTCAACGTTTACAGTTTTAGATAGGTGGGAGTATTCTGCGTAGATTGCTGCCTTATTCATGAAAATATCTAATAGGGTTACCAAAATACAGAGTAATATGAAAACTTCTACCAAAAAAGTTTCAAAAAGGCCCTAGCGGCTAAACCGTTATAATTCTCCCGCCCCCACCTATACGATTTTTTGTTCGTATATCCAAGACCAATCCGCAGCCAGGCGTTTTTCCATTTTCACTGATACACCCTGTATAATTATAAGTGAACGTCAGCCCCTGACCACTCTCGTTAGTCCCTAGCAGCATTAACAGTTAGGGACTGACGGTCTGAATTCAGGTATACTGAATTCAGTATAAATTTAAGTAAAAGAAACACATTGATAAATAGAATAAAAGACAAGTACATAAATAAACAGAAACTTTAATCTATAAATAGATATAAATATATAAATAAAATATTATGACTATTGACCCAAAACAAAAATGTTGAATTAATAAAATATTAAATAAAATATAAACAAACAAAAAACAAATTATTAAAAAACATTCTTCGCTCAGAATCATATTGTGTGGTAGTTTTGGTTGTAACCACCTAACCATGTAAGTAGTAGGGCAGTAGAGGCATGGAGATCGGTGGGGAGGCTGTGGGCCTCGCCCAGTAAGTAAGTACCAGTAGTAGTTAGATTTTTTTGTTTCAGCATTTCCTCCTCGGCAGCATCCGCTCGCATGGCTGCGACCCCGAACCCCCATTAAGCTCTCTCGATGGCCCCGGACGGGTCACCCTATCGCCCTCTCGTGATTTTTATTAGCTTTTTTTGTTTGGTTCTCAGCGGCACGTGATTTTCGTTAGTTTATTTCAAACTGTCACCCCCTTTCATTGGCTCCCTACACTACGACCCCCCCCCTCATCCGGCGAGCTAGTTAGAGCATCGTTAGACGTGCCCACACCAAGTGTACTGGAGGCAAACAAATTTTTCTCGTCGATATCCCTTCCTTTGGACTTCGTCCAGCCACCCTTTTGGTCGTTAGAGACTCCTTCCCTTTTCTTTCTTTTTGTAAAATGTTTATGGCCCTTTGAGGCAATGTGGTATCCTTCCTTACTTTTCTTCGAGCGCAAGCTCAATCAAACTTCCCGACAGTTAGGCGGGCCGCACACTTGTGCGACATTTATTGCATTAAGATAAATTCCGCAGTGCGGTAATTACTGCACTGAGATTTGAAACCGTATATTTATGCGACATTTACCGCAAGGTATGATGGTGTAAATACATATAAGCAAGTTTAACAAAATGAGTTCTAGTTAAGATAAAATGCCTGTAATTTGGTATTTTTTAAAGAAACCTTTTTTTTTTTAATTCATTTTTCAATTTTTCAATAAACGCTTCCGATCAAGTCAAACCTCAAAATCGCAATGCAACATGCTGTAAATATTGCAATGAAGGAAGATGTTTTCTATCTCTTTGCGATATCTCCTTCATGTTGCAATGCAATATTTCGATAGGTCGCATTGGCAGCAACAGCACTCTGCGTGCTTTTCAAATGGGATCATGCGATATTTGTTGCGTTGCGGTAATTACCGCATTGCGGCATTTATCTCATTGCAATAAATGTCGCACAAGTGTGCGGCCCGCCTTACAGGAATAATATGTAGCATAACATGCACGTGCCGTAACTATTTCGGACTGATGGAAGTGCGATCATAACCTCCTAGCGGTGGCCACTGGTAACTATTCTATGAGAGAGGATAGGCTTATATGATCGGGCTAGTCCCTTCCAAGTAAGGTTGGCGTGAGGCTAATAACCTCACCCGTAAAAAACAATTATTACGGAACGAGCAACATGCCTCGGATACTGGAATAAACGACGACGACCACGGCAACGAAAAAGGCAAAATGAGTTACGAATTTTTTCATGGAATCTCTGTACAGAACTCGAGCTTCACAACATCTGGCCGATACCCTGTCAAAGTATGAAGCTGACATTACCGCCATTCAGATGAGATGGACAGGGAATGGTGTTTTGCAAAAACTTGAGTATGACGTATATTACAGCTGTCATACAAAACACCATGTTCTAGTAGTAGGTTTTATGGTTAGCAAAAGAAAGCCTACCATTATCGGCTTTAAAGCAATAAACGAAAGGCTATTCTCCCTTCGTGTACGAGGTGAATTTAAGAACATCAGCCTCATAAACGTTCACGCACCTACAGAAGAGTCCCCGGATGATGATAAAGAAGAATTCTTCGAATTAGTTAAACGGGAACTTAATGCCTGCCCCAAGTATGATGTAAAAATCATACTGGGAGATCTTAACGCCAAAGTAGGCCGGGAGCCCCGGGATATACAGGCAATATGTCGGCAACCACAACTTGCACGAAAACACTAATGACAATGGACAGCGAGTTGTAGAGATGGCAGCAAGTAAGAACTTGGTCGTTGCAAGTACTAGATTTGCGTGTAAAGATATCCATAAAGCCAGCTGGGTATCTCCTAATGGAGCCACTCGCAACCAAATAGATCATGTGTTGATAGACTGCCCTTTCGGGTCTGATTACGGTACGAACGTACCGAGGTGCCAACTTCGACTCGGATCACTATCTTGTTGGCATGGTGCTCCGAGAGCGGATTACAACGTTGAAAAGCTTTGTATCCGCTGATCAGGATCGAATCAACACAGCTGCACTACGCAATGAAATGGCCAGAAACAGCTACGGTCATGCATTAGAACTCGCCCTAAGTCCTGGGGATGAGATGCCGGGCGTCGACGAGAACTGAACCCGCCTTAAAAATACTGTCATCAGGGTTGCCAGTATTGGCGATTTGGCGCCAAATTGGCGACTTTTTAAGTTCGACGGCGACGAAAAATTTTATGATGGCGACTTGGCGACTTAAAAAAACTGAAAAATAAACAGATGTAAAAACAATTACATAAGGAGTAGAACATTTAAGATGAAAAACAATAACGTGTTTTTAGTATTGGTTCTTAATATTAGTAAATGTGAAGTGATGACATTTTGTAGGCGACGTGATCCTATAATTTATAGCTATTCCTTTTTTAACAAGGGTGTCCCCCGTGTTAATTATGTCAAAGATCTCGGGATTAGATTTGACACCAAGCTGGACTTTGCTTCTCATATCAACTATATTTCTACCAAGAGCAGCTTAGTCTTGGGTTTTATAAAAAGGTGGTCCAAAGAATTATGAACTTATAAAAGTAGGCTTTAGTGCCTTCTAAACTTCAGACGAACTTTACTTAAACAAACTGAAGACCATCCCCTTACTGATCTGGCCCATCAGTCTGGTATTAACGACTACAGAGAGAGAGTTTTTTTTCTTCATCACAAGAAAAGAACTAAGGCCAATTAAAAATGTTGTTCATCAAAGATTCATGGTTAATATGGCTGTAGTGGCCGAGACCATATAAAAGCCCTTTTTTGGGTCAACTAGTTTTCTGAACTAGTTAAAAAAAAACAAACAAACAAATTGATGAAAGGCATTAGCATCAACACCAGCATTTATCACATCAAACAATTTTTTGTACTCGATTCTTCTGTTCGAACTAACATGGAACCAGTTATAAATTTGATGGATGAGAAACTCGACATTTGATGGCAAAGCTTTAGCCGCTACTGAAGCAGCGTTGTTCCGCGAGTGACAGATGCACTTAATTAACCTTAAATTTGGGCAGTCTTCTTTGAGCAAAGTGTACAACGAGTGATTGCGTCCACACAAGGCGTTCGCGCCGTCGCACAGTGCGGCCGATTCCCAAAAAGCTGGCCAAAAGTCGAAAAAACAATTTTCTTATAGGGGTTTATTTTTTGTTCAGTTGGCTTCAGTACACCCACAGCCATCATAAATCACACATAGCGTTGTTTCTTTTCTCGTACTTGCTCCAAAACAACAGTCGCAACGATAGCTGTTTTGATTTGTCAAATGGTTCTCGCGAAAGTGCATTTAACAGAGTGTTTTTTAAACATTGTGTAAAAAATGAAGATCGTCGTTGATAGCCATACCAAAAATGGAATCTACTTCTGAATGTAAGTAGAATGTAGAAAAAAAAACAAAGAGATTTCCCATGCCAAAAATTTTAGTGACACCACGATTATTACTAATTTTTATCGCTTGAAATCAAATAATCTGTAAAGTGATCATGCGAATAGAAAAAAGTTCCGCGTTGTTCCGCTCTGAAATTTGATGGAGGTTATTCCTTGAGGTATTAGTTACAAAATAAAACAAGATTTAGCTGCCCCAACTTGCCCGCTTTTTTTAAGAAGGTTTTAAAAAACTTATAAATTGACATAAATCTTGATAATGTTGAATAATATACGATCTTTCACGCGAGGGGTTGGCCAATAGGAGTGGAAGGTGGTGGCTTTTCAAATTTTTAATATCAAATTCGTAATCAGCGACCCCGAAAACCTATAAATTTACATGCATTTTGATTGTGTTGAATAATATACGCTATTTCACGCAAGGGGGTGGCCAATAGGGGTTGAAGGGGGTGGCTTTTCTAATTTTTAATATCAAATTCGTAATCAGCGACCCCGAAAACCTATAAATCGACATGCATATAAGAGTTAACCCTTCTAGCACAGAAGGCGCACTTTACAGCAAAGCATGAAAATCTATATATACATACACATACATACATATATATATATATATATATGTATATATATACATATATAGAGTTTCCCTTCTAAGACAGAAGGCACACTTCCCAGCAGAGCTGAGAAATATTTACCACTGCCGTGGCTCAGCTGAGACATGCAAACATAAAATATTAAAACATAAAAGATCAAAAACATTAAACAGAGAAGCGTGCAAAACTGAAAAGGGAGTAAGGCACGCAGAGAGTCACGCCACATTGAGAAGGGTCCTTTTAAGGACAACTTCACTGGTTAGCAAGCTAAACACACTCCTATTGTTGTTAGTATTTATAAGCATGCGATTAACGGGTTCAACGGCAACGGCATCTTGATTATGTTGAATAATATACGCTATTTCACGTGAGGGGGTGGCTAATAGGGGTGGGCGGGGGTGGCTTTTCTAATTTTTAATATCAAATTCGTAATCAGCGACCCCGAAAACCCCCGAGTAAGAAATTTTGTATCAATTACTTGATTTATCGACTTTTGGCCAGCTTTTTGGGAATCGGCCGCACTGTGCGTCGGTCCTAAGTAGTTTACTAAACGCAACCCCATGTCCAACAAAAACTGCTTCAAACTTGCATACAGTACATTTGCTGTCCCATTTTCTAGTGCCACTATACCTTTAATTAATATTTATAATTAGTATTTGTTAATTAATGCATATCTTATATATGTATAAGAATAAAAAATATAAAATTTAAATTTTACATTGCGTCGTCGTTGGTATATGTGCAGTAAAAGATACTGAAACCCAACCATATGCAAAACCAAGCTTAACCGGACTGACTTCGTAAGTTTACTTGGATTTAACGAAACTTTATTCAATCCCCGTTTCCATGGGCGCTTAATCTGAGTAAACTCAGGATAAACTCTGCATGAAAACTCAGTAATGAAGAAAAGTTGTAATCAATAATTTAATCAATAATAATTGTAATCAATAAAAAGCCTTGTAAACATTTTTTCAATTGCAAAAATGAATGAATATAGGTTTTTATTGGCTTTCACAAGAGTATACAGCCATTCAATTGCAAAAATATCAAGTCGCCAAACTGGCGACATTATTGAGATTTTGGCGACTTTTGGCGACACCCGCGAAGCCATGTGGCGACTTCACGCTTCATTTTCCTGGCAACCCTGACTGTCATTAGTGCTGCTGATTCCATCTTAGGCAGAAGTCGTAAAGATCGGAACGACTGGTTCGATAATGAATGCAAGCTGACAACTGAACGTAAGAATGCTGCGTACCGAGCCATGCAGCAGTCTCAGAGAACACGGGCACGCGAAGAGAACTATAAAGAGCTCAGAAAAGAAGAAAAGAGAATTCACAGACGAAAAAAGGAAGCCTGGGGAAAAAATCTCGTCTGTGAGCTAGAACAGTACAGAGAACGACGCCCGCACCAGGCGCGGGAGTTCTACCAAAGAGTCCGCAGTATGACGCAATTCACACCACGTTGCACATACTGCAAGGACAAAGAAGGGAATCTGATCACCGATCTTAAAGGCATCTTGGAGCGATGGGAAGAGCACTTTCATGAATTGCTAAATGGCGAGCTAACTGAGGATTCGGAGGCTCCACCAATATCTGATGACAATGCTATGAAATAGTACCATAGTCTGTCAAGGCTCTTCAAATCCAAATATCTAACCATAACGTCTAAACTTTTACTATATAAGACGATGGTCTTACCCGTTCTCACATATGCATCCGAAACGTGGGTGCTTAGCAAAAAGCACTCAAACCTCTTGGGCGTGTTTGAGAGGAAAATACTTCGGAGGATTGTTGGCCCCGTATGTGAGGAAGGACGATTCCGGAGACTCTACAATGACGAGATCTACGAGCGCTATCGCGACATAGATATTGTGAAGAAAAAATCTCGGTAGGCTCCGGTGGGCAGGGCATCTAGCTCGTATGAGTGAAGATGAGCCTGCTCGGAAAGTTCTCTGCGGTAAGACCTATGGGGTGCGACAGCGAGGGAGCCCCCAACCTTCGCTGGAAGGATGGCGTGAACTAGGACGCTCAGAGTTTAGGGATGCCAAACTGGATGACATCGGCTCAGAATCGGGACCGGTGGAGAGAACAGTTGCGCGAGGCCAGGACCGGATCCTGGTTGTAGAGCCGTTGACTATTTCAATTATTTTCAAGCAAAAAGCAATGATGGGGATAATCTAGTGCTCCTGTTTCAAAGAGTGAAAAAAACAAAATTTGAATTTACCGTTTTCCTAACCGTCAGATTTTGAATTCTGGGCTGTCAAACATCGTGTCGGAAAACAAAAGGAAGGGGAAAAAAATACTATACACATACAGTCACTACAAGAAGAATAAGGCCAAAATTTCAAGTGGGGCTAATCAAATGCTCCGGAGTGTAGTTTTTGGTTCGCGCGATATCGTGCAGGTTCAAAAATTAAGAACTTTGCTTAAACAAATGTTAAAGATAAATTTCCTCCCAGTACCGGCCGGTCGATAAGGAAATTTTCATCGTACATCCAGCACTGTCAATCAACGATCAACTACAATTATAATCCCTCTCCAACGAAAGGACAGTGATAAGAGCAAAAATCGATCCGAGCGGCAGTGGGAAGAACAGCCCACGCCGGAGAAGACGTCTCCCATCCACCCGCTTTAAAATCAATTTAATGTAAAGTTAGAAAATAAAGTTTTTCTTGTTAATAATTTGAATCGCGAGTGTATCAAGTTTATTCTGGAAAACCCTACATCCCCATCTAAACAAACTGGTCCTTCGAGCCGGATCCAATGACTTACGGATCCTAATTTAACAGTAAGCACTGCCACGTGGGAACACACTGCTACCGGCCCATCGTGGGAAACATATATTCACCTGTAACGGAATGGCAATTCATCGCTAATCACAACCCGACCTGGAAACTTTCGAAACCACAGCCCAGACTTAAAAACCCATTATAAAGTCCCATCCTTGTCCTGTGCCAAGGCAGGTGAGTGAAGTTTCTATTCTTATACAATTAGTGCTATTTTTTTTAAATTATGGTACCTTGAGAGGAAAGTTTATCGTGATCAACTAATGACATAAAGTTGAATAAAAAATATAAAATAAAATAATAAAAAAAAATAATAATAATAAATTGATCGAGAACGGCAACCGATAACCTTTTTTTAATATATAAATTCCTTTTTTTAACATGTAAATTCCTTTAATATATAAATTTCTAGGGTTGAAAAAAATCACGATTTTTTTAAAAAAATCGAATAAATCGATTTTTTTGATTTAAATCAGATTTAAATCAGATTTATATCAACAAATTTTATATTGCGATATTGTTATAAGAAATCCAAATAACAATTTACCAAATCATAATTTAAAAAACAAAGTCAAATGAAAACGCATACAACTGCCCAAAAATGTTAAATAATTGAAATAAATGAAAGAAAGTTCAGTGTTTTCACTGACACATTGTAGGCCTTCAACTTTTATGACTTTTGGAGAATTTGATTCAAAGACTTTTATGACATCTATTTTTCCCATAATCCTTGAAGGCCTTTTCAAAAACCGATTTCAATGGTCCAAAAGTCATAATTTTAGTCTTTTTAAGCACTATTATGTAGTATTTTTTGTTTTCCAAAACAACATTTTTTTCGTACCCAAAACGTGGAAAAACGTGTTTTCGCTACTATTAAACCACCTGTTGCCCTGGACCTATTTTATCCAAAACACATTCATTGAACTCCTACGATTTTTCTCTTAATTAAGGCTGATTTACAATATTCCGTGATTGCGGTGCGTCAGCGAGACGAGTTGTCGGACGATACTCGCTATCGCTGGAAATTCGCAGGTAGAATTACAATAATGCGAGTACGAATCTAGTTCACTATGTCAAATTTTATAGTTTTGACACAATATATGACAAAAGTAACAACATTAATTTTCTATATTTAATTTTTTATATTAATGCAAATAAAATGCGTTCTTCAAGAACAAAAAAACCCTTTTTTACGCTACAATAGCATACCTAACATACAAAAAACTAAATAATTCAAAATTAGAAGTAAACGAAGATGGTGGGTTAGGCCCGTTTATCAAGACCGAGATAAGATAGGGTATTTTGAAACCACCTTTAATATATTAAAGGAAGAGGATCCTGAAATGTTTATTAAAGTTACTAGGATGAGTGGATATCAATTTGATGTTGTTTTGTCCTTAGTGCGTTCCAAATTAGAAAAGTCGTCTTTCCGGAAGCCCATTACAGCAAAAATCAACTAAACTTAGAAAGACAGATGACAGAAATAATTATTTAAAATTCAAAATTCAAAAATCTGTCATATGAGACTTGTCATCGCCTCTCGGAGCGTTAAAATTTCAATTTTTCCAAATTCTCTCGTCTCGTATTATCGCAAATCGCTGCATTGTACATTGCGGCATTTGAACACACGATATGGAAAACGTTTTGACAGTGCTTGCGAGACTCGTCTCGTTGTCGCATCGCACTCTCGCAACATTGTAAATCTGCCATTATAGCGTCAACAAATCGCAGGGTAGATTTATTTCAACTTTTAAATACAATTTCGCTATCTCTCCTGGACTATATTTTCTACCGATGTAAACTGAACCGAATAAACACGTAATTAGACTGGCAAACATATTTTTTGAATTGAGTTCGTAGTTTTTTGAATGTATATTTGGTAACATTTTGGTCAGTTGTAATTGTTTTGTGAAATTTGCTACACTTGAGTAGATTTTAAAAAATTTGATTTAAATCATCGAAATTTGAAAAAAATCATTTGATTAAAATCGCGATTTAATCGTTGATTTAAATCATCGCAACCCTATTTTTAACATATGTACATATTTGCTGTGCATACATGTGTTCGATGATTTTAGCACCGGAAGGTGAGTAAGAGTTAACGGATCCTTTAAGTTTCTATAGAACAAATGTTTCTCTGAGTTCTTGCGTCACTAACGATAGTATAAGCGGTTTAACCCTGAAAATTGAAGCGATCTTAAGAACAAAGAACGGAAATTTATGAACGTGAAAAAAAAATTAAAAAAAAAAAATGGCGGATTTATTGAAAAAATTTTTGGGTTGTTTCGTGAATTAATAAGAAATATAATACCAGAGAGAACTTCAATTATATTTAGAAACGGTATGAAAATTTATGGATTTTGAAAAATGAATTGCGGTTTTGTTACAAAAGGGTTTTTGTTGTTGTTTGTGAAAGAAATTTAATAACAGCAAACTTCAATTACGAAAATTTATGAAATTTGGGAAATTTATTGCGGTTTTATTGCAAAAAAAAGTTGTTGTTGTTCTTGAATTAACGTGAAATTGTTAAAAGAAGAGGAAAAACAAGAAGAAAATGTAGATGAAATAAATAGAAGAGTGACAAATGCAAGTAACGACAGCGCCGAAGACATAGAGGTTAAATGGAGTAACTTAAAAACCCTAATCAAAGAATCAGCGTAAAATACTCTAGGATACGAGCCCCGTGAAAGAAGAAATGAATGGTTCGACGATGACTGTGCACGAGTAACGCAGGAAAAGAATGTAGCATATCAAGTGATGTTACAGAAGCACAGAACGAGAAATGCAGCTGAGCTGTACAAAGAAAAAAGAAGGCAGGAGAAAAGAGTGCACAAAGCGAAGAAAAAGGAGTACTGGGAAAACGAAATGTTAAAAATAGAAGAAGCGAACAGCCGAAACGACGTCAGGCAACTATATAAAAAAGTAAATGAGCACCGAGTCGGTTTCAAGCCCAGAGTAACTATGTGCAAAAATAAGAATGGGGAAATCTTAAGCACCAAAGAACTAGTTCTAACTAGATGATGCGAACACTTCAAAGAACTGCTAGCTGGAGATGAGGAGCAACCGCCAACAGAAAACGTGGAAGTAGCAGAAGAACTAGCGGGAGATATGCCTACATCAGAAGACGTACAAGACGCAGTGAAAAAAACTAAAAAACAACAAATCTCCGGGCAAAGATAACATTGTAGCAGAGCTATTAAAAAAAGGAGGTGGAAACGTAATATTAAGCCTGCATGAAATCGTAACACTAATATGGACCCAGAAACAAATACCATCGGAATGGAGCGAGGGCATTGTGTGCCCTATACATAAAAAAGGAGATCAGCTAAACTGCCGTAACTATAGAGGCATCATTCTACTGAACGTAGCATATAAAGTATTTTCAAATATTTTATACGTTAAACTGCAGCCTTACGCAGAAGAAGCTCTGGGAAACTATCAAAGCGGTTTCCGCCCCGGAAGATCTACTACCAGGTCCTAGAAAAGGCGAATGAATTTAACATAAACATGCATTCGCTATTCATAGACTTCAGAAACGCCTATGATAAAATAAAACGTGAAGAATTATACAAAGCTATGGAGTACCTAAGATTCCCCAAACACCTCGTAAATTTGACCAAACTGACAATGAAAGAGGTATTATGCAGAATAAGAATTGAAGGAGAGTTATCAGAACCATTCAACGCCACAGTAGGACTAAGACAAGGAGATGCCCTATCGGGCTTACTATTTAACGTAGCTATGGAAAAAGTGATAAGAGACGCAGGAATTAACACCGCGGGCAGTATTCTCAACAAGTCGGTACAAATATTGGCGTACGCTGACGACATCGTAATACTAGCCAGATCCCCCGTAGCAATGAAAGAAGCCTTCATATCGCTAGAAAGAGCAGCAAAGAAATTCGGACTAGCAATTAATGAAGAGAAAACGAAATATATATGTGCATCTCCAAAAGACGTAATGATCGCCAGAATATGACAATTGATACATACAACATCGAAGCAGTAAAAGAATTTATATATCTAGGGACGATAATTTCAAAAGACAACGACACGACATTAGAAGTTAAAAGGAGATTAGCGCTGGGAAACAGATGCTACTTTGGGCTACGTAAACATTTCTTATCAAGGAACATATCAAGAAGCACTAAAGTAAAACTGTACAGAACTCTTATAAGGCCAATACTACTGTATGGATCCGAAACCTGGACATTAAGAAGTAACGAAGAACACCTCCTAGGGTGCTTCGAAAGAAAAATCCTGTGCACTATATGTATGGAGGAATCAACGAAAACGGTGTTTGGAAGAGAAGATACAATCACGAATTGTATCAGTTGTATAAAGATCCAAACATCATTAAAACTATAAACTATATTTATGATGATGATGTTCTTGAATTAAGAAACATTTTAATAATAAAGAATTTCATCATGCCTCATCAAATTTATGAATTTTGAATTATAAGAAATTACTTTATACCTTTTACTAGATTTATTGTTCTGTTATATCTTGTTTAATTTTGGTAAGTCTATATTTCATAGAACATTTAATCGGCGTATTAGATTGGGCAAAATAAAGTTTTTTCTTTTCTCGTTTAATTTTGGAACAAGTCTCAAAGAATTTGAATGGAAAATAATATGAATTAATAATAATGTGGAATTTTTATTTGATTTGTATTGTGAAAGAGAAACAATATTTTCGTTATAAATCCTTGGAGGAACTTGAGCATGAAAAAATATTGGCCTCGATTCCCGAAAACGACGGATCGGGAACTCCCGCGGTGATTGAGACTCCCTTCACGTGAAGTTCACGGTTGCTAGCGATGCTTCAATACGCCGGGAGTAGTGCCATATTAAACTGCGGAATTAAAACTCCGAAAATAAATCAGCTGGTTTTTTGACAAATGGGAAATGTCAAAGTAGACATTTGAAATTTGATTTGTGGGAAATAATTTTGATTTTGCGTGAAAGTTTTATTAAATTTAACTAATTCGTGCCCATTAGTTAATACGTTCGGTCAATATGATGTTTCGGTGGCTATTATGTGTTTCCCTAGTGTATTTTATAATAGTGCAACTGTTCTGAAAGTGATTTAATTGGGATACATCCAGAAACGAATTTTATTTATTTTCAATAAATTTGTTTTAAATATATTTACAAAAGGAAAAAACAAAAGAGATGTGTTGTGAAAGAGACTAAGAATGTACTGTTTTTTAAACTATAATTCTTTCTTTACTTTTTTAAATGAGTTTATTTTTATCTGGAAAATATGCAATAAAAATAATTTGTTATTTTTAAAAAAGAGGCTCTATTTATTTTTTTTGTAATAAATTATTTTATCATTTAAAAAATTTTCTAAGTTAAAATAAAACCACCAAATAACAAAACAAAAAACATCAACTTCCATGCTCAAATCACTCTACAAGTGTAATCCGCTACAATTTTCCCGCGGATGTCAAAAGTCAAATTCTCTCAAGCAAATCTGCAATCGCGTATTTTTTTTTTTTATGTGAAAGACTAGAGTCACAGGAAACAGTCGTGAGTCTTCACTCCGAATTTTTTCGGAAATCAAATCAGCAACCGCGGAATAGGGAATCGCAGTGTCAAATACGCACTCACTTCCGATTCGCCCAGATTCGGGAATCGAGGCCATTTCCTTCGTTGTCAGCGACTCACTTAGGTCATAAGCTCTTCCACACTTTTCCATGTTAGCATTTGCAACCTTTTTCCAAGAATTCTTAATCTTTCTACACCGTGTAAAATATTAAATATTATTATTACTATTATTATCAGTATTGCATATTATTTAAAGGCTTGCAGTATTAGCTGAGCTCGACTAATTGCTTATTTAAAAGGCAGTGTCACTGGTAGCTAAATGGTTTTAACACGGTTCATTTCGTATTTTACCCCGTATTTGCCATAAAGTTTATTTCTCATTTCTCGAAATGTCTCAGGCACCAGCCTTTCCATTCTCATTGGGTTCATTAGCTTCCTACCCCCCCAAGACATAACGCGCCTTAGGTTTTGTTAATCTGACCTTCTCTTGTTTGTGCTCTTCTCTGCTCTTCTCTTCTTCGTCTCCCTTTAGTTATCATCTACGAGAGATCCCCCGATCCCTTCTGTAGCCCAATCCAAACCCCTTCTCTTAGCCCCCGCGGAGAAATAGTTTAGCATGGCGCAAGACACGCCCTCTGACCCCAAGGTCCAAGACCCAAACATGATCACAGCTCTCATCTCGAAGCAAGCTTGGACCTATGGAACTATGGACCAACTTTAACAAATCCCCCAAAGCCCGCCTAACCCCTGGGTATTTAAAGGGTAGGATCACAGCGTTAGATAAGTTGTGGAATCAATATCAAGTGCAAGACCAGGAAATCCAAGCAATCGTCGTCAACCGCGAACGAACCCTACAATATTTTACTGAAGACCTTTACAGTCAATAAGAAAATCTAGTAGCCCCGTTGACAAAAGCGAAACCTTCGAAAGGCACCCTTCAACCCCCGTCGCCTCACAGACAGCCCTCCCTATGTCCCAATTTGATATCAAGTTACCACGAATTTCTCTGCCCCAGTTTTCGGGGAATTATAAGGATTGGATATCATTTCATGATCTTTTTGACTCGTTGATTCATCAACACCCTTCTCTACCGGCCGTCCAGAAATTACATTATCTTAAAAGCAGTTTGAAAGGCGAGGCTCTCCATTTGATTCGTCATTTAACACTCACCCAAGCTAACTATGAGAGCGCTTGGCACTTGCTGTGCGATCGGTATAAAAATCCCCGTTTATTGATAACCCGTTACGTTCAAGCACTCCTAACTAGGGTGGCCACCTTTTTTACATTTAAATATAGTATTTTTTTCTCTAAAACTTTAAAAAATATAGTACTTTTAGAAATTTTTCAGAAATAAATAGTACGAGCTCGTTTTTAAATATTATTTATTTTTCCAAGTATATTTATCATTACTTTTAGCCTTATTTAATAAGGTCTTATTGCTTAAGAAATAATCATACGCATCTGTGCAGCCCAACTGCATATTAATATAAATTAAAAGCCCATTTTTTTATTAATTTTATAGAAGCTCTATTACTCTCGGTTTCATTTAGACTGAGACACTGTAATTGAGTCTGTAGCTGCGTCTGCATGATCTCTTTCGATGTAAAGTAAGTAAACATGAATGTCGCTGATGTCGGTAAGCCTATTATTTTGGTAGCTTCCCTACCTTGTGTTGATAATAGATTTTCAAATCCCAATATTTTTGTCAGTGTTTTGTTTGAGATTCGAGTGTGTTTCACTTTACCGCAATCATTAAAAATATAGTATTTTTCCGTACTATATTTTTTTTCAACAGTATATAGTACAAATGACCAAAATATAGTACAATACTATATAATATAGTACGGGTGGCAACCCTACTCCTAACCCAACCCCAAGTCAATTCAGAGAGTGCTACGAACATTCGTCAACTTATGGACACCACCAATGAATACCTAGCATCACTTCAGGGTTTGATGGTGGACGTCAAGGCTTAGGATCCTCTAACCGTCACTCTACTTGTCTCACGGTTACCCCCAGATACTCGGGAACTATGGGAGCAGGACCAGGGGCCCTCCATAACATTTCCGACTCTCCAAAAATTGTTTGAGTTTTTAAATAGTCGAGTCCGGGCGCTAGAAACCATTCGAGACCAAAAATCTCCCCGACAGCTTATCTCAACCCGAAATAGCCCACCCTCGAGGCATCGGGAAAACCCTTCTCAGACCCACGCCTTCCATACCTTTGCATCCCCCGGGTGCCCCTGCTGTAACGCCGATCATTTTATCAAATCATGCCTCAAATTCAAGGCAATGTCCCCATCGGCAAGGAATCAACTCGTTAGGCAGAAAGGAATCTGCTACAATTGTTGAAACATCAAGTGAATCGATGTCCCAGCAAGCAAGGATGTTTCCAATGTGGCGCTAAGCACCATACCTTGTTACACCGATCAGGTGAGCGCGACCCCCCAATAGGAACATCTTTTAACAAGGAGACGACAAATCTTCCTGTGACTCCATGTCCCCCCGACTCCACCCAGGCCTCCTCTCCTCCTATTCGTACTTATTTCACAACTCGAACTCAGTTATCTCTTTTAGCCACGGCTCTGATTCCTGTAGTCGCTGTGTCCGGTGAGGTGATTATCGCCCGAGCTTTGATCGACCAAGGTAGCGAAGCATCATTCATTACTACCAAATTGGTGCAACGATTGCGACTGCGCAGGAAACCAATGTCCACACAAATCCATGGCATATGTCAGATCGTCCTTACCCGTGCAGCACATATGGTGCAATTCCAGATTCGGTCCAATGTGGATCCTGAATTTTGGATGGAAATACAAGCTATTGCTTTGCCCACGCTGACGGACAACCTCCCCTCAGAGAGAATATCCACAGGACGATGGGATCATTTACGTGGCCTGGAGTTGGCTGACCCACTCTTCCAAGAACCCGGGCCCATTGATTTAGTGTTGGGAGTAGACGTGTACTCTCAAATCATACGTTCCTCGGTGAAAAAGGGAGACGACGACGCCCCGGTAGCTCAGGAAACGGCTTTAGGGTGGCTCCTGTTCGGCAGACGTCCACAATTGCCATCTCCGCCTTCGGCAACGATTGTAAACTTCCACAATCGAGTAGAACTTGACGAATCTCTCCGTCGATTTTGGGAAATCGAGGAAGTTTTCGAATTCCCCGCCCTTTCAACCGATGACCAGCACTGTGAGACTTTATATCAGGAGACACACCGACGCGACCCCAGCGGTCGTTATGTCGTGAAGTTACCCTTCGTCTCACTTCCCCCTCATGAGATCTCGCGAAATCGCAGTCCGGCGTTTCCATCAGCTAGAAAAAAGGTTCCGCCGAGATCCACAGTTGGCTGAAGAATATGTTAAGTGCATCGAGGAATATCGCATTTTAGGTCATGCGGATCGAACCACACCCCCAAAGGAGGAAACCCCTATTGACGCCTCATGTAAAACCCAAAACGACTTTTCCTTGAATGACCGGTTGTTAGTCGGTCCCCGCCTCCAACAAGATATCTGCAAACTTATCGTAAAGTGGCGCCTAAAGCGATTTGTCTTCTGCGCAGATATCGAAAAAATGTACCGCCAGATCTTAGTCACCTCCGAAGACGCCGAATTTCAAAGGTTAGTATGGCGTCGACATCCCGAGCTCCCCCTAGAAGACATGTGTTTGAAAACGGTTACGTTTGGTACAGCTAGTGCGCCATATCTAGCTATCCGCACTTTACATCAACTAGCCCTTGACGAGGGAACGACGGGCCGATTCCGTCTCCATAAATGGTCTGCAAATCACCCACAACTACTAGAAAACGTCCAACCGAACGATCAAGCCTCCAACCCGCAATGCATAAGCGTGCTCCCGGACGATGTTATCAAAACCCTCGGATTTTTTTGGAATCCATCCTCGGATCACTTCAGCTTCCGTCTTAGGGCGGATAAACCCAAAACCCCCTTCACGAAACGTACCGTGGTGTCATACATCGCCCGTTTGTACGATCCCTTAGGATGGTTGTCCCCAGTACTCATTTGGGCGAAAATTTTTATCCAAACCCTTTGGCAACACGGCCTCACCTGGGATGAAAGGTTGACCCCAGAGTTAGAGACCCAATGGCAACGCTTCCTTGATGCCCTCCCAGCTATCGAGCAGATAAAAATTCCGCGTTATGTCGCATCGTCATGTCCCTCCAACACCCAACTGCACGGCTTGTGATGCTTCGGAACGAGCCTATTCAGCATCCCTTTACCTACGAGTAGAAAATCCTGATGATGTTCAAGTGTTCCTTATCGCTAGCAAAACAAAGGTAGCTCCGGTAAAAGCCATTACCCTTCCTCGCCTCGAGTTGTGTGGCGCTGTCCTTTCAAAACTGGTGAAAACCCTAAGACCCTGTCTCCCTGTATCCAACGAACAAGTATTTCTCTGGACAGATTCAACGATTGTAATCTCGTGGCTAGGAAAGCATACGAATACACTGAAAGCGTTCGTTAGCAACCGGGTATCCACAATCCTGACAAATGTTGGAGCCGTAAAATGGCATTACGTACTTTCGTCTCAAAATCCGTCGGATGATGGCAGTCGCGGTAAAAATGGTGAGGAATTAATTCAGGATCCTTTGTGGTTGGCAGGACCCCCGTGGCTCATACTAACCAGCTCACACTGGCCTAAGCCCACGTTCAATTTGTGTAAAGATCCGCAGATCCTCGAATTACGACCCGTAAAGAGTTTCCTCATGCAGGCTGCGGATTCTCATCTCGAAACTGTCCTCGCTCGTTTCTCTCAATTGAATCGTCTGTTACGCGTCACTAGCCATTGCTTCCGTTTTATTCGATATTGTCGAAAGGTCAACAACCTGCCGCATAACCTCGCTTTGTCATCCACCGAGCTTGATCAGTCTCAAACATTGGTGCCGATGGGCCCAATCCCAACATTTTAAGTCAGAAGTTAACTGCTTACTTCAGGGAAAACCCCTACCAAAACACACAAAGCTGTTATCCTTGTACCCTTTTCTGGATGACGAACGCCTTATCCGTGTAGGTGGCCGCTTAACTTATTCTGATTTACCCTACGACGAGCGTCATCCGATCATATTACCCTATGAAGGACATTTCACAGAATTACTCGTACATGACGCCCACTACAGCACTTTACACGGAGGTCCTCAGCTCATGTTATCCTTCTTGCGCGCCGATACTGGATTCTTCGGGCTCGTCACTGCGTAAAAATGTGCTTTCACAATTGTGTGACACGCCTTCGTTGGAAGAAACAGTCACAATCACAGCTAATGGCGCAATTACCACAGGAACGCGTCCTGGCCTGTCGACCATTTACATATGTCGGCGTGGATTACACTGGTCACTTGGATATCCGAGCAAGTTTTTTTTTTTTTTTTTTTTTTATGTGGCAGTGCTAAGCTCAGGAGTCACCCTTTGTACTACTAGTCCGTCATGTCATTTGTCACGTCATGGTGCAATGTCTAGCAGTAAGCTTAGTACGGGAGGGAGGGAGGGGGAATAGGGTAAGGATTATAAAGGTACGGGGGGGTATTGAAGAAGGTGGTGATGAACCCTGCGTTTGAACTCTTGGATGTTGTAGGAGCTCGGAAAAACTGACTGCGAGAGATTATTCCACAGTCGAGTTGTTCTATTTACAAACGAATTCATATCCTGTTGAGTGCGTGAAAGGGGGAGTTGCAGGTGGAGGGAGTGAGACGAGTGGGCTAATCTGGTGTTGCGGGTATAGGATTGCCGTGGAGGCAGGAGAGCGTTTAGCTCGGAGGAACAGTCACTATGATAGTAGCGATAAAATTTGGTCAGTGCTGCTATATTCCTACGGTGGCTCAAGGGGTCGATGGTGGAGCAAGCGGTATCGTCATTAATTAACCTAAGGGCCCTTTTTTGGACCTTATCTAACCATGCTAAGGTGGTTATTGGAGCGCCGCCCCAAACGAGGGAGTTGTATTCGAGAAGAGGCCGAATGTAGGATTTATAAATAACAGCACGGGCCGATGGCTGGAGGAGGAACTTGCACCTCTTGAGAAATCCCAAGCACTGAGATCCTTGTTTTGCGATTTGGAATATGTGGTCATTCCATCGCAAGTCTTTGGCTAATGTCACACCTAGGATGTGTAGGGATGGATCGGCCTTTAGTACCACGTCATCCACTTTCAAGGATGGTGAGGTGTTGATCTTTTTCTTTGAAATAAGATAGTGCTTGGTTTTGTCGGGGTTGAAATCAACACGATTGTTCTTTCCCCACTCTAGAATGAGTTCAATGTCGTTATTAACAGAGATGGACATAATTTCCCGATCATCAAGACAGAATCTGGCATGAGTCTGTCTTGTATCGTAGCTGTACGAGTAACGTAAAGTACCGTCGTCAGCGAAGCTGAGAAGTGGGTTGGAGGGGATTGAAAGTAGGTCATTTATAAAGATGAGAAATAGGGCCGGTGATAAAATTGAACCCTGGGGGACCCCCGCAGAAATGGGGTGAGATTCAGATTTGACGCCATCCAATAATACCTTAATTGAACGGCCGGAAAGGAAACTTTCAACCCACTTATACAGAAGCGAGTCAATTCCAATAGCTTTGAGTTTAGCTAACAAGGCTGAGTGCCATACTCTATCAAAAGCCTTGGAGATATCTAGAGCAACCAGACTAGACTCACCGGATCCATGCAGACTACGGCTGAGGTGTTCGGTAAGGCAAACTAAAAGATCACCAGTGGATCTTTTTTGTCGGAAGCCGTATTGTTTGTCGTTGATAAGTTGGTTGGATTCTAGGTATCCCATTAGCTTTTTGTTAATTATCGTCTCCATGGTTTTGGAGAGAATAGAAGTAATTGCTATTGGACGGTAGTTGGAGGGAAGGCTGGAGTTACCTTTTTTCGGTATTGGCTGGACATGGGCAAGTTTCCAGGAGTCTGGGTAAACTCCGGAGGAGTATGATAGAGCAAAAAGTTTGCGCAGAGGTTTAGCCAAAGGTGATGCGCATTGTTTTAAGACGACAGGGGGTATATTATCGGGTCCAGTGCATTTATTGACATCGAGCTCCTTGAGGCACCTGTACACCTCGCGAGTTCTGGAGAAAACCCTGGGCATTAAATGAGCGCTGTGCTCGAGAACTGGGGGTAGCATATCAGTTTGGGGTAAAGAAGAATTGGCAGCAAACTGAGATGCTAATAAATCGGCCTTGGATTTTCTGTCTGTTATCACCTTCTCATCGTGGATGAATGAAGGAGTTGTGGATGAAGTGAAATTCTTCTTGATGGAGCTTACCAAGGACCAGAAGTTCTTGCTACCAGAGGTTGCATTAAGGAGTTTACTTCTCAATTTGTTGTCAAATGAATTTTTGACATTCCTGATGGTGACTTTGCACGAATTTCTCAGTTTTATATACTCTAAACGGAGCGATTCACTCGGGGAGCTCTTGTAAGCTCGAAAGGCGGCTTCTTTATTTCTGATTGCATTCATACATTCCTGATTAAACCATCTGTTGGGCCTAGCCTTCACAGATTTAGTTGTATGAGGAATGAACAAATGCATTCCTGCCTGTATGATCCTAGAGATACGGATAGCGGCAGCATTGACGTTTTTGTTTCGGAAACACAGGTTCCAGTCAGTAGATTGGAAAAAATTAATAAGCCCCAGCCAATTGGCCTTCCCATAATGCCATACAGTTCTTTTAACTGGTTTGGGAGGGTTGGGAAATTTGAATGGGAAGCTAGCGCTAACTAAGCAGTGGTCCGAATTGCCGAGAGGTGAATCAACTGTGACGGTATATCGCGCTGGATGGGAAGTAAGGAAAAGATCAAGGAGATATCTTCCTTGACCACCAGCATCAGGGACTCTTGTGGGATGATCCACAATTTGATGCAAGTTATTGATGTCTGCAAAGAGCTCGACGTCCTTGCCAGAAGCACTGGTGCGATGATTTCACACTCAGGATTGGACGATAGAAATCCCGAGATTTGTTCGGAAATAGTATCAAAAGATAAGGTGGAGGCTTCGTTACTTATGTTAGGGTTTCTGTATAGGAAGCAGAAGAATATGACGTGGCTTTGGAAAATGATTTTAATCCAAAAATAATTAAAATCTGAAGTCGTGCTTGAATTTATTTTATAAAAAGCCACGTCATCCCTAACATAGATGGCGATACCCCTATGGGGGGAGAGATTGTGCACTAAAGTGAACCCCGATACCTGGTAATGACCTAAGTCATTATCGGGTGATATTTGGGTTTCACTAAGTGCGAAGATTGGGGGTTTATAATTAGATAAGTGGCACTCAACAAAAGAGAAATTCGCATGAAGTCCACGAATGTTACAAAAGTCAATACAAAAATTTGACCTGTAACGGGACTTCGGTTGCGCAGGCTCAATCGCCACGTTCTCGGGGATATTTCCCGGCATTACATTTGCCGCAACCATCAGAGTCAATAAAATTTGTCCTCGTCAAAGTGTTATGCCTTTTGAGACGGGGCAAATTTCATCGACCGACAGATTTTAGCCGCGGCACCTGCAGGACCGAGATGCGAGAGGGGGTAGGGAGGAAGGGTACTTACTTGAGCCGTTCGTCGGTCCGGTCGGTCGTTGAGTCTAGTGAAGGGTGAAATGGGGGACGTACTAATTTTTGCGTCTTCCCTCATCTCATTGCAATATATAAGGGATATATGTATATATATTGCCAATTAAAACTTGTACTTCACATATTTTATATTAATATTATTCTTTCATTTAATACGTTTATTTAACATTTATCTATTACTATATTTAATAGTTGTAGCTTTTAATAGTTTAAGATTATTCTATTTTTTTATTATGTCACACCGAAAATTACATAACGGTTTTTAATTATACAACTTATTATAGGAGACTTCCTTATCGAATAAACTCCTAACTAATACTCTTACAAAAATTCAAAATAATTTTTAATATCACAATATTTGTGTGGCTATGTTTTTAAAATTGTTTCTGTGTACAGTGTATACATACGTGATATGACAATCCAAATTCCCCAAGTGTATTTAATAGTAGTAGTGAGAATCCAAATTGTGACGTAACCAAAAACACTGTGCTTAAAATTATTAGAACAGAAACTGAGTGGATACTTGAATAAAACTTATTACAACGAAACGCGTATATACAAGTAGCGACTGCTACATAACTCCCCCTTCAGCGCGAGCGTCCATGAATGTACTATCATACTTTATTTTAATATTTAATTACTCAAATAAAACGAAAAAAAAAATTTTTAATTTTATAACCGAAATGAAACCTTTTTCTTTGAACTTCTAGTTACTGGTTTTTCATTGTCTTCCTTTTTTTCAATAAAGGCGGGTTTTAATCTATCAATTGATACTACCGTTATTTTTCCGTTGACGTCAATCGTGAAATTTTTTTTATTTCTCTTAATAACTTTAAAAGGACCTTCATAAGGATCCTGCAAGGATCCCCTACTTCTATCTGTCCTCAAAAACACGAATTCGCAATCTTCTAAGTCTTTTGGAACATAGAAATTTCTTCTTTGATCCCGAGAATCTGTTGGCACGATGTTCCTCATGTGATCTCGTAATTGTTCTACTAGGTCTGTTGGATCTGATACTTGGTGTGGATCCCTCACAAAGAATTCTCCGGGTATACGTAATGTTTGACCATAAACTAATTCAGCCGGACTACACTTAAGATCCTCCTTAACTGTTGTTCTTAAACCTAGTAATATAGCTGGTATGTGCCACAACCAATTCGGATTAGACATCTTAGCTCTAAGAGATGCTTTTAACTGTCTGTGTAGCCTTTCCACCATTCCGTTTGATTGTGGGTGATACGCTGTTGTTCGAATCCTATGGGTTCCTAATAATTTTGAAAATTCCTCAAAAAGTTTTCCTTCAAATTGACCTCCTTGGTCCGTAGTAACTGTCAATGGAATCCCAAATCTCGGAAAATATTGCTCATATAATGTCGTGACTACTATGCTGGCTGTAATACTCTTTAGTGGGTATACTTCCGGCCACCTGGTGAATCGATCCACTACTGTTAACAAGTATACGAATCCTTCCACCGGATGCAATGGGCCTACCAAATCTACATGGATGTGTTCAAACCTTCCCATAGGTATCTGGAATTTTTGTATCGGAGATTTTGTATGTCTGTGAATTTTCGCTTTTTGACACGTTATACATGACTTCGCCCATAAATTAATATCCGTATTCATCCTAGGCCAAAAATATCTTCTTGTAATTAATTTCCTTGTATCTCGTGTTCCTGGATGTGATAAGTTATGGATTTTGTCAAATACGCTTCTTCGTAATATCTCTGGTACGAATGGACGATCTCTACTAGTGGAACACTCTAACCAGATTTCACTTTCTAAGAAAGGTACATCTGTTTCCACTAAAATGAATTTCGAACTTTTATTTGGGTTTTCAATCAACTGTTTTAACTCTGTATCATCCTTTTGTGCTTCTGCGATAATGCTTAAATCTATTTGTTTTTCGCTAACCGCGTCACAATTGCTATTTTCTACGGTTACCCGTGATAAAGTGTCAGCTACTACATTTGATTCTCCTTTGATGTATCTTATATCGGAGGTGAATTGGGTAACATAGTCTAATTGTCTTGTTTGTCCTGGACTTCTCTCCGCTTTGGTCCAAATTGCGGATGTTAAAGGTTTGTGATCCGTGAATACTGTAAATTCACGACCTTCCAAAAAATGTCTAAAGTTCTTAATACTTGAGTACATTGCCAAAAGCTCTCTGTCAAACGTAGAATACTTAATTTCTGCATTGTTTAATTTTCTGGAATAAAACGCTAATGGTTCGCTTTCATTGTTGTTAATTTGTTCCAACATTGCTCCAATCGCAATGTTTGATGCATCAACCGTCAACTTCAAAGTAGGATTCTCCGCTGGATGCACTAATAACGTTGCCGAAATAAAAGCCTTTTTCACTTTGACGAACACGTCTTCGCATTCTTCCGTCCAGTCAAAATTTTTTAAACTCTTAGGTTTTTTAAGCTCCCTAACTAAATGTATATGAATGGGGCTTAACAACTCTGCTAATCGTGGAATGAATCTGTGAAAGTAATTTACCATTCCTATGAATTGTTGAATCTGCTTAATGGAAGTAGGTGAAGGGAAATCCTGGATGAATTTAATTCTATTTTCAGAAGGAAGAATCCCGTCCTTCGTAATTTTGTGACTTAAAAATTCAATTTCATGTACACCAAAAAGACATTTCCCTGGATTAATATTTATTCCATATTCTTCTAAACGGCCAAACACCTGCTCTAAGTGTTTCTTGTGTTCCTCCTTATTTTTGCTTGCAACCAATATATCGTCAATGTAGACAAAAACGAATTCCAAACCAGTTAAAACTCTATCCATAAATCGTTGGAAAGTTTGAGCAGCATTTCTAAGTCCAAAGAGCATTCGAGGAAATTCGAATAAACCGAAAGGTGTAGTTATCGCTGTCTTATAGATATCTTCCTCTGCCATAGGTATGTGATGGTAAGCTCTCACTAAATCAATCTTCGAAAATATGGTACAACCATTCAAATTTAACGTAAAATTTTGAATGTGAGGAATCGGGTATCTGTCTGGAATTGTTATTGAGTTTAGTCTCCGATAATCTCCGCATGGTCGCCAATCAGTGGAATCTTTCTTTGGAACCATGTGTAGTGCTGATGAGACTGATGATGAAGATGTTCTGCATAAGCCTAATTTTACCATGTGCTCGAATTCTAATTTAGCGATTTTAAATTTATTAGTGTCGAGTCTTCTAGGTCTTGAAAATGGTAGTTGACCTTTAGTGGTAATAGTATGCACTATATTATGTCGTACAGGTAAATCATAGCGTGGAGGTTGAGTTAGAGAGGGAAATCTAGCTAAAACATTACCATATTCACTATCAAAGGTACAATGCCTGGGTGAAGGAGAATCTGTTTTAATCATGATTCCATTAACTGTTAACTCGGTGTTACCATCTATTATTCTCTTATTTTTCAAATCAACCAGCAAATTGAATTCAGAAAGAAAATCTGCGCCAATAATAGGTTTGTCGACGCTTGCTATAATGAACGGAAAAGTTAAATCTCGTCTTAATCCAAAGTCTATCTTAAGAAGTTTTTCTCCGTAAGTATGGATAATTGATCCCTTAGCTGCTGTAAGAATTAAATTTGGATTTCTCTTACATTTGCCACAATATGAATTCGGTATTACTGATAATTCCGCTCCTGTATCAATTAGAAATTTAAGTTTATTTTCTTTATCAAAAATAAAAAGTCTGTTAGATTTTTTTGGAATATTATTTTTAAAACACGCTGAAGGGATATTTAGTTTTTTTGATTATTATAGTTGCAAGGTTTAATACATTTTTTAGCTTTGTCGCCGAATTTAAAAGGAAACCAACAAAATGGTTTATTATTATTGTATTTCGACCTATCACGGCTTCTACTTCTAGACCTTGACCTATGATGAAACTCATTATTCCTATTAAATGTAAGTTTCTTAATTAAATCTGTTAAATTTTCAATTTTATTCTCTAAATCATTAACCTTCTTAGCATAATCAATGTTATTTATATTAATACATTTTTGGTTTATAAAAGGATTTGAAGAACAATCATTGATGGATGAAGTATACTGAAATCTCGAACATTCGAAAATTTTATCTGCTAACGTTAGAATATCTTGAATGTTTTGTTTATCAGAGGACATCAATGCGATGTTAATACTAGGCGGTAATTTTCGCATCCAAAGTTTTTTAATCAGGTCCTTTCCTAAATTCGAAGATGTTCCTGCAAGTATCTCCATTGATCTATAAAATTCTGATGGTTTTCGATCTCCCATCTCAGAATTGCATAATAATTGTTCCAACTTTTTCTCTTCAGATTCTGTAAATCGTTGAATTAATGTTGTTTTCAATGCTTCATACTTGTTTTCCGGTGGTGGGTTTTGAATGAAATCCAATATATTCATTATTATCTCTAAAGGAAGAGCTTGGATGACATGTTCGAATTTAGTCTCATCCAGTCTAATTCCTTTAGAGTTAAATTGACTTTCTGTTAAAATAAACCATGCTTCTGGGCATGGAGACCAGAAAGTTGGTAGCTTAACAGCCGATGCACTAATATTCTCATTATCAACGTGCATTCTTTCACTATCACCACCTTGGACACTCATATTAATCACAATTTTTTTAAATAAAACTCGCGTAAAAAGAAGTTCAATAAAATTTCGACTTTACTTAAAAACTTCGCGATACTTTAAAATAACACCCGTGGACGTTCGCGAAAAGAGTTGATTAATACTCAAACTTAAATAAATTCCCGAAAATTTTATTCAAGTCTCACTTCCTACAAAAAAAAAAAAATTTTAGAGGAAAAATATTTGAAAGAGGAAATAAATTGAATTGTCACCACTACTAAATTATGTAAGTGTAATGTTTTTTTAGTGTAAGCAATTCCATACAAATAAAATTTTAAAATTAAAGAAAAATATTTAATTAAAATAAATACTTGGTCTCCTCAATAAAAAATGAACCTCTTCTTAAAATTTTTCACCAAATGCTTTTCTTTCTTGAATCTTCTTCTTTTCTTCGTAAAATTTCCAAAATTTTCTTCATATCTTCTTTCTTCATAAATTTTCTTTCATAAAAATTTTTTTAATTCTTCTTTCTTCTTTTTTCTTTGAAAAATTTCTTCGTTCTTCTAATGTCGGGGTCACCAATATGAAATGGGGGACGTACTAATTTTTGCGTCTTCCCTCATCTCATTGCAATATATAAGGGATATATGTATATATATTGCCAATTAAAACTTGTACTTCACATATTTTATATTAATATTATTCTTTCATTTAATACGTTTATTTAACATTTATCTATTACTATATTTAATAGTTGTAGCTTTTAATAGTTTAAGATTATTCTATTTTTTTATTATGTCACACCGAAAATTACATAACGGTTTTTAATTATACAACTTATTATAGGAGACTTCCTTATCGAATAAACTCCTAACTAATACTCTTACAAAAATTCAAAATAATTTTTAATATCACAATATTTGTGTGGCTATGTTTTTAAAGTTGTTTCTGTGTACAGTGTATACATACGTGATATGACAATCCAAATTCCCCAAGTGTATTTAATAGTAGTAGTGAGAATCCAAATTGTGACGTAACCAAAAACACTGTGCTTAAAATTATTAGAACAGAAACTGAGTGGATACTTGAATAAAACTTATTACAACGAAACGCGTATATACAAGTAGCGACTGCTACAAAGGGTGATGGGCCTTCGCGTTAGACTGCGCTCGTTTATTTTTTTTTTGTCACTGTTTTTTTTATTGTGTGTGTGTTTTTTTTTGTGCACAATTTTTTTTCCACTTTTTTCCACAATTTTTTTTTTTTTTGTTAATCACAGTTCACAGTAAAAATATTCAGCGCGTTTTTCGGGGACCGGAACAGCACACGTCCGTACACTTCGCTGTCCTAGCCCAAACTTCGTTGAAGTAGAGGGAGAGGAGGCAAGACAAACAAGGGATATCTTGTGGTCTTTGTGTGTTTGTGTACCAAGGCCATCCACCTTGAGGTGGTGGGAGACATGACAACCGCTTCCTCCCTTGCTGGATTCCGCCGTTTTATATCCCGCCGAAGAGCCTGTAAAAAGGTATTCTCCGATAACGGAACTAATTTCGTAGGGGCTAAAACGGAATTAAACAAAGAACTTGACTTGGCCGTACGCCAAGCTGAAAAGGACGCCGCCCAGAGCCTGTATTCCCAAGGTATCGAATGGCATTTCATCTCGCCATTGTCTCCTCACTTCGGTTGCCTATGGGAAGCCGGAGTGAAGTCACTGAAATATCATTTTAAAAGAATTGCTGGTAACCGGTCCTTTGTTTGCGAAGAACTTATTACACTCACGACACAGATTGAAGGGTGTCTAAATTCACGACCTTTGTGTCCATTGTCTGACGATGTCACAGATTACGGGGCTTTAACTCCCGCACATTTCCTTATCGGAGCGCCTATTGTGTCCCCTCCCGAATTGAACCTGTTGGATTGCAAGTCCCATCTTTTAGACCGATGGCAACATCAATATTATTTTCCTGTGTTACAGTACGAAATAAGGTGTAAATCTTGTGTACTTTATTTTTTGATTAAAATAAATAAATAAAATAAATAAATAAATAAACATACAGCGGAGCCGCCAAGAATTTTGGTCCCGCTGGAGTTCCGAGTATTTGACACGGCTCCAACAACGCCCGAAATGGTGCCGTACACAACCTAATTTAAAAATAGGGGATTTAGTCTTGTTAAAAGATAACCGTCTCCCCCCTCTGAAGTGGAAACTGGGTCGTATAACAAAAACCCATCCGGGAGGGACTCGCTGGTACGAGTCGTAACAGTCAAAACTGACAAGTCTGAGTTCCAACGACCGATCACCAAGATCTGCCCCTTACCTCGTCCAGAATCGGTATGTTTGGAAGAAACACCTTCGTTGAAGTTAACTTCTTACTAAGCTACCAATAACGTTTTTTTTGCAACTTTTAATTTATTTATAATAACAAATTGAGCTAAGGCATTATGACAAATATTTTCGAACAATGATTAATGTAGAGTCAAGCAACAATTAAAACCAGCATAGAAAGTAGATTTACGAATTATGAAAGTATTTGTTTTTTTTTTATCTAAATGAAATCCGATGAAAAATGAATAAATTATAAAAATCATCAAAAACAAGACTGTTAAAGTTTGACTATTATTTTATTGAAATAGAGAGATACAAGGAGTTTTAAAAGGAGTTGAATTTTATGTTAATAAAGGTTTTCGTGTTTTATATAAAAGTGAGTTACCACATATGAGTAGAATTTCTTTCTGGTTATTGCATTACAAAACAAAATGAAAGAATTTTATTTTGTCTTATGAAAAATATTTGGATAAAATATGTAAGTTCGGAGGTTGAAGCTAGTTTCCTCCTAAGGTGCCACTAATATTATAAATATAAATTAAGCACGATATTAATTGGATAAGAATAAAATAGATTCCTCACCGTTTGTGATCCCCTTTCCCAAGTCCCAATTTTTCTCCCCTTTGTTTGTTCCTTTGGCAGCCAAGTACAAACCTGCGGACTTTGCAGCATCATCATCTAGAGTGGTTAGTCGAAGACGTCTCAACTATCATTTTCATATGTGGAAATCAAGGATTTCAGGAGGGCCCAGTATGTTAAAGATAAATTTCCTCCCAGTACCGGCCGGTCGATAAGGAAATTTTCATCGTACATCCAGCACTGTCAATCAACGATCAACTACAATTATAATCCCTCTCCAACGAAAGGACAGTGGTAAGAGCAAAAATCGATCCGAGCGGCAGTAGGAAGAACAGCCCACGCCGGAGAAGACGTCTCCCATCCACCCGCTTTAAAATCAATTTAATTTAATGTAAAGTTAGAAAATAAAGTTCTTCTTGTTAATAATTTGAATCGCGAGTGTATCAAGTTTATTCTGGAAACCCCTACATCCCCATCTAAACACAAAAATCAGCTCGACAAAATTTTATGAAAATCTTATCAGATCATATTTTCGTTAAACGCTTCGAACGGCGGTTCAATTTTGGCTATATCCTGCAGATACAAAAAACACGTACATCGCTTCAACAAATAAAACGGTTCAACCGGATCTTATGAAAGTCTTCAGATTATATATTCGTTAATACGAGTCGATCGGCACCTCAACGAAGTCGATATCTTTTATGGTTCGCGCGATATCGTGCAGGTAAAAAAAATGTTAAAATGTTGTTAATACGCTTTGAACGACACCTGAACGAACTCGATATGTTTGGTGATTCGTGCGATAACCTTTTTTCTATGAAAATTTCCCAATTACCAATAAAGAACGTACGTCAGGATCAGGATTCAGTACCGGTAAAAATTTTAACGTTTTCTGAGAATTTCACCAATCTAGGTGAAAGTGTGTTGGAGTTAACATAAGTTGTGCCCCGTCTAAATCGAGTCTAGTATTTTTAAAATAAAATTTTTGAAAATCCTAAGAGGAAAAAGTTTATAATGCCGGGGTTCACCGACCTCAGTTCAGTAATGTTCAGTTCAATCCATTCAAGCTTCGATCAACCGGGATATCGAATCGATTCTTCATTGGGGCGAAATGAACCGAGTCGAATTCAATGCCACAAAAACGAAGCACTGTCTGATCTCCAACAAAAATTGTACCGACCTTCCTCCTGTCTCGGTGGATGGAGTGAATCTAACGGCTGACTCAACTCTCAACATCCTAGGGGTAACTTTAACGGAGCATCTGCGATGGAACGATCACATATTCCAAATCGCCAAACAAGCCTCCCAATGCCTTGGATTTCTCAAGAGATGCAAGTTCCTCCTCCAGCCAGCCGCATTGACTACAATATACAAATCCTACATTCGGCCGCGCCTCGAATACAACTCGCATATCTGGGCAGGCGCCCCAAAAACCACCTTGGCTTGTCTCGACAAGGTGCAAAATCGTGCCCTCAAACTCATTGGTGATGGCCCCTTTCGCGCCTCTATAGACACCTTGAGCCACCGTAGGAATGTAGCAGCCCTCTCCATACTTTATCGCTATTACCATAGCGACTGTTCCACCGAAATTCAGGACCTCCTGCCTGCACGGCAATACTTTTCCCGCAACACAAGACTAGCCCGCTCGGCTCACCCTCATACCCTACAGCTCCCTCGTTCACGCACAATACGGTTTAGAAGTTCGTTTATGAATAGAACAACTCGACTGTGGAATAATCTCCCGCAGTCGGTATTTCCGAACTCGTACAACACCTTAAAGTTCAAACGTGAGGTTCATCGTCATTTTCTTCTACACCCTCCAGACCCCCTCTAACCTTTCCTATTCTCCTCTATTCTTCAAACCAAGCTTACTACTAGACATTGCACCATGAACTGAACGACATGACGGACTGGTAGTACAAAGGGTTACACCTAAGATTGGTTTTTTCATATAAAAAAAAAAAAGTAGTTTCATGGCTAAAGCCCAGTTCATGCGCAGTTCGTAATTGAAATTGTTGTTGCTTTTTCGCCACGGTATACTAGGTAATGTAAAAGACTGTATACCGTAAGACGGTATTTTAGTGCAGAAATGAAAAAGCCCGCTGGAATGGCATTCCACTATTCCAGTTGAATTCTCTCTTTTGAGCGACCTTTTACGTCCAACTTCAGTTCGAGGCCAGATGTTTTTTTTATCTTCAGTTGAATATGTGTAAATTGTAGCGAACTGAGTTTATTTTATAGTTCCGTTCCGGTATAAAGGGGCTCTACAGGATAAAACCCTTGGTACGGTTGTTGTATGCGACGATTATCTCGTCTGTTTACACTGAAATAATGGTTGGGCCGATAACGCTCGCTCATTAGCTGCCAACCAAAAACCGCTGAATTTGACAACAGTGCCACTTCCCAAAATTTTGTATCATACAAACTAGTAGTTGAAATGTCTATGCTATTATTTCAGTCGCAGTCGTAATTGGGACGTGTGTATATAGTACTATAGCTCTTGGACCGATGCAGTGACAAAGCAAGTTAATCCAACCGCTGTATCATGTAAAAGCCCCTTCAAACAATACTATACTATACAATACTTCGAAACTTAATTTTACAGAGGGAACAAAACCAGAATAAGATGATAATTTTAAAGAGAAGTATCCACTTTCTTTGCAATATAATTATATGGGCACATTGCAAACACTTAATTTTTTTAAATAATAATGAAAATATATAAATTATTGTTATATACGAGGTATTACTCTTATGTTTGATTTATACATACCTTAAAAAATTATTAACAGAACAGAATATACATTTTTGCGGCTTATGGGTATTTCTAGAATGAAATAGAATGGGTTATGTCATACATTGATGTAAAAATTAGGTCCTTTTCCAAAAAAAGGTGAGTTACGAGGTACATATTAGTACTTTACCGTCGAAATGAAATTGCAATACAGAAGAGTCGCAGGTCGGGATGATGGCATACACCCTCTTTCTACATTATCGACTGCACAGCCCGCAATGTTGTTTTCTTAGGGTTATTGAGCCTTGCTTTTCACTATGCTCTGGTTATTTTCGAATGCAGAACAGAACATGCGCCGAGCCCCTATTAAGATATCGTTTTTAAGATAGCCATTAATAGGACGTCGATATTTCTTGATGCTAGCGCGGTCAACAATGCAAGGTGAGCTCCTGTTGAGGGGACCTCACGCGTCGTGGATCACAGTTATATCAATCTCATGGAGGACTGGGTCAAAGTCGAAACCATGTATTTCAGCTGATAATTTTAGCTATAGACATTGGTATTATATTGCTCTAGAATAGTGATTCTCAACCAATGTGCCGCGGCACTTTTGTGTGCCGCCAAATTCCTAAAGTGTGCCGCCAAATTTTAGAAATGTAAACAATACAAATTATTTTGTATGGATAAATTATTTGAACAAGAACGCGAAGGGAAGAATATTTTTGCAGCCATCATTACAGCGTGTCCTCGGCATTATTGTTTTGCCAACTCAATTATTCTGCCGAGCATATAAAATATTATTGAATATCCTGTAAGTATGTTCGCTTATTGCACTAGTATGAAAAAGCAATTGGGAATAACCAGTGCGGATTCAGGAAACAAAAGTCCACAAACGATCACTTATTCGCATAAAGACAGGCACCAAATTGAAAAGACGAAAGGGTTTAATATAGAAACCCACCTCTTTTTCATTGAGTTTAATTAAGACAGTATATGATCTTGCGCTACGTTCAAAAATCTACGAAGCAATGGTGGAACTGAACTTTCCAGACCAATTAATTCAAATCACTAAAACCTCATTGAGTCGAATGATAAACGGAGTAAGAATACGGTGCAGTTTTTTGGTGCGAACAGAGGCTTCAGGTAAGGAGACTCTATCCTGCTTACTATTTAACATCTTATTAGCAAAACGGCCCGGTAGGAACGTATTGAAACTAGAGGGACAATTATTCTAAACAAGTCTATTCAGATAATGGCATACGCAGATGATATAGTCGTTATAGGCGTGTCAATGACTGCAGCGAAGGAAGCATATGTAGCGTTAGAAAAGGCAGCATCAAAGAGCAGCAAAGACAACAACATAACGGCGGAAATTTAAAAAAGGATACTGCTAGCGAATAGGAGCGGCGGAGCATAATCATTGTAGGTGGGGAGCGAATAAGTAACTGTAAAAATATTATTCGTTCAATTGAACTCTGAGCTGGCTTTAAATTCTTTGGTTATGGGGTTATGTCCGACTAGCATTTTGGGAGGGGCCCTTATGAGCCTAGCCCGACCGCCCTATGTGGACCCCGAGTAGATTGCCGTATAATTTTTGAATGGAAACTGGCTCCCGAAAAGTGAAGGATTGTGCGTAGTTGATGGCTAAGAGATGGAAACAAGGGCGTCATAATAAATCGAGAATTCGACCGATTTTCATTTTCTGTTACGAAAAATACGTTACGTTACGTTATCCCCAGCAGCGGAACTTTTTCCAACTCAACATCGATCTACCTTTCAACCCTCTTCGAGGCTAACATGAGAAAATGGGGCACCTAAATCTGTCACTAGCTGACGGTCTATAAGTAAAATTCTTCTAAATTTTTTGTATTCTAGTGTGCCGCCTAATTTTGAAATTGTTAAAAGTGTGCCGCAACAAGAAAAAGGTTGAGAATCACTGCTCTAGAATATAAGTGTAAGGAATTTCTTCTTTTTGAAATTCTAATGTGCACATGACACCTGCACAAATGAAGGCCCCTGTCAGAAAGTCGCAATTCCACTGAAACGCCGCTTTCTTCAATTGAAGAACTTGAGTAGCACAGGAGCCTAATCCTCTAGTAAAGAGCTTCATCACTTCCAAGTGCAAAACCCTGGCTGGAAATTTATGGTTACCGTGGGATTTTTTATCTTATTTCTCTGTGGTCTCTGCAGATTGTCTGGTTGTAAACATGATCTTCAGATTGATTTTTTCATTGGCAAAATTCTTGATCTCGATTTTTGCCCGGCGCCCCTTTTGGGGCAGAGACTTCCGGAATGTGCCGCGAGGAAATCCAGCCTTTGCTCGTGAAAATTCTTCCTGGCGTTCTGATCAACACATTCTAGCTTAATCCTTATTTCAACTGAATTGGTGAATTTAACAAATTGTTGTAATAATAACTTCCATTGAGTTTTCACATATGTATGTAATTTTAAAATAAACGGGTCTCCAACACAGACTTGTTCTTCTTACTGTACCGTATTTTCACCATTTTTTAAATATCCAATAAGTAAAAAGGAAATCGTTTTTGACTTCGGAAATAAAATATTGTTTGGAAGATGTAAAAGGAGTGGATTAAAATTGTAAATATAAACTCGCTGCTATCTTTACCGCCTAAACAAAAAAAAAACCTATCTGAAATTTGTGGACCTTTCTTAATTGTGTCTTTGGAAATGGTAATGGTTTAATACTCACAGCAAAACAAAATGTCGCAATATATTAATAAATCTTATCACCTAAATACGTATTAAGATTGCGCATTCTACTATATGTTGTTCAAGTAAACCAAATTAAAGAAAAGGTTTTTAGTTTTACGTAACAATTGAATTTTCCAAGATCTTATACTTACTTGCCCACAAAATTTTCAAGAACAGAACTCTTTCCAGCCGATTGTCCGCCTACAACAGCAATTTGAGGTAAATCAAGCTGCATATGAACACCAAGTTGTGTAAATGCATCTTGAAGTTTATTTACAATCGGAATAAGGGTATCCATTTTAGTGATTTTTAACTGTCAGGAATATAGTCAAAATCAATGTTCTCTGCGAAGTGGGCTAGCTTCCAAGATCTACTTCAATGAAAACAGTAATTGTTGCTTTTTATGGATACTCTTTTTTTTGTTATCATAAAACGATACACCAAGAAATTTTTTAACCCGAATAACCGTCCTAATACGTTGGGTGATCGAAAATAACTCTACCGAACTGTCAAAACTCCCCTTCATAAAATCCAAGCGTAGTTTAGACCGTCGTAGGTTACCACTGAACTGACCCATTTCCAGAGATTTAACAAACAAAATATTCACCTTAGAATACAAAACTACAGGAAGGGCCCTCGCCCAATTAAAACGTAGTGAAATTCGTTTTTTATGAGTGCCCAAGCTTTGGTATAGTTGTTTGTACACTACAAGCGTAAAAACCGAGTACAATATAGGAGGGGCAAGAGCGAGTTAAAATTATGAGTAATCTAAAATAAAATCTTGCCCCCACAAATGAACTTTTTACACGGCGTCACTCCGAAATCTAAACAGCTGATCCACTTGAATTTTTGCGTTGGGTCATTTAATGTAAACAAAGAAATTCAACCAAATAACATTTACATTATTTGGACAATTTATCACAGTGATTCACATATTTATTAATGTAAATATCTAATATGTGTGTTTAAGCACTATTTTATTTAGCACATTCACCTGAAGAACGATTTTTCTCATACATATTTCCATTTATTCCTGCATTAACAAACTGCACACTTCATTGTTCTTTTTTTCACAGAAAACTCACTCACTAGAACTTTAATTATACTTTAAACTATTCTTTATACTTTCTTTCTATTTTTAAGTTAGTTTTGATAATAAGATTTCGGGTAACTTTATAAAAAAAACTCGTCTTAAAAAAGTATTCCACCGAACGCGGGAACACAAGCAGCTAACTAACCCAATTTGACAGTTGACTAACCACCAGATTTCACTACGCTCCATTATAGGGATTATACACACGAAGGCCTTTCCTGTAGTTCTCTATTCCAAGATATTCACCAAAGCTTTTAGAACAATTTTGTACTGATGTACCCCTTGGGTGTGTTTCTTTACTCATTCCATAGAAGGAATTGAATAAAAAGAATACTTGATGGAATATTCGGAATAGAATGGATAAAGAAACGCCCCGGGAATGGCAGTAAACAAACTGCAGAAAAATTGTGATTTATTCAAAAGAGTTGTGTATTTTAAAAATATTGTGGGACCTATATGTAAACTAAAATAAGATTAGACTTTTGATGTCTCCTGGGGTCCATTTGAAATTATTATTATGCATATCTGAAATTATTATTATTATTAGAAATACTTTTAAAAATGATAACAAATAAATAAGGGCCATGGCTGCCGCTTTCTTGTCAAATGACACAATTATGACAGTAATATATTTATATTATGTTATATTAGTGAGGTTAATTCCCTTTATTCTAAAAGTGTTCCATCTTAAGAGGTAGTTTAAAAAGAATACATTCCGAATATTCCGAATGAATAAAGAAACGGTTCATCTGTCAATTCGAAACTTGGGAATGAATAAAGAAACACATTTTCTGTCTATTCCTTCTACGGAATGAATAAAGAAACACACCCCTTGTGAGTTGATTCTGCTTTTGGATTAAACTTAAGTGCATGTTTAGACGGTTCGCGTTGTCTCTCCTTTTGGGGCGCCCCAAAGCGAAAATTTGTTTAGACGGTTCGCTTTGAGTCCAGTCGCTTTTAAGACAGCTGGAACAAACGGAATGAGAACTTTATAGGGCTGCAAAAAAAGAGCAATATTTCTTTTTAACTTTTTTTTAACTAAAAAAATGTTTACAACAATAGCAAAAATAAACTTGGAGAGCATTTAGATTTTTTATAAGAACAACATAGTATTAGAAGGAGCTTAGCAGCAAGAGTTGGTTGGCTTCAAGGATATCTTCTATTCTTGAATAAAGAAAAATTATAACATCCAATTGAAATAAAAATATTTTACTTACTGACAATGGGCGCATCCAGCGCACTCAACAGCTGAGAAGCGGCTAAGTGCTGACCTCGTTGGATGGCTGGCTGAACTAAGCAGCTTAGCTCAGCGGCTGGCAAATTTCCCAGCGTAAAAATTTTATGCTGAGTAGCTCAGCGGTAGTTAATTGATGTTATTTAAAATAAAAAAAAATAGCTGTCAAAATAAATTTTAACTCAGCTGTCCCATCCAGCCGGCACATAAGCCCCAACTATATTGCACGTAAGAAACGCACGTCATCTCGGCGCTCTCATGGAAATTAATGTGTTCGGCCATATTGGACGTACGTCAGTCATATTTTATTTCGTTAAGTTTCGTTAAACGTAAAAATGGGAAAAGAACCGCGCTCTACGTACGTTTTGTGAGATGATTTGTAGTTACATCGATGAAAGCTAATTTTTTGTTGTTGTTTTGTGGTTTTTAAAGAAAAAAGAGTATGGAAAATGTTTTGGTTCAAATACATGATAGCGATTTTGATGAGAAATTTATTATAATTGAAAATAAACATGATTATTAAAAATATGCAAATATTAATAGCCTAGTTTTAATAGTCAATGAATAATATTCAAGCATTTTAATAATTTTAAACTTTGAAGTCTCTCCTAATACGCAAACCAATTAGTCGGTTTTGCGTTTGACGAAATTTACGCACGTCGATTGACGTGCGTTTCTTACGTGCATTATAGTTGGGCCTATATCGCTGAGTTACTTTTTACGCTGTGCTGTTCAACTAAGCGGCTTTTTCGCTGAGTGTGCTGGATGCGCCCAATTAGTTAAATTTAAAAAGCAATGCTAATGTAATAACAAAACTCGAGAATACACTGTCAATATATAAAGAAAGCGAATATGTATGTCTTCATAACAGTTTTGTAGAGAATCGTATGCTCTATAAAAAAGCCTTATTACAACGATTTCGCTAAATTCAATAGCTTATACCCAATCAAAATCCATTTCTAAAAAACATCACGCTTTCTACCAAAGGTGTCAAAATATTTTCATAAAAATGTTCATTTTATTATTTTGTTTTGACTATTATTTTATTGAATTTTCTTATAATAATTGTTAAATTAATTTTTTAATTTAACATTTTGCTTCAGCTCAACCATTTTAATAAATATTTCCACAGACCATTTCTTTTAACAATTGTTTACTTTTATTTTAACAATTGCTTTTTTGGCCAACCCTAGAGAACATAAGTTAAAAGAATCTCCTTCCTCATTAAAATACGTCTGCTCATCACGGCGACTGAAACAAAAATAAAATGGAACACTAAAGTGATACAAAATGGAATTAGAACAAACAGCTGATCAGAAAAGGCGAACGTGAGTCGCTTTAAAATCGAGACGCACTTCCCTCCCACCCGAACACTCCCCGCATCGTCAAAATTTCGTGTTGAAAGGTGGTGGGCGCGACCCGTCTAAACAGGTACATGCTGTAAACATATTAAGGGCGACCCACGAAACGCTTTGCTCAGCGACTGTCAAAAATGAATAAAACACACCACTTTTGTATGAAGCTGCACAATCTGCAGACCACTGCGATAACTATGCCGCCGAGGCCGGCGACCGAATCAATCCAAGTTCTATTTCGTAGCCGTCGTCTGTCAAAGTTGCATGTGCGCTGTTGCGTCGTCGGTTTTGTGTTGCTATTCTCTTGGAATAGAGAACTACAGGAAAGGCCCTCGTATGTATAATCCCTGTATGTGAGCGTAGTGAAATTTGGGGGTTAGTCAACTGTCAAATTGTGTTATGCTGTAAACATACTGGGTGGTTTCAGACGTTGAGTCATTTAGCTGTTGTTACAACGTTCCACCGTTTCACACGGTTCCTGTTGCAATGGGAACATTTTTTCTATCTTTACAAGGGGTTGTTGATGTGTGTGTATTCCTGCCGATATTCTTCTTCTTTACTATTTTAAATTCTCCGAGCTGCTTTTAGACATTTTAATCTATTAGATCATTTAAACAATGAGTTTGCGGTCGTGTCCAATTGTCTGCCATTTGCATTTTAAAGTAATAACAGAAACCGCTTTTTTTAAATTAACGAATGACATTTCATTGGGAAAAATGAAGAAGAAGATAAAAATGGTCATGTGCAAGTGTTAGTGTTCAAAAGTTTTCAACCAAAAATTTTTGTGGGAAAAGGTTACAACACCTCCTTCCTTTCCTTTCACCTCTCTCTCCTAAAAAATCGGTTTTACAACGTTGTTACCACATCAGGTCTGAAACCCCCCACTAAGGGCGACGGCGACGGTGCACACAAATTAAAAAGCACACACAAGAATAATCATCTTCGACATCCGAATGCTACACACGCGCACAGGAACATACGTGAATAGCAACACAATCCCATGTCACACCGCCCAGGCAATTTTGAGGGGCGACGGCTACGAAATAGAACTTGGATTGATTGAGTCGCCACTCTCGGCGACCTCGTCGTCGAGTGGTCTGCATATTGTGCTGCACCCTTCATACTCATAAGCTGGTGATAGAATTTCGCTCAAACGCGGTGCGGACATTGGCTTCGCGGTGTGCGCGGATTTTTCACTGACACAAAGTCGCCGTGCTGGTGTCGCGTTCCGACTTTGACACAACCTAAAAATCAAAGTGACAAGTGGACGTGATACGAAATAAATTGAAAAAGCTGTATGATTTGCGTATTAATTTTCTATCCTACAGGACTTGTATTTGTTCTAGGTACTATTTTCATCACCACAATTTCGAAATAATTATGAAATTCAACAAATTTCTTATCCCCTTCACCAGCACACGATTCAAAACATAAACAAAATGCCGTGTTCACAATGTTAAAGTGCTAATTTTGCTATGTGCACAGTGTTAAAGTGAATTTTCGGACATAATTTAAAAAATGTCAATATCAGCTGTTACATTAAAAACATATTCACTACAGAAATTGCCAACAGAATTCTTGATCTTTACTAAAACTTGATTTGACCGGACTTTACTTATTTTTAAAATCAAATTTACTTAATTTTTAAACATAGTCGATAAAATTTGGCGAGATTTCTGTTAACTGAATTTTCGTTCAGACTATCTCTTTCGGAAAAAATATGCAAGTGCTGCCATCTAATGACCCGAATGAAAAAAAAAACGGAAAATTAGATTTTTATTGACTCAATTTTCACAAGTTATGCACTCGCAAAGCTCTCAAACTACTTTTGTCGCAATAATTTTTTTATTTTTAAAATATTTTATGCTTTTCAATAGAAAATAAGTAACATAAATAACCTACTTTGGTCCTATAATTCTTCTTGTTCATTAGTGTGAGAACCAGATGTCACTTGCTTATTCCGAATTTCCGAAATTTGAGTGTTGAAGTTGAAGTAGAGCCAACTTTAACTGATGTTCTCAAATTTTGACTTGAGATGGAAATAGAGAGGAATGAGCGGGACGAAATATAAAATAAATCCACTTTCTCATTGTGTACGAGGCATTATTCTGGAGTGTGTTTTTGAATATGTGTCGCCTTTACTCTTACCCGGGGGCTACACGATCTATTTTTCAATTGCAATATTGCATTGCCCCCTTTTAGACGGGCGGACACCGAACAGACAAAACGATCGAACGAACTGGGTGTATAGGGAAGAGAGTGAGAGAGGACGATGGGGAGGGCAGACAATTTTCATGGACACTTTCAGCGAACTGTGAACGGACAATTTGACAGTCCCTGCGTTGTTGTTGTTGCTAGGATGAGAGGGCAAAAGCAAATTTCAAAAAGCAAGAACAGCAAGCCATGAAGTTTTTATAAAAGCAACAACAAAACCCAATCATTTTTGGCATTTTGTCCGTTCGTTGGTGTCCGCCCGTGTAAATGCCCAGCCGACACTCCACCGGGCTTCAAAGGAGAATTTGCGATTACAGTTAAGTTTTGTCTGTTCGGTGTCCGCCCGTCTAAAAAGGGCCATTGCAGACCTAAAATTGGTCGTGTAGCCCCTGCTGCAATATGCAATGCAATATTGTAAATGCAATGCTTGCATATGCAAGAAACTCTGAATTTCTTTGAAACAAAATGGCGGAAAATGGAAAAACCTAAGCAGTGGAGATTACTTGTCTCTGGATTATTTAATTTTATGTGAATTAACATAAAATTTTTTAAAAGGCAAAAGTTGAGAATGTAACCTATTTTTTTATTATTACAAAATGAGTAAATCATTGAAAATTAGGTCCAAGCACAACAACTATCTCCTACGCATTTCTTGTAAGAATGAAATTGCAATGCAATAAAATTCTTGCTGATAAAACTTTGACATGCAATATTTAAAATTGCAATCGCAGACAAATTGATCGTGTAGCCAGCGAGCGAGCGTGTAGTGCTCGCTGGTGTAGCCCCCGGGTTAGTGTGTGCTCACAAAAAATTTCGTCGGGCAATTCGCCGTGGCTGAAGAAAACAGTTTCGTCGTCGCCTTTAGGATGTTTAAAGCATAACCACAGCTTACCTCCTGGTTTACCATAGTAAGGTTTTTGAACGCGCTTCATATACATGATACCAAAGTTTTTATTGGTAATAGTTTTGGCGTTCGGCTTCACCAACGACTTAATTTTCGGCTTAGGGATTGGGTCGCCATGGTTCTTACTTACTTTGGCTTTAAAGTCTTTAAATAATTTATTTCTTCTACTTGTCTAGACCTCGTCGCCACCAGAGGCGGCCTGATTGGGGACCTGGCCAATTCCCAACTTGGATTCACTTTTTATTTAATTGTTTATTTAAAGAGGTTTAAAATCCTAAGCCTTAGCCTTTTAATAACTATTTTTAAGAATTAGTTCGTCTTACGCGCACTCGATAATTTTACTTGTTTTTCTTGCTTTAAATTCATAAGCTCTTCTTAATACGTCTTAACACTCTTAGCTCTAAAGCCGAACTGCGAGCATACTGTCCAACAAAAATTATTACAAAATGCAACTCCAACCACGGTATACAGAAACAAAATGTAAAAGAATGTCATTTTAGTGCTTACGTCACGTGGGGGACACTTCCCATATAAAATCGAAGCTGTTGTTGTTGTTTCTGTATTAGGACTGACGTATCTTCCGTAGGTAATGTAAAAGATTGTACATATATGAGGCAAATTACACGGTATAACATTTCTTCCATCAACACTTCCAATAATTCCAATAAGCCGGTTTTATTGGCAAGGGGTCGCGGGAAAGTTTGTTACTTGTGCATCCCAAAAAATTCTCGACGGCTCAGAGCAACACACTAACACAATCATAATTTCATTCTCGGGGGCTACGAAAATGACTTAGCTTAACTGACAGTTTGTACACAGCTACATAGACAATAGAATTGTTACACGAAAAAATGCAGAACAGTCAGTTTATCGTGTAATTCGTATAACACGCACAAACCGGTTTGTTAAGGCAGAAAGTGTTATGCCGTGTAATTTGCCTCCATCGTAAACAACAATTTAGTGCTGACGTCACGTGGGGCTCGCTTCCATATAAAATCAAAACTGTTGTTGTTTCTGCTTGGAGGCAAGACGATCAATTTTTTAAATCGCAATATTGCACTGCAGTAGTTAAAATAATCGTCTAGCCCACTGACATATAATAATGGACTGCTCATCTGAAATTATTCCATACAAATCGATGGCACCCAAAAGTATAGTTGTCGCACTCATCCATAGACCCCCAAACTGACAGAAGCACTCAGACCTGATTTTATATTTTCCCTTTTGCGCTAGTGATGTTTATATCTTTTGCTCTTTTCCCCATAGACCCCCGGATTTTGACATACAGAATGTCAGTTGCTAAAACAGGCGTTAAGAACTTAAATCAGATACACATAAAATTTGGAAATTAATGAAAAAAAGGCATTTTAAAAGGTGAAAAAGTGAAAATAGTGTTTATTAATTTTTTTTAAACAAAATATTTGTGTTATTTTAATGTTTTAAGTACGTATTTAAAAAAATGTAAATTTCAAAAGTGATTCCGGTGTTTATATGGAGTGAAAAAAGGTTTGTAGCCTATGGAACAAATTGGTGCCATGAAAAATTCCTCATGAGCTGTCCATTCTATATGTCAGTGGTCTAGCCCCTATGCAATACACTCTGCAATGTGTACACTCATATTCATACATATTCGCCCACTCATAAAAATGAACGAAAACACAAAAGTTGAACGCAAATTTCCACTCCATTCTGACCTGTTTATATTCCTTTCAACTCTAGTCTGTTTCAAACTTTGCATTGGAGTGAAAGAGAAAAAAAAGTTGTACGTCGCAAAATGGAATGCAAAGTTGAATGTGTAGAACCGGTATTATGTTTCTGTATACCGTGCCGTGAATCCAACTGTCAAACGAATGTTTGGATTAAAGCTCTGTTCCAATACTCGAATGAGGGATCCCGCGGGAGCGTGAAGAACCGAATTAGCCCAATTTGTGTTGCTTTACTTTCTCATGAAAAAAAAAGCAGGGAAATTTTTGCTTTCCCTCGTGCAGGAATTAGCCGGAAGTTTTCGATCCTGCGATTTCTTGCAAGTTGTCAAGTGACATTTCTTTGTATGGATGCGTGTATCTTAAAAAGCTGTATACATATACACAAGAAATTGCCCAAAAAAGCGTGTCTTTACTTCATGGGTTTTTGACAAAATTATCACCAACATTCAAGTAAGTTTTTTCCCAAAAAGTTTTTGCAGGAAAGGTACTGAAACAAACCTAATATTTCCCTACTTTTCAAAATATTTTCTTAAATTTCCAAATACACAAACCTCCGAAAATTGGATAGTAAAAACGGAATGCGGTTTCCATAAAAATTGACATTTGAACTGTATCTTGGCACAGGCCCTGAAGTAAATTAATTCAGGCGAATGGGCCTTTCCACACTAGTATTCTGTATTCAGTATGCAAACGGGTTTTTTAGGAAGGGGGTAAGAGAATCAAGGAGAATTCTCTACAAAAAGTGATGAACTTGGAGAGAAATGAGCAGCACATTTCAAACCTATTTCTCGGGCTTCAACTCACTTACCCCAATAGAGACACAGTTGGGGGGGTCAGAAATTTTCAAGCACTAACTTCGAAATGAAGCACACAATCAAGTACTTAATCGGAATATGAATGGTTACGCCGCTGCAAGAATACAGGCGTGGAAATCGCGGTTGTTGTCAATCCAGTTTGCGTACTGCATACAGAATACTAGTGTGGAAAGGCCCAATGAGTTTACACGGCTGCATCAAATAATGGGCTGTTTCACACGAGCCGACGGCCAACCAACAGAAATCGTATGAAAACGTCATTTGTAGAGAAGAGGGTGAGAGAGGACGATGGGGAGGGAAGCTTTTTCCATTCAACGTTCTCACACGATTTTCGATACGACTTTTAGACAGCTGTGTGGTTGTTGTTGTTTTTTATTCCTTTGGGAAAAAGAAAAGAAAGAGAAAAGACAAAAAAACAACAATAAGCTAAAGCGTTTTGACGTAGAGTTGGTTGGAAAAATTGGCCCGTGTGAACGGCAATGCGACATTTCGTCGAGTTTCAAAAGGGAATGGACGATAACAGCCGATTTCTGTTGGTTGGCCGTCTGCTCGTGTGAAACAGCCCAATAGCCCTAACTATAATGATCTTAAGACGTCATAAGATTCTTCGTCAAATTCTCTTAAGACTGGTTAATTATCTGTCAAATCGTAAGCTCAGCTATAATAGCCTTAAGACGTTTTGACATTTGTAAAAGGTAAACAACCCGAGTCTGCGAAAGCGTCAAAAAAAAGGAAATTAACAATAGTTTTAATGAAGAACTGATTGAATTAGTTCAAAACTGTTTTTTTATTGTCTCTATTTATTTTTCTTACACAACACGATCTAGGTTTTTTTTCTTTTTTTCACATCTTCTACCAATTTCACTAATAACGCCAAATTATTTAATAACTCCAAATTATCCATTTTGCAAAAAAACGTTTTCTGCAACTAGAAACACTAAAGAAAATTACACTTTTCTTATGATTGCTTAAGATTTGTACGCTCGTTACCGTACATTAAAGACTTGACGAAAGATTGGAAAAGTTAACGAAAGATTGCTTAAGGCCATTATAGTTGGTATTATGACATTTCATAGGAGCGTAAAAAATCTTAAGGTATCTTAAGACCATTATAGTTAGGGCTAATCTTATATATTAATAGGCAAACAAAAAGTTTGTACACGCTAAGGCATTTTTGTTCGTGGACCGATTTCGTTTAAATTTTCAGAAAATGTTCTTTTTATGGCATAGTTTTGTAATAAGGAATTTCAACGAAATCGATTCACGAATAAAAAAGTTATAGCGATTTTAATTTTTCGGATTTTAAAAAGCCGTTGGAAAATTTGAATTTTTTGTGAGCATCAACGTAGAGCTGAGTAGCCTACGATTGACACAAATGCCGTTTCAGTGAAGCGAATGAGAAACAGAGAAAAACAAGCGTTTGTGTGGATTTTTGGCGGCATAACTGACATAAAAAAACTCGGTCACTTTGTGCGTGCATTATTTATACTCTTTTGTGTATAGTATTATTGAGTTGTATTGTGTAAGGCGCTGCCGTGCGTTTTTTGGCGAATGCCTTTAGAAATTGTAATTGATTCATTTAAGTGTGTTTTGAATGTTATTCTGCGTAATTTTTATTCGTTTTCGTATGGTTCTCGGAATCTGAGTTGTATTTTTGTCATTCCAAACAGTTAACTGCGAATTTTGAGTGCAATTTATCGGTGAGTACTTACGTTTTTTTCCGCGTTTTCTTTTCGAAATGCCAAGACAACGACGGGGACGCTCAAATGTCGATTTTAGATCCCTTCGCGAAAATACTAGAAGTCGCGTTAGAAATTTACGTAGTGCTAATGAAATGAATGTTGAAAATAATGAATTGAATAGTGGTGTGAATGAAATGAATGTTGATGTTGTGGTTCTTTTAATATGAGTTGTCATTTTTGTCGTGCCAAACATTTTCTGACTGAAGTAACTTTACGTAATACTGAGGCATTTTCTTTGTGTTGTCATAAAGGCAAAGTTAATCTACCTCCACTTTCTCAAAATTACTTTTTCAATGAAAGTGGTAATAAAAATCGTTCTAAAAATTTTTTTGCAAATATTCGTTCGTATAATTTGTTAAATGACACTGTAAATGGCATTTATCATTTTACCACATAGCCAAGCAAGACGTCATGGATGCGATTAAAAAAATCCTGGGAAATTTTAGATGCTCTGGAGCGACAATGGAAATGTTTCATAGTAATTAAAAAACTACCACATAAAAAAAAATAGTAATTAAAAATTCGCCATTGCGAATAATTTTTTTTCTTTAAATAACAATATTTAAATTGAATTTAAATTCGAACAAATCGTGAATTTTATATATTTATTGTTTTTGTGACCGAATTTCGGTAACCGGCATCCCAACTAGTACATTTTAATTTGATGAAGCCGTGTAAGCTTACTCTCTGGCGCTGGCGCTCTTTTTGGTGCTTGTGGGTTCTATGGCGCGCGCCATGTAGCTGAGTTCAAATACAATGCCGTGGCGCTAAGTAGTCTTGTCAAAACAAATTGTTCAAGAACCTGATATTTGATGTTCAAGATTCTTCATAATTAAAAACATTATGATACGCATGCATTTTTATCATGCACAATTGCATGATCCCCATGTGCATTTCTTATCTCATAAATTCTTCTATTCAAGATTTTATTGGATGCGCATGCAGTTTTATCATCCAGAAATTATTCCCAGACGGAAATTTGAAACCTACAATTTTATTTGCATACAATTTTATGCACCACAGCCATAAGACTTTTTTGTTTTTCTTAAAAATATGAAGAAATTTGTACTATATAAGTAGCATAATTAGGAATAAAGATTCAGTCTGAAATAACACTCCAAATAAGCCTTTATTTTCCTTGACGTGAGGCTGCGCCAAGACCTAGTAACTATAAATCAAGTGGTAAGAACCATTGCCGGAACATTCCCTGCAGCAGAAGCCACTCAACTTTAATACACTGCCGGAAGATTTCCCGCAGTAGAGGATTACGAAAAGACGTGATCCATCATTCACAAATCTATATAAATATAATTGGAGTGTTGTCTGTGATTTTAAAATAACTGCGTTTTTTAATTTTATATGGTTATTTACATGATTTTAAAGCGAAATCACGCATTTTTTAAATTTTTGTCTGTATGTATGTCTGTATGGGTGTATGACTGTATGTCTGTCTGTCTGTTTGTTCCGGCTAATCTCGGAAACGGCTAATCCGATTGGGATGGGACTTTCACTGGAAGATTCAGTATTTTGGCGGGCATGTTTTAGGCTATTAATATGCACTATATATTAGCTCTACCTGTATGTATGTATGGATGTATGTATGTAGACAAATCTTGAAAATTGCTTCCGTATAACCGATCAGCTTCAAATTTTGCACACATGTACAGTTCAAGGGACAATGCAATCTGACCATTTTATAAAAAAAATCAAGATAGTCGTTTCAAGATGGCGGCCGAAAAGTATATTATAATTACCTATTTGGTGCTATTCCAAATTCAAAATGGTGCCCGGAACAAAATGGCGGCCAACACAGATGGCGGATTACTTTTTTATTTACATCGCGATCGGTATGGGTATCAAATGAAAGGATATGACAAGTAGAATACTATTACCTGGGTGGCGTAATTCCAAATTCAAAATGGCAGCCAACACAAACTGGCGAACTACCTTTTCTTACAACGCTCTCGGTATGGATACCAAATAAAAGTGTATGATGAGTAGAGTACAGTAAGCTGGGTAACCTCATTTTAAATATCGGTTACCACAAAATAACGGAAGACATATAATAAACTAAAAGGTAGAAAACTTAAAATATAGTGTTACGCTTTTACGGCTTAACGGATTCGTAGGATTAATTAAGGAATACACGTTTTAATTATCCACACAATAATTTATTTATCACAAACCAAAACACAATTTAAAAATAAACACAATTCTTACAGTTCACTATAATCACTAGCAAATTTAATATTTCGCACTATTCAATTCTAATTATCGCTTTTTATTTCACTATAAATCACCACTTTTCACTTTGGAACACTTGTATCGCCTTTATAATCAAAACTGACTCGATAGCGGCTGCCAGGCGCTTTTATATAGGCAGCTCCACCTTTGTCTACTTTCTGGAACCTTCGTTTTCTGGTTCCTTGTGGTATGTTCTTTATTTCCTTAAGTTTCGACCAGCTTGAAGTTGTCGTCGCTTATCGCTCGTTAGTTTAGTACATAAATTCTTAGTTCAGACAACAACCGAAAATCGTTGATTCATCCTCTCGACAAACAGATGGCGCATAATCATCACATTGCCCCCTTCTTAGGACTGTTCGTCCCGAACAGTTCTCCATCCTGGATCCGGCTGATGATATGGGCACAGCCTGTCTATGTGCACAATCTTCTTCTTTGCTTTGGGTCCTTGTTGAATCCTGTAGACCACATCGTTGATCCGTGTTAGGATTTTGTAGGGCCCCTCCCACTGATGCTGAACTTTCGGAGACTTGCCTTTCCGTCTTCGAGAGTTGAACAGCCAAACGAGGTCACCTTCCTGGAATCCGCTACAGTTTGCTCGGAGGTCGTACCTTGGTTTCATCCTGTCACTGGCTATCTTAGGATTCTCCCTTGAGATTTTGTCAACTGAGGCTCCAACGTGGTGTTGTCTTATTTCTCCTTTCGCTCTTACTCGAGGACCCTTGTTGCCGGCACAAGCTGTGAATTTGCGACACCAATTCGTAACATCCTCCCGCATGTGAAGCCAATAGAATCTCTCCTTTATTTTTGACAGAGTTCTGTTGACTCCCAAATGTTCTCCTGACGGGCTATTATGACACTCCTCAAGAATATCTGTTATTCCAGCACGAGGGACTAACACCTGCATTCGATGAGAGGTACCATCAGCTGTTTCCCATTTGCGCTTCAATACTCCTCCTTCGATATGCAATGAATCCCATTGGGCCCAATAGCTCTTCAGGATTTCACTTCTCTCTGCGATGTCTTTCCATTTAGGCTTCTCGTTGTGTTCTTTCCATGACAAAATCGCAGAAATGTCCGGGTCGTCGCGTTGCGCATCTCGAATTCCTTGGGCCTCATATTTTATGCTTGGCTCCGCAGTCGTCCCTTGGCACTTTTCCTCAATACGCCAACGATACTTAAAACCTGGTTTGCATGGTCGCCGGGACAGTGCAGTATCCATTGGAATTCCCCTGTTGCGGTGTTTCATCATCAATTCTCCAAGGTCCAATAGTATTCCGTGTGTTGTCATAAAGTCCAAACCAAGAATACACTCGTCTACTATGTCAGCTACCAGGAACGAATGTGTAAACTTAATGTCGCCGAGTACCACGTCCATCATTGTTTCCCCATGTAATTTCACTGGTTCTCCTGTTACAGTTTTCAGAATGTACTGGTCCGCGTTTTTCAGCCACTTTCTACCGACCAAATCAGCCCTGATGACAGATCTTGAAGCACCTGTATCCACGGTAATTGTGTATTGTTCATCACCAACTTTCCCCTCGATGACAAGGCTGTTGTTGCCACGCTGCAGTTGGGTGATGTTGACGATGACATCAGGGGTCTCCATTTTCCCCACTAACTCCCTCCGGTCGCCTTTCTGCCGTTGTCCACATGTTTCACAGCATGTTGAGCCACTCCTACTCCCTGGCGATTCCACTCTCCTTCGCATTCGGCAACTCCTTTGTAAATGGCCCGGCTCGCCACAGTTCCAGCATCGTAGACGACGACGTACTTCCGAGGTGTTGACTCGATGGCAAATGTTCTCAGTCATATTGATTCCCCTGAGGTGGACCGTATTCCTTGTTGCTTGCTTCGCTGCCTCGTATGCCAGAGCATATGCCAGAACTTCAGCGGTATTCTTCTTTCCGGCCAATCTCGCTGCTTGTTGTAGATCTCGGTCGGCAAAAGAGTTAAGAAAGGCCTCTCTTGCTACTTCGTTGATGTAATCTTGGCCGAAATTAGGATAGGCCAGATGCACTAACCTCTCGATATCGGCGCATAGTTGTTGTAAAGTTTCTCCTGGCTTTTGAAGTCTGTTTCGAAGTTGAAGTCGATAAACCTCTTGCATGTGCTGATCACCGTAACGCATTTCCAGCGCTTGAACTAAGAACCCGTAGCTGTTTCGATGTTCTGCTAGTATTGACTGCAATATTTCTGCTGCTGTGCCCCTTAGTGACAACGTTAAGGCCGTTGCTTTCTCCTCCTCAGTCCAGAAATTGCCTGCTGCTGCTGCTTCGAATTGGAGCTTATAAGTAGACCATGGGCTTTGCCCGTCGAAAGTTGGAGGCTGCAATTTCCTAACTCCGATGACTTCGTGTGATGCCGTCCCTGGGTGGTGAATCTTTACCCTTTCTAGATCTGCTCTGACTGTTTCTAGTTCAATTTCGAGTTTTCTTAGATCATTCCATACGTTTGCCTTGATGGAAGATTCGAGATTATCCAGGTCATTCCTTACATTTGCCTTGATGGAAGATTCGAGACTTTCCAGATCATTCCTTACAATTTCTTTCATGTTATCCAGCTTATTGTCGACAGAAAGTGAGAATGATTCGATTTTCTGCTCCAACTGGCTCCTCTGTTCTTCCATCGACTCTTTGAGTTCTGCGATCGAACGTTCATGAACTACTGTTAACATTTTTTGTTCATCTTTTAACGCCGACACTTCCGCCTTGATCTCTGTTGTCGCTTCCCTCATATCTGCTGATGACCGTTCTTGCGCTTCCTTCATCTCTGCCGATGCACGCTCTTGCGCTGCGGATGACCGTTCTTGCACTTCCCTCATTTCGGCTGTCGCTTCTTTCATCTCTGCTGATGCACGTTCTTGCGCCTCTTTCATCACCATCAATGTCTTAAAAAGTTCTGCCATACTCACTGTCGATTCTTCTGGATCTGCTTCTACCTCGGGTTCAAACATGTAGGTTTCAGGATCCTTCTCTTCGTTCACCATAGCTTCTCGAAGCAGGGCGGTTAGGGAACTTTTAGCCCCCACCGTTGACAACGAGCGTTTACTTAATTCTTTTTTTAACTCTACAGTGCGCAAATCCACTAGCTTTCGACCCATTTTATTAATAAGCCCTTATTTCTCACGCACAAAATTTAAATTAAAATCACAATTATTGCTCAAGTTCACTTATTTCACTTATCTCTTAATTAATCCCACTTCTGACACCAATTGTTACGCTTTTACGGCTTAACGGATTCGTAGGATTAATTAAGGAATACACGTTTTAATTATCCACACAATAATTTATTTATCACAAACCAAAACACAATTTAAAAATAAACACAATTCTTACAGTTCACTATAATCACTAGCAAATTTAATATTTCGCACTATTCAATTCTAATTACCGCTTTTTATTTCACTATAAATCACCACTTTTCACTTTGGAACACTTGTATCGCCTTTATAATCAAAACTGACTCGATAGCGGCTGCCAGGCGCTTTTATATAGGCAGCTCCACCTTTGTCTACTTTCTGGAACCTTCGTTTTCTGGTTCCTTGTGGTATGTTCTTTATTTCCTTAAGTTTCGACCAGCTTGAAGTTGTCGTCGCTTATCGCTCGTTAGTTTAGTACATAAATTCTTAGTTCAGACAACAACCGAAAATCGTTGATTCATCCTCTCGACAAACAGATGGCGCATAATCATCACAATAGTTTAAAAAACTTAAAAATATGCTTTTGTTTAGAAATGGACTAAAATGTAAAAAAATTATGTTGAATGAAAACTTTTTTGCTCAAGCCAGTATATATGATATATGGGGCGCTAGCGAAAAGTTGCAGTAATAATAAAATAAGAATATAGGTAAAGTCCCACGCTTTTTAACATTTCGAAAGGTCGGTTATTTGGTCAATTTGAGATCAGGACAGTATCAGAGACTTCGGAAACTTTACTCATATCAGGAAGAAAAGTATTCTATGCTTAAGATACCGATCGAAGAAGATCATATGTAAAATCCTGCGTGGAACAAATCTAAAAACCTGCGTGGAAAAAATCTAGTTTTACAAAACTGCATGATGGCTGTCTGGGAGTGCGATGAGTGTAATATGGCAAATAAAGTATCTATTAACAGAACACCCCGAGATTTAAGATGTAAAAACTAATTATTTTGGGGAGTAACTATTTTATTGGCATAGATTTCAGGCAAATGTTGCCGGCTGTCCGGACAAATATGTGGTCCGATGATGTCTGAAATGATCACTCTTTTAGGGACATATTGGAAAACGTCATTTAAAGCACAAAACGCAATCGGAAAACTCAAAATTCAGTACTATTCTCCTCAACATAGGATAAGATTAATGAGAATGATGACAGTGAGCTGCTGGATGTTGTTTGAAAGTTCGTAATAGAGGAGGAAATTTTGATGAGCGACATTTATGACGATTTCGAAAATACTAACTCAACTAAATCGACTCAATTCAGTAATGCCACAAACATTGTAATACTTACAAGTGAAACATCTAACATCGCAGATTTGTTCTTATACCTACTCTTTTCTTATTCCAGACTATGCACACAAAATTTTCTTTTATTAAAAGGCGACGCACGCGGGTTTTGGCTAGTGCTAAGTTAAATATTTTACAATTTTTCGTGTGAAATTAGTTGGAAAGATATGTTCATGTGTATATTTAATATAAAATTATGGACCTAAATAGATTTCAGTGGTGTAATAATTGGGAATTAATATTTTTTACAGGAAAATCCAAAAATTTATTAACTACATGATACAAATCCAATATCGAAGATGGTTTTTCAAATTAAGCGCTAATTTATCATCGTCCATATTTTCTGAGGTAATTTTGACTGCAACGCCCTCATTTATCAAAATTCCCAACTGGCTGGTGTACTGGCGCGCACCAAAAGTAGAAAGTTGGCAAAAGTGAGCTACAGCGCCAGCTACACATTGTAGCCGCACTTCGGGTGGGATATATTTTTTACTTTTGACAGTTTGCTTAACAGCGCCAGCAACACGCGCCAGCGCCACATTGTATTCCAGCCTTAGCCGCCCACTCTTCTCAATGCCGCGCACTCAACAAGATAGCAATTCGCTTCTAAATAGAGCAACTCGACTGTGGAATAATCTTTCGCGTTAGTATTTCCGAGTTCTTACAACATTTAATAAGAGTTCAAACACAGGGGTCATCGTGCACCTTCGTCAACACGGTTCATCGTCACATTCTTGAATAACGAGTTTCTTAACGCCAACTTCCTTAGTTTTCATTTTAGGAAAAATACAAAACAGTTGCAAATGGACATTATATCATGCGGGTTGCAATGAACAATCAAAGTGTCCCGCGTCCGTGACGAACAAGAATTTTTATTTTCGTTCGCCATTTTCCTTTTTCGTTTCATTAACAGCCGCACACCGGTGTACTTTGAAGTAGTTCCAACTAACCCAAATAATATATCGGAGTAGATGATTAGTGTAGTTACCATTTTTTTTGTAAAGGGTAGCGCCTTCAAAATTTGTTGTTTATGTTATTCACCTTTTCGGTTATATCAATCATTAAAGGCATTTTTCGAAGTTGCCTTTTAATGATACTATTGATAAAACCTTAATTATTCTAAATGAAAAGAAGAAATTAAGGGCCTGTGCGAATTGGGACTAAATTGAGGACCTTGCTGCAAAAGGGGGGCAGATCCAGTTTTTAAGAACTTTGGAAAATAAAAAAAAACGTTTTAAAAAATAACGATTATACCTTCGCCGTTTCAAATTTGGATCTGCCCCCCTTTTGCACCAAGATTTCAATATTTGACCAATATTTGACTTCGTTTTATTGGATAATACCTAAAAAACACACAAATAGTATTAATTTTTTATTTAAACAATGAACGTAACATCAGAAGTAACAATGATGTTATTATTAATAATAAAAAAACTCAAACTTTAGCAGATCTGCCTCTGTTTTGCACCAAACGTAGAACGAAAACTTAGGGGGCAGATCCATATATATCTATAGCGCTCTTGCTTTTCGTCGATACTACTCCGAACATGCACCAAATGATAGCATTTTTTTTAAGTAAAGTAAGTGAAAAAAAGCCGAAAACCGAAAAATTGGATCTGCCCCCCTCTTGCAGCAAGGTCCTCAATTGATGACTAAACTAAATTTTGCAGTTTTTGTCGTTAATGTAGGGAATTGCTGTGTAAATTCATTTGATGACTAAATTCAGTTGACAATAGTTTTTACTTTTATAATTTATAGTATATGCCTTTTATACAGTAAGCAACTAAATATATATGAAGATATCACTACTGACAATAACCTATTAGTTCTTCACTTAATTTTTCATTGCATTGAACTATTTTGAAACAAATTCAACATCAATTTAGTCAACTGTCAAAAAATGTAGTTTCCTCGCCGAAAGACTAAATACTGTATTATCGAAACTAAATTTTAGTCACTGAATTCACAATATGTAATGAAATGACAGAAATTGTAATTTCAAAAACTATGGAAACTCCTATTTTTTGGTAATGCCCTTATGACACTCGCTTTTTTTCGGCTGATAAATCTGCTAGAAAAACCAATTATACGAAAAAGGTAGAAAGAGTTTGCGAGAAAAGGATAACATAAGCTTAATAATTTTTGAAATAAGTTTTGACAGTTCCATCTCAATTGTGCTCTGTTATCACCTTATAATACACGCTCACACACCCATACACACTTAAAAAATCAAGAACTGTCAAAAAATATTGAAAATTTTCTTCATATTTTCCAGCTGAACTGCTAGAATATATATGGCAATTCCATTTTTCCATTCTAATTTAGTCAAATTTGTTTTTCACTCACTCCAATTTAATACCTGTGACACATTTACCATCATAATGAAAGTAACCTTCATTATCGCGGCAAAACCCCATCATAATGAAAGTTCAAAATAAAGTATTTTACCTTCATTTGGACTGTAATTTCGGTTAAGTGACATCTGTTGCAAAACTGGAAACTAATTTTTATAATAAATTTCCTCTCCTTTCTCATCAAAACTGACAATTTAACAGTCAATTCAAAACAAACAAACAAATCTGAGCCCAAGTATTTCAAAAATAACGATGTCTCAGGAAAACTCGAGGAAAAAAAAGCAATTGTGGCCAAAAGAATCGGTTAGTATCTTATCTTTTATCACTTGCAAATGACACATGCAAATGAAAGTAAATGTGTCACCCCATCATTTCCTTAACCATCATAATGAAAGTTACCATCATAATGAAAGTATAGTGTGTCACAGGTATAAATTTCCTATGTTAACATCACGGCTCACTCTAAAGGCACCTTTACATTATATGACTTGTCATATGACTTTACTGTCAATAAAGTCAAAGCTAACATAAAATGTCAAATGACATTTGTTTTTGACATGTCATACGACTATCTGTCAAAATTTGCTTTGAATATTTCTGTTATGACTTGTCAAAATTAACTGTGAACACAATACGAAGCAAGATAGATTATCAACTTGTAATTTTGATAGAAAAATCATATGATAAATCAAGTCAAAACAGAGAATATTCAAAACAAAATTTGACAGAATGTCGTATGTCATGTCAAAAACAAATGTCATTGTTAGGTTTGACTTCATTGACAGTAAAGTCATATGACAAGTCATATAATGTAAAGGTACCTTTATTAGCAGATTTTTCAGCCGAAAAAAAGTGAGTGTCATAAGGGCTTAGTTGATTTTATTTTTAGATTATAATCTACACTGAAAAACAAAATATACTCTTTATTTTCCATCTACTCCAAAATACCCTAGTGTAGGTACACTATGAAAACATAACAACTTCGTGACGAACGTTCGTTCCTACTGCCAATTTATACACTTCTAATGTGAACTAAGGAGAAGAACGAACGTGGTCATGTTCCTTCCTATGTCCAGTGTGAACATGGTCATAAAATAATAGCACCAACACAAAAGCATTAATTCCAACTGGCAGAACCGAAATTCTATCTCCGCCATTTATATATACCGTTCTTCGTGTGTCATTTGTGGTCGATTGGTAGCGACAGAATAATTTACTTAAAACCAACTAAATATCGGTTAAAATCGGGAATTAATTATTTATTTACTTAATATTATCGATTAAATATGTCTGACGAGAAAAAGGTGAGTTATTTATGCGTAATTACAGTGGAAATGCATTTTAAAAATCCTACATTTTGAAAGCGTGACGCCGACATGGCGCGGCATTTTCTTGTGAATGGGTTTTTTTATCTTATTTTTACAAAAGAATTATGAAGTGTTTAAGTAAATGGTTTCATAAATTAATAATAATAGTGGTAAATTTAAAAATATATTTTCTATAATACGATCATAGAAAAAATTGCAAAGCATGCCATCATTTGCAAAAAAATAGTTTTTAGAAGGTCAAGCGATATAATTTAAAATAATATATTGTCATGCGAAAGTATATTTATGAAAATTAAGACTTGTAAGTTATTTATATTATAATTGGCTATTAAGGAAGTGATCGACGGCCACATTTTGTAACCAATGTTTTATGTAGGCAATTATGCCGGAGATACATATATCCCCTCCTTTTTCCTGAAAAAGCGTTAAACGGTGTAAGCGTCCTCGTCCTAATACTGAACTTTTAATAGCCTTAGAAATTCAGGAAATATACATCCAAAGATAATGCAAATCACGCGCGTATTCATGTATGCCAGCCGGTACTATAGAAGAAATAAAATTGTTCTAGAACAACGTTAATCTAAGTTTTGAAATAAAAAATAACATTTTATTTGGACAAAATTGATTTGGTTTTAAGATTTAATTGTTTAAGTTGCTTCATAAAAATTTCTTTGAACAGAAAGCTTTCACATTTTCAGGATACAAAGGGATCGGAATCAGAACACATCAACTTAAAAGTCTTAGGGCAAGACAATGCAGTTGTCCAATTTAAAATCAAAAAACACACACCCCTTCGGAAGTTAATGAATGCATATTGCGATAGAGCGGTAAGTATCTATTAGACAAAATTAAAGTAGTTAGAAGGTGCATCATTAATTTATTTCGCAATATATTCGATGTATGATAATAAGATTTCTTCGAAAATCAGATCAATATCAAGGATTTTTGAACATTGTTTGGGTTTACTTGGTATATCGTCGTTGTCAAATGAATATCTGCTATGTGCAAAAAGTATAATTTTGAGATATTGTAAATATGTAAAACGTAAAATTTTATATCTGGCTAATACATATTTTTTACCGACCGCTGTTCACCGTAAAATGCTTAGATTGGCATAGAAGTCTTTTTATACGATAGTTTGGTTAGTAAACTAGTAGCAATGGTTAAAATGTCGAAATCGCCAAAAAGTGCACATAGCAGATATTCATTTGAAAACGACGATATTTTGCTTTATTTTGATATAGGGGGAGATAAGAGAACATATGCACGAAAATTTTACATTACGGTCGCTAAACCCTTCTCATTCATATGGATTAAATAAAACTAGACCAAAAATATAAATTTAAAATTTTAATAATTGAAGATTCATTAAGTTTAGACAGTGAACGCTAAAAAGAACCAATTCATTCCATCCGCTTTTAATAGTTGAAAATTTGATATTTCCATAAACTTTCTGAGTCGAACGGAGCGGTTGCCAGAATCAAGCGGTGGGAATGTCAAAAAGAGAGGAAAAAGGAGCGGAAGGGACGGAACGGAATGGTTCTGTTTGAGCCTTAAATTAGCCAGTGTTAACAGAATTCGACGAGGAATCTTAAGTCGTCTTAAGATCATTGTAATTATGCCTACTGTCTCTCTACTTAAGTCTGTATTTGGTTTAATTCTTGCTCATTAGGGAATTCATATCTACATCTTGAGCATGTGTGTAGTTCATTAGTTCATATCATGAAATTATGATTAAATGTTTGCCAGAATATATTCGTCATAAACGGTAAATTAATAAATTTCAAATTGCAGTAATTCGTCATAGTATATAAATACATATTTCGTACTTCTCGAATTCAGTCTTGCTAATTTAAATTTTAATTATCTATGTAATGCCGGATTTTCATCCAACATACAGTTTAAAAAAAAACAGGTTTGTTTTTAAAAGTCGCTAGGGCGTTTTGAATGTTTTGTTAGAGTTTTACATATCACCCGTAATTTTGTCACTCGGAAAGCTATTTTCATGATAAGGTAAGGTTTAACAAAATCCCAACTACTACATACTACCTTTTTCTTTAACGTAGTTGATCAATATTTTTTTCAAAAACTGGAAAGCTTGAAATATTTTCTATAAATATAGACGACAATTTTTATATTACGGTCTTCAATTCTGGGCCTGTACTCCCGAAGACGAAACGAAAACGAAACCGTTTTGTCAAAATGCTACCTGTTATCGTCTAAACAAGTGATGACATATTTGTAGTCGTCTTCGTTCAGACGTTATTGCTTGTTGTGTTAGCGTTTTACGGTTAAAATGTAAGTTGAGATTGTTAATTATTTTGATTGCTATAATTTATTTTACATAATAGGTCAAAAATTATCAACGCAAAGCAGTACGAGACTATCGTCTTCAGGAACAGGTCTCGTCTCATTGTTTCGTTTCTTTACGGTCTCGTCTTCAGTACAGGCCCCAGCGTTGCCAACTCTACTTGTTTTTGTGTAGATCTACGTGTTTTAGGCCTTTTTAGCAAACCTACGATCATCGACTTATAAATTTGCGTATTTTCAATTAAATTTTACAAAAAAATTCAAGTAAGAAACGATTTATTAAAAATTCTTTTCATATAATTTAAGCAAATATTTAAATCTTAGTCTGAAAAGCGCATTAAAAAACTACAGAAGATCAATTAAAATTATTTAATACCAATATGTACAAATTTAAACAGAACATGTAACAACTTTATAGATTTCCTTCCGAATCTGTAAGTTGTTTTGCTTCTTCACACTAGAAATTCTGTACTTTATGCATGTACGGCAATTTTTGCAATACAAAATACAGAGATTATTTTGAATGTTTTTTTTTTCACTTTTGTTTTAGGAATTTCTGATTTCCGTCTGGTTTACCTGTCTCAACCCATTACCATAAGGTCATGCCGATACTTATCTGCGGGTAATTTTATAAGAACAAATGCTAGTTTCCAAATTGCTTCTACAGACAATTCATCTCGGTATTGGCATTTTTCTTCGACTAGAATATGTACATATGTATAAGAAATTAGTACGTAGATCTACGAATTTTTAATGACAGGTTTTTATGAGATCTACGTACTTTTCAACTCAAGTCTACACATTTTTCTAAATTTAGGTTGGCAGGCCCTGAAGATATACACAATTTGATTTTTTCGAAGTTGGTAAGATGGAGCCATCATTTTAAGAACTCGCTTTCATAGGTAGGTGGAATTATTCTATTCCCCATAGCAGGTAAACCAATGCGATGCCCCACCGCCTTCTAGTGTATACGCCTGTTTATCCCTTGTGAACGATAATACAGTTCTTACGGACAAAGAAACGCGCATGTTTAAATCTCGGGGCAAATATTTGAAAGTTAAGCACGTAAAATTTCATTTGAACAGGATACCTTCCAACTTTTTTGTGAACTGCGAAATGTGCATACACTTCGGTGTAGATTTGAACTAGGGTTTTCGTAAAAAAAACGCGTCCGATTCCTTTTATGCTTAACCCTTTGACACATCGTGTAACTCACAAGTAACATAATTTGTTTTAGCAGTATAGCACTTTTTGTTAAAAATAGTTTACTGAAGACGCATAATGTAACTTCAAAGTAACTTACAAAAAAAGAACAGGGTTTCAAGTTCAAAAAAAAATTCATGTGGCAAAGGGTTAATTTTGTGATTCTTTTTACATGCATTACGATGACATATGTATTAGCTGCGATTCATTGAGAATATGAGAACACCTAAAATGCTGATATAAATTCGCAGTAACCCTTGTTCTTGTTTCAGATCATTTTCACGAGTTACGTATAAAATTTCCACCAGGTTTTAAAGCAGCTTCTTTCTTCTTTAATCCGTTAGTTAGCGGTCCGAGCGGAAAGTCCCCGCAAAGGATACGCTGCTGTCAGTGCCGCTTTGAAAAATGCGGTTTCTGGCCTAGTTTCTTCGGTTCTTCGGATTGACCGATTCTGGTCAATTCGGCAGATCGACCACTCTCCTCCTTTCACACCCTGGGCTTTGGACCGGGTGACGGCGGAGTTTTTAAATCAGTTGAAAGGGTGATTCCAAGCTCCGAACAATATGTATTATGGTGTTTCTTGTAGCATATGTTGGAAATGGCGAAGAACTCAAATCATACACACACTAGTGCATACATTACGAAAATGTCGATATCTCTAAAGCAGCGTCCACACCAAAGAAACATTTATGAAACAAACATTTTTGAAACAAACATGTATCCGACACATTTTTTAAATATTTTTAAAATGTTCAAAAACAATTCAGAAACATTTTTGAAACATTTGAGAAACACCCGCCACTGTTCTTTGGTGTGTACGTGTTTTTTCAAGTTTCTGGAAATAGAAATGTTTACCCAGTGTTTTCCATTTGAAGTGGGAAACAATGAATGTGTTGTGTTTCAATCAATTCAGTTTTTATGCATATTTGTCAGTGGATTCGTAATCTTCAAAGCATCAACATGGATAACTTCAAATAGGATATGAAAACAATTGAATTGATCAAAAAGATAGAAATGAAGCGAATAATCTGGGATGCAACGGATTCCGATTATAAAAATAAAACAAAGAAAGGTGACGCAGTTGCAGAAATTTCTAAGGAATTACATTTAGATCCAGAACAAGTTAATAAAAAGTTAAATAATTTTTTTAACAGAAATGTTCATTACTATGTAACAAGCAGAAAATAGTGCCGCGTGATCAGGCGAATACATTTTACAACACTGAAACAAATCAGAAACAAATTCGTTTCCTCATTTCTTGTACAATTGTTCTTCAAATGTTTCAAAAACGTATTCAAAACATTTTATTAAAAAGTTTTAAAAACTTTGGAAAACATTTATTTTGTAAAAAAAACTCTGCTTCTGTTTTGTTTCTTTTACAATGTTTCCTTGGTGTAGACGCGCCTTAAGAAGCTTTAATATTTTGCTTTTGTACTTATCGCCATTTCGTATTACGGAAATAAATTCGCTGCAAAGACGTATGCGAAGTTATTTTTTTATCCCACCTACTCCCAACCATTACTATCGCGACTCTTGACATCGGGGCGTCCAAAAATAACTCGCTGAAGTGCTATGCCTTCTGTAACGAGTTGAATCTCATCAACCAACCGATGACATGCGCATTGATAGAGAGCGGAAGGGCTAGGAAGGCCGACAGGAGAAATCAGGAATGGGCGAAGGACCGTGGGACTGCCCGGTTTCGAACCCGAAACCTCTGGGATGGTAGCCAGATGCCTTACTCTCTAAGCTACCGAGGTCGATTGCTGAAATAGATATATGATACAGGGTATTAGGGGAGGTCATTTTCATTGAAAACTACCGGGTGAGACTGGTTTATCACTGACAGAACAGGGAGCTCTGTTTTTTCGCGTCCAAAATAAATGTATTCAGTATCGATTTCGCTTTTTGGTACTTTCTAATATTAAAATTAACATAATAATTAAACAGCATATATACATATATATTAAATCGTCCTTTTTAGGGGCTGTCCATGCAAGTAGTCCGATTCCGTTTTGATGGTCAACCAATAAATGAAAATGACACACCTACTTCGCTGGAAATGGAAGAAGGGGACACAATCGAAGTTTATCAGCAGCAAACTGGTGGCAGTCGATTTTAAGATTCAAGGATTCCTTTCCTATAAAAAAAAGAAAAAAAATGAAAAATTAATAATAAAGAATTAATTTTAGTTATTCTTAAAAATATTTTAAATCAGAATTTTTTAGTTTTAAAAGTAATTTACAATATCTTAAGACATTCTTTTTTTCAATATTATTTCCGATAATTAAAAATCACTACCAATATTGTAAAAACTTATCTTTAAATGAATACTTCGGAAAAAATAAATAAATAAAAATAAGAAGGAGCAAGTTTATTGATAAGTACCACTTCCATTTAAATTTTTTTTGTCATTTACGAATTGATTAAATAATATAAAAAAACATGTCTTTTGTTTAACTTTTGAAGCCAGCTGTAATGTATTTCGTTTGTTAAATGGATCATTGGTATTTCTTAAAATACTTAAAACTAAACAAGTTTTATATGTATGTATGTATTTAGCGAACGACACAATTTTTCCATACTTGATCATTTTTTCATTTAGTTTAGATATTGGTGATTTAGTTATTACCAGTGTGAATTTGTATTAAAAGTTATGTAAACTCAAGCGGTCTTTTATTTTTAATGAGAGAATAGAGCTAACCCGCTGCCCGTTATTTGAAATATGGAAATGTGAAACTTGCAGAAAGTATGGGTAAATTCAAAAATTCAACACTGCATACACTGGTCCCTGTGCTGAAAGTCGAGTCATGACGTTCGCATATAGTTGTGGTTGTCGTCCCGTGTTTTAGTTGGTATGCTGAGCGTCGGGTGGAGTGACAAAAGTCGTTTGAGTTGAAGAAATTGTTGTTTCAGTAAAATTACGACTGTCGGCACAGGGGCCTTATTCTCTATTACAATACTCAAATGCTTTTTACTCGAAACTTTTATCCGAAACTAAAATGCTTCCGTCTTCCCTATTACAAATATTGTTTTTTCTAATAGAAGTGAATTCGAAAGAAAAGAAAATGAGTGCAAGGGCTTTCATTTGTGTCCTTCATACATAAAATGTTATAAATTGCTCGATTATCCTTGAGCTTCCGAGTAAAATTCTAACTAATTGTTACAGTTTCGCGAAGAATTGTCAGTTTTGTAATAGAGATTTTGGCAGTCTCGAGAGAAATTCTCACAATATTGGGCGCGTGGCAATATTCAACATGTTGAACACCTAAACTGACCACGTTTCACCTCAAAGCAAATTTCGGTTTTGACATCGGTGACAGTGGCTCACCAACCATAAACGCATTGAATATTGCCACATTTTATAGGTGTCTTTTGGTGCATTGGCGAATTTTGGCACAAAATATAACATTCTGGTTGCAGTGGTGCTCAACATGTTGAATATTGCCACGCGCCCATTGTAATACAGAAGAATTTTGTTTACAGTTTGCGCTATGAACCGACGAACATAAGAATCTATAAAATTATTGGATGGTAATGTAAACATTTAAATATTGAATATTAAATGTTTTAAAAAAAAATTCCATAAAAAGGTAAAACAATTACGTGGTAAAGACACCTTATATCCCGGATTTTTCGCACTGATTGTATATTTTTCCGAGTTCTTTTTACTATACCAAAATATTTTCAACACAAGATGAGAAATCAATTTGAACATGCCAAGGTAATTTTGTTGTACTTAATATAACTATACTAAAAATGTAAATGGTTTACATAAAGTTTGAATAAATCGAAATCAGCATTTGCAAAAATACTTTCAAAAGAAAAGAAAACTAAAAAAAATTATGCGCATCCTCTATTACAATCCATCCATCCAATGGCGCTACAGCCTAAATCGAGCCTTGGCCTCCTCTAGGGCATTTCTCCAAGTTTGACGGTCCCTTGCAGCATGTCTCCAGTTTCGGATGTTGAGCATTGACTCTGCGTCAGCCGTCACAGAGTCTATCCATCTCCTCCTGGGTCTACCTACTGGCACAGAGTACTTAACATACAGAGGGAACAACAGGAACAATGGGTTACGACGTCCAAAATGGGTCACAACACAAGTCGTAACCCATCCGAGCTTTTTGTTTTCTTTGAGAGCGAAACTCATCATGACTCTCTCTTCAAGTTTTTCACTGCTAAGCAGGATGGGTGTGCGCAATAACTTTTTGGTGTGGTAGTATAGTAATGAACTGAAATAGAATCTTTGGAAAGGAAAAAAATATTTTTCTACCTGCGATTGTGATAATAAAATGAAATGGGTCTTATATTGTTTTTAACTAACTTTTTTTCGTAAACGAACGATTAGGCTGGCGCACTAAAAATATAAAAAATAATGAAAATATTAAAATTGCTAATAAGATTTTTTGGGAGTTTAGATGATATAAAAAATTAAGAATTGTAAAATGATTGGAAAATTTTTAATTTTTAAAGATTAATGTGTATTTAAATTATTAACTTTACGAAAAAAAGTTATATTACATTTCTAGTTCTAAATCCGTCCAAAAATATTACAAAATTGTTACAATTTTAATTTTCGTTTTGTTATAAAATAACTGTTTATAATAATATATCCCTTATGGTACCAGGATATACCGTGGCAACTCAAGGTTTTCGAATTTATATTTTGCGAGTTTATATTTTGCATAGTATATAACACCACCGTAGGCGCTGTCCTTATAGGTCTGGTCTATAATGGACTCCGACCGGCTTGTCCTTTTCAACTTAGTGTTGGAGAAAATAATCCAGGGGTGACATTAAAGGTCAGAATCCTCCACAAATACTGATGGCTTATGACACTGACATCATCGGAAGACCATCAAGAACAGTACAAGTAGCTTTCACCCAGATTGAACCGGCGTCACGAAAGCTGGGACTGCAAATCATCGAAAGCTAAACAAAGTACATATATGGTGGCCTCGTCTGCAAGAACACCTAACATTGGTCCCACAATCAAGGTAGAGGAATACGATTTTGAAATGGTAAAAGTATTTACCTACCTTGAGTCAATAGTAGCAGCCCACTATAGCATGGTACTAGAAATACGCGCACGGCTTCTAAAAGCCAACAAAACTTACTGCAGTGTGTCAAGACACTTCAAATCCAAGCACTCTAACCTCTTAACCTTGTTCGACAGTAACTTCCTTCGGAAAATTGTTATGAAGAAGATACAACCCCAAATTGTACTAAATATATAAAGAACCTGCCACAACCATAGACTCAAACTCAACTCAAAAAGTCTTTATTCAAATTTTACATAGACAGTTACTTGCGGAGCTTATATGTTAATGGTTTCACTAGGTCTAAGGCCAACTGTTGTTCCTGAGACTTAGCTTATTGGGTGGTTACACATTGTAAGGTTAATTTACTAAACTAGACTTATGTGCTATATATCTATACAAGTGAATAACTTTTGTATAGTTCCCATCTAGATAGAAGATCACAGAGAGGAAAGGAAGCTGTTACCTAAACACACTTAAGGGTTTGTGCATGTCAGTCCCGGGTGTTGGATAGGTAGCAGTGCATCCATATAGAGAGCGAGAGGTCACACCACCCTAGCCAGGTTCATGCTCACCTTCTCAGTGCAACGTGCGACCCGCACTCTATACTTCAGTTACATTTGGTAGCGTGTGTATACCAGGCATGTGGTACAATGTTGTTGATGTTACTTAGAGTTAGTTGTCATTAGTATAATCCCTTGCCGTTTGGCAATGATGATTAAGAATAAGGAGGTATTTATTGAATAATTGGTAAAGAAGTGGCTCAAAGGTGTTAGCCCCTGTGGTGACTGGAGTCTCTGCCATTATAGAAGTCGGGGATACTGCCGTTATTAGTCCTATTGTCAGTAATTATGTCGAATGCAGATAAATAATAGTTGCTAAGGTTATGGATGGAGGCGTTCCAGCATTGGCTGACCAGCTCATTGGGGTGATCTGAACACTTGAGCGCCCTGTGGGTCCAGAGTGATAGTAAGTACTCCAAAATAGGAGCAACTTGGGCGTCGTTATATAATTCAGTATTGGAAAAGTATCTGTTACGCGTCTTATACTTCATTGAACAGCAGTGCCTGAGAATCTTTCTCTCTATTATTTCTAATTTCTTTGCCCACGTTGTGGACACTGGGAACCAACAGGAGAAGCCGTAAGCAATTATTGGTCGAATTATTTGTTTGTAAAGAAGGAGTTTTGACTTTTTATTAAGCTTGCTTGTGCATTTGAAGAGCGGATAATAGAGGCCAAAAATTTTTTAACTTTAGAGATAATTTTCTTTATATGCTCGTTGAACTTCCACAGGTGGTTAATCTGTAATCCTAGATACTTCATCGAGTTCACTTGAGGGATCAATTTGTTATTAAGGCTAATGTTTAGATTTTTACATTCCTTAACAATTCTGTAGCTACATTTGCCACTTGCGTTTCTTACAGCCAAAACTTTCGATTTATCCTCATTGATTGTGAGCCCCCAGGTACTATAGTATTTGTTAATCTTGTCTAAGTGTTTTTTGAGGTGCAAGACACTACTCTTAGGAGACCCACCCGTTGAAAAGATTATTGTGTCATCTGCGTATAGTAAGGCTTTTGAAGGGGAATACTCAATTGTATGTGGGAAGTCTGAATCGGCGCTTCCACAACCATAGATATATCACGCCTACATTAGATAGGACATGTAATGGGAATGCCTGCAGAAGTGCCCCAAACTTCCTGTTCCTCCAAAGGCCAGAGCGATTAGGGTTACAAGACCTAGGAAGAGATATAAAGGTGACAAAAAAATGAACTTACAATTGGGTTACCAACCAGAACACAGAGATACAGTACCAAGATCATTGAACGAAAGTTCTTGAGGAGGCCTAGGCTCACAGACGGCTGTAGTGCCAATAATGATGGAGATAAAGGACAATTCCGAAAATTTTACAACGACGAGATCTACGAGTGTTACAGCGACATAGATGTTGTGGAGAAATCAAAGCGCGGTAGGTCCCGGTGGACAGGGTAGATGTGGAGGGGAGTGCAGCGGAAGTATTAGCGATGGCGATGGCGACGACGGGGGCGGGGGCGGAGGCGGGGGCGGGGGCTGGGGCAAATGTTGAGAACTCGATGGCTCGACGGGTACATCATGTCTATGGGAGGTGTAGGTTTTGAAACTCTGTGGGTAGCATTGAAAGTAGAACTGGAAACCTGAAAATGACTACAATTTGATACATTAAAAAAAACAATTATTTAAACATTTTTAATTTTTAAATCAAATACATTTATTTTAAAATTTTAGTTTTTACATGACTTAATATTTTTTTCTGTTTTGTGATAAAATAATGTTCCCTTCACCGTCGTCCACATTCAGTTCATGGGGATTTCCTGATCTTTTCTTAATTATGATTTCGAAGGAATTACCCATCTCTCCCAAATTCTCTATGGCATATTTCCCCTTTTTTAATAAATTAATCTCCCTATCGGAGAGGTCAGTATACCTTCCCGGTAAGTATATAATACTATTCTCCAGCTCTACCAGCACCTTTTTCCCGAACTTGGTATTCACCTTCTTGGCATCAATTATGTTGTACGCTTCGTTGACTTTCATGTCTTTCAAAGGCATATATTTCTTATATTGAAAACTGTTGATTTCCTCCAGTATGCATTCCTCATCCTCATCGACATCAGTATCATCATCATCATTCACAGAGATGATAGGGGACATGCTTTTCTTCCTTTTGCTAAGAGTCGACTTAGAAAAATCCTCCTCCTTCTTCTCCTCGAAAAGTCGCCTCTTTACCCCTTTGTTTGTTGACGATTTCCTAGCTGACTCCAAACTATCAGCACTTAACTCAAAATTATTAATATTCATACTGCCTGCCATATCTGAAAAGAATAAAGTCGAATGGTAAAATAATTGAAAATTTATTTATTTAAAACATTCTTACCCAAATGTTTCTTTTGATTTTCAATAAAAAATTCTGCTCCTCACTTGATTTAACTTTGGAAAGTTTCTTCTGCCTTCCTCTAAAACTGATGAAACTCTACTTAAGAATCATCAGCCAAAGTGGGGTTTATATAGGCCTGAACTACCCATACATTGATACTGTTAAAACAAGTCGCTTTAATAATTTATTACGATCACGCAAGCAGATATACTGCGCAATTGCACATCATTCGGTTGCAGCTGCAAGATCCCATTTGTTTTGTTTTGCGTTTTTACTCATTTCGCAGCTGTCGCAGAAATGAAATTATTATCTAGCTAAGAAATGCAGATGCCAAGCGAACCAATTATAATAAATAAGCAGGCGAGTTCAACTTCCAAAGATTGAAACAAGTCGCATTAATAATTAATTGCGATCACGCAAGCAGATGTACTGCGCAATTGCACATGATCCGGTTGCAGCTGCAAGAGCCCGTTTGTTTTTGTTTTGTTTTGCGTTTTTACTCATTTCGCAGCTGTGCAATTGCACATGATCCGGTGCAGCTGCACGAGCCCGTTTGTTTTTGTTTTGTTTTGCGTTGGGTCGCGTATGTATATAAAAACCTACCCGAATGCATCTCCGTCATTCGAAGGTTGATTTTAAAATAGCGAAAAGTGAGTCGGGAAGTATTTACCTTGACAGTTTAACTTTAAAAGTGTTTTGAGAAGTTTTAATCTAATCGGAATTTCGAGTGCTGAAAGTGTTTTAAAAAAGTGTAAAAGTGTGGGTGGATATTATTTAAAAACAAAAAGGAATTTTGAGTGTTAACATTTTTTTAAAAAGTGTAAAATTGTGGGTAAATATATATTCAAAAATAAAAAGGAAGTTCTAGTGTTAATATTGCTTTAAAGTGTAAAAGTGTGGGAGATATACTTATATTTAAAAATAAAAAAGGGTGAGCAACTAGTTAATTTAAGCATGAAAAAAATGTTGAAACTTAGGGCTCAGGTAGACGAGGAGCTTGGAATGTTTAGTAAATTTTCCATCACCAACGATATGATAACGCATATCAGGCGTTTCAATCTGAGGGGACGCAAAATTACTTTCAAAATCAATAGCCCACCTGCAAATGTGGAACCCTCAGATTGGATCAAAAGTGCAGTTGACGATATTGTTCAACACGCACTCTTAGAAGTTCAGCCGGATGATTTCCTTGGTTTTACCTTTTGTGGAGCGTCCTTTATGGAGAAAGGTCTAGGGTGGTTAAGTTACAGATCGGCCTCCACATTGAAAGTATCCGATGTGTGGGACACCATTGGAAAAATTTTTCAAAGCAATTCAAGTGGATTAAGTACCGACACGTTCTGCTTAAATATTACCACAGTTAGACTACCACAAGGGAGAGGAAATGATAGAGCCAGGAAATACAACACGTTTGATGAGGAATGTGTAAAGAGAAAGGGTATCGTAGTAATAAAAAACAAGGATAACCTTTGCCTAGCAAGAGCATTGATTGTTGCCATATCCAAAGTGAATAAGGAGACAGAGTTTGTCAAAGTAAGGAGGGATGTTGGAAAATTACAAACTCAACGAGCAACAGAACTTTTGTCTGAATCCAGGATAAATATACCCAATGAAGGTGCCGGAATTCCGGAGTTGCAAAAATTTCAAGAACATCTGAAAGATTATAAGATTATAGTGTATAGATATGGTGCTAGAGGAAAAGATGTGATATTTGAGGGACAAAATACTAGAAAAAAACTAAATTTACTGTACCACAACAATCATTACAACGTCATAGGTTCGCTAACTGCCGCATTTTGCTGTAGTTATTATTGTGAGGAGTGCCATGTACCATACAATACCAAAAATGATCACAGATGTGGAGGAACCTGTCCTTGCTGCCAACAGACTCCAGCATGCGCTAAAGACTGTACCGAAAAGCTGTGACAAGATTGTAATCGACATTTTAGAGGAGAATTTTGCTTCAGCAATCATAAAGCTTCAGGATCTCTAAATAAGAAAAGTGTTTGCGAGGTAATAAAAAAATGCAAAGATTGTCTCAAGACATATAAAGCAGATAAAACTCATATATGCGGTGAATATTTTTGCAAGATCTGTGATAAACACGTGGAACAAGGACACTTCTGCTTTATACAACCAGATGTCAGAACACCCCCGACAAAAGATACTCTTTTTGTCTTTTACGACCTGGAAACAAGGCAGGAGAAGGTTGTAGATCAAAAATATATAGAAGGAGAATGAGCTGGAGACATAAAGCTACATGAACCAAATTTATGTGTAGCTGCGAGGCGTTGTGAACTTTGCATTGATATAGAAAAGTTACATTTCTGCCAAAAATGTGGATATAGATTGAAAATTTACCAAACTAATGTAGTGACCGAGTTTTTGAAAGATTTGCTGGAATTAAGGAAGGGCAAATTTAAAAGGATAGTAGTCATAGCTCATAATGGTCAGGCGTTTGACCATCAATTCATGCTGAATCACATTCTGAAAAAGACAGACCTGAAACCCAAATTAATAATGCGGGGGACGAAAATTATAATGATGCAGTTGGACAACATAAAATTTATCGACTCACTAAATTATTTTCCTATGAGCCTATCGCAACTACCAAAGGCCTTTGATCTACCAGAAGTGTATAAAAAAGGGTACTTTCCTCATCTATTTAACACGTTTAAGAATAGGAAATATATTGGGAAATTACCGGCAATAGAATATTACAGTCCCGACTCAATGAAAACTGAAGATCGTGATAGTTTCCTCAAATGGTACGAGGAACATAAAAATGAAGACTTTGATATGCAGCGTGATATTGTAGACTATTGCATTAGTGACGTGCAGATTTTGACAGAGGCATGCTTAAAATTTAGAAAATTAATGTTGGTAGAATGCAAAGTTGATCCATTTGTTGAGGCGACAACTATTGCCTCTGCATGCAATTTAGTTTTTCGGCGCAATTTTCTTAAACCGAATACTATTGGTATTATTCCAAGAAAGGGATATAGATATGCCGATAATCAGTCAGCAATAGCAATTCAATGGCTAATATCTGAAGAAAAACGCAGAGGAATTAATATTACACATGCAGCCAAACAAAGAGAAGTTGTTCTGAAAGGAGTAAAAGTAGATGGCTATTGTGCAGAGTCTAATCAAATTTTTGAATTCCATGGATGCTACTACCATGGACACCCCACATGTTTGAAACACAACCGTAATCAACCTCTTCATGATGACCATAGCGATACTCTAAATCACCGATATGAAGTAACAACCGCAAAGACGGGACGCTTACGTTCTTATGGATACGAGGTCATTGAGATGTGGGAGTGTGATTTTCTCAGACTGATGGAAACGAATAAAGACATTCAAGCTTTAAGAGACCATCCTTTACTGGTACATTCACCTTTAAATCCTAGAGATGCTTTTTATGGGGGTCGAACAGGTAATGTTTATACACATTACGAATGCAAGCCAGGTGAAAAAATAAAATACATAGATGTATGTTCATTGTATCCATGGGTTTGCAAGTATGGAAAATTCCCAATTGGTCACCCTGAATTATATGTCGGAACAGATGCATGCTCCAAAATTGATTTAGGTAAAATAGATGGTCTGATCAAATGTAAAATTTTACCGCCCGAAGGAATGTATCACCCCGTTCTACCGATTAGACAGAATAATAAATTAATGTTCCCCTTATGTCATAGATGTAGTGAGGAGAAAAACAAACATCACGAATGCACACACACGGATGAGCAAAGAGCTCTTATTGGAACATGGGTAATTGACGAGGTGAAAACAGCTCTAAGTAGAGGATACAAAATGCTGAATACATACGAAATATGGAGTTACAAAACTGAGGCGTACGACAAATAAAACCTTTCGGGTGGACTGTTTACTTCAATGATGAACAAATTTATCAAGATGAAACATCAGGCATCAGGATGGCCCAGCAAATGCAGTTCGGATGAAGAGGAAAAGAGGAAATACCTGGAGGAATTTCTGAAAAATGAAGGTGTAAAACTGGAGTATTCAGAAGTTAATAAAAATCCTGGGCTAAGATCATTAGCCAAGTTAATTTTAAACTCCTTTTGGGGAAAATTCGGACAGCGAGAAAACCAACCGAAGACCAATATAATTAACAGTTCAGGAGAGTTGTATCAGTTTCTAGTAAATCCGGCAGTAGAGGTACAACATCTTCTTCCAGTCAATGAAGAAACGCTTATTGTAAACTGGAATTACAGAGAAGAAGCTGTAGAATCTCTAGGAACAGTTAACGTTTCTATAGCATCTTATACAACCGCACAGGCACGACTTAAGTTATTTAGCTATTTGGAGCAGCTTGGAGAAAGAGTTTTATATTATGACACTGATTCTGTCATATATATTAGCAGAGAAGGAGAATACGATCCCCCGACTGGAGAATTCATTGGAGATATGACCGATGGGTTAGAATGCTACGGTCCTGGTAGTTATATAAAAACTTTTACAAGTGGAGGCCCTAAAAATTATGCATATGCAGTTTATAGCACAAGGGATGAATCCATCAAGGTACAGAGTAAAGTAAAAGGAATCTGTCTGAATTATGAAGCTTCGCAACATGTCAATTTAGATTCAATTAAAAATATGATATTAAATGACAACGAGGAAGATCACATTCCTATCCTATCAAAAAATATTCGCCGCACAAAAGATCACGAGGTAGTAACAGTTCCGGAAATAAAAAAATATAAGGTGACTTCAAATAAACGAAGATTTCTGGAAGATTTCAGCTCCCTACCATATGGGTTTAAAAGACAGAAAAGATGAGAAAATGTGTTTGGAAGACAACAACAGAGATAAATATATGAATTTGTCGCTGCTTACACCATGCCAATTTAGAAAAATAAGAAATTTGAATAAGTTTCGTGGAGTAGGCCTAATGGGGATACCACATGATAAAAAAAGCGCACCAATAAACTCTACCCCAGGGGTTGGTGTGGAAATGAGTTCCATATTTGTTAAGATATATAAGACATTAAAATATGTATTTAAGAGTCATTTGATATTTTCTCCTGGATCGTTAAAGTCATGAATTCGGCAACTGTTATTTTGGATATACAATTTGTCAGTGGAGTAAATGGTCAGCTGTTTGTTAAGGAGATGGTAGTCTTACAACACGAATCACTTTCACCGAGCTTATACTACTTCAAGCCACCTTTTCCGTATAGTGAATTGACACCAAGAGCTCGTTGGCAGGATGATTTCAACTTTAGGAAAATAAATGGATTAAGATGGAATGGTGGAAATATTGATTACAATGAATTACCCAACCTATTGACGAATTATTCAAATTCAACAATTTATGTCAAAGGATTGGAAAAGGAGAAATTTATCCGGAAATACCTCCCTGAAGCGAAAATAATCCAGCTGGAAATACCAAAACTAAGTAACTTGGAAAACTTTGAGTCTTTCTGTATGATACATGGAAAGTCACCAACTCTTCGATGTGCCGTTCAAAATTGTGTTAATATATATTTATACATGTTAGTGAATAAATTTTTTAAATAAAAGATATCTTTAGTTTTATTTTATTTATTTGCATTCAAAATTTATCGTATCAAAAACAAGATTTGCAATACAGTACAACGGTATTTCATAAAAAAGTCGAGAATAATTTAAGTGTACATAAGATGTTCGACTTGGAATAAAAAAATCTTAGCATGCTAATGTCAATACATTTTTTCTTTACATTTTTCAACATATTTTCTATAACATTCTTTCACACTATCCGCAGCATTGTTATTGTGGTACATAACGATGTTTAAAAATTTCAGCATTTCAAATAGTTTACAAAGTTCAGCCTGTCTTAAGGTGATGCTGCCACTGCCAACAGGGATTTTGTGTTCTTTTTGCAGCTTTGGTTGATTTGCTGGAGATGTATTTTCCATTTTGATTTTTAAAGCGCTAAGATAGCTGTAAATTGTTGTCCATTCAGAATAAGATACTGATATTGGTATGAGTCCGTGGCGGTGAAACACTATTTTTGCCTCAAATGATGATGGGTCAAATCCGAGAATTATTTTCCGGTTGTGACAATCGTCCAGATGATATGTGTAGTTTAATAACAGATTTTCACCCACAACTTTTGCTTCACATTTGGACAACTTCTTTTCTCCTTTAGCACCAGTGGTCCTTTGTCTCTTGCGTGATGGCTCCATGCTACTCAATTTAAACTTATATACTGAATATTAACATCCTCTGTTTGGGGTTTTTATAGTACTGACCTCTGCTTTGCATGATGGTTACAGAAATCTCCACCATTTTGTGAAAAATTCTTTAAATATAAATTAATAATTTTATTATCATTTGAACTGAAATCGCTGGAGGCGAATTCTTTTAAAAAAGTTTTCAAGCTTTTTCCCCTGCATCGTGAATATAGAAATACACAGCAATAATGTCCACAAGTTGCTGAAAATTGACTTTGCAATCGTTTTTTATTATTCAAAAAATTCTTTGAATTATTTAGTAGAAATCTTTGAAAATATTTATTGGTGGGATACCTTCCAAATGAGTCAAAGTACTCTGCCGAGCCTTGTTTAGGGAAATAAAATGCAACCCAATGAGTTCCGTCTTTGTGTGCTGGATCTGTATTAGCTATGACACATGCTGGTTTTTTTATTTTTTGTGGTAGATGGTTGCATTCCTCTAAAAAATTTGTTTGTTACGCGATTATTTGTCAATGCAGTTGCAAGCTCGATCGTGTTCATTCTTGTTCACAGGTAAATGCTGCTTCTAGGTCAATGACATTGGTGAGAGATGTCACGTAGTTATTTATAAACTCCTTAGTTGGTGTTCCACGAACAAAGATTGTCTTAAATTTCGCCAGAGTTTTTATAAGGTCTTCATCTATCCGTTTTAGTTCAAGGTTACCAAATTTAGTTGATTGTTGTTGTTCGTTGCATTCTGTAGTAGATGTTGGATATTTAAAAATTATTTCCTTCGCAAACGTTTTATTTTGCGCAGTGAATCCAGCGAAAGAGACTTTTTTAAAGAAGGTATATTCACCTCCACAAAAGTATTCCACATTAATTAAACAGCTCATTGTTACCATAATAAATCAATTCACCAACTAACAGTTGGAACATATCGTATCCACCTTATATAGATTTAAAAATTTGTGTAAACATTTCGATCCTTGTCAATTTCAATGCTTCCATCGTACTCGGCATATACAATGCATGTCACACTATTTTTTAACGCGTCTCTAAATTTTCCTTCAACTCGTACTGTTCCCTGATTTAGTAAATTGCCGCAAGTCGCGTTATATGAATTGTCTGTTGTTAAATCGAAAGCGAGAAGAAAACATCCCTTGTCAAATAATTTCTTGGATATTTGATGACCTTTATCGAAATAATGAATACCTGTTCCCCTGAATAACGTATTGTATCCGCGTGTACTAATGGGATTATCTTTTGAGTAGTCAAATTCAAGGGGTTGATTTGGTATCTGCACGCCATTCACTGATAAATTGAATCTGGTAATGTTGTTATGTTTAAAGTTGAAGGGGTTCTTTGTTCTTCTGCCCGTGTAAGCATCATTGTCCACCATTCCAAAAATTATTAAGTTCGGTAACTGTCCGATGACGATATTATCCAGTGAAAGTGTGAATGTGTTTGCTGGAATAGTGTAACTTTTAACTTCAACTCGCTTGTATGGGTATATGGCGTTTGATCGCTGTAAAATTGTCTCATGTGCTAATAAAATATTCGGATTAACTGTCACGTGATTCATGTACATGGTTGCATCCAAGATTTTTAATTGTGGTGAGTCGGTACCGTCCTTGGATAAAATATAAAATTCTGGTTTTTCAAGCGATAAAACAAAACGTAAATCGACACCGTTTAATAGCAACTTATCCTGATTAAGCAAGTCAGTATGGATTTTCCCCATCAATTCAACCACATTACTTTTATTGAAGAGTTTCTGACGATCTAAATAGCCTTGGTGTAATTCAGCAACGGGTTTATCGATATCTGCAATTTCCGCGTCATCTTTGTCAAGATACCAGCCAACCGACTCCAAATGGGTAGATGCCGCATCTTTGCCATAATTTAATAAATTTTCAATATAAGCGCGATAATTGTAATTGTGGTCGGTTTGAGCAATTGGTTTTCCATTCAAATATACAGTGCACTGGCGAAATATGGAGTGTAAAATATTGTTTATTAAACCTGGAGCATCACCATCATCTGGATAAAGTTCTTCTTTTCCATCTTTTATTTTAATTAATTGCAATTTTAAACGAAGATATATGCTAGATAAATCACGGTATGTATCTCCATGACCCAAAGTTACAAACTCTAGAACGGAGGAGTTGTCGAGCGAGGCTATTGGCTTATATGCTACTTCTTCTGTTTTCAAAATATTGCTCTGAACTGGTGGTGTTGAAAAAAGATCCAATTCTGATTTCATGCATTCTTTGTACGACATTATGATTATTTATCAAATATGTCCAGTATACGTTTACGTATCTTTCGTTTTGTTTTCAAAACTCTTGCTTTTATTCCTTTTCTTTGATTTTCAGTTTTACAATTTCTCGACCGCTTAGGTGTTTTTCCACGTCTTTTGCGTTTAACAGCTGGTTTTAAATGTAGAGTTGTAAACGGATTGGGTCTTTTTATACCTGCACCCTTCATTCCGTCAAACAGTTTATTTATACCTTTCTGAGCTAAATCTTGAACAACGACTCGACCTTGTTCTTTTAAAATATCTTTAACTGATTTGCTGCTGACGTTTTTATCCTGTATTATAGCTTGTCCTGTTTTTACAACCTGTTGTGCCAATGTTTTTAATACTGATGTAGCTATGGGTTTTAAGTGTCGAAATAATGCACTGAAGAAGCTACCGATACCTCTTCCACGTTGATAAATAACTGAACCACGATATAATTCTCCAATATCTGACAGGCCGCCGCCGCTTTGTATTAAATAATAACGTGTATAATAGGAATCCATCTCGTAATTCTATTTATACTATGCAAGAACAGTCTGTTGTGTGAATATTTATAGTTTTTTATTGTCTTTTAAAATGAAGCATTACATAGGTTGGAATGTAGCTTGGTTTGAAATCAATTGATTCACCCAGATGGTCAGTTACTTTTACAGAAATACTTTCAATAAAAGTTTTTTCAATGGAACAGTATTCTACATGTTCAAATCTTAATATAGTACCACACTCTTGAATCGGTATTATTCGTAGATATCTTACTAGTTTGTCGCCTATAGCTCTAGGTTGAATAATATCAGTGTATATATGCATTATATTTGTCTCAGAGCAATTTTTTGTAGTTTCTTGTGTACTTCTTGGTAATCGCAACATTAATTCTTTAATTGTTGTATCAAGAGAATTAATTTTTTCCATTATTGACATATGCTCTTGGCGTAAGCCCGCAGTGTCAAATGAGTCTTTTATTTCCGTCAACAATGCATCAGGATTACGTTTGTTTTCAGGTGTTTGCAGAAATACATCTGTGATGAAGTTTGACAGATTATCTATGTTTGTATTAATAGGTACTGGTGTAGATAAAAATTCGCCCGAGCTTTGTTTTTCATATGGGACCTGTAAAATTTCACTGTTTTTAGTTATTTTCCGTTGCTCGGGAGTCTTTGCTTTGAGTGAATCTTTCTTCAGTCTATTCAATATTTCAAAAATTGTATTTTTAATTTCAATAATTCGTTTATGTTTTTCTTCCTCGCTAAGTTGTTTATCGTCAAAGTGTAAATTGGCTAAAAGCAATGTCATGAGATCTTTAACATTCAAGTGTGAGGGTAGTGGTTTTTTTATTTTTATCGTAACACCCAATTCCTCTAAACGGAGTTCGAATACATCATGCTTCTTTTCACTACCTTTTTTCTCTTTATTTTCAGCTGTTTTTATGCTAGCCGTTGGATGTGTATAATTGTCTATTGTATTCTTCAAAACAGGATGTTTTCTATTCTTCCTAGGAACTTGACCAAATACATCATCAACAAAATCCTCAATTGATTCATAGTTCTTATATTTTAAAACAACGTTTTCTGAAGTCTTTTTTCCTTGATATATGTGCAATATGTATTCGTCTGGCTCGTGCTTATACTTTATTTCAGGGATAACTTCATTAAAGTGGTCATCTTCTAAGCGCTTCCACATTTTCGATTTAACATCATTCAAGTACATGGTATACCATGAAGGTGCAACTGCATTATAAAATGTTAATAAAAATGCTGAAAGGTTTATTTGTCCAGGTCTGTAACTAACTTGTTCAAGATTTTCTGGTGTCCATTCAAGTTTTACATTTTCATTTATTTTGATGCTAAGTATTTTAAAATCCTGTTGATGCTGCTTTCTAGTTTCCTTTAACTGGTCATATTCACGCCTCACTCGTTTACGCACATTTCCCCCATTGTTGGAGATTGCACGTTTTGTTATTTCAAAATTTGGTAATGCAATTTCAGTTATTCCAACACGCCAGTTCCCTTGAAATTTGCATGGTTTCGCAAGTGCATTTGTAAAAGCCGATAGCGTATTTTCTGGGTAAAATTGCATAGAGTTATTACTTAAAAGACATACGTAAAAATCATTTTCTTTTATTTCCACTGACATTGTTTACAGTCTTTCCCAAGCAATGTCCGACGTACTTGTAGTTCTATCCTTTTTAGTCTTCAGACGCTCACTCTGTCTAACACCGAGCTTACGTAAAGGAAATGAAAGCATATATTGACCAGATTCTAGCGGAAAGGGTATTAATATAGACTGTTTCTGGACTGCTTTTTGTTTTTCACTTTGTTCTAATTCTTCTATATGTTCGCTAGCTTCATCGGCAGTCATATTCGTTGGTACAGTATACTGCGTTACACCATCCTCAGCTGTGATTATTTTATAATCCTTTTCGCGTGCATTAGGTGCAGATGTTGTCCTTAGTAATTTTGGTGGTGGCCTTAGAGTTTTTGCTATTCCGCTAGCTGATAATCGTCTTTTGGCGGCTGGTGATAAAGATCTTCTTGGCGGGGTTATGTTATGTGCTTCTTCAAAGACTTCTTCTTCGCTTAGGAAATCCTTTGCTGGTGGTGGTAAGTCTGTGTTAACACATCATCTTTAAATATAATTTTCGTTAACTCCTCCGGTATAGCATTTAAATATTCAATATTTTGTAGTTTAATATCTGTTGGCAGTGCACCGTGTTCTGCATTACACCATATAATTTTTCTAATTTGCGGATATATAAATACCTTATTAGTATTAAGAAGATTTTTTATAAATGTTGTTTTCCCGCATCCCGAAGGCCCCGCAACCATCATTGTAAACGGATGATTAAACCTGATCATTCTTGCTTTGTATATAAACTGATTATTCAACCGCAGGTATTTATACATTCCGTACAATGAGCAGAAGGCAGATAATCAATGAACTGCATAAACCAGTGCGAAAAAGTTTTAAACGTCGACATGTCACTACCAAAGGTATAGATGATTTGTGGCAGGCAGACTTGGTCGAAATGGGTTCTTACTCATCAGAAAATCAGGGGTTTCGTTTTCTTCTCACTGTAATTGATACCTTTTCAAAGTACGCATGGACACGGCCTTTAAAATCTAAAAAGGCATCAGAAGTTGTAAAAGCATTGCAGTCGATTTTTAATACAGGACGCATTCCAAGAAATTTACAAACCGATGATGGAAAAGAGTTTTTTAATAAACCGTTTCGTCAACTGATGAAAGATTACGAAATAAACCATTATTCCAGCTACAGTACTTTGAAAGCCTCGATTGTAGAAAGATTTAACAGAACGCTAAAAAATATGATGTGGAAAGAATTCAGCATGAATGGCAATTATCACTGGATTAGCATGTTGACCAAGTTGACAGACGACTACAATACAACGAAACATCGTACGATTAAGATGAGACCTGTAGATGTTGGGCTGCATAACGAAAAACGTTTATTATCTGTGTATAATTACCCTAAAATAAAATCAAAGTCTAAATACAAAGCATGTGATTTTGTCCGTATAAGTAGATATAAGCATGTATTCGAAAGAGGCTATACACCTAATTGGTCCACAGAGATATTTAAAATAAAAGAAGTTAAACCTGTTTACCCGACAACATATATTCTCGAAGATTATCAAGGAAATATAATTCAAGGTAGATTCTATGAACCAGAAATAGCTCCTGTGAAAAACCCTGATGTTTATTTAGTAGAAAAGGTTATAAAAAGACGCGGTAATCAAGTTCTAGTGAAGTGGCTTGGATTTCCTTCAAAACACAATACTTGGATTAATATAAAAGACGTGATATAAAACCTGTTACACTCATTCAAAATGTTAAACTTGAAACAAGAATACGATCGTTTGAAAACATTCGATAATCTAGCAGTAGACTTAGATACAGCAGACCAGCTAGCGAAAAGTGGATTTTTTTTACACAAACATCAAAGACCGTGTTCAATGTTACTTTTGTTCTCTGCAGATAAATGCTATGAGTTGCGCATCGGATGTAGATTTCGATCATAGACATCGTTCACCACACTGTATATATGCTAATAGGATAGACGAATGCGGACGATTCAAAGATCAACTAGCACCACTTACAGAACAGCCTAAATTAAAAACCATACTTTGGACTTTCAACACTTTGAAATTTTTAGCTGGTATTTTATTTGTTCTAGCAATTCATTATTTTTTATATGAGCAGATATGAGGGAGAAAATAAGTTTTAATGAATGCCCACAAGTTAAATATATGGTAGTATGGAGTTTCGCATACAGACAAAGTAGGAAAGGACCAAGGGAGCAGTATGCAGTGGATACATTTAGATTTAAAAACAGAATTTCACAACTGAGTGTAATAATAAATCCGGTTTTAGAAAATAAAATAAAAATGTTCAACAAGTAGCATATTGTTTTTTATTATGATCATTCCCTAGTTGTTTTTCAGGTTTTGTTTGGAAGCCCACCCTCACTGACAAGTGATTGACTTAGTTCCGTGACCTAGAAAAGAGTTCCCACGCTACAGGGGCCCACTAACTACTTCTACACCTCCCACAGACATGATGTACCCGTCGAGCCATCGAGTTCTCAACATTCGCCCCAGCCCCGGCCCCGCCTCCGCCCCCGCCCCCGTCGTCGCCAACGCCATCGCTAATACTTCCGCTGCACTCCCCTCCACATCTCCGCACTCAAACTTTCACCTTCGCGGCGCACAAGTGGGCGTGCCTCACACACACAACAATAACAACGATGACCTTGATCTACTCAAACAATTAATACGTCTGGCACACATTCCAAGGTCACCCACTTACCATAATTACAGGTTAATGACCTGTCAACCAATTGACATAATTACACGTGATTAATCACCTTGACCTAAATCCCAAAACCGGTTTTGGTTCCCGTCCCAAACCGCCCTAATACCTACTGACCTTCCTTGGCTCACCCTTCCTTAATGGATTAAGCGAGCTGCAAAATATTGGTGCTCCTAACCTCTGTCGCTTTATCAAAAGCTCAAAATGGCTTAAAATGGCCTGAACTTTGTTCCAACACTACATAGGATGGCATCACAATGTGCCCAATGTCGGGCTTAAGTGAGCAGCCATTTTAACCTGACCTAACGACCACTTCAGTGCCGGGATGGCGAGCGCTGTCTCCAAACAAGAAGGCAACTTACTTTGTATGAATCATCGTTGCTGGTTGGTCAGCTGATGGGATTCATCAAATAATAAAACTGGTATCGCAATTTTTGCCATTAGGTTTGATAGTAAGTTAGTTAGTCATCTTTAGCCCTGGTTTTAAAAATCCGCACCATATAATTGTAGGTCTTTGACGGTTAAAAATGTATGCTACAATAGTTTCCTTCCATTTCTTGTGAACATTTAATGAAGTTTAATTTTTATAAAAATTATATATCTCAAAAATCAATAGTTTTCGAGGTAATCATGAAAAACTAAATTTTATCCCTTTTAACCCCCCTAAAAAACCACACCAGGTGAAATTTACATTACATAGCCTGTCGTACATCATAACAAAGATGCCCACAACAATTCTTCTTTATCAGTTATAAATAAAACAAACTAAGTACTCTCACATTTTACAATAATAACAATAAAAAGCCAATATCTCCGAGAATATTACTTAGTTAAACCAGAAAGGTTGATTTTTTATGCTATCCACCAAAATTTAATTTTGTTCAGGGGCAGAAAACTTTGTTTTTTTCTTCGTACGTGCATAAATGAAAAAAAAACACTCATAGCAGATGTTTGGGACTAGAAAAAACCTCCCCCCCCGTCGAATTTCCCTTACCGCACCGGAATGCTATCAACTTTCTCCATAATAATATGCTGGCACATTATTTATACAGTACTTTTCAAAATTATTTGTGCAGAGTAAAATTTACAGAAAAGCGTCAGTAGAACCCTAATATCGGTACTTAAAACACAAGTTATTTGTTGAATTTTTTTTCTTTTGTATTCTTGGAATTATTTATAACAAATTAACATTTAAAACCAAATAACAATTTCACTTCTTCATTGAAAAAAACGATAAAATTTAGATTTCAAAATTATTTGAGCAAGCGTTTTTCCGTTTCAAAATTATTTGTGCATAACAAAAATTAAAGAAAAAACCATTATAAATTAAATTAAAATTATTATTTACATTGTTTCACTTTGTAAATACCTTTTGATCTTTTAATGAGATGTACGACCCCCTCTCTCCTCAATGACCAATTGCAGTCGTCCTGGAACTGAGTCAATTAATTTTCTGCATGTTTCAACGTCGATTTGGTTTCAAACTTCGATAACAGCATTTGGTTCTCTTGAAATTTTAGAGTATTTTATATTTCGTGATGTGCCATAGATTTTCAATAACATTCAAGTCAGAACTCGGCGGGGCCAGTCTATAATTTCTTGTCTAACTCCATTTAAGAAATTCTTAATGAGCCTGCTAGTATGAATTGGTGCTTTATTCTGATGAAGGAAGACACCTGGACCTATTAGATTATTACCAGCAGTGAAAAAACCTCTTACAAAAACCGTTTATAACCTCCAAGTACGTATTGGATGTTTCTTTCTCAGGAAGAATCAATAGAGGTCCGATTTCATTGAACGTCGCTTTTTGATAATTTGATTTTTTTTCCTGAATTTGAACGGGACACTTTTTTCCCCTTATGTACCATCCAAGGAAAATGCTGACTCGTTTGTCCACAAAATGTATCTACAAAATTCAACAGTATTATGTTGGTATTACTGTAAACCCTAATGTTTAGCTTCTAAACACTTAAAGCGTGTGAATCGTGGAAGACGAAATTTAAACAGTTAGTCCCACCAACTACAAACCACTTCCACCACTGCTGCTTGTCCTTCGTGACCGAACGAGAGGCGGTTTACTGAATATGCTAAATGGTAAAAAAAGATTTTCTTCGAGTTGTTTTTATTTATTTAACTTTGTTTATCCTGAAAAACTGGTAATTTTTATACCTTTATTGACAAGTATTTTTTTAATATGAAAATAAAACCAAAAACTGCGTAAATAATATGAACTCAAAATTATTAAAATAGGATGAAGAAAAAGATTAGTGACTCATATTTCAGGCAATTATGTTGATGATCGCAAAATGTACCATTTAGCATATTCAATAAAATTAAAATTAATTGACTCAGTTCCAGGACGACTGCAATTGGTCATTGAGGAGAGAGGGGGGTCGTACATCTCATTAAAAGATCAAAAGGTATTTACAAAGTGAAACAATGTAAATAATAATTTTAATTTAATTTATAATGGTTTTTTCTTTAATTTTTGTTATGCACAAATAATTTTGAAACGGAAAAACGCTTGCTCAAATAATTTTGAAATCTAAATTTTATCGTTTTTTTCAATGAAGAAGTGAAATTGTTATTTGGTTTTTAATGTTAATTTGTTATAAATACTTCCAAGAATACAAAAGAAAAAAAATTCAACAAATAACTTGTGTTTTAAGTACCGATATTAGGGTTCTACTGACGCTTTTCTGTAAATTTTACTCTGCACAAATAATTTTGAAAAGTACTGTATGTATGTGTGTAAGGTAAGACCCTCTGCCCGGCGCTTGTTGCTGCGCCAACGAAGTCGTGAGAAAAAGTTAAATTGGACAGAATTTTCTCTCTTCAAATTTGATATTGTCTCTCACAAAAAGCTTGCCAAAAGCTTTACTTCAAAATAATTTGATAACACATTTTGTTCTTCGTTGTTCCCTCTGTATATTAAGTACTCTGTGCTACTGGCCTACTTCCCGAAATTTCTGATCCCATAAGCCGTTTTGGGATGCGATTGTCCTCCATCCTGATCACGTGGCCGGCTAGTCTCAATCTGTTGATTTTTATTAAAGTTGGGAGTTGTGGGTCGTCAAAAATTTCATACACCTCGTTGTTGTATCTTCTTCGCCATATTCCATCCTCTCTGATTGGGCCTATTATGCATCTGAGAATTTTCCTCTCGAACCTGTTGACTCGTTCCTCTATGTCCTGGGTCATAGTCCAAGTCTCGCTACCATAAAACAGTAGGTACTGGTGGTATTACTGTTTTTTAGAGTGAGAGTTTCGTTTTCTTGTGCACAAATATTGAGTGCTGGATTTGTTTTTGGGCATAAAAGGCTCTATTAGCCAGTAGTATTCGTCTAGTTATTTCTTCTTTTTCTTCGTTTCTTTTTGTGATAGTAGACCCAAGGTAGACTGTTTTATCGACTACTTCTAGGTTATGTTCGTCGATGGCACCGACTGGGTAGCTATTGATGCACTTCGCTGAACTGACGTTTTCCTTATCACGCAATCTAGGGCCAGGTTGAAAAGCATGGGGGCCAGCCCATATCCTTGTCTAAGCCCTTGACGTACTTCGAGCTCCTCTGTTACAGCATTTTGGATCCTTACTTTCGCCAGGGAGCTGTTTGTGGCGCATTTGATTAGTTGTACCGACTTTGAGGGGTCTCCTATTTCCGATAAGATCTCGTATAGCCTCTCTCTGTTTATTGAGTCATATGCCTGTTGAAAGTCGACAAATATCTGGTATACATCTACATTCCTTTCCCAGGTTTTCTCCAGAATTTGCCTTAAGGTCAGCAGTTGGTCCGATGTTGACCTGTTTGTTCTAAAACCAGCTTGATATTCTCCTATAAGGCTTTCCGTTATAGGTTCCAGTTTTTGTTTCACAAGGATTGTGAAGATTTTGTAGCAGGTGCTGAGGAGTGAGATGCCTCTGTAGTTTTTGCAGTTTAGTTTATCTCCTTTCTTGTATATTGGACATATAATGGCTTTCTTCCAGTCCTCTAGTATAACTTCTTCCTCCCAGATGGTGCATATGAGTTCGTGTAATGTTCGTAATAGTTGGGGTCCTCCTTCCTTTAGCAGCTCAGCTGCTACTCCATCGGCGCCAGGCGATTTGTTGCTGTTCTGCCTTTTTACAGCTTCCCGCACCTCATCCAGTGTTGGTGGTTCTATTGAGATGTTATCTTGGGGAATTACAAATGCCTCTGTCTCTGCATTCTCGTTTGATATGGAGATAGGATTCAATAGGTTCTGAAAATACTCTCTACCTTTCCTTTATCCTATCAGCATCTGCCAACAAGTTCCCATCTATGTCCTTGCAGATGTCCGTTCTTGGCTGGAACTTATTGGTGATCTGGCGAGTTCCTTTGTACGCTTGTCTAATTCTCCCTTCATTGAAGTCTTCCTGTATCTGTAGGATTTTCCTATTTAGATATTCCCTCTTTCTCCACAGCTTGTCTGCGATTTTTCTTTTTTCCTTGAAGACTGCCATCCTTGCTCTTGTTGGCCTTACGATGTACTCTCGGTGGCTCTGGTTTGTTTCTTCAATTGCGGTTCTACAGTCTTGGTCAAACCAATCAATTCTAGTCTGTCTGGGGGCCCAGCCTAGTGCCTCTTCTGCTGCCCCCTTTATGCTGCTTTTGACCTGTTCCCATTTGTCGTTGATGTTGGGCTGCTCATCTACCTCTCTCAAGTTTTGTACGACAGCATGTTGGTAAGCATCTCTTATTTCGCTTATCTATATCGTATTTTGGTTGAGTTTGCACTCTATGCGTTTTAGTTGCTATCCGGGTTTTCAATTTCACTTTGACTAGATAGTGGTCCGAGCCACAGCACGCTCCTCTCATTGTTCTTACGTCCAGTATACTCGTTACCCCTCTTCTTTCAATTAGGACGTGGTCAATTTGATTATTAGTTACTCCGTCTGGTGATTGCCACGTCATCTTATTTATTTATTTATTTTATTTATTTATTTATTTACAGTCTACAGAGTAAGTCTCCAACAGACAGATGCCAATAAAATAATTTACTATAACTATGAATATGACAAAATTAACAAAGACAAAAAAAAACAAAAAAACACCTTAGAAACTAATTTTTGTATTAAACACTAGGCAAAAGATGATACAATATCAATAATCAACATTATTAAAAACAATGGACTTGATTTTATTAAAGAGGTCACAGCAAAACGTTACTGGTTCATGTTGGCCATAAACAGTCCTATGCTGAGAGACACACAATAGAGGTCTAGATCTTAAAGATACGCCAGGTGCATAAATATTAAAAAGAGAAAGCAATGAAGCAGATTTAATTCGGAAACATAAAACATCTCTGACAAACATTACACTAGAGTAGGTACTAGGTCCCTTGCGTCTGGGAACCAAAACCGGTTTTGGGGTTTATGTCAAGGTGATTAATCACCTGTAATTATGTTAATTGGTTGACAGGTCATAAATCACCTGTAATTATCATAAGTGGCTGACCTTGGAATCTGCACGAGATGGTTTGGACTGAGAGCTAAATCACGTGGGATGGAATGCAGGTCAATGCCATCAGTTGCCATCATTAATGTTGGAATCCAAGTCAAGGTCATCAATTAATCACCTGTTGGTAGGCCCTGGAATCTAGGTCGCGGTCGTTGACCTTGAGACTGGTTTGCTGGTGTTCGGGAACTGGTTCGGGGTTGTTGGCTTGAGCGGGGTCTTTGGGGGGGGGCGGGGGCGGTGGTTGGGGGCGAATGTTGAGAACTCGATGGCTCGACGGGTACATCATGTCTATGGGAGGTGTAGGTTTTGAAACTCTGTGGGTAGCATTGAAATTAGAACTGTAAACCTGAAAATGACTACAATTTGATATATTAAAAAAAAACTAGTTGGGGATGTGGGTTCGACCCTTTCGGTCCACACGATCAACTTCCCAGTATGATGGATGTTGAATATTATGATTGGATATTTTAATAATAAATGAACAATAGGCAATATAGAATATATGCATAATACCGAGAATTTGTCACAATTTTTTATCAATATTTTCGTTAAAATGTCAAACTAAATGTGCGCACTTACAAGATTAGGATGACGAAAATGTATATAAAATTGATGTATTAATGTTTTTCGGCACCTCAATGAAGTCGATATAGTTTTTAGTTCGCGAGGTATCGTGCAGGTACAAGAATCACTTAAGTCATTTAAACCAAAAACCCGCTGGACCGAATATTATAAAAATATTTTCAGATTATATTGTCGCTAATACGCTTCGAACGGCACCTCAAGTAAGTCAATATCTTTCGTGGTTCGGGCGATATCGTGCAGGTACAAAAATCACTTACGTCGCTCAAACAAAAAAACGGCTGGACCTAATTTCACGAAATTCTTTTCAGATCATATTTCGGTTAATACGCTTCGAACAACACCTCAACGAAGTCGATATCAGTTTTGGTTCGCGCGATATCGTGCAGGAAAAAATGACCACATCCGTACGCACATACACACACACACACACATACTTACTCCCAATTTTTTGCTTAAAATGCTCCTGGGACCTTGAAAGGTGAAAATACCTTGAAATTTCCGATTTCGATTTTCGGACCGATTAAAATAACTTCCTATACTGGGAAGTTAACAATTATTTTAACATTTTTATTTTTTAAATCAAATATAAACATTGAAATTTATTTTTAAAATTTTATTTTTACATGATTTAATATTTTTTCTGTTTTGTGATAAAATAATGTTCCCTTCACCGTCGTCCACATTCAGTTCATGGGGATTTCCTGATCCTTTCTTAAATATGATTTCGAAGGAATTACCCATCTCTCCCAAATTCTCTATGGCATATTTCCTCTTTTTTAATAAATTAATCCCCCTATCTTAGAGGTCAGTATACCTTCACGGTAAGTATATAATACTATCCTCCAGCTCTACCAGCACCTTTTTCCCGAACTTGGTATTCACCTTCCTAGCATCAATTATGTGGTACGCTTCGTTGACTTTCATGACTTTCAAAGGCATATTTTTTTTATATTGAAAACTGTTGATTTCCTCCAGTATGCATTCCTCATCCTCATCGACATCAGTATCATCATCATCATTCACAGAGATGATAGGGGACATGCTTTTCTTCCTTTTGCTAAGAGTTGACTTAGAAAAATCCTCCTCCTTCTTCTCCTCGAAAAGTCGCCTCTTTACCCCTTTGCTAGTTGACGATTTCCTAGTGACTCCAAACTATCAGCACCAAACTCAAAATTATTAATATTCATACTGCCTGCCATATCTGAAAAGAATAAAGTCGAATGGTAAAATAATTGAAAATTTATTTATTTAAAACATTCTTACCCAAATGTTTCTTTTGATTTTTCAATAAAAAATTCTGCTCCTCACTTGATTTAACTTTGGAAAGTTTCTTCTGCCTTCCTTTAAAACTAATGAAACTCTACTTAAGAATCATCAGCCAAAGTGGAGTTTATATAGGTCTGAACTACCCATACATTGATACTGTTAAAACAAGTCGCTTTAATAACACAGGTCTGCGATGAAAAAGTTTTTTGTATATGTTTACATGATTTATATAGATTTTGGGCTGCTGATTCAGAATATAAAGCCCGTTTTTGCGTATCACGTCCTCCTGATTTTTTTTTATTCATACATATGTATTTTTTATCATATCACCCTGTATTTTGGTAACCCTATAATATATTTTCATGAGTAAGGTATCAGTGTACGCAGAATACTCCCTCCTATCTTAAACAGTAAAATTTAGGGTTCTATTCTACCAACTTCCAGAGAAATCAGTCGTCAAAGTCAAAATGTTGATTTTTTTCACAAAAATTTCAACTAAAACCACCATTTTCTCGAAAAAAATACTTAGTTAACTGATATTTTTTTTCCAAAATTGGAAAGCTTGGACAATTTCCTATAAATAATGTCCGAACAATTTTTATGCTACGGCCTTTAGTTTTGAAGTTATAAGCAATTTTAATGCTAAGGACCAAATCCAAAAAAGCTCTTAGATTTGAAGGCGGTGACAAAAGTTAGCTGCCTGCACTAGTCCTTGGTTCAGAACTTTTCAAGCAGTCTGCGCGCGTTTTTAAGAGTGACGGATGTATACGTGTGTGTTAAATTGTGTTTTTAATCATGTCTTCTCGATGCTGCAAAAATTCTCCAGACGCGTTTTGTTACATTTGTGGACAATATACCGCGGTCAAACAAAGGAAAAATATAACAGATTTCGTAAAAAGTGCATATTTTGCTTACTTCGGAATTAGGTTAGGTCAGCAAGATAAACAGTGGGTTCCACATAAAGTATGCTGGCTTTGTAGTGAAATATTGAGACAGTGGACTTATGGCAAATCAAAATCATTGTCATTTGGTATTCCTATGATGTGGCGGGAACCACGAAATCATATTGATGATTGCTACTTTTGTGTGAGCAATGTAGCAGGATATAACTCTAAAAACCGCGCCAAAATCTTGTATCCCGATGTTTCATCTATATCAAAGCCTGTTCCACATGGACCTGAAATACCCATACCTATTTATACTAAGAGTATGACCTCCAATATGCCTTTATCACAAACCTCAGAACATAGCGATCTTTCAAGTAGTGATGGAAGTTCATTTAATCCTAGGAATGAGTCCCGACCGTTAAAACAAAAGGAACTAAACGACTTGGTAAAAAAGAAGCTTCTTCCAAAAGAAGCTTGAAAGCTGTCCTTTTGCACATTGGCAATAAATTTGCATCAATACCTGTAGCACATTCAGTTTACCTTAAAGAAACTTACACTAACTTAAAAATATTTTGGAAAAAATAAATTACGCAAGACACAATTGGTTAATTTGTGGTGACCTAAAAATCATATGTATACTTCTTGGTCAACAGCAAGGCTATACGAAGTTCCCATGTTATATTTGTAAGTGGGATAGTAGAGCAGATTGGCCGATTAGAAAAGAATTAAAGGCTGGAATAAAGAATGTTATTAGCCCGAGCTTGGTAGATCCCGAGAAAATATTACTTCCACCCTTTCACATCAAACTTGGTTTGATGAAACAATTTGTAAAGGCATTACCCAAAGATGGAAATACTTTCAAGTATCTCTGTTCATGTTTTCCCAGTTTATCTGAAGCAAAGTTAAAGGAGGGCATATTCACAGGACCTGATATCAGAAAACTAATCAAGGATGCAAACTTTGAAAATGTCATGACAACCCTAGAAAAAAATGCGTGGCAATCTTTTAGGAATGTTGTTTTTAAATTCTTAGGCAACGTAAAAGATCCTAATTATAAAAAGATTGTCCAAGAAATGTTAAAACATTATAAGAATTTAGGGTGTAATATGAGCCTGAAAATTCACTTTTTAAATTCCCACATTGACTACTTCCCCAAGAATCTAGGAGACTACAGTGAGGAACAAGGAGAACGGTTCCATCAAGATTTAAAAGATATGGAAAGGAGGTATCAAGGTTATTGGGACATCTGTATGATGGCGGACTATTGTTGGATGATCCATCGAGATGAGCCGAACAAAGTTCATAAACGGAAACCAACAAAAAGAAGCTTTTCCGCAAAAAAACAAAGAAGTCTTTGATTCACAAATTTTGTATTTGTTTCTGTTTTTTATACGCTTTATTTAAAATTATAATTATATAGTTCCCATTAGATATAAGGTAATCTTATTTCATTTAACATGTAATTTGTTCATATTTTCCATTCAAACCATGTGTCATCTGAATCTGGTGAATGTTACGTGGTGTAAATCATATGGATGTCGTTTTTTATTACATTCAACATTAGTATCACGGATATTAACACTGCAACAAAAAAACTTTTAAAAAATTGAAATTCGCAGACCTGCGTAATTTATAACGATCACGCAAGCAGATATACTGCGCAATTGCACATGATCCGGTTGCAGCTGCAAGATCCCGTTTGTTTTTGTTTTGTTTTGCGTTTTTTCTCATTTCGCAGCTGTCGCAGAAATGAAATTATTATCTAGCTAAGAAATGCAGATACCAAGCGAACCAATTAAAATAAATAAGCAGGCGAGTTCAACTTCCAAAGATTGAAACAAGTCGCATTAATAATTAATTGCGATCACGCAAGCAGATATACTGCGCAATTGCACATGATCCGGTGCAGCTGCAACAGCCCGTTTTTTTATGTGACACACTAGAGACTTAGGGAAGGCCCCTTTGTACTGTCGACCATGTATTTATTTTGAAATGTCGAACAGCAGCTCTAGTCGGAAGATAGAGAGATAGTTTTGTTTTGCGTTGGGTCGCGTATATAAAAACCTACCCGAATGCATCTCCGTCATTCGAAGGTTGATTTTAAAATCGCGAAAAGTGAGTCGGGAAGTATTTACCTTGACAGTTTAACTTTAAAAGTGTTTTGAGAAGTTTTAATCTAATCGGAATTTCGAGTGCTGAAAGTGTTTTAAAAAAGTGTAAAAGTGTGGGTGGATATTATTTAAAAACAAAAAGGAATTTTGAGTGTTAACATTTTTTTAAAAAGTGTAAAATTGTGGGTAAATATATATTCAAAAATAAAAAGGAAGTTCTAGTGTTAATATTGCTTTAAAGTGTAAAAGTGTGGGAGATATACTTATATTTAAAAATAAAAAAGGGTGAGCAACTAGTTAATTTAAGCATGAAAAAAATGTTGAAGCTTAGGGCTCAGGTAGACGAGGAGCTTGGAATGTTTAGTAAATTTTCCATCACCAACGATATGATAACGCATATCAGGCATTTCGATCTGAGGGGACGCAAAATTACTTTCAAAATCAATAGGCCACCTGCAAATGTGGAACCCTCAGATTGGATCAAAAGTGCAGTTGACGATATTGTTCAACACGCACTCTTAGAAGTTCAGCCGGATGATTTCCTTGGTTTTACCTTTTGTGGAGCGTCCTTTATGGAGAAAGGTCTAGGGTGGTTAAGTTACAGATCGGCCTCCACACTGAAAGTATCAGATGTGTGTTTAGTTTCTTCACCATATGGTTTTATAAAAAACAATGATTTTAAGGTTTATTGTTTAACACTTTATTAAGACTGAGTATGTTATAAACAGGTCTTAGCACTACTTAATTTTATATGTATATATTTATATATTTATCTATGGCTTTTTATATTAATTTTGTTTTTGGTCGCGCGACGAGGCTTTCGGGTTTCACGATGGAGGAACCTTTTGACAGTGAAGTCAAATTGGAGATGCCGGAAATTGGCTTGATCGCTAGACGTGGTAGGGACGAAACGAAAACGGCAAGATCACTGAACTTTGAGTTCGGTGATCGATGGAGTGTTCTGACTGATCGTTTTGATCGTGCCGGAAGTTGTTGTGTGACATTGCGTAAAGTTTGGTAATTAAACTTTACGCGGTCACTACATACTCCCCCCCAGCGTAGCGTTAACGGAATGTTACCGCTTTAGACGGCTTAGCTTCGTTGTCGCGGTCGCAACCGAAGGCTGGCTTTAGCCTGTCAATGGATATTGACTTGGTTGTGCCGTTCAATTTGACAACGAAGTGTTTTCGTAATCGTTTGATTACTTCATATGGGCCCTCATATGGAGGTTCGAAAGGTTTTCGAACTCTGTCGACTCGTATGAAGACGTAGTCGGCGTTCTCCAGGGCTTCTGGCACGTAGACATCCTTTTGGACGGGTTGCCGAGGATGTATTGCCTTAATGTTCTGCATGTGAGAACGAAGGCGAGAGAGGAATTCTGATTCTTCAATTGGATTCTCATCCGTTGGGATAGAAATCGAATTGGGAAGTCTCAGATTCTGACCGTATACGAGCTCGGCTGGTGAGCATTGTAAGTCGGTCTTAATTGCCGTGCGTATGCCTAACATGACAAAGGGCAAGTCTTCACTCCAATGAGTAGTGTTGTCCCTTGCCATTAAGGCTGCTTTAAGTTGCCTGTGGAACCGTTCAACCATCCCGTTTGCCTGCGGATGGTAGGCGGTAGTCCGAATTCGATGAGTGCAGAGTAATTTGGCAACTTCATTGAACAGTTTCGATTCGAACTGCGTACCTTGATCGGTTGTGATTTCGAGAGGTACGGCGAATCGTGGGACAAATTCGGTGACAAATCGTTTTGCCACTGTTGAAGCTGAAATATCCCGAATTGGGTATGCTTCAGGCCATCGCGTGAATCTATCGACTATCGTTAAGATATAAGAGTATCCACGAGATGGTGGTAGTGGTCCCACTATATCCATATGGATATGGTCAAATCTATTATTTGGAAGTTTGAAAGCTTCCAATGGAGATTTGGTATGCCTTGAAACTTTGGACTTTTGGCAACCTAGGCATGATCGAGACCATTCATTGCAGTCTTTATTGATCGATGGCCAGAAGTATTTCTTGGTAACGGCTCGTCTTGTAGCGCGAATACCAGGATGAGAGAGACTATGTTCGGAGTTGAACGCTAGTCTACGTAAGGAAGTGGGTATATAAGGCCTTGGAATGCCTGTACTAGTTTCACACCACACTTGATGGGCGGTAAATGGTATTGGTGTGAGAACTAATTTTACCCGTGAGCCGTTGCTGGGGTGCTCTTGTAGAGATTTCAACTCTGTGTCACCTTGTTGAGCCTGAGCCAGTGTAGGCAGGTCGAAGGTGACCGAGTCGACGTTGTCGGTTGCTAGTGAGCGTGACAAGTAGTCTGCGACAACGTTTTGTTTACGCGACACATGTCTGATGTCTGTGGTAAACTGAGAGATTAGACCCAAATGTCTGGTCTGACGAGGGGATCGTTCGGTCTTTGTGTGAAGGGCGCGAACCAGTGGTTTGTGATCAGTATAGACCACGAAATTGCGTCCTTCAACGAAATAACGGAAGTGTTTGATCGCTGCATAGATTGCGAGAAGTTCGCGATCAAATGCAGAGTACTTCCGTTCTGTTGGTGACAGCTTTTTGGAATAAAAAGCTAGAGGTTGCCACCGATGACCGTTGAATTGTTCCAAAACGCCTCCGATTGCATAATCAGAGGCGTCAGTCGTAAGACTGTATTTTGCATCCTCGATTGGATGGTTCAGCAGAGTTGCTTCAGCCATCGAGGTTTTCACCTTGAGGAATGCCGCCTGACATTCTGCTGGCCAGTCAAAAACTTTATTGGCACGTGAGCGGTTGAGAAGGTCTCTCAAATGCTCGTTTATCGGCACCAACTGTTCAGCCAATTTTGGGATAAATCGGTGATAAAAATTCACCATTCCCAAAAACTTCTGGATCGATTTGACAGAAGTTGGAGGTGCGAGATCAACGATAGCCTGAACCCGATCGGAGGATGGAAGTATTCCATCCTTTGTGATGCGGTGGCTTAGAAACTTAATCTCTGTTGCACCAAAAACGCATTTCTCTAGCTTGATGGTTAAACCGAAGCTATCGAGGCGTTTAAAGAGCTCTTCGAGGTGAACGATATGTTCATCCTCGGTTTTACTGGCGATAAGTATATCGTCCAAGTATACATAAACGAAGTCGAGATCTCTCGTAACTTCATTTATGAACCTTTGAAAGGTTTGGGCTGCATTTCTTAAGCCGAATGGCATACGTGTAAACTCATATAGGCCGAATGGCGTAATGAGTGCAGTCTTATGCACGTCTTCTGGGGCGATTGGTATGTGATGATATGCACGTACCAAGTCAACCTTCGAAAAAATTGTGCAGCCGTAAAGATTCACGGAAAAATTCTGTATATGCGGGATCGGATATCTATCCGGCACAGTGACAGCGTTAAGGCGACGGTAGTCGCCGCATGGCCTCCAATCATGAGAGTCCCGTTTAGGAACTAGATGAAGCGGAGATGCTGCGGGGGACGACGAAGGTCGACAAATCCCCAATTCGACCATATGGTCGAACTCTAACTTTGCCACCTTCAGTTTCTCCGGATGGAGTCGCCGAGCGGTGACAAATGGTAACTGCCCCTTAGTTACAATGTGGTGTTGCACATTGTGTTTAACCGGAAGGTTAAAATTGGGCGGTTTTGTTAACGAAGCGTACTTCGTTAATAGCTCTTTGTATATGCCAATAACTCGGCATGGAAATGTTTCGGGGTTGCAGTCGACGGTAGCGCACACGTTAATGCGAAACTTCGTGCGCTTGTCGACTAAATGCCGATATTCAAAATCGACGGACAATTTGAACTTCGTTAAGAAGTCCGCCCCGATAATGGCTTTAGTGGTGTCGGCTATAATGAAGTTGTAAACGTATCGTCGGCGTAAGCCGAGTTCGAGTTCAAGCAACTTTGTGCCGAAAGTTCGGATCAGTGATCCGTTGGCCGCGTACAGAAGGACGTTCGGGCTACCGTTATGGGCCGGGAACGCCTTGGCGGGAACAATTGAAACGTCAGAGCCCGAATCAATCAGAAAGTCCATCCGATTGTTGGTGTCTCTGACGAATAAACGATATGAGCGGCCGGTTATATGCTCGCTCATGTGGACCCCCTGACTCTTTAGTTTTTTTTATTGTTGTGGTGTGGTTTCTTCGCCGACTTGGCGCCACCACCACTGAAACTGCAGGGTGCCTTGCATGTGCGTGCTTCCTTACCATAGCGGTAATGGAAGTAGCACAGGCTACCTCTGAGTTGATTGGCCCCTTGTGGCCGATTGGCCGAGGGCTGTCGAGGGCCGCCCTGTCGATTGGCAGGTGTTCGGCTTCTCGAGTTTCGTGGGTTGCTGTCAAGTTTGTCCAGCCGGGCCGTCAGCCTATTGATGGCGCTTTGCAGCGCCACCAATGTGGGCTCCGCTTTGGCAGGTGCTGCGCGGACGGCGGACGCGTATGAGGCGCCTCCGTGTGGAAGCACCTCCCATACTTTGTCCGCCGTTGCAGCCAGCCCGGCTAGTGTTTGGTCAGCGGAGGTGGCCAACGTGATCTGGATGGCCTGTGGAAGCCTCCGCTCCCACAGGTTCCGGATCAGATCATCGTTGACCGCCGACGACCCGCCCGCTAGTGCCTTGAGAGCCTGGAGAAACTCAGAAGGTTTTCTGTCTCCAGGCTCTTGCACTGACAGCAGCTGCTCGAGGCGGCGTTTCTCTGAAGTGCCGTACTTCTCGAGCAGGTGCTGTTTTATGTCCTCGTATGAGGAGGTGGCAAAATCTATGGTGCTAAGCCGCATTGCCGTTACCGCCTCTTCCGGCAATGCGGCCATAATATTATAGATCTTGAATTTTTATGACCGGCAGCCCGCCAGCTGAAACATTATTTCAGCCTGGTAAAACCAGGAGGCAGGCTGGTGAACCCAGAACTTCGGGATGTCTAATTTTGACACCGAAGCGGCATCGACTCCCGAAGGTCCGGGCTTAGGTCCCTCTAGGTGCGGAACGTCCTGTTCCATTTGATTGCTCTCAGTCCTTGACATGTTTTAGAATTCAAAAAAATAAATAAATGGAAAGCGAAAACTGTATGTGTAAGTATGTATGTATATATATATATGGTATGTAAATGTAAATACGAACTATTATATATAGATGCAAAATATGTATATAAAAAAATATATATATATATGTATATGTATGTAAAAAAATGTATATAAAAAGATATGTATGTATATATGTATGTAAAAAAAATGTATATCCAAAAAAATGTTATGTTATATTAAAAAAAATCATATATTGTTTATATTTAAATTATCTTTTTATTATCCTGTGTTCTGGTTTCTTTGTTGTTGTTATTTCTCTGCCCGGTACAGAAATATTATCCTTTGTATTGTTTTGTAAAAACGAATATTATTTGACAGATTACTCTATGGTCGTACATTTTTCTTGAAATTTTTTTTTAAAATTTTATTGACAAACTCGCCACCATAAACATTAGTTGCAAATCTATCAGTTTTAAAGCTTTTATTTAAATGACAACCGATTGTGTAATGAATTTTGCTTTATCCAAAACAACGATGTTAATTAATTTTATTAGATACCACTTATAGATGTTTTTATTTTTAAGTATAGTTTTAACTTGTAAAAAAAAATGCTTAAGTTTTATTTATTCATGCACCGAGAACAATACAAAAATTCTTAACAATTGTATTTCGAATAACGGCTTTGATCTTTTATGCGCCTATTAGTTGCGGTACTTGCCAGAATTTTATACTTTTTGGTCACTGTTAAAATTGGCTATTAATTTATCTAGCACGAGAAACAAAACTAAATGCACTCAAAACTAAATGCACTCGTAATTAAATGCACTTCAGTACATTAATTCATGCACTTTGAAACTTTTTTTTATATTATATATAACGTGCTGCGATGTCTTGAACCGCGTGTTGCGCGTCGGAGTCACCAATTTAGTTTCTTCACCATATGGTTTTATAAAAAACAATGATTTTAAGGTTTATTGTTTAACACTTTATTAAGACAGAGTATGTTATAAACAGGTCTTAGCACTACTTAATTTTATATGTATACTAGCTGGGACCCGGTGCGCCTACGCTGCACCCATAAGTCAATAGTAAACAATAAAAACCATCCATTCTTAATATTTTTCGAGATATGAATTTTACACAGATGAAATGCCTCAAAGAACATGGGTCTTGCGTCGGCCGCCATGAATCGGTATATTGAGTCTACTACATTGCTTATTGTATTCTACTTATCATACCCTTTCATTTGATACCCATGTTGAGGGGATTGTGAAGAAAGTGGTAATCCGGCCTCTTTAGACGGCCGCCATGGATCTAAAGATATATTTTGTATACTACATTGCTTATTGTATTCTACTTATCATACCCTTTCATTTGATACCCATGTCGAGGTGGTTGTGAAGAAAGTGGTACCTCGCCCTCTTGAGGCGGCCGCCATGGATCTAAAGATATATTTTGTATACTACATTGCTTATTGTATTCTCCTTAACATACCCTTTCATTTGATACCCATGTTGAGGTGGTTGTGAAGAAAGTGGTAATCCGGCCTCTTGAGACGGCCGCCATGGATCTAAAGATATATTTTGTATACTACATTGCTTATTGTATTCTACTTATCATACCCTTTCATTTGATACCCATGTCGAGGTGGTTGTGAAGAAAGTGATACCCCGCCCTCTTGAGACGGCCGCCATGGATCTAAAGATATATTTTGTATACTACATTGCTTGTTGTATTCTACTTATCATACCCTTTCATTTGATACCCATGTCGAGGTGGTTGTGAAGAAAGTGGTACCCCGCCCTCTTGAGACGGCCGCCATGGATCTAAAGATATATTTTGTATACTACATTGCTTATTATATTCTCCTTAACATACCCTTTCATTTGATACCCATGTTGAGGTGGTTGTGAAGAAAGTGGTAATCCGGCCTCTTGAGACGGCCGCCATGGATCTAAAGATATATTTTGTATACTACATTGCTTATTGTATTCTACTTATCATACCCTTTCATTTGATACCCATGTCGAGGTGGTTGTGAAGAAAGTGATACCCCGCCCTCTTGAGACGGCCGCCATGGATCTAAAGATATATTTTGTATACTACATTGCTTGTTGTATTCTACTTATCATACCCTTTCATTTGATACCCATGTCGAGGTGGTTGTGAAGAAAGTGGTACACCGCCCTCTTGAGACGGCCGCCATGGATCATTTTAGTTTCAATAGCGTCATGGCCTACCTATTGTTTGACAGCTGCGTAAAATTGAAATTTTCATTAAATGTTATGATTCAATTTAATGACAATTTTACATTTGTCAAACAATAGGTAGGCCATGAAGCTATTGAAACTAAAATGAAGTGAAAATTCCTAAAATTACCATTTTTGTTTGGATTTTGCAGCTGTTTTTTTGGTTAAAGGTATAAAAAATAGCCTACGACCTATTCTCAGACCTACCAAATATACACAAAAAATTTCATGCAAATTGATCAACCCGTTTCGGAGGAGTACGGTAACAAACACTGTGACACGAGATTTTTATAGATATAGATATTTATATATTTATCTATGGCTTTTTATATTAATTTTGTTTTTGGTCGCGCGACGAGGCTTTCGGGTTTCACGATGGAGGAACCTTTTGACAGTGAAGTCAAATTGGAGATGCCGGAAATTGGCTTGATCGCTAGACGTGGTAGGGACGAAACGAAAACGGCAAAATCACTGAACTTTGAGTTCGGTGATCGATAGAGTGTTCTGACTGATCGTTTTGATCGTGCCGGAAGTTGTTGTGTGACATTGCGTAAAGTTTGGTAATTAAACTTTACGCGGTCACTACATGTGGGACACCATTGGAAAATTTTTTCAAAGCAATTCAAGTGGATTAAGTACCGACACGTTTTGCTTGAATGTTACCACAGTTAGACTGCCACAAGGGAGAGGAAGTGATAGAGGAAGGAAATACAGTACATTTGATGAGGAATGTGCAAAGAGAAGGGGTATCGTGGTAATAAAAAACAAGGATAGCCTGTGTCTAGCAAGAGCATTGATTGTTGCCATATCCAAAGCGAATAAGGAGACAGAGTTTGACAAAGTGAGGCGGGATATTGGAAAATTACAAACTCAGTGAGTTACAGAACTCTTGTCTGAATCCAAGATAAATATACCCAATGAAGGTGCCGGAATTTCAGAGTTGCAAAAATTCCAAGAACATCTGAAAGATTATAAGATTATAGTGTATAGATATGGTGCTAAAGGAAGAGATGTGATATTTGAGGAACAAAATAATGGAAAAAAAACTAAATTTACTGTACCACAACAATCATTACAACGTCATAGCTTCGCTAACTGCAGCATTTTGCTGTATGTATTATTGCGAGGAATGTCATGTACCATACAATACCAAAAACGATCACAGATGTAGAGGAACCTGTACTTGCTGCCAGCAGACTCCAGCATGCGCTAAAGACTGTATCGAAAAGCTGTGTAAAGAATGTAATCGACATTTTAGAGGAGAATGTTGCTTCAACTATCACAAAGCTTCAGGGTCGTTAAATAAGAAAAGTGTTTGCGAGGTAATAAAAAAGTGCAAAGATTGTCTAAAGACATATAAAGCAGATAAAACTCATATATGCGGTGAATATTATTGCAAGATCTGTAATAAACACGTGGAACAAGGACACTTCTGCTTTATCCAACCGGATGTCAGAACACCCCCAACAAAAGACACTCTTTTCGACTTTTACGACTTGGAAACAAGACAGGAGAAGATTGTAGGAGAAAAATATATAGAAGGAGAATCAGCTGGAGACATAAAGCTGCATGAACCGAATTTATGTGTTGTTGCAAAGCGTTGTGAAATCTGCGTGGATATAGAAAAGTTACATTTTTGCCAAAAATGTGGATATAGATTGAAGATCTACCAAACTAATGTAGTGAATGAGTTTTTGAAAGATTTGTTGGAATTAAGGAAGGGCAAATTTAAAAGGCTCATAATAGTCAGGCGTTTGACCATCAATTCATACTGAATTACATTCTGAAAAAGACAGACCTGAAACCCAAATTAATAATGCGAGGAACGAAAATTATAATGATGCAGTTGGAAAACATAAAATTTATCGACTCACTAAATTATTTTCCTATGAGCCTATCGCAACTACCAAAGGCCTTTGATCTACCGGCGGTGTATAAAAAAGGGTACTTCCCGCACCTATTTAACACACTCGAGAATAAGAACTATATTGGGAAATTACCGGTTGTAGAATATTACAGTCCCGACTCAATGAAAACTGAAGATCGTGATAGTTTCCTCAAATGGTACGAGGAACATAAAAATGAAGACTTTGATATGCAGCGTGATATTGTAGACTATTGCATTAGCGATGTACAGATTTTGACAGAGGCATGCTTAAAATTTAGAAAATTGATGTTAGTAGAATGCAAAGTTGATCCATTTGTTGAGGCGACAACTATTGCCTCTGCATGCAATTTAGTTTTTCGGCGCAATTTTCTTAGACCGAATACTATTGGTATTATTCCAAGAAAGGGATATAGATATGCCGATAATCAGTCAGCAATAGCAATTCAATGGCTAATATCTGAAGAAAAACGCAGAGGAATTAATATTACACATGCAGCCAAACAAAGAGAAGTTGTTCTGAAAGGAGTTAAAGTAGATGGCTATTGTGCAGAGTCAAATCAAATTTTTGAAATCCATGGTTGCTATTACCATGGACACCCCACATGTTTGAATCATAACCGTGATCAACATCTTCATGACGACCATAGCGATACTCTAAATCACCGATATGAAGTAACAACCGCAAAGACGGAGCGTTTACGTTCTTATGGATACGAGGTCATTGAGATGTGGGAGTGTGACTTTCTCAGGCTGATGGAAACGAATAAAGACATTCAAGCTTTAAGAGACCATCCTTTACTGGTACATTCACCTTTAAATCCTCGAGATGCTTTTTATGGGGGTCGAACAGGTAATGTTTATACACATTACGAATGCAAGCCAGGTGAAAAAATAAAATACATAGATGTATGTTCATTGTATCCATGGGTTTGCAAGTATGGAAAATTCCCAATTGGTCACCCTGAATTATATGTCGGAACAGATGCATGCTCCAAAGTTGATTTAGGTAAAATAGATGGTCTGATCAAATGTAAAATTTTACCGCCCGAAGGAATGTATCACCCCGTTTTACCGATTAGAAAGAATAATAAATTAATGTTCCCCTTATGTCATAGATGTAGTGAGGAGAAAAACCAACATCATGAATGCACACACACGGATGAACAAAGAGCTCTTATTGGAACATGGGTAATTGACGAGGTAAAAACAGCTCTAAGTAGAGGATACAAAATGCTAAATACATACGAAATATGGAGTTACAAAACTGAGGCGTACGATAAATCAAACCTTTCGGGTGGACTGTTTACTTCAATGATGAACAAATTTATCAAGATGAAACAGCAGGCATCAGGATGGCCCAGCAAATGCAGTTCGGATGAAGAGGAAAAGAGGAAATACCTGGAGGAATTTCTGAAAAATGAAGGTGTAAAACTGGAGTATTCAGAAGTTAATAAAAATCCTGGGCTAAGATCATTAGCCAAGTTAATTTTAAACTCCTTTTGGGGAAAATTTGGACAGCGAGAAAACCAACCGAAGACGAATCTCTAGGAACAGTTAACGTTTCTATAGCATCTTATACAACCGCACAGGCACGACTTAAGTTATTTAGCTATTTGGAGCAGCTTGGAGAAAGAGTTTTATATTATGACACTGATTCTGTCATATATATTAGCAGAGAGGGAGAATACGATCCCCCGACTGGAGAATTCATTGGAGATATGACCGATGAGTTAGAATGCTAAGGTCCTGGTAGTTATATAAAAACTTTTACAAGTGGAGGCCCTAAAAATTATGCATATGCAGTTTATAGCACAAGGGATGAATTCATCAAGGTACAGAGTAAAGTAAAAGGAATCTGTGTGAATTATGAAGCTTCGCAACATGTCAATTTAGATTCAATTAAAAATATGATATTAAATGACAACGAGGAAGAACACATTCCTATCCTATCAAAAACTATTCGCCGCACAAAAGATCACGAGGTAGTAACAGTTCCGGAAATAAAAAAATATAAGGTGACTTCAAATAAACGAAGATTTCTGGAAGATTTCAGCTCCCTACCATATAGGTTTAAAAGACAGAAAAGATGAGAAAATGTGTTTGTAAGACAACAACAGAGATAAATATATGAATTTGTCGCTGCTTACACCATGCCAATTTAGAAAAATAAGATATTTGAATAAGTTTCGTGGAGTAGGCCTAATGGGGATACCACATGATAAAAAAGCGCACCAATAAACTCTACCCCAGGGGTTGGTGTGGAAATGATTGTTAAGATATATAAGACATTAAAATATGTATTTAAGAGTCATTTGATATTTTCTCCTGGATCGTTAATGTCATGAATTCGGCAACTGCTATTTTGGATATACAATTTGTCAGTGGAGTAAATCGTCAGCTGTTTGCTAAGGAGATGGTTGTCTTACAACACGAATCACTTTCACCGAGCTTATACTACTTCAAGCCACCTTTTCCGTATAGTGAATTGACACCAAGAGCTCGTTGGCAGGATGATTTCAACTTTAGGAAAATAAATGGATTAAGATGGAATGGTTGAAATATTGATTACAATGAATTACCCAACCTATTGACGAATTATTCAAATTCAACAATTTATGTGAAAGGATTGGAAAAGGAGAAATTTATCCGGAAATACCTGCCTGAAGCGAAAATAATCCAGCTGGAAACACCAAAACTAAGTAACTTGGAAAACTTTGAGTCTTTCTGTATGATACATGGAAAGTCACCTACTGTTCGATATGCCGTTCAAAATTGTGTTAATATATATTTATACATGTTAGTGAATAAATTTTTTAAACTAGTAGTGATGTGGGTTTGACCCGTTCGGTCCACACGATCAACTTCCCAGTATGATGGATGTTGAATATAATGATTTGATATTTTAATAATAAATGAACAATAGGCAATATAGAATATATGTATAATACCTACCGAGAATTGGTCACAATTGTTTATCAATATTTTCGCTAAAATGTCAAACTAAATGTGCGCACTTACAAGATTAGGATAACGGAAATGTATATAAAATTGATATGTAAATGTTCTTCGGCACCTCAATGAAGTCGATATAGATTTTAGTTCGAGCGGTATCGTGCAGGTACAAAAATCACTTAAGTCATTTAAATCAAAAAACCGCTGGACGGAATATTATAAAAATCTTATCAGATTATATTGTCGCTAATACGCTTCGAACGGCACCTCAAGTAAGTCAATATCTTTTGTGGTTCGGGCCATATCGTGCAGGTATAAAAATCACTTACGCCGCTTAAACAAAAAAACGGCTCGACCGAATTTTAAGAAAATCTTTTCAGATCATATTTTGGTTAATACTCTTCGAACGGCACGTCAACTAAGTCGATATCTTTTATAGTTCACCCGATATCGTGCAGGTACAAAAATCACTTAAGTCATTTAAACCTAAAAACCGCTCTACCAAATATTATAAAAATCTTTTCAGATTATATTGTCGCTAATACGCTTCGAACGGCACCTCAAGTAAGTCAATATCTTTTGTGGGTCGGGCCATATCGTGCATGTACAAAAATCCTTAAACAAAAAATCGCTTAAACAAAAAAACGGTTCGACCGAATTTTATGCAAACCTTTTCAGATCATATTTTGTTTAGTACTCTTCGAACGGCACGTCAACTAAGTCGATATCTTTTGTAGTTCGCGCGATATCGTGCAGGTACAAAAATCACTTAAGTCATTTAAACCAAAAAACCGCTCTGCCGAATATCATAAAAATCTTTTCAGATTATATTGTCGCTAATACGCTTCGAACGGCACCTCAAGTAAGTCAATATCTTTTGTGGTTCGGGCGATATCGTGCAGGTACAAAAATCACTTACGTCGCTTAAACAAAAAAACGGCTGGACCGAATTTCATGAAAATCTTTTCAGATCATATTTCGGTTGATACGCTTCGAACGACACCTCAAAGAAGTCGATATCAGTTTTGGTTCGCACGATATCGTGCAGGAAAAAATTACCACATCCGTACGCACATACACACACACACACACACACACATACTTCCTCCCAATTTTTTGCTTAAAATGCTCCTGGGACCTTGAAAGATGAAAATACGTTGAAATTATCGATTTCGATTTTCGGACCGATTACAATAACTTCCTATACTGGGAAGTTAATAAAAGATATCTTTAGTTTTATTTTATTTATTTGCATTCAAAATTTATCGTATCAAAAACAAGATTTGCAATACAGTACAACGGTATTTCATAAAAAAGTCGAGAATAATTTAAGTGTACATAAGATGTTCGACTTGGAATAAAAAAATCTTCGCATGCTAATGTCAATACATTTTTTTCTTTACATTTTTCAACATATTTTCTATAACATTCTTTCACACTATCCGCAGCATTGTTATTGTGGTACATAACGATGTTTAAAAATTTCAGCATTTCAAATAGTTTACAAAGTTCAGCCTGTCTTAAGGTGATGCTGCCACTGCCAACGGGGATTTTGTGTTGTTGGTTGATTTGCTGGAGATGTATTTTCCATTTTGATTTTTAAAGCGCTAAGATAGCTGTAAATTGTTGTCCATTCAGAATAAGATACTGATATTGGTATGAGTCCGTGGCGATGAAACACTATTTTTGCCTCAAATGATGATGGGTCATCATTTCCGAGAATTATTTTCCGGTTGTGACAATCGTTCAGATGATATGGGAGTTTAATAACAGATTTTCACCCAGAACTTTTGCTTCACATTTGGACAACTTCTTTTCTCCTTTAGCACCAGTGGTCCTTTGTCTCTTACGTGATGGCTCCATGCTACTCAATTTAAACTTATACACTGAATATTAACATCCTCTGTTTGGGGTTTTTATAGTACTGACCTCTGCTTTGCATGATTGGTTACAGAAATCTCCACCATTTTGTGAAAAATTCTTTAAATATAAATTAATAATTTTACTATCATTTGAACTGAAATCGCTGGAGGCAAATTCTTTTAAAAAAGTTTTCAAGCTTTTTCCTCTGCATCGTGAATATAGAAATACACAGCAATAATGTCCACAAGTTGCTGAAAATTGGCTTTGCAATCGTTTTTTATTATTCAAAAAATTCTTTGAATTATTTAATAGAAATCTTTGAAAATATTTATTGGTGGGATACCTTCCGAAAGAGTCAAAGTACTCTGCCGAGCCTTGTTTAGGAAAATAAAAGGCAACCCAATGAGTTCCGTCTTTGTGTGCTGGATCTGTATTAGCTATGACGCATGCTGGTTTTTTATTTTTTGTGGTAGATGATTGCATTGGAAGACTCCTCTAAAAAATTTGTTTGTTACGCGATTGTTTGTCAATGCAGTTGCAAGCTCGATCGTGTTCATTCTTGTTCACAGGTAAATGCTGCTTCTAGGTCAATGACACTGGTGAGAGATGTAACGTAGTTATTTATAAACTCCTTAGTTGGTGTTCCACGAACAAAGATTGTCTTAAATTTCGCCAGAGTTCTTATAAGGTCTTCATCTATCCGTTTTAGTTCAAGGTTACCAAATTTATTTATTTATTTATTTATTTGCCAAACAAGGCACTTAACAAAAACAGTTACAGATAAAAAAATACATATTAACATTAATAAGGAACATTGCAGTATTTAATATTTAAATATTAAACTAAGATCTAGGTCTATAATGTTAGTTAGAAGAGGACAATAGAGAAATTAGTTTTCTTTTATAGGAACTTTTGTTAATTGAGGGAGAGAAACAGGACGCGTAGGAATTGAAGGTAATGCAGCACCTGTTAACAGGCTCGTTTCTAGCATATTCAGTGCGGTGCGGGTACTCTTTAAGCAGTTTGGAATGTCTTGTTTGTCGAGTATCGTTAAATTTGATTGTGTCCGACAGGAACTGCACCTTGAGGTTATTGTTCAGGACATCCAGGGTAAAACAAGATATAAGCAATTTCCGTCTAAGGGATAGAGGCAAGAGATCAAGGATTTTGAGCCTGTCCTTATAGTGAGGAAGGTTGTGAAAATCCGAAGGATTATAGAGGTTCCTAAGCGCGAAAAGAAGGAACTTCTTTTGGACAGATTCTATTCGATTACTACTAATTTGAAATATAGGATCCCAGATCTGGTACGCATACTCAAGAATAGGACGGACCAATGAGCAAAACAAGGCTTTAGTAACCCAAACATTGTCGAATTCTTTAGCTCTTCTCTTGATAAAGCCCAACAGCTTGTTGGATCTAGCAATAATATTATCATAGTGTAAGTTAAAGTTTAACTTGCTGTCGAGGACAATGCCTAAATCAACAATGTGATCGACACGATCCAAGACATTGTCATTGAGATAATAATTTTGCAGCTGTTTGTTTCTTTTCCTGGAGAAGGTAATTACGTGGCACTTACTGGTGTTAAGAAGAAGATTGTTAGTGGTGCACCAGTCTTGTAGTGCATTAAGTTTCGACTGTAAAAAGGATACATCAGTTTGAGACCTTATAGCACTATAAATTTTTAAATCATCGGCGTAAAAGAGGTGCGGAATGCCATTTAATATTTCAGATAGATCGGAAATGAATATGTTAAATAGAAGTGGCCCTAGGTGGCTGCCTTGCGGTACACCTGAGGTTATATTGATTTCTTTTGAGAGGAAGCCCTGAAATCTTACTGTAGCAGTCGCTACTTGTATATACGCGTTTCGTTGTAATAAGTTTTATTCAAGTATCCACTCAGTTTCTATTCTAATAATTTTAAGCACAGTGTTTTTGGTTACGTCACAATTTGGATTCTCACTACTACTATTAAATACACTTGGGGAATTTGGATTGTCATATCACGTATGTATACACTGTACACAGAAACAATTTTAAAAACATAGCCACACAAATATTGTGATATTAAAAATTATTTTGAATTTTTGTAGGAGTATTAGTTAGGAGTTGATTCGATAAGGAAGTCTCCTATAATAAGTTGTATAATTAAAAACCGTTATGTAATTTTCGGTGTGACATAATAAAAAATAGAAAAATCTTAAACTATTAAAATCTAAAACTATTAAATATGATAATAGATAAATGTTAAATAAACGTATTAAATAAAAGAATAATAGTAATATGAAATATGTGAAGTAAAAGTTTTTATTGGCAATATATATACATATATCACTTATATATTGCAATGAGATGAGGGAAGACGCAGAAATTAGTAGGCCCCCATTTCATATTGGTGACCCCGACATTAGAAGAACGAAGAAATTTTTCAAAGTAAAAAGAAGAAAGAAGAATTTTAAAAAAATTTTTATGAAAGAAAATTTATGAAGAAAGAAGATATGAAGAAAATTTTGAAAATTTTACGAAGAAAAGAAGAAGATTCAAGAAAGAAAAGCATTTGGTGAAAAATTTTAAGAAGAGGTTCATTTTTTTATTAAGGAGACCAAGTATTTATTTTAATTAAATATTTTTCTTTAATTTTAAAATTTAAATTGTATGGAATTGCTTACACTAAAAAACATTACACTTACATAATTTAGTAGTGGTGACAATTCAATTTATTTCCTCTTTCAAATATTTTTCCTCTAAAAATTTTTTTTTAGGAAGTGAGACTTGAATAAAATTTTCGGGAATTTATTTAAGTTTGAGTATTAATCGACTCTTTTCGCGAACGTCCACGGGTGTTATTTTAAAGTATCCCGAAGTTTTTAAGTAAAGTCGAAATTTTATTGAACTTCTTTTTACGCGATTTTTATTTAAAAAAATTGTGATTAATATGAGTGTCCAAGGTGGTGATAGTGAAAGAATGCACGTTGATAATGAGAATATTAGTGCATCGGCTGTTAAGCTACCAACTTTCTGGTCTCCATGCCCAGAAGCATGGTTTATTTTAACAGAAAGTCAATTTAACTCTAAAGGAATTAGACTAGATGAGACTAAATTCGAACATGTGATACAAGCTCTTCCTTTAGAAATAATAATGAATATATTGGACTTCATTCAAAACCCACCATCGGAGAATAAATACCAAGCTTTAAAAACAACATTAATTCAAAGATTTACAGAGTCTGAAGAGAAAAAGTTGGAACAATTATTATGCAATTCTGAGATGGGAGATCGAAAACCATCAGAATTTTATAGATCAATGGAGATACTTGCGGGAACATCTTCGAATTTAGGAAAGGACCTGATTAGAAAACTTTGGATGCGAAAATTACCGCCTAGTATTAACATCGCATTGATGTCCTCTGGCAAACAAAACATCCAAGATATTCTAATTTTAGCAGATAAAATTTTCGAATGTTCCAAATTTCAGTATACTTCATCCATCAATGATTGTTCTTCAAATCCTTTTATAAACCAAAAATGTATTAATATAAATAACATTGATTATGCTAAGAAGGTTAATGATTTAGAGAATAAAATTGAAAATTTAACAGATTTAATTAAGGAACTTACATTTAATAGGAATAATGAGTTTCATCATAGGTCAAGGTCTAGAAGTAGAAGCCGTGATAGAACGAAATACAATAATAATAATAATAAACCATTTTGTTGGTTTCATTTTAAATTCGGCGACAAGGCTAAAAGATGTATTAAATCTTGTAACTATAATAATCAAAAAAACTAAATATCCCTTCAGCGTGTTTTAAAAATAATACTCCAAAAAAATCTAATAGACTTTTTATTTACGATAAAGAAAATAAACTTAAATTTCTAATTGATACAGGAGCGGAATTATCAGTAATACCGAATTCATATTGTGGCAAATGTAAGAGAAATCCAAATTTAATTCTTACGGCAGCTAACGGATCAATTATCCATACTTACGGAACAAAACTTCTTAAGATAGACTTTGGATTAAGACGAGATTTAACTTTTCCGTTCATTATAGCAAGCGTCGACAAACCTATTATTGGTGCAGATTTTCTTTCTGAATTCAATTTGCTGGTTGATCTGAAAAATAAGAGAATAATAGATGGTAACACCGAGTTAACAGTTAATGGAATCATGATTAAAACAGATTCTCCTTCACCCAGGCATTGTACCTTTGATAGTGAATATGGTAATGTTTTAGCTAGATTTCCCTCTCTAACTCAACCTCCACGCTATGATTTACCTGTACGACATAATATAGTGCATACTATTACCACTAAAGGTCAACTACTATTTTCAAGACCTAGAAGACTCGACACTAATAAATTTAAAATCGCTAAATTAGAATTCGAGCACATGGTAAAATTAGGCTTATGCAGAACATCTTCGTCATCAGTCTCATCAGCACTACACATGGTTCCAAAGAAAGATTCCACTGATTGGCGACCATGCGGAGATTACCGGAGACTAAACTCAATAACAATTCCAGACAGATACCCGATTCCTCACATTCAAAATTTTACGTTAAATTTGAATGGTTGTACCATATTTTCGAAGATTGATTTAGTGAGAGCTTACCATCACATACCTATGGCAGAGGAAGATATCTATAAGACAGCGATAACTACACCTTTCGGTTTATTCGAATTTACTCGAATGCCCTTTGGACTTAGAAATGCTGCTCAAACTTTCCAACGATTTATGGATAGAGTTTTAACTGGTTTGGAATTCGTTTTTGTCTACATTGATGATATATTGGTTGCAAGCAAAAATAAGGAGGAACACAAGAAACACTTAGAGCAGGTGTTCGGCCGTTTAGAAGAATACGGAATAAATATTAACCCAGGGAAATGTCTTTTTGGTGTACATGAAATTGAATTTTTAAGTCACAAAATTACGAAGGACGGGATTCTTCCTTCTGAAAATAGAATTAAATTCATCCAGGTTTCCCTTCACCTACTTCCATTAAGCAGATTCAACAATTCATAGGAATGGTAAATTACTTTCACAGATTCATTCCACGATTAGCAGAGTTGTTAAGCCCCATTCATTACATTTAGTTAGGGAGCTTAAAAAACCTAAGAGTTTAAAAAATTTTGAGTGGACGGAAGAATGCGAAGACGCGTTCGTCAAAGTGAAGAAGGCTTTTATTTCGGCAACGTTATTAGTGCATCCAGCGGAGAATCCTACTTTGAAGTTGACGGTTGATGCATCAAACATTGCGATTGGAGCAATGTTGGAACAAATTAACAACAATGAAAGCGAACCTTTAGCGTTTTATTCCAGAAAATTAAACAATGCAGAAATTAAGTATTCTACATTTGATAGAGAGCTTTTGGCAATGTACTCAAGTATTAAACACTTTAGACATTTTTTGGAAGGTCGTGAATTTACAGTATTCACGGATCACAAACCTTTAACATCCGCAATTTGGACCAAAGCGGAGAGAAGTCCAAGACAAGCAAGACAATTAGACTATGTTACCCAATTCACCTCCGATATAAGATACATCAAGGGAGAATCAAATGTAGTAGCTGATACTTTATCACGGGTAACCGTAGAAAATAGCAATTGTGAAGCGGTTAGCGAAAAACAAATAGATTTAAGCATTATCGCAGAAGCACAAAAGGATGATACAGAGTTGAAACAGTTAGTTGAAAACCCAAATAAAAGTTCAAAATTCATTTTAGTGGAAACAGATGTACCTTTCTTAGAAAGTAAAATCTGGTTAGAGTGTTCCACTAGTAGAGATCGTCCATTCGTACCAGAGATATTACGAAGAAGCGTATTTGACAAAATCCATAACTTATCACATCCAGGAATACGAGGTACAAGGAAATTAATTACAAGAAGATATTTTTGGCCTAGGATGAATACTGATATTAATTTATTAAAGTCATGTATAACGTGTCAAAAAGCGAAAATTCACAGACATACAAAATCTCCGATACAAAAATTCCAGATACCTATGGGAAGGTTTGAACACATCCATGTAGATTTGTTAGGCCCATTGCAGCCGGTGGAAGGATTCGTATACTTGTTAACCGTAGTGGATCGATTCACTAGGTGGCCGGAAGTATACCCACTAAAGAGTATTACAGCCAGCATAGTAGTCAAGAAATACATTATATGAGCAATATTTTCCGAGATTTGGGATTCCATTGACAGTTACTACGGACCAAGGAGGTCAATTTGAAGGAAAACTTTTTGAGGAATTTTCAAAATTATTAGGAACCCATAGGTTTCGAACAACAGCGTATCACCCACAATCAAACGGAATGGTGGAGAGGCTACACAGACAGTTAAAAGCATCTCTTAGAGCTAAGATGTCTAATCCAAATTGGTTGTTGCACATCCCAGCTATATTACTAGGTTTAAGAACAACAGTTAAGGAGGATCTTAAGTGTAGTCCGGCTGAATTAGTTTATGGTCAAACATTACGTATCCCCGGAGAATTCTTTGTGAGGGATCCACACCAAGTATCAGATCCAACAGACCTAGTAGAGCAATTACGAGATCACATTAGGAACATCGTGCCAACAGATTCTCGGGATCAAAGAAGAAATTTCTATGTTCCAAAAGAGTTAGAAGATTGCGAATTCGTGTTTTTGAGGACAGATAGAAGTAGGGGATCCTTGCAGGATCCTTATGAAGGTCCTTTTAAAGTTATTAAGAGAAATAAAAAAAATTTCACGATTGACGTCAACGGAAAAATAACGGTAGTATCAATTGATAGATTAAAACCCGCCTTTATTGAAAAAAAGGAAGACAATGAAAAAACAGTAACTAGAAGTTCAAAGAAAAAGGTTTCATTTCGGTTATAAAATTAAAAATCTTTTTTTTCGTTTTATTTGAGTAATTAAATATTAAAATAAAGTATGATAGTACATTCATGGACGCTCGCGCTGAAGGGGGAGTTATGTAGCAGTCGCTACTTGTATATACGTGTTTCGTTGTAATAAGTTTTATTCAAGTATCCACTCAGTTTCTATTCTAATAATTTTAAGCACAGTGTTTTTGGTTACGTCACAATTTGGATTCTCACTACTACTATTAAATACACTTGGGGAATTTGGATTGTCATATCACGTATGTATACACTGTACACAGAAACAATTTTAAAAACATAGCCACACAAATATTGTGATATTAAAAATTATTTTGAATTTTTGTAGGAGTATTAGGTAGGAGTTGATTCGATAAGGAAGTCTCCTATAATAAGTTGTATAATTAAAAACCGTTATGTAATTTTCGGTGTGACATAATAAAAAATAGAAAAATCTTAAACTATTAAAATCTAAAACTACTAAATATGATAATAGATAAATGTTAAATAAACGTATTAAATAAAAAAATAATATTAATATGAAATATGTGAAGTAAAAGTTTTTATTGGCAATATATATACATATATCACTTATATATTGCAATGAGATGAGGGAAGACGCAGAAATTAGTACGTCCCCCATTTCATACTTACCACCTGAGTTCTCCCGTTAAGATAGGATGTTATCCAATCCAGAAGGGGGCCGGATATCCCAAATCTTAATAATTTCATATATAGAATGTGGTGGTCTACTCGATCGAATGCCTTGCTGAAGTCAGTGTAGACAGCGTGAAACTGGTGGCCTTGTTCCATACTGCACGGTAGTTCGGATATCATTATCATAAGATTGGATGTGGTGGAACGACCTTTTCTGAAACCACGTTGCTGATCGTTTAGGTTCGGAACAATTAGAGGGGCAATCTTGTCATAGATAAGTTTTTCAAATAGTTTAGGGATAACAGATAGGATAGCAATGCCCCTATAGTTGTCCACCGCATGTTTATCACCTGACTTAAAGATTGGTGTGAGGAAGGATTTCTTCCATACCGAAGGAAACTTACCGGCAGAAAGGGACTTGTTAAAAATGAGGTGAAGAGGGAGTAGAATGAGTTGGGCGTGGCTCTGCAAAAAACTTGCAGGTAGACAGTCCGGACCGTGACCTTTATTGACCTCCAGATCTATAAGACCTGTCATTATATCTTCGGGCGATAAAGATATATTGTCTATAAGGACCGCAGTTTCGGAATACTCTCTTGGGACAGTGTGTGCAGTCGAAGAAATGGGGCAGAAGATTTCACTGAACCTGTCCGCAAACATGTTTGAAATTTCTTGGGGGAGAGAGGAGTGCGTGATACCGTTTGTCATTGTTGTCGGGTAGCCTGATGTTTTTCGCTTTAGGTTAACGAAATCAAAGAATTTTTTTAGGATTACGTATGATATTTTCACCGACAGTCTTTGCATAGGTAGTATAGGCCTCCCGTGACCTATGATTAAATTCTGAGGCTAACCTGGCGTATTCAGATTTCTGCTCAGCACTAACATTGTTGTTATTTTTCACTACGCGGTACAATTTATTTCTCCTATTACGAAGGGACCGAATGTTTTTGTCAATCCATGGCTCCGTCAATTTATCCCGTTTTTTTATTTTGGGTACGAATCTGCCAATGGTGTTAAAGATAACATCGTAGAATCTAGTAACTAGCTCGTCAATATCATCACCATCAAGTAGATCCTCCCAGTTAATAAGAGATAATTCAGTGCTAATACTAACATTATCGGCATTCTTAAAGTCGAAGACTACAGAGTTGTTATAGGAGGCGAGAAAATCAGTTATTGTAGAACTGAGCTCGACGACCCACGCGGAATGATGTGTAGTGTTATTAAATAGATTCTCCTCTTCAGAAGCGGGAAGCACGTTCAAATCCTCATAGAGGTTAGTGAAGATTAAATCCAACCATTTCCCATTTGAATTTGGTTGGCTAATTACCTGTTGCAAGTCGTTGCTGTAAAGATTGTCGATAAACTTTATATCGACGGGGTTTGATACATTAATCGGAAGTAAATAACTGTCTTCCTCGTCACGAACAAAAGATATATTAGGCCGATTAAAATCACCTATGATTAATATATCTTTGCTATCGTTGGATATTTCATCTATTATATGAATCACATTATCATATATAGATTCGTCGGAGTTTGGAGGTAAGTAAAAAGAACCGATGACAATGTATTTATTTCCGAACTTTACCCGTACTAAAATATGTTCGAAGGTTTGAGACGATTAGAGATTGTGTTTTCCCGTACTTTTTGCATATTCGGGATCTGGGAATTCCCGAATCTGAAAAAAATTCATTTCTCGAGATTCAAGATTTTCTTTCAACAATTCTCGAGAATCTCGAAATCCTAAAGAAAATTGTCTACCTGTTAATAAAAGAATTTTAATAAGGCAGAAAGATTATGAAAAACGAAAACAGAAAAGATTGGTTTGTTTTATAGTATTTAATTTTGAATGATATAGAAAAAAGTATAATGTTTTGTTTTATAATTACTGACTGTTTTTCTTAAAATAGCTTTTTAAAACACACAAACAGTCTATTGATTTATCTGTTAAACGGGTTCTACGCTTAGACACAAAAAATCCAGAAATGGAGAAGTTTCTCTCATTTTGTGTTGTTGTTGGCTTTATGCAAAATAGTGCATTTTTTAGCATTTCTAAATTCGAAGTAATTTTACCTGATACCTCATAAATATTTATCTCCTTAGATAATGAGCGAAAATCGTCGTCAATAGGTTTGGCAGGCGCCAAGCTTTTTCGAATCGATTCTTCCAATTGCTGAGTTAAGTTTAATTCGTGGTCAGTATCGGAATCAGGACTATCAATGTCAATAGCATCTCGTGAAGTGGTCGGAATATTAATATTCAAATTGCTATTACTATATAATCTATTCATTATAATTTTTGAAATATTTGTTATATCATATTTTGAAGTACTCTTGAAGAAAAGATTTTCTTCCACTTTTTTTAAACTATGAGGATCTTGAAGGAATTTCAATAAAGAGATAAGTGAAGCATCTCGACGTTTTTCTATCTGATTCTTTAAAGCATTCAATAAATTATTGCTAATATCTGTATTTTTTTTTTCAAGTGTCTTGAATAAAAACTTTAACACGCCTTCTGCCGTCAACAAATTAGCATCTGACCGACTTAATGCTTCTATTGCAACTCTACATGCTTTTAAGCATTCTACTATATTTATAGCATTAGTATCATCTTCTTCCAGCCACTGAACGTTCAAGTTTAAATCTATTAATGATTTTAGTATCGGTTCTTTGATACGTAAAAACCTTTCAATCATAGTTACAATGGTGTTCCATCGTGTTCGGCAATCCAGTAAAAGCTGCAATTCTTGTTTTTCAACTATTTTGACATAGCTTTGCAATATACTGTTGCGCACTGGAGATCTTTTGAATAATAGCACGATTTTTCGTATTTTTTTTATCGTTTTATAAATATTTATTTTCATATTAAAATCTTTAGCAATAAATCTTTCATTAGAACAGTCTTCACCACTATCATAATCATCATCATCATCGCCACTTTCAATTGCTGCTTCCGAATCATCACTGCTACCTGAATTGTTGAGGCAGCTGTTTTTTTTTTCGTAAAATACTTCCATTATACCCAAATGAATGGCATGATTATAACACATTTGCAAATGTACAGGAGACATTTCACCAAATTTTTTCATGACACTAGCACCATCAGTTGTAGTTGAAATAATATCTGTACTAAAATCAAGTCCAAACTCTTTGAGTTTTAGTTCAACTAGTTGCAAAATTTTTTCAGCTGGACAAGATCCGTGAATTCGTTGTAAACCTAAGTTATCGATTTCATTATTATGGTAGTAGATATGAATATTCAGATATCGGCGGTTACGAAAACTCGTCCATTCATCTAAAGAAATGCTAAATTTTCGGTTCTCGGTTTTAAATCTATGAAATTTAGATGTCATTTCATTTTTAACTTTGTTATAATATTTATAAACTAAAGTCATAACGTCAGATGGTTGTTGTGGCAAATTAAAGCCTTGCAAATTAAAACTTCGACGAATAAATTCACTTTTACTTATAGTTAAAATAGGAATTCCGTCACTTGCCGCAAGCTTTGCAACTATTTCTTCTATTTTTTGCTCTTCTTTGCTCGTGGCAAAATAATCATTAACAGTTTTTACTTTCTTTGAATTAACTGGTTTAAATTTTTCCTCTGCACACTTTCGTTTTATTTTATGAATATTCACTAAATGACGATGTAGTCCTGATGTTGATGATGCCTTACACCCAAGTTTTTTTTTTACAAAATTTACATTCTGCTGTATCTCCATTTCTTGCGTAATTTTTCCAAACATCTTCATACTCGGCTTCGCTCATTTCGCCTCTAATAATATGTAAAAAAATTTATTTATTACTTTAGTAAGTAATAGAATAATTCACAGTTACCTGTTCTAAACTCAAAATTCAATTTTCCACTGCTTATAAAAATACACACAATAAATAAACGTCAGAAAATTCGGTGCGTCAAGCGCTTCTATAAATCGAAATTTCAAAGCCTACTAATTTGGATTTTATTTTAAACTTTGAATATGGCTTAGGCACTTTTGCAAACAGATTTTAATGATTGGGATATTACACATTGTATTCTGTTTTCTGCATATTTTCGTGTAAGATTTGTAATTTTCGCGCGATTTGGTGGCGACTGTATTGCTTTTCTAGATAAAAGAGCTGAATAATCAAGAATTGGGTTAGTTAGTCAAAGTGGGAAAATGCAAAAAAAAAAATTCTTTGGAAATTAATAAAAACTCATGGAAAATCCAAAAATTACGAATAATCGCAGTCATATAAATCGAATTTAGAAGCTGGTTTTTTTAAATTAGGCGTAAACATAAAATTTCTTAGCAATTAACGAACTTGGCCATGAACCGGATGAATACAATACAATCGGCCATGTTTTATGGAGTACATGCGACTGTCATTACGTTTACATGATTTACTTGAGTTCCTGACTTGAAATTTACTTGAAACTCAAGTTGCGTTTTCGGTTCATTTACTTGACTTCAAAATGTCTTGAAATTTTCTCGAACTGACACTTGACCTTTCATATTATAACAGAAACTATCTTCAAATTATAATATAAATAACTTTAAAAATATTGCATCAAAAGTATACATTCACTACAGTTCTTATCTTCTTCTTGTTCCAAGGAAAAAATACGCATGCAAAATTTCAAGTATTCAAGTAGTGTTTACATGAGCTTTTTCAAGTCAATCAAACAAATTTTTGTGATTTACTTGACTCAAGTATACTTGAAGTCAGGACGAGTTTACATGCATATTTAGTTACTTGAAATCTACTTCAAGTATACTTCAAGTAAGCATGTAAACGTAATGTGTGCCGCCCTCATTAATCAAACGAAAATTGACAACACGGAGTTTATACTCCTTGTATATGCTCCATGAACTAATCTACGAAGGTCCTTCAAGATCAATAGAAGGAGAAATACACATAATAGATTTATATTTTTTTGTTTTAAATCTCGAGTTTCCTAATGAATTTCTTCGGGAAATGGGAATCCCGAAATTTTAAGAATCGTAATTCTCGAGATTCGGGAATTGAATTTTCTTTGTAAATCTCGAGAAATCTCGAAACGGGATTTCTCGAGCACAATCACTAGAGACGATGTAGTCGCGATAAGTTCACTATTTAAGGGGTCTCTAACAGCTATGAGGACACCACCTCCTCTTGAGAGACCGGTAGATATATAATCTCTATCGCATCTATAAATGGACCAGCTGCCATGCAAGATCTCCTCGTTAAGGAAGAAGTCATTCAACCAAGTCTCGGTTAACACCAGTACATTGAAGTCACAGGATTTGGAGTCGATAAAAAGATCCTTCAGTTTTCCTCTCATCCCACTATGATAGAAGAGTCTTAAGTTATCGGAAGATGTTAGTTTTGAATGACGGGCTGGGTGATGGTTAGAATTTCGGGGGGAAGCTAGTTAAGGACGATAATATCTATTTGATTCGTCCCGACTCCTTTGAAGTTGGGAGATATGTTTTGCTCTGACATGGGACCCATATGCAGAGAGGTCCTTGCTAACTTGCTGAGGGGAAATTTGGAATTGTTCATAGAAATTTGTAAAGAGTTCTAGGAGGGCATTACGTTCAGTAGGTAGGCCCTCTTGCTGAATAGAAATAATTAGACTAGTCCTGGTCTTACCATTAATGCAAGTTGAATCTGGTTTGTTGTGCATGTAAGCCAGGAATAGGCGAACATCATCAAAGATCCTCTTTTCTCGCAAGCGTGAAAGCAAATATCTCTTATCTTCGGAGTCAGCAGATATAATGGTATTTTTTACCACCGGGGGTTGTTGAGGATTCAAGAAAGGCGACTTGGATCTTACCGGAGAATCCGATGACATTTGCTGTGGCGGGGTTGGTTGAGGTTGAGCATCGCAGATGTCAGCGTAGGAACGGCCGCCAACAATAACGTGACTTCGCGCGAAATTCGGGTAATTAGTGGTTGGGAGTGGATCATTAGTAACGTTAGTGCTCTTAGTTTTTCTGATGGTGGTTGGAAGTAATTTTATTGTATTATTGGTTAGTGAGTTAGTAGTTGGTGAATTATTAGTAGTGTTAGTGTATATTTTGTTAGGTTTTACTTTAGGGCTACTCTTAGATTTACTTAGCCTATCTATCCATCGGTGTAAAATTAAGTTCTTCCATGTAAAGATCTTTGCCTCATTCTGGAACAACCAATCGTATCTAGAGGGCAAGGCCAATTTGAAGCTCCTGGGTTTATTGGGCTTCTTATTTCGATGACTGACTTCTTCGCAGTTCGATATATCAATCGAGAAGTCAGTTTTAAACAGCGAATTTACCCAAGATGAGTTGAATCGTGGTTGCACGCCCTTGAGGAAATAATAGGACACGTTGTTGGTGCTCGAGACATTTACTGTCCTGACGTTACTTATGCCGCTGCACATGGGGGCACGCTGTTTCTTTCTATTGCTGCGCCCGGAAGTTTTCGGTGTCTGTTGATTTTTGTTGCTGATCCTTTCCAGCCGGGCATCCCATTCTCCCTGAGACCAAGTCGTGCCGAACTTATTAATCGTACGCTCCGGCAGATGAAGCGGTGGTAGATTAGTCGGCGAATTTTCCGAAATAGATAAGGTCCGCTGGTGGAGGCCGTAGATTGGGGACCTCAGAGTAAAGTTGTCGTCGTAGATAATATCGTTGATATTTTCACTGAACGGCAGATCTTCACTTAATCCAGCAGGAGGAGAGATCGGGTCTATTGGATTTAGTGACTTAATGGCAGCCAGTTCAAATTGGAGGTTGTTGAGCTGGAAATTTAGTTCCCTTTTAAGTAGATTAACTGCCTTTTCCAACTCAGAGAATTTGCTCCCATGGTCAGCTAGGATATCTTGGATATCTTTGTTGGAACTGCAGCGATTAGCATCTGAGCTCAATTTAGTTGATTGTTGTTGCTCGTTGCATTCTGTAGTAGATGTTGGATATTTAAAAATTATTTCCTTCGCAAACGTTTTATTTTGCGCAGTGAATCCAGCTAAAGAGACTTTTTTAAAGAAGGTATATTCACCTCCGCAAAAGTATTCCACATTAATTAAACAGCTCATTGTTACCGTAATAAATCAATTGGAACATATCGTATCCACCTTATATAGATTTAAAAATTTGTGTAAACATTTCAATCCTTGTCAATTTCAATGCTTCCATCGTACTCGGCATATACAATGCATGTCACATTATGTTTTAACGCGTCTCTAAATTTTCCTTCAACTCGTACTGTTCCCTGATTTAGTAAATTGCCGCAAGTTGCGTTGTATGAATTGTCTGATGTTAAATCGAAAGCGAGAAGAAAACATCCCTTGTCAAATAATTTCTTGGATATTTGATGACCTTTATCGAAATAATGAATACCTGTCCCCCTGAATAACGTATTGTATCCGCGTGTACTAATCGAATTATCTTTTGAGTAGTCAAATTCGAGAGGTTGATTTGGTATCTGCACGCTGATAAATTGAATCTGGTAATGTTGTTATGTTTAAAGTTGAGGGGGTTCTTTGTTCTTCTGCCAGTGTAAGCATCATTGTCCACCATACCAAAAATTATTAAGTTCGGTAACTGTCCGATGACGATATTATCCAGTGAAAGTGTGAATGTGTTTGCTGGAATAGTGTAACTTTTAACTTCAACTCGCTTGTATGGGTATCTGGCGTTTGATCGCTGTAAAACTGTCTCATGTGCTAATAAAATATTCGGATTAACTGTCACGTGATTCATGTACATGGTTGCATCCAAGATTTTTAATTGTGGTGAGTCGGTGCCGTCCTTGGATAAAACATAAAATTCTGGTTTTTCAAGCGATAAAACTACACGTAAATCGACACCGTTTAATAGCAACTTATCCTGATTAAGCAAGTCAGTATGGATTTTCCCCATCAATTCAACTACATTACTTTTATTGAAGAGTTTTTGACGATCTAAATAGCCTTGGTGTAATTCAGCGACGGGTTTATCGATATCTGCAATTTCCGTGTCATCTTTGTCAAGATACCAGCCAACCGACTCCAAATGGGTAGATGCCGCATCTTTGCCATAATTTAATAAATTTTCAATATAAGCGCGATAATTGTAATTGTGGTCGGTTTGAGCAATTGGTTTTCCATTCAAATAAACAGTGCACTGGCGAAAAATGGAGTGTAAAATATTGTTTATTAAACCTGGAGCATCACCTTCATCTGGATAAAGTTCTTCTTTTCCATCTTTTATTTTAATTAACTGCAGTTTTAAACGAAGATAGATGCTAGATAAATCACGATATGTATCTCCATGACCCAAAGTTACAAACTCTAGAACGGAAGAGTTGTCGAGTGAGGCTATTGGCTTATAGGCTACTTCTTCCGTTTTCAAAATATTGCTCTGAACTGGTGGTGTGGAAAAAAGATCCAATTCCGATTTCATGCATTCTTTGTACGACATTATGTTTATTACTTAGGGGCCATCCATAAATTACGTCACACGTTAGGGGGGAGGGAGGGGGTCGGCGAAGTGTGACATTGTGTGACAAGGGGTGGGGGGGGGGTCTTAAATTTTGTTACGTAACATTTCAAAATCTAAAATATATAAATATAGTAAATTAATAGTAGTATTAAAAAATAATTTAAATAGTAATATATTTAATTTCGGAACTGCTGTTTTAGTTTAATAACTTCGAGATGCAAAATTGCACAATATGTGACGTCACACTAGGGAGGGGGGGGTCCAGCTGTGACAAGGACGGGGGGGGGGGTCAAAAAACCATGAAATTCGTGTGACGTAATTTATGGATGGCCCCTTATCAAAAATGTCCAGTATACGTTTACGTATCTTTCGTTTTGTTTTCAAAACTCTTGCTGTTATTCCTTTTCTTTGATTTTCAGTTTTGCAATTTCTCGTGCGTTTAGGTGTTTTTCCACGTCTTTTGCGTTTAAGAACTGGTTTTATATATAACTGGTAAACGGATTCGGTCTTTTTATACCTGCTTCACTCATGCCGTCAAACAGTTTATTTATACCTTTCTGAGCTAGATCTTGGGCAGCAAGTCTACCGTGATCTTTTAAAATATCTTTAACTGATTTGCTGCTGGTGTTTTTATCCTGTATTATCGCCTGTCCTGTTTTTACAGCCTGTTGTGCCAATGTTTTTAATCCTGATGGGTTTTAAGTGTCGAAATAATGCACTGAAGAAGCTACCGATACCTCTTCCACGTTGATAAATAACTGGACCACGATATAATTCTCCAATATCTGACAGGGCGCCGCCGCTTTGTATTAAATAATAACGTGTATAATAGGAATCCATCTCGTAATTCTATTTATACTATGCAAGAACAGCCTGTTGTGCAAATATTTATAGTTTTTATTGTCTTTTAAAATGTAGCATTACATATGTAGGAATATAACTTGTTTTAAAGTCCACTAACTCACCTTGATGATCAGTTATTTTTATAGAAATACTTTCAATAAAAGTTTTTTCAATGGGACAGTATTCTACATGTTCAAATCTTAATAGTACCACACTCTTGAATCGGTATTATTCGTAGATATCTTACTAGTTTGTCGCCTATAGCTCTAGGTTGAATAATATCAGTGTATATGGGTATTTCTCATCAAATTTCGAAATTTGATTCCCGAGCCATTATTGGCGAGTCATATGCTTTAACTACATAGGTATTTTTTTATTTCAATGCACGCTGTTTATACCACTATTGTTTAAAAAGAAAACCTATTACCTCTAAAGAAAAAAAAGATATGGCTACTTTTTTACCGTGAAAGTCATTCCCGCACCTTGTCCCTTAGTTCAAAAACATAACTAAAATACCTATTCATCTCAAATATATCAATATTCTTAATAATAAAATTATGCTAATATATTAGAAAGATGTTTGTTATTGTCTATAAAAGCCTTCCATCTTACAACAACGAATATATAAAAACGATAATTCGATTTTAAAAATGTCCCGCCAAATAAAATCATTCCCTCACCCTATTACGAATATTCGATTTCTGAACGTATCGAACGATATTTAGGAACGCAACCTTAAGTTTTTAGTGCTTGGCAACACTCTCAATTAGTTCAAGATAACGACTTCTTCTCAACCGTAGGTGAGTTTGTGCAAAAACTTATTATGTGAAAAATTGTTAAAGACTTACATTTATGGCGATCATTACCTCACGTTACATGAATATATTAAGCATTTAAATATATGTAAAAGTAATTTGTTGTTTTTATGCGTTTTTGGGAATAGATTGCATAATCGAAAAGTAACAATCAAATTGAGGTTATGTACCGGTGTTTTTGTAGCTTTAGTTAACACTAGGTTTACGAAGCGCGTCAATTTGACGCATTCACAATTTCACGTAGAAAAATTTGGAAATCGATTAGATTTATCTTCTACTAAACATACTTACTACTATCCATTAGCGAGACGAATATTTTTAAAAATTTATATTCTTTCCTTTCCAATAAATAAATTATTTATTTATTCTACAAAATGCTTTTTTTAAGGTGCGTCAAATTGACGCGTGCCGTAGAGATAGATATATAAGAAATCTCAGTAAACCTAGTGTTAAAATTCGTCATTCCCTCACAGTCATTCCCTCACTGCATTTAGGAGTGAGGGAATTACAGCCGTATGAGGGAATGATTTATACAGTGTTCTACGGTTCTTTTAGATATTTTATTTATTTCTTGCAACTTTTATTTCATGGTGTTTAATTTAAAACAGGTACATGTACGTGAAAGAAAAATGGCACGACCAAAAAAGTTGAGTAATACGGAAAAAAAATTAAAAAAGAAAGAGTATGATAGAAAAAAGCGAGAAAAAATGAAAAATAATACTGAATCTTTGGAAAAACTGCGGGAAAAAGAAAGATTAAAATATTTAAAGAAAAAATATCCGCCCTCTTGAGATGACCGCCATGGATCTAACCATATTATTGAGTATACTATATCGCTTATGGCATTCTACTTATGATACCCTTTCAATTGAGACCCATGTCGAGTGTGGGGGTAGTGAAGAAATGGTAGGCCGCCCTCTTGAGACGGCTGCCGTGGATTTAACGACATAGCTTCTTGTATTCTACTTATCACACCATTTCATTTGATACCCATGTCGAGAGGGTTGTGAAGAAAATGGTAATGCGTCCTCTTGAGATGGCCGCGGTGGATCTAACTATTTATAGAGTATACTATATTGCTTATTGTATTCTATTTATCATTCCCTTTCATTTGATACCCATTTCGAGGCGGTTGTGAAGAAATGGTAAATCCGCCCTCTTGAGACGCGTACCAGCTTAATATGAACGCTTTTTGTTAATCATCGAAATGATAAGGAATGCTACCTGACATCAACAGTGCTGGATTCGACTAACTTGTAACGAATATGTCATATTTTTAGAAATAAATTATAATTACGAACTCGGCAAAAGTAGTAATCGGTATTTCAAAATTTTATTGTACATCTGTACTATGAAATACGTAAGTTTTTTTTATAGTACCTAATGCAATCTGACACCATAGTTGTGACTAACCACTTTTATATGAACACAGTTTGTTAATCATCTAATGCCATCTGGCATCAACAGTGCGAATAAACACTTTTCGACTAACTATTAGCGCCATCTCATTTATTGAGCAATTGAAATAACTTATAACGCCATCTGATAGAACTATCTTGAGTACCCACTTTTTTAGACTGAAGGAGAAAAAAAAGTTCGTTTCGAAATGTAAAAAATGTAAAAATAAAGAAATCGAAGAATGATAGGGAAAAAAACTCATGGAATAATAAATTATTTATATTGTGGTTATCGGTTACAATTGAAAAATTACTTATATTGCTTATAAAAAGGTGACAAATCGCATAATTTTATAAAAAAAACACCTTGTTTTCCATGTTTAGGCGAAAATAAGGCTTTACTTCTTTGCCCTTACGAACCTCGCAAACTCCTGCTTGCCTTGATAAAGATAAAAACATTTGTTACCTCTATAATAATGTATTTGTTAATTTTTTGAGTTTATATATATTTATATTGACTGACTGAAGTACAAGTTTTGAGTTGATTTTCTTTAGATTAAGTTATTTCATTGTTTGATAGAACAAAAATTACATAATTTCCTTTATTTGTATATGTTTTTTATTACAATATAATAATAAATCATTCCCTCACTCTGTTAATCATTCCCTCATTTCTTTATTTTTTAAAACCTCATTTTTTAAAGATTATATACAAAAATATGGAGGACCAATACTCCAAAATAGATCTCTTAAAGCATCTTTTTTAATTTCTGCAAAAAAAAAATTCTAAATTTATAAAAAAAAGAAATTTCAATAATACCTCAAATTTTGAAATTTCATAAGAAATACCCATATATGCATTATATTTTTCTCAGAGCAATTTTTTATAGTTTCTTGTGTACTTCTTGGTAATCGCAACATCAATTCTTTAATTGTTGTATCAAGAGAATTAATTTTTTCCATTATTGACATATGCTCTTGGCGTAAGCCCGCAGTGTCAAATGACTCTTTTATTTCTGTCAACAATGCATCAGGATTACGTTTGTTTTCAGGTGTTTGTAGAAATACATCTGTGATGAAGTTTGACAGATTATCTATGTTTGTATTAATAGGTACTGGTGTAGATAAAAATTCGCCCGAGCTTTGTTTTTCATATGGGACCTGCAAAATTTCACTGTTTTTAGTTATTTTCCGTTGCTCGGGTGTCTTTGCTTTGAGTGAATCTTTCTTCAGTCTATTCAATATTTCAAAAATTGTATTTTTAATTTCAATAATTCGTTTATGTTTTTCTTCCTCGCTAAGTTGTTTATCGTCAAAGTGTAAATTGGCTAAAAGCAATGTCATGAGATCTTTAACATTCAAGTGTGAAGGTAGTGGTTTTTTTATTTTTATCGTAACACCCAATTCCTCTAAACGGAGTTCGAATACATCATGCTTCTTTTCACTACCTTTTTTCTCTTTATTTTCAGCTGTTTTTATGCTAGCCGTTGGATGTGTATAATTGTCTATTGTATTCTTCAAAACAGGATGTTTTCTATTCTTCCTAGGAACTTGACCAAATACATCATCAAAAAAATCTTCAATTGATTCATAGTTCTTATATTTTAAAACAACGTTTTCTGAAGTCTTTTTTCCTTGATATATGTGCAATATGTATTCGTCTGGCTCCTGCTTATACTTTATTTCAGGGATAACTTCATTAAAGTGGTCATCTTCTAAGCCAGGGGTCCCCAACCTTTCTGTGGAGCCGGCGGATTTGAGATTGCAAAACAAACTAGCGGGCGCAAGTCGGATTTAAAAACAACACCACCCATTGGTAGCACCTGATGATAACAGTAGGAGTTTACAACGACCGCTCGCTGTGACAACTAATATTATACTACTATAATAATACAATAAAGATGCCGAGAAAGACATGATGGTAAGGCTTCTTTCTTATTGGATGGCGGTTTGGCCGCGATTTTATTGCTTTTCGTACTAAGTAAGTCAGTTTTACTCAAAGCTACTGAGCGAGAAAAACAATAAAAATGCAACCAAATCGTGGGACCTAACCGACAAAGTTAGGGTCTGAAGGTGTAATTCCCGTGGTGGATTAGACAGATGTTAGTGTAGCCAATTTAGCGAATTTCTTACTACATCTAGCAAGATTTTTAAAATTAAAGTAACTTTTAAATTTTTTTTTTATTTTTAAGATTTGTTTTTTTCCGTATTTTAGCACTTTGTCGCGGGCACAATTAAATATCTTCGTGGGCACATATGCGCCCGCGGGCACAAGGTTGGGAGCCCCTGTTCTAAGCGCTTCCACATTTTCGATTTAACATCATTCAAGTACATGGTATAACATGAAGGTGCACCTGCATTATAAAATGTTAATAAAAATGCTGAAAGGTTTATTTGTCCAGGTCTGTAACTAACTTGTTCAAGATTTTCTGGTGTCCATTCAAGTTTTACATTTTCATTTATTTTGATGCTAAGTATTTTAAAATCCTTTTGATGCTGCTTTCTAGTTTCCTTTAACTGGTCATATTCACGCCTCACTCGTTTACGCACATTTCCCCCATTGTTGGAGATTGCACGTTTTGCTATTTCAAAATTTGGTAATACCATGTTTCCATCGCACTCGAAATCTTCCGATTTCGGCAAAAATGAGGATTTCGGACGAAATCTCGTTTGAAATCTCATGTTTTAGCATACAAAATGAAATCGCCTTTCGGAGGAGATTTCAATGAAATCTCGATCGAAATCTCGGTAATGACTATTCAGCCTATTCAGCAAGTGGGAAATTTTAGGGAAATTTCTCAGCTGTAAAAAATTTTGACAGTACGAATTTGTCATTTTTAAATTTTCTATCTTTAACGTTTAAAATGGAGCTTAAATGAATGTTTATATTTTTTCCTTATTTTACAGTCCATTCTTTCCAAATTCCTCAGTTTTGTTGATATAATTAGGTTTTTAAAATTTGATGTGCAAGTTTGTTATGACAAGCGAAAACTGCCTGGTGCGATGGAAACACATTTGGATTTCGCCAAATCGTTTTATCAAAACCTGCGGATTTCGAGTGCGATGGAAACATGGTATAATACAATTTCAGTTATTCCAACACGCCAGTTCCCATGAAACTTGCATGGTTTAGCAAGTGCATTTGTAAAAGCCGATAGCGTATTTTCCGGGTAAAATTGCATAGAGTCATTACTTAAAAGACATACGTAAAAATCATTTTCTTTTATTTCCACTGGCATTGTTTACAGTCTTTCCCAAGCAATGTCCGACGTACTTGTAGTTCTATCCTTTTTAGTCTTCAGACGCTCACTCTGTCTAACACCGAGCTTACGTAAAGGAAATGAAAGCATATATTGACCAGATTCTAGCGGAGAGGGTATTAATATAGACTGTTTCTGGACTGTTTTTTGTTTTTCACTTTGTTCTAAGTCTTCTACATTGATTATCTATAAGTAGATGCGTAATCATGGGACCTGTGAGGATGGCGGGTGTTGATGTTTGGCGGCGCTAGCGTCTGTTTTCTTTTTGCGGTTTGTGCTTTCGGTAAAACTTGCAAGATTTGGAAGCTTTGGTTTGGAGTTTCGATAATACATAATAAAAAAGCTGAGGGTTATCGATGATGGAAATAATGTGTACATAAGAAGGTATTTTCTTGGAACATTAAAATGAAGTTGAATTTATTTTGGCTGGGGCGCGGTGCCGTATACAAATTTGAGATATCGAATCTCATGATTTTTCAGATTTCGGACTTTTTGATTTTATGAGACTTATTTGCATTAGTTAGCGAAAAGTCCATTTGCAACGCAAAGGAATGGGAGGGGGAGGGGTGTCGAAACACCGTTTTGAAACTATGGCCTCGATTCCCAGATCCGGCGGCGCGGAAGTGAGTGCGGATTTGAGCCTTTGCGATTCTCAAATCCACAACCGCGAATCTTTCTTTAATATTTTCCGCGCTTTAAAAGTGTGATCCGCAACAAATTTTCTGCGGATTCGAAACCAAAAATGCGCCTAAGATAATCCGACATCAGGTATTTCATTTCGTCTTCATTCCGAATTTTTGATTTAATTGAATCCGGGACTGCGGATTTGAGAATCGCAAAGTGTCAAATCCGCACTCACTTCCGCGCCGCCGGATCTGGGAGTCGAGGCCATTTCTCTTCATGTTTTTTGGTGGCTGATTATGAAAATCAGCAGGAAATTTTAGGACTGCAATAAAATATGCCACCCTTATAAATATAAAATATACTCCTTTTTAAGGATAATTATAATAATCAAATTAAATGCACTCTATTTTATATTTATTTGCGAAGGTGGTTGATTTTTATTTAATCTAGCCGAATTTTATCCAGCATTAAGGGGATAAAATTAAGGGGAAGTAATATTTTAAAAATAAATTTTATACAGCAGCTTTTTTCTACGTTTTGGGTAATTGTTGCTGCTACCGGATTGCAGGTTGGTTGCTTGGTACTGTTAAGAAGAAATAAGTCATTTTCAATACATATAATAGGTACAGGTTGTATTTGAAAAATGATTCAAATATTTTTATGTTTTTAAATTTTATTTTTGATGAAATAATATCAAAAATAAATTTGAAAATTTATTATAACCTCTTTTTCAATGCGGTGAATCCACCCTTGAATCAAATCAAAAAAAAAAAACTTGAAAAATGTTGTACGATTTTTGAACAAATTTCCCAAAATAACTCTCGTACAACTAGTCCATTATTTAGTTTGTCATATCATGGTTCATTGTCTTGCAGTAAGATTAGTACAAGGGTGGAATAGGTTAACCAATATGATCGTTGGGAGGTGGAATTGACGAGGAATTCTGCGTTTGAATTCTTGGATGTTGGAGCTCGGAAATACTAACCGATTATTCCAGAATCCAGTTGTTATTTTTAGAAACGAATTCCTATTTTGTAGAGTGCCCGAAAAGGGGGCTGCAGGTGGAAGGAGTGAGACGAGTTATCTAATTTGGTGCTGAGGGAATAAGATTGCCGTGTAGTCAGGAGAGGGTTTATTTCGATGGTACTGAGATAGTGGCGATAGAATGTTGTATGTTTAGCAAGTAAGTTGTTGATCTACACAAGAAGCACCAAAATTTATTGATTGTCAGTTCGCCTTCGACGATAACTTCGGAAGTTTACGGGATAAAACTGATAAAAGTGTTTAAATATTCTCCGTTTTTACACCCAGCGGGAAATGTAATGGCTAGGTAAGCGAGGTGATAATGAGATGGACCCATTACCTTTGTGATGAAATAATAGCTTACTTTTACATAGGGATGTCCTATGGCAGTAAGTACTTACTGTAGGCATTACAAACGAGGACTTATTTCAGAGGTGAAGTGTATTAAGTGAATACATAGATTACCATGTATGGCACGCAGAATAAAATTCTGGCTACCCTTTTTAGCATTAAAAACATTACTATCCAAAATTACCATTGCATTTCAGCTGCATTTGGTGAGAATTTTACTAGCAAGATATCTTTTTGACTGCACTGCACGATCCACACCGAACGAATTTGGAGGACGGAATAAACTCAAGAAGAGAGGCTTCGACAAGACAAAGAATAATAAAAGCACATCACATTTCCAACGAAAGTATTTCACAAGTCATTACCTAGTCGCTTACCTAGCCATTACAATGTAAAGACCTCAATTTTACTAAATTTGCAGTAGAATTTTTCAATTACCATGTAAGCGGTTACACAAATCATTAATGAATTCTTGGGTTACCTGAGTAGCCCCTCGCTAGTTTTCCTGCTGGGAGCCTTTGATTTGTTACATATAGGGTGTTAGTAATACTCTATTTACAAATTTTATAGCGCCAAACTATTAGGAGTCCTAGCATACGTGACAGACCCTGTACAAGCAGTTGCGGAAAAATTGTAAAGATGAGAGGATGAATATTAACAAAACTAGTTAATACTAAGTAAAGCCGGTTTATAGTACACTTCAGCCTGTCCCTGTTATGCTGTCTGTAAATTTTGGAAAGAAGGATTCAATTGTTTTACAGTTCCAGGATGATATATTTATGTGGATCTATCATTATAGCCAAGATCCTAAATCCAAAGCAATGCCTGAATGCGAAAGGATCTTTTTGATTGTAAGCCGTGAATTATGCCTTCTGGGGACACCACGATATAAAAAACGCGCCCTGTACTCGACCTCTTAGGTGGTGTTGAAGAGAGTGCACAAGACTTATTATATTTATAAAGCACTTACAATTCCTGGTGCGTTATAAATTTTAAAATATTCTTTTGGAGTAAAGTGCGACAGTTTAGCATGGAATGGTTTTACATAAAGAAAGATTTTACTTTTCCCATATCATTAAACATTAAATTTTAATGATGAGGCAAAATACTTCATTGCCTGGGATACTATATCGAGCCCTTCCCGCCGTTTTATCGTAAGCGAGATTTTTTCGAAAATTCGTTTTTTACCGCAAACGACGTTAATTCAACCTTCGAAACATACGACCAATTTTGACATTAATCGGATAATAAACTAGCCTAACTAATAAAATAATTAGCCTAACTAATTTCAGCCCATTACACATAACAGATACAAAAATAAGTAAAAAAACCCTTCTCCTGTAAAATTTACTTTTTGTCGGTTACGATAAAACGGCGGGAAGGGCTCGATATGATAAAAACCTCTTCCATATGTAATTTAAAACTTTTTACTGAAATTTTCTCAGGCTAAACTTTTGGTCGAAAATAGAAAAATTTTTATATTCTGTACCAAGCAGAAATTAAAATTTGCGGCACCGTATCCACCTGCAGACAAAAAAATATGATTTCATAAAAAAATAAAAATCTTCCACGACTAAATTTTTCCCTAAACCTGAAAAATCGTTTTTAAGCAACACAACAACAAAAATTCCGAAAATTTTGCCTCAAAGAACGGCAGGCGCAATCGCAAGTAGATATATCCCAATTCATGCGATTGCAATCAAAAGTTCAATGTATAGAAGTTTTCAAACTCCGTGACACAAATAATTTGAAGGGTTCTGCGCACCTCGTTGCCCAATTTCATAAAATTTGTTCTATCATTTCCCCTCTTTTAACTTAAAAAGGCAACAAACGCAGAAAAAACTCAACAAAATAATTTAGGAAGGGATGTGCGCATGCCGGATGAATAAAGTTAAGTAATCTTTATATGTATTGAGCAGAGCTTTGAAATACATATAAAACTCCTGCTCAACAAAGGCAGTTTAACCATCGTAATAAGCATAATTTTACTATAATTATGCTAAATATTTCTCATCCCTAAATTTAAAATAAATTGAAAGAATTGCTGGAAAAATTTCTTTTAAAGATTTGAGCATTTTCATTCATAAATTGAGAGTTCTCCGTAGCCGCAAGCAACACAACCTCCCCAGGCAGAAGCGCGCTTGCGACTGGCGGAAAATGTCAAAAATCTAGTAATCAAAGTGATAAAAACACAAATATCGTATTTTTTAGTAGAAATTACTACAAATTATTTCTGTGGCATATGTGTAAAATATAAAAACCTTAAAATAAAAAAATATATAAAAACGGGTGTTTTTCAGTCATAATTTGTAAATTTTTTAAATAATCATTGAAGTCCCAGAAAAATACACCTCCCTTTAGCAATACGCAGTCGCGACTGATTACATGGCAGCAAGTGATTTGATAGGAGGAGTTAAGTGAAGCTTTTGTCTGAACTTTTTAACATTTTTAAGAGCTTAGCTGGGGAAGATGCGCGGGATGTCACGAGGTTTGAAAACGTCTATACATAAGCAGCGAAACCGATAGACAGCTTTTATATATTTCGAAAGCTCTTGAGTCTCAGTTTTAACATGGATTTTTGAAATCAGTGTAAGTAAGGCCATCTATGTCCAAAGCCCGCAAACAAGGTTACGTATCTACTTATAGATAATCAATGTCTTCTATATGTTCGCTAGCTTCAACGGCAGTCATACATATTCGTAGGTACAGTATACTGCGTTACACCATCCTCAGCTGTGATAATTTTATAATCCTTTTCACGTGCATTAGGTGCAGATGTTGTTCTTAGTAATTTTGGTGGTGGCCTTAGAGTTTTTGCTATTCCGCTAGCTGATAATCGTCTTTTGGCGGCTGGTGATAAAGATCTTCTTGGCGGGGTTATGTTATGTGCTTCTTCAAAGACTTCTTCTTCGGTTAGGAAATCCTTTTCGTTTGTGTGGTACTATCTCTTAAACTTTTTTGTTTGACATTATGTTCACGTGGCAAGTAAAAATTTGTTTCTTTATCCAACGTTCGTTTGGATTTCCGATTGTGATTTAAAAATGAAATTAGTTGGTTTCGATAGCTATACCATTTTTCGGAATCATTCATGTCTTTATTCTGTAGTATTTTATTCATTGCTCTATCAAAAATGGATTGATTTGCAGTCATTTCAATTTCATCTTTAAGCCTGTTGTAAACCTCTGGCGACAGAAGTAGCATCTTGTTAAGTCCATTATTTCTATGCATATTTTTCAATTAATGAGCCGATAACTCCTGATAGTACACTTTCTAATAAAACTGGTAAAAAACCTCCTCGTTGCACTAGTATTTTACTCTGTTTAGCAACAGATCTCTTTGCGCAAATCTATTTACGCATGTCCTTTTTATACCTACACAGTGAGTTGTAGATATTTCCATGCGGCATGTGGTTACCTTTTAAGGTGTTGAGTGTAATTTCACAAAGAGTTTTTATAACCTCAGGGTCAGCATTTTGTATGATGAATTTTCTCAGATTTGGTTTAGCCTTTTAAGCACATATAGCATATGCTTGTTCTCCCTTAATCGTTTCATTCGTGACGCCATTCTTACCATTTAAAGAGTTTTGCGGGCAAAAACAGGTTACAAAGTTTTTATTAAATATATCAGTACGAAATCTTAAGTCGTCGTTAATGCCCGGAGTTAAATCAATTAGCAAATACCCGTAAGGCATTTGAGTTATCTCTTTATATATTCTCACAAGTTCTAAACTATTTTCTGGGTAAATTTGTCGGGCCAGATGTGTAAATTGACTTTTATCCCGCGGGTTTTTAAATACAACAGATATTTACAATTGAGCGATATAAGTTACATCCCCAGACGATTCACCTTTTTCTTTCCAATAAAAATGCAATTCAGCAACTTATTTTCTCACCGGAAATCACTTCTCATAATTTCCAAAGAAAACAAACGTATTATTTTCGACAAATAAAAATATCGTCTTTCAAATTATTTCACATGCACGTTTCGCAAAGTAAGCATTTTTATCATATCAAGAAACCCTAATGAAAAGTTCAAGAAGATAAGAAGTCGCAGTCTGTTTTTCATAGTTAGTTTAGTCGGTCGTTTGAGTCGCGAAAAGCTTTTAAAATAAAATAAACTTATTATCAGAAGAAAAGTTCTGTTTTTTTTATCTTGTTTTAAAGAGGTAAATTATTAAAGGGGTGCAGTCAGTAGGATTTTCACAAAAGGAAATTATTTTATTTTTATTAACTTCCCAGTATAGGAAGTTATTGTAATCGGTCCGAAAATCGAAATCGAAAATTTCGACGTATTTTCATCTTTCAAGGTCCCAGGAGCATTTTAAGCAAAAAATTGGGAGGAAGTGTGTGTGTGTGTGTGTGTGTGTGTGTATGTGCGTACGGATGTGGTCATTTTTTCCTGCACGATATCGCGCGAACCAAAAAAGATATCGACTTCGTTGAGGTGTCGTTCGAAGCGTATTAACCGAAATATGATCTGAAAAGATTTTCATAAAATTCGGTCGAGCCGTTTTTTTGTTTAAGCGGCGTAAGTGATTTTTGTACCTGCACGATATCGCCCGAACCACGAAAGATATTGACTTACTTGAGGTGCCGTTCGAAGCGTATTGGCGACAATATAATCTCAAATGATTTTTATAATATTCGGTCGAGCGGTTTTTTGGTTTAAATGACATAAGTGATTTATGTACCTGCACGATATCACGCGAACTATAAAAGATATCGACTTAGTTGACGTGCCGTTCGAAGAGTATTAACCAAAATATGATCTGAAAAGATTTTCATAAAATTCGGTCGAACCGTTTTTTTGTTTAACCGACGTTTATGATTTTTGTACCTGCACGATACCGCGCGAACTAAAAACTATATCGACTTCATTAAGGTGTCGAAAAAAGAATATTAACGAATAAATGCTCTGAAAAAAATTTCATAATATTCGGTCGGGTCTTTTTTGTTTAAATAGAAAAACATCAGTTCTGATACAGAAAGACCTTAAATTGACAAGTTTTGGTAATAAACTCGATGGAATGAGACCCTTTCTAAACGAAGTGATCTTTTTTGGGTTCTGCACAGCGATAGCCTTCGAACAAAACATCACTTGTCAAAATCCGACAACCTTTCAAAAATTTCGTTACGCTTTACAAACAGCGCGAATTTTTCAAACTTTGGATTAGCAGTTTTTGGCGGGGAATTGTTTTCTACGCGTGATACAGTTTCAATAAATTGCGGTTTATCCCGTAGTTACCGCAAAAATTGTTCTTTTTGGTCAAGTCTGACAAGTATTTAACAGTTACAGTTTTGCTAATATCTCGCTAATATTGGAATTTCCAAATGAAGTCGTTGGCTTCCAAGTTTGTCAACGGCGCTTCAGCACGCCCAATGCGAATTTGAACACCCGCTTTAGTGCAGCGAACGAAATGCAGAGGACATGTTTGTTTGCTAACGTTCAGGAAAAACAAATTCTCTAGAAAAATCTTATGGATTTACTATACTACTATTATAGTTGTTTGAACTAGCTTCTCTCGGGATTGCTTTGTCATCAGTTCTGAGACTAGCCAATTTTCCACCAGTGCTAAAGGTATAACTATTTTGTAAGAAGTCAGTTTATTCCATCTTCGTTCATCATACTGGGAAGTTGATCGTGTGGACCGAAGGGGTCAAACCCACATCCCAACTAGTTTTTTATTTTATTAACTTCCCAGTATAGGAAGTTATTGTAATCGGTCCGAAAATCGAAATCGAAAATTTCAACGTATTTTCATCTTTCAAGGTCCCAGGAGCATTTTAAGCAAAAAATTGGGAGGAAGTATGTGTGTGTGTATGTGCGTACGGATGTGGTCATTTTTTCCTGCACGATATCGCGCGAACCAAAACTGATATCGACTTCGTTGAGGTGTCGTTCGAAGCGTATTAACCGAGATATGATCTGAAAAGATTTTCATGAGATTCGGTCCAGCCGTTTTTTTGTTTAAGCGAAGTAAGTGATTTTTGTACCTGCACGATATCGCCCGAACCACGAAAGATATTGACTTACTTGAGGTGCCGTTCGAAGCGTATTAGCGACAATATAATCTGAAAAGATTTTTATAATATTCGGTCCAGCGGTTTTTTGGTTTAAATGACTTAAGTGATTTTTGTACCTGTACGATATCGCGCGAACTATAAAAGATATCGGCTTAGTTGAGGAGCCGTTCGAAGAGTATTAACCAAAATATGATCTGAAAAGATTTTCATAAAATTCGGTCGAGCCGTTTTTTTGTTTAAGCGGCGTAAGTGATTTTTGTACCTGCACGATATGGCCCGAACCACAAAAGATATTGACTTACTTGAGGTGCCGTTCGAAGCGTATTAGCGGCAATATAATCTGAAAAGATTTTTTATAATATTCGGTCCAGTGGTTTTTTTGGTTTAAATGACTTAAGTAATTTTTGTACCTGCACGATACCGCGTGAACTAAAAACTATATCGACTTCACTGAGGTGCCGAAACACATTAATACCTAATCTTTTAAGTGCGCACATTTAGTTTGACATTTTAGCGAAAATATTGATAAACAATTGTGACAAATTCTCGGTATTATACATATATTCTATATTGCCTATTGTTCATTTATTATTAAAATATCCAATCATAATATTCAACATCCATCATACTGGGAAGTTGATCGTGTGGACCGAAAGGGTCGAACCCACATCCCAACTAGTTTTTATGTAGATCCATGTAGTTTTGTTTTGTTTATTTTCAATAAAATTAATTAAACGATATTGCAAAATGATGTTTTTATTTATTTATCCTTTTTCATTTTATTTCGTTTTCAGGGTTTTTGCAGGTTATTTTGATTTTTAAAAATAAAGTGAAGAAAATAGTGAATTTTGTGGTTTTATTTAATATTCCCTTGTTTTATTTTATTTTTATTAATTCGCCAAACAAGGCCCACTTAAACTACGTATACATAACACTTAAATTATAACATAGTATAACAGTCTTTTTATATTACCTACAATTGTCAAGGAGGGGGATGTTAGTAGGGATCTGAGTATTTTCTTATAGGATGCCTTGTTGAGTGAAGGGGAAAAACAGGAGCTGTGGCTATTGAAAACCATACAGCATCTGTTGACGGGCTCGTTCCTTGCGTAATCGGTACGGTGTGGATATTCCCTAAGTAATTTAGTGTGTCGTGTGTGGCGGACTACATCATTGAATTTGATCTTGTCCGACATTGCACTTTAAGCTTTCCACTTAGGACGTCAAAGGCATCGCAAGATATGAGCAATTTTTTCCTGCTAGATAGCGGCATGAGATCAAGCACTTTGAGCTTCTCCAAGTAGTGCGGTAGGGTTTGGTAGTCATGTGGATTGTGTAGATGTCTCAGGGCGAAGAGGAAAAATCTCTTTTGAACGGATTCGATCCGCCTGCTGCTTACTTGGAATATGGGATCCCAGATAGGACACGCGTATTCCAGGATAGGGCGGACTAGAGAACAGAAGAGTGTTTTTGTGACCCATACATTATCGAACTCTTTGGCTCTTCTCTTTATGAAACCAAGAAGTTTGTTGGCTCTGGCAGTGATATTATCGTAGTGCAGGTTGAAATTGAGTTTTTTGTCTAGAACCACGCCTAGATCTACGATATGATCGACCTCATTCAACATTATGCCATTCAGATAATAGTCCTGCTTCTGTGCGTTTTTTCCACGGGAGAAGGTAATTGCATGGCATTTGCTGGTGTTAAGTTGCAATTTGTTCGTAGTGCACCAGTCTTGTAAGGCATTCAGTTTCGCCTGCATGAAGGAAACATCACTTTGGGTCTTAATGACGCTATAGATTTTAAGATCATCTGCGTAGAAGAGGTGAGGAATATTTATTAGTTTTTCCGACAGATCGGAGATGAAAATATTGAAAAGGAGAGGACCAAGATGACTGCCCTGAGGAACACCAGAGGTTACTTCGATCTCATTAGATAGAAATCCTTGGAATCTGATAACCTGTGTTCTTCCATTCAGATATGATTTTAACCATTCCAGGGCAGGACCTGATATTCCAAATTTTAATAATTTTGCATTTAAGATGGCGTGGTCCACTCGATCAAAGGCCTTGCTGAAATCAGTGTACACAGCATCCAATTGATGGCCGCTCTCCATTCCGCATAGCAATTCGGAGATTAGGACCATGAGGTTAGAAGTTGTTGAACGCCCTTTCCGAAAACCGTGCTGTTGTTCGTTAAGGTATGGGCCGATAAGAGGGGCAATCTTGTCATAAACCAGTTTTTCAAAAAGCTTAGGAATTGATGATAAAATGGCAATGCCCCTATAGTTGTCCACCGAGTGTTTATCACCGGATTTGTAGATTGGTGTTAGGTAGGATTTCTTCCACAGCGTGGGAAACTTTCCTAACGATAAAGATTTGTTAAAGAGGAGATAAAGAGGGAATGCAATATGTTTCGAGCAGCTTTGCAAGAAAATAGGAGGGAGAAGGTCGGGACCATTACCTTTTTTAAATTCTTTTATTTAACTTACACTGTTTGTCGTCAAATCTTGGAAGTTAAATTTGACCCACTTCCCGGTTTCGGATAGAGCTGAAATTTTGCATACACGTTTAGTTTGGATGACAATGCAATCTGGTCATTTTGTAAAAATATCAAGATGGCGGTTCCAAAATGGCGCCCGATTTTATTTAACTTACACTGTTTGTCGTCAAATCTTGGAAGTTAAATTTGACCCACTTCCCGGTTTCGGATAGAGCTGAAATTTTGCATACACGTTTAGTTTGGATGACAATGCAATCTGGCCATTTTGTAAAAATATCAAGATGGCGGTTCCAAAATGGCGCCCGATTTTTGAAATTGTGCTCCGCGGCCCTCTGGCATGGGTATCAAATGAAAGGATATGACAGGTAGAACACAATAAGCTATGTGGCGTCATTCCAAATTCAAAATGGCGGCCAACACTAAATTGCGGAAAGCTTATAATAGACTAAAAAGTAGAAAATATAACCGATCAACTTCCAATTTTGCACACACTCGTAGTTCGGGTGGTTAATGTGTATGAATGATGAGATGAATAGTTGAGTTAAGGGTGAGTTGATAATAAAGAAGCAATACACGTTACAAAAAATCACAAACAAACACAGAGATGCTGCTGTCAACTAAATTCAACTACTCAAATACTGAACTCATGTCCGTATGCATAATTTCAACTAAACCCAGGTAGCAGAGCTGAGTCGAGTTCAGTCAACCTTAACCCAACTCGACTCCCGTTTACATGTAGTTAGACTTGGGTTCAACTTGAGTTCAACTCATCATGTATAAGTACTAAATGCAATCTGACCTTTTTGTAAAAAAATCAAGAAGACGGTTCCGAGATGGCGGCCGTTTTTGCAATTATGTTCCACCGAGCCCACGACATGGGTATCAAATGAATACAGTAAACTGTGTGACGTAATTTTAAATCTAATAGAATTGCCATCATAAAATGGCGGAATACATATAATAAACTAAAAAGTAGAAAATAAAATAAATGGTTAAAAAAAATTTTTTAAAAAAATTCTTTTCATTAACTAAAAAATGTACTGAAAAGTAAAAAATAAAAAATATTTTAAAGAAAGCGTGAAATTTCAATTTTAATGAAAAAGTTAATTAAAAGAATGGCGCATTTTTCATCAAAAAATTTTGTTAGAATTTGAAATTAACAAAGCAAAAAATTGAGGGTTATTGTAAATCTCACGCGATTTACAGTTATATTTTCAATTTTTGATGAAAAATGCGCCATTCTTTTAATTAACTTTTTCATTAAAATTGAAATTTCACGCTTTCTTTAAAATATTTTTTATTTTTTACTTTTCAGTACATTTTTTAGTTAATGAAAAGAATTTTTTTTAAAAATTTTTTTTAACCATTTATTTTTTAATGTCAAGATTGTTCAGACCCGTCAAAATCTCGTCAACAGAAAGAGATATACCATTTATTAGCTGGGTGTCAGCGTGCCCACTAGTTAGATTGGTTGTTACACTGGACATGGGGCTATAAATTTCCCCAAAACCTATCAGCGAACATGTTGCAAATTATTTGAGGGCACGAGGAGTGTTTTCTACCATTCGTCATTGTCGTTGGGTACCCCGAGGTACCCAATTTTTTCAATTATTATTGAAAAAAATAATTAAACTGTTAAGTTTCGGAGTTCGTGTATAGTGGAAGCGAAAATTCCAAAAAAATCACGGTTAATTTTAATTATTTAACTCCGCGAACCAAAACTAGTTGGGATGTTGGTTTGACCCTTTCGGTTCACACGATCAACTTCCCAGTATGATGGATGTTGAATATTATGATTGGATATTTTAATAATAAATTACCAATAGGCAATATAGAATATATGCATAATACCGAGAATTTGTCACAATTGTTTACCAATATTTTCGCTAAAATGTCAAACTAAATGTGCGCACTTACAAGATTAGGATGACGAAAATATATATAAAATTGATGTATTAATGTTTTTCGGCACCTCAATGAAGTCGATATAGTTTTTAGTTCGCGCGGTATCGTGCAGGTACAAAAATCACTTAAGTCATTTAAACCAAAAACCCGCTGGACCGAATATTATAAAAATATTTTCAGATTATATTGTCGCTAATACGCTTCGAACGGCACCTCAAGTAAGTCAATATCTTTCGTGGTTCGGGCGATATCGTGCAGGTACAAAAATCACTTACGTCGCTCAAACAAAAAAACGGCTGGACCGAATTTCATGAAATTCTTTTCAGATCATATTTCGGTTAATACGCTTCGAACAACACCTCAACGAAGTCGATATCAGTTTTGGTTCGCGCGATATCGTGCAGGAAAAAATGACCACATCCGTACGCACATACACACACACACATACTTCCTCCCAATTTTTGGCTTAAAATGCTCCTGGGACCTTGAAAGATGAAAATACGTTGAAATTTTCGATTTCGATTTTCGGACCGATTACAATAACTTCCTATACTGGGAAGTTAAAAAAATAAAAGAAAGAAACTGTTTTATGATAAAACGTTAATTGAATAAAACAAATAAAATAATTGATTTAAACGAAAAAAGTTTGTTCAACAAAGTAAATAAATTGCAAAAATAAGCAAAAGAATTATCCACAAAAGTGACAAAAGCAAAAGACCAGCTACATCGACAAATGAATAACAACAGGCAGTTGCCACAGGGAGAAGAAGATTCACAGGATCAGACTCACAACAATCAACAAAACCAGGATCCATCAACTTTCAATTCAAACGAGACAGGAATTAATACAACCAGCAACATGAAATTACAAGTAAGCTTAGATCCAGTTAAATATCTAAATCAATTGCCTACATTTAATGGCGATAGAAATGATTTGTACAATTTTATAGGTTTAGTAGATAGGGTGTTTCCTTTATTAGCTAAATATGATGATTTGAGCCAAAGAATATTTTTTGATATAATTAAAAGTAGATTAACCGGAAAAGCTCGGGAAGTGATCGAAATAAATAATAGTGTTACAAAGTGGCAAGAAACGAAAAATCTTTTTGTTCAGCATTTCGGTGATAGATTAAGTGTTGACCAGCTTTTCGATGAACTTAGATTCATAACATTTAAGACAAATTGCCTAGATTTTTATAATGAAATAAATGCCATGCTACGCAGGTTAAATAATAAAACAAAATTTGAAAATGCTACCGGGACTGAAACAATAAATAATTGTAAAACAGCTCTTAGAATTTTTCAAAGCAAATTACCAGAGCCAATGAGGGGTCTTTTATATTGTAGACAACCAAATAGTTTAGAAGCCGCTATGCAAATTTTATACGAAACGGGCTATGCTTTTACTAGGGTTAATGTAAGTCGAATTAGTAACTACAATCAAAATACAAATAATAAAAACAATCGAAACAATTATAATAACAATCGAAACGATTACTCAAAGTGCGATAAAAACAAAAAGAATCCAAACACAAACAATAATTATGGTCAGTGGAAGTATCAAAACCAACCAAACCAAAAATTTGAATATCCTAGATCCGATAAACACAGACAAAATTACCAATACCAAACCAACACCAATACAAACAACAACAACAGAAACGAACCATTAGAACCAATGGACGTTGATACTACGACAGTCAACAGACGCAATTATAATTTTGAAGAAAAGCAATATGATAGGGACCAAAATTTTCAATTAGTAGCCTCCAATATCCAGTCTTACCCTATATGATAATCGACACACCTGTTCGAAAATTAAGATTTCTAATAGACTCCGGCGCTACATCTAGTGTTGTGAATCCAGGCGTATGCCATCCTAAATGGCAAATCCCAATACAAAAACATATTCAAGTAATAACAATGAAACAAAATTTAAAAATGTTTAACAAAGTTAGAATTCCGTTATTCAAGGAATTCAACAGAACTAACAGTTGAAATGGCAGAATTTTTAGAATACGACTTTCACTCCGAATATGACGGTCTGATAGGAAACAATATTTTAAAACCTTTGGACATTGAGTTAAGTTATAAGTACAGGATCTTAGAAACAGATGATGCTAAAATAAAAATTTATTTTGATAAATCTGAAGAGGATTATGAAATTTTGATAAACACCTTAGATAAAGAAATCATTTATAATATTGATCTCCAGAAAAATACTAGCCCACTCGATCAAATCAGAATCGAGCATTTGAATAGCGAAGAAAAACACGCTATTACAAAATTAGTAAAAGAATTTTCATCTATATTTTTCCAAGAAGGAACCGACTTGTCTTTTACGCATGCGATAAAGCATTCCATTAAGACGTGAAACGAAATCCCAATTTATAACAAAAGTTACAGGTACCCCGAAGTACATAAAACAGAAGTTCGGGAACAAATAAAAGAAATGCTTAAACAAAACATTATACGCCCTAGTAATTCACCATATTCGGCACCCATATGGGTCGTCCCCAAGAAACTGGATGCATCAGGCAAACAGAAATGGCGTATAGTTATTGATTACAGAAAATTGAATGAGGTCACGATAGATGACAAATTCCCGATACCAAACATAGATGATATTTTCGACAAATTGGGGAGGGCACAATATTTCACGACTATCGACCTAATATATATTCAAAATTAAAAGAAGCCATTTTAAAGGTACAGCTCGATAAGAGCGAACTTTTAAGAAAAGAAACGGAATTTTTGGGTCACGTAATTTCCACCGAGGGCATAAAGCCAAATCCAAAAAAGATAGAAACGATTATAAAATATGAAATCCCAAAAACCACCAAACAAATAAAATCATTTTTAGGAATCACCGGCTATTATCGGAGATTTATAAAGGACTATTCGAAGATAGCAAAGCCGATGACAATTTACTTAAAAAGAGGCAAGAATATTAACATTAACGACCCAGATTATGTAAGAAGTTTCGAAACTTTAAAAACTTTAATTACATCTGAGCCAATACTCAGATTCCCAGATTTCAGTAAAAGATTTACCTTAACGACAGATGCGTCAAATTACGCATTAGGGGCAGTGCTGTCACAAGATGGTCATCCCATTAGTTATGCAAGTAGGACGCTTAACCAGCATGAAATTAATTATTCCACCATAGAAAAATAATTACTTGGCATTATATGGGCAGTTAAATATTACAGGCCCTACCTTTACGGCAGAAAATTTGTATTCAAACTAACCACAGACCTTTGGTATGGTTAAGTTCGCTCAAAGAACCAAATAGTAAGTTGCAAAGGTGGAAAATTCGATTAGAAGAATATAATTACGATATCGAGTATGTTAAAGGTAAGGATAACAATGTAGCAGACGGCCTCTCTAGAATAGAAATCCATAATAATGAAATAGGCGAAGATGAAAACGATAATAATTCATCGACCGGAGCAAGACATCGCCGGCGCTGCAGCACTTATCGGTCAGCTGATAGGAATCGTCTTGTTTTAGCAGGCATAACACTGCAACAGGATTGTTCCCGTTAGCCCCGATGGTTGCATCGCCGGCGGAGTCAGCCACAAATGAGGTCATGGACCTTGCGTCGGAGAGGCCCCTAAACAAAAACAAACATTTTTCTATTGTTTTTTGTAATATTAGGGGTCTCCTCTCGAACTTCTCTCACGTGATGTGCCACCTACATATCCATGCCCCGGCCATTCTCGCACTAAGTGAGACTCAAGTCTCCGATTCTGATCTCGATCGATTTCAGGTGACTGGGTATAGCTTAGTGCACAATTTCTCTGACCATAGGGGTGTCGCCATGTATGTTAGGAATGACGTGGCTCTCCAGAAGGTGTGCAATAGCACATCTTCCGACTTTAATTACATATGGGTTAAAATAATCCTTCGTAGCCACGTCATATTCTTCTGTTTTCTATACAGAAGTCCTAATATAAGTAATGAAGCCTCAACGTTAGCCTTCGATGCTATATCAGAACGAATCTCCGGATTTTTATCTTCCCACCCGGAGTGTGAAATCATTGTTGCGGGTGATTTTAACGTTCATAATGCCAATTGGCTAATTTACTCGAATGGCACCAGTGTTTCTGGCAAAGACGCCGAGATTTTTGCAGACTTAAATAATCTACACCAAATCGTTAATTGTCCGACACGAATTCCGGATGTTTCAGGTCACGGAGCCCATCTGCTTGACCTATTTCTCACTTCGCATCCTACTCGATATTCCGTCGAGGTGAGCTCACCCCTTGGCAACTCGGACCACAAACTAGTCAGTGCCAATTTCCCATATCCATCCTCCACTCCAACCGGCACAGTTCCCAAAAGAACTGTCTGGCACTATGGGAAAGCCAACTGGTTGGGTCTCACTCGTTTCTTTCAAGCCACTGACTGGAATTTGTGTTTCCGCGGTGCCAGTGCGAACTATGCTGCGCTCTGTATTACCAAAATAATACGGGCAGGAATGTGTTTGTTCATTCCTCATTCTACTAAGTCTATAAAGCCTAGGCCAAATAGATGGTTTAATGGAGAGTGCAAGAACGCAATTAATGCAAAGGAAGCCGCCTATAGAGCGTACAAATGTTCCCCAAATGAGTCACTTCGACGTGAATATATGATATCGAGAAACTCCTGTAATTCCATCATCAGGAAGGTCAAAACGTCATTTGACGACAAGATGCGAAGTAAGATCCTAAATACACGCGTAGGCAGCAAAAACTTCTGGTCCTTGGTAACTTCCATCAAGAAGAATTTCACGTCTTCCGCAATTCCTCCACTTATCAATGGGGAGGAGGTGATAACAGAAAGCAAATCCAAGGCCGATTTATTGGCATCTCTGTTCGCCTCAAATTCTTCTCTACCCGAAGCTGATACGTCACCACCGGTCCTCGAGCGCAACGCCCATTCAATGGGCGGGATCTTCTTCAGAACGCGCGAGGTGTATAAATGTCTCAAAGATCTCAACGTCAATAAATCCACTGGCCCAGACAATATTCCCCCTATGGTACTTAACAAATGTGCCTCACCTTTGGCTAAACCTCTGCGCAAACTTTTCGCCCTGTCATACTTCTCCGGAGTTTATCCCAACTCTTGGAAACTAGCTCATGTTCAGCCCATTCCCAAAAAAGGTGAAGCCAGCGACCCTTTAAACTACCGCCCAATAGCAATTACTTCTGTTCTCTCCAAAATCATGGAGATAATAATCAATCGAAGGCTGATGAAATATCTGGAATCCAACCAAATTTTACACGACAGGCAGTACGGCTTTAGACCGAAAAGATCTACTGGCGACCTTCTTGTGTGTCTGACTGAAGCTCTCAACCAAAACATCCATCGCTTCGGTGAATCTGGTTTGGTTGCTCTAGATATATCCAAGGCTTTCGACAGAGTATGGCATCCCGCTCTGCTGCTTAAACTCCAAGCTATTGGTATCGACTCAGTTCTAAGGAACTGGATTGAGAGCTTTCTTTCCAGCCGTTCAATCAGGGTAGTGTTGGATGGCGTTGAATCCAACCCTCATTCCATCTCGGCCGGCGTTCCCCAAGGCTCGATTCTCTCACCTGCCCTCTTTCTTATATTCATTAATGATCTGCTCTCAATCCCCTCCAACCCACTTCACAGTTTCGCCGATGACGGTACTTTGCGTTACTCCCACACCTTCGATAATATAGGGCAAGCACGTGCCAGACCTTGTCCCGTAGACCGTGAACTAATGTCCAATTCTATTAACGGGGACATTGAACTTATTCTTGCTTGGGGCCGCAAGAATCGTGTCGAATTCAACGCAACCAAAACTAAGTACTGTCTCATCTCTACAAAAACCTGCACCACCCGTCCCTCTATCTCAGTGGACAATAAGAATGTAATGGCTGATCCATCTCTTAACATCCTAGGCGTAACCTTATCTTCTGATCTGCGATGGAATAATCATATATTCCAAATCGCCAAACAAGCTTCCCAATGCCTGGGTTTCCTCAAGAGATGCAAATTCCTTCTTCGGCCAACTGCTCTGGCTACAATCTACAAGTCCTTCATTCGGCCCCGCCTTGAATACAACTCGTATATCTGGGCGGGTGCCCCAAAAACCACCTTGGCTTGGCTGGACAAGGTGCATAACCGCGCCATCAAACTCATTGGCGATAGCACCCTTTGCTCCTCCATCGACCCTTTAAGCCATCGCAGGAATGTAGCAGCCCTTAGCAAATTTTACCGCTATTACCATAGCGACTGTTCCACTGAAATCAGAAACCTCATGCCTACACGGCAAATTTTTTCCCGCAACACAAGACTAGCCAACTCGGCTCACCCGCATACGCTACAGCCCTCCTCTTCGCGCACATTACGTTTTAGTAGTTCGTTTATAAATAGAACAACTCGATTGTGGAACTCCCTTCCGCAGTCGGTGTTTCCGAACTCATATAATATCTTAGAGTTTAAACTCAAGGCTCATCGACATCTACTCACGCACCCTCCAGACCCCTAACCTATCCTTCCTCCTCTATCCTTCAAATCAAGCTTACTACTAGACACTGACCATGACTTGAACGACATGACAGACATGTAGTACAAAGGGTGATTCCTAAGCTTGTATTTACCACATAAAAAAAAAAAAAAAAAACAATTCACAGTGCCAGAGAAGATAGTTCAAATCATATTCCAATCGTTTATAGCCCCGTGAATATATTCAAAACAAAAGTTATATTAAATAAAATCGACAAAATTAGTAGTCACAAATTACGCAAACTATTCGGTAAAAAAAGACTTCTCATCGAATTGAAATCATTCAATGAAGAAAGTGTATAACCGATCTTTTGAAGAAATACTTGCCATCCAAGGGTATAGTCGGAGTATACTCAAACGATGACCATTTATTTGCACAATTTCAAGAATCTTATTTGAAATATTTTAGTAACAATAAACTGGTAAAATTAGTCAAAAGCAGCAAATTTTTAGAAGACATTCAGGATGAAGAAAAAGCATTAGAAATAATAACCAATACACATAAAGAATTTAATCATAGGGGGATAAATGAAACATATGAAGAAATTAAAGATACCTTTTACTTTCCCAATCTAAAAGAAAAAATAAGTAAAGTTTGAAATAACTGTGAAATTTGTAATATCTCAAAATTCGAAAGAAATCCGTATAAGCCTTTGTATAAAATAACTGAGACGCCTACTAAACCCAATGAAATTCTACATATTGACGTTTGGATTGCAAATAGGCAAACAATGTATTTAACGGTAATCGATAAATTCACAAAACATGTAACAATGCATAAATTATTAAGTAGGTCTTGGGTAGATTTATTAGAGGCAATGAAATCAAGAATAGCAATGATGGGAGTTCCGCGAAAAATCGTAATAGACGGAGAACCTGGTTTCACAGTACAAAATTTAAAACAATATTTTGCGGAGAATAAAATAGAAGTTCACACTACTACTGCACAAAGGCACACAGGTAATTCAGATATCGAACGATACCACTCGACTTTAAATGAGCATATAAGAATATTAAAAGTTAGCACCCAAAATAGAGACAATAAAAATTTAGATAACTTAGTTTTAAAAGCACTAGAGACTTATAATAAAAGCATTCACTCTACTACGAAAAAGAGACCCTTAGATTTTATTAACGAAGTTGAAGCAGAAAAATATGAAGAAATAGCTAAAATAAAGAAAAGCGTATCGAAAAAATGAATAGGAATAGGGAAAATGTAATTCTAACTGATAACAATCATCAGTATGTAAAAGCAAGGAACGTAATATCAAAAACGTTTAAATTTTAAAAGAAAAAACAACAAACGGTGACTATTATAAGGTCAAGAACGGGATTAAATACTATAAAGGCCAAGTTAAACGTAAATACAAATACGAAACTCCTCCTATTGCAGGTGACAGTGATGCTAATAACGATGATACTGACGGCATCAACAGTACAGACACAAAAAATAGAAGTCCTTAACTTAAACGAAGGGCAGGGATACGTGATGATCCAGGATCAAGAAATACAGGTGATTTCAAGTTATAGGAAAATATTACATAGTATTAGCTTAAACTCATGGATACAAACGTTAGACGTTATCGGAAATAATATAGAAAAGCTAAGAAAGGGAAACGAATATTTAGCAATAGAGCATAATTTTAGGTCTTTAGCCGAAGAAATAGAAAATCTAGTACCATATAATAGGAATAAAAGAGGTTTAATTAATATAGTTGGTAAGGGATTAAAATACATTGTAGGAGTAATGGATTCAGATGACGAAAAGGAAATAAAGGAAAAATTAAATGAGATAAGCAAAGATAACGAAGAACTAGTAAAAAGTCTAAATGATCAAGTTCACATCAATGAAAATTTTAACGAAGCCATAGCTAACGTAACAAAACATATTCACGTACAGCAAACGCAAATAAATCGCCAATTATCATACTTAGTTAATAAAGTAAATAAGGAAACATTAGAAATAGAAAATATGCAACATGCATTCCAAATCCAATATGACTTTCAATTGTTAAGAGAGCAAGTAAGGAAAATTAAAGAAAATTTAATGCTAAGTAGATTAGGAGTTATAAGCAGAGATATTTTAACTACAGAAGAAATAAAAAAATATAACATTACGATTAAGGATATGTTGTACATAAAAACTTCAGTAATCTTGCACAATGACCACATTGTTTTCATATTAATGTTACCAATTTATTCTAATGATAAATTCTTTCGAATTTTCATTGAACCAATACCAAATAAAAATAATCTTGAAATAGACTTGGAAAACAAAGTATTTTTAATGAACCAACAAGAATTATATGAAAATTTAGAAGATGTCATATTAAAGAAAAATTTAAAAATCATAAAACATTCATGTCAATTGCTTTTGAATAATGCTAAGTGTAATTTTAGAATGAATAATAAAACCGAGATAAAACAAATAAGTAATAACATTGTAATTACTAAAAATATGCCAAATACAAAAATAAATCATAATTGTAACACATTTGAAATAAACCTATCCAAAAATAATTTAATTAAATTCGAAAATTGCGAACTTCAAATTAATAATATAACTTACGAAAATTACGTTTTTAACGAAAATTTTGTGATACCAAATTTCAACAATTTAACTCTAAAAAATATTGTAATGAACTTTTCATTAGAAGATTTGCACGTTAAACATTTAAATAATAGGAAAATAATCGAAACCTTAACACATAGAAGTGTCTTTCATGAACGAATTACATTCAGCATGATTTCCATAATAATAATAATTTCAATCATAATTGTTGTAATCCTCTTTCTTAAAAAGAATCGAAAAAACGGAACGAACGTTAGAATCGAATTAAAATCTCTGAATTCTTCGGAGAAGAATGTTAAGGATGGGCGAGTTACATCCCCAGACGATCACCTTTTTCTTTCCAATAAAAATGCAATTCAGCAACTTATTTTCTCACAGGAAATCACTTCTCATAATTTCCAAAGAAAACAAACGTATTATTTTCGACAAATAAAAATATCGTCTTTCAAATTATTTCACATGCACGTTTCGCAAAGTAAGCATTTTTATCATATCAAGAAACCCTAATGAAACGTTCAAGAAGATAAGAAGTCGCAGTCTGTTTTTCATAGTTAGTTTAGTCGGTCGTTTGAGTCGCGAAAAGCTTTTAAAATAAAATAAACTTATTATCAGAAGAAAAGTTCTGTTTTTTTTATCTTGTTTTATAGAGGTAAATTATTAAAGTTATATCACGACTGAATTTTCCCTGATGGAATACGTTTTGTGTCACAAGAATTACTGAGAAATTACGATGATGAGACCCCTTAGTAAATAGTTCACAAACTTCTTTACTATATGCATTTAACATCATGTCATCTATAACAATCAACGTTGGTTCGTTTACGTGATTTACAAACTCCTCCGGTATAGCATTTAAATATTCAATATTTTGTAGTTCAATATCTGTTGGCAGTGAACCGAGTTCTGCATTACACCATATAATTTTTCTAATTTGTGGATATATAAATACCTTATTAGTATTAAGAAGGTTTTTTATAAATGTTGTTTTCCCGCATCCCGAAGGCCCCGCAACCATCATTGTAAATGGGTGATTAAACCTGATCATTCTTGTTTTGTATATAAACTGATCATTCAACCGCAGGTATTTATACATTCCGTACAATGAGCAGAAGACAGATAATCAATTAACTGCATAAACCAGTGCGAAAAAGTTTTAAACGTCGACATGTCACTACCAAAGGTATAGATGATTTGTGGCAGGCAGACTTGGTCGAAATGGGTTCTTACTCATCAGAAAATCAGGGATTTCGTTTTCTTCTCACCGTAATTGATACCTTTTCAAAGTATGCATGGACACTGCCTTTAAAATCTAAAAAGGCATCAGAAGTTGTAAAAGCATTGCAGTCGATTTTAAATACAGGACGCATTCCAAGAAATTTACAAACCGATGATGGAAAAGAGTTTTTTAATAAACTGTTTCGTCAACTGATGAAAGATTACGAAATAAACCATTATTCCAGCTACAGTACTTTGAAAGCCTCGATTGTAGAAAGAATGTTGTTTTCCCGCATCCTGAAGGCCCCGCAACCATCATTGTAAATGGGTGATTAAACCTGATCATTCTTGTTTTGTATATAAACTGATCATTCAACCGCAGGTATTTATACATTCCGTACAATGAGCAGAAGACAGATAATCAATTAACTGCATAAACCAGTGCGAAAAAGTTTTAAACGTCGACATGTCACTACCAAAGGTATAGATGATTTGTGGCAGGCAGACTTGGTCGAAATGGGTTCTTACTCATCAGAAAATCAGGGGTTTCGTTTTCTTCTCACTGTAATTGATACCTTTTCAAAGTATGCATGGACACGGCCTTTAAAATCTAAAAAGGCATCAGAAGTTGTAAAAGCATTGCAGTCGATTTTTAATACAGGACGCATTCCAAGAAATTTACAAACCGATGATGGAAAAGAGTTCTTTAATAAACTGTTTCGTCAACTGATGAAAGATTACGAAATAAACCATTATTCCAGCTACAGTACTTTGAAAGCCTCGATTGTAGAAAGATTTAACAGAACGCTGAAAAATATGATGTGGAAAGAATTCAGCATGAATGGCAATTATCACTGGAATAGCATGTTGACCAAGTTGACAGACGACTACAATACAACGAAACATCGTACGATTAAGATGAGACCTGTAGATGTTGGGCTGCATAACGAAAAACGTTTATTATCTGTGTATAATTACCCTAAAATAAAATCAAAGTCTAAATACAAAGCAGGTGATTTTGTTCGTATAAGTAGACATAAACATGTATTCGAAAAAGGCTATACACCTAATTGGTCCACAGAGATATTTAAAATAAAAGAAGTTAAACCTGTTTACCCGACAACATATATTCTCGAAGATTACCAAGGAAATATAATTCAAGGTAGATTTTATGAACCAGAATTAGCTCCTGTGAAAAACCCTGATGTTTATTTAGTAGAAAAGGTTATAAAAAGACGCGGTAATCAAGTTCTAGTGAAGTGGCTCGGTTTTCCTTCAAAACACAATACTTGGATTAATATAAAAGACGTGATATAAAACCTGTTACACTCATTCAAAATGTTAAACTTGAAACAAGAATACGATCGTTTGAAAACATTCGATAATCTAGCAATAGACTTTGATACAGCAGACCAGCTAGCGAAAAGTGGATTTTTTTACACAAACAGCAAAGACCGTGTTCAATGTTACTTTTGTTCTCTGCAGATAAATGCTATGAGTTGCGCATCGGATGTAGATTTCGATCATAGACATCGTTCACCACACTGTATATATGCTAATAGTATGTATGCTAATAGAATGCGGACGATTCAAAGATCAACTAGCACCACTTACAGAACAGCCTAAATCAAAAACCATACTTTGGACTTTCAACACTTTGAAATTTTTAGCTGGTATTTTATTTGTGCTAGCAATTCATTATTTTTTCCATGAGCAGATATGAGGGAGAAAATAAGTTTCAATGAATGCCCACAATTTAAATATATGGTGGTATGGAGTTTCGCATACAGACAAAGTAGGAAAGGACCATGGGAGCAGTATGCAGTGGATACATTTAGATTTAAAAACAGAATTTCACAACTGAGTGTAATAATAAATCCGGTTTTAGAAAATAAAATAAAAATGTTCAACAAGTAGCATATTGTTTTTTATTATGATCATTCCCTAGTTGTTTTTCAGGTTTTGTTTGGAAGCCCACCCTCACTGACAAGTGATTGACTTAGTTCCGTGACCTAGAAAAGAGTTCCCACGCTACAGGGGCCCACTAACTACTTCTACACCTCCCACAGACATGATGTACCCGTCGAGCCATCGAGTTCTCAACATTCGCCCCCAGCCCCCGCCCCGCCCCCGCCAAAGACCCCGCTCAAGCCAAAGACTCGAACCAGTTCCCGAACACCAGCAAACCAGTCTCAAGGTCAACGACCGCGACCTAGATTCCAGGGCCTACCAACAGGTTATTGATTGATGACCTTGACTTGGATTCCAACATTACAGGCAACTGATGGCATTGACCTGCATTCCATCCCACGTGATTTAGCTCTCAGTTCAAACCGTCTCGCGCAGATTCCAAGGTCAGCCACAGCCACTTATGATAATAACAGGTGATTTATGACCTGTCAACCAATTAACATAATTACAGGTGATTAATCACCTTGACCTAAATCCCAAAACCGGTTTTGGTTCCCAGACTCAAGGGACCTAGTACCTACTCACTAGCGATATTTCTTCTAGTTTCTAAAGTCGGAAGTCCAAGAAGCAAACATCTAGAATTATATGAAGGAATACTGTTTTGCCAACTAATTTTACGTAGAGCAAAACGAGTAAAAGACTTTTGAATAGATTCGATACGAGAGCTGTGGAAAGAGCTAAGGGGATTCCAGACAACAGATGCGTACTCTAAGTGAGAACGAACAAGAGACATGTAAAGGACTTTTAACGTAAAAGAATCTCGGAAGTCAATAGAATTTCGTTTTAGAAAACCAAGCATTTTAAATGCTTTTGAGCATACTATATCAAGATGGCAAGATGAACTAAATCTATGGTCAAGATTAAGACCAAGATCACAAATAGTATCAGGAGAATCAATAATCACACCATTAATATTATAAGAATGAGAAAACGGAACAATAAGTCGATAAAAAGAATTTTTTTTACATTTAAGGGGATTTAGCTCCAACCTATTAGCTATGCACCAAGAAAAAAAGATATCAAGTTCTTTTTGAAGAATACTACAGTCGGATAAAGAAGAAATTGAAGTAAATATTTTCATATCATCCGCAAATAATAGCGCATTGACACGAGAAAATATACTACAAGCATCATTAATAAAAATAATGAATAATAACGGACCAAGATGACTACCTTGTGGAACACCTGATTTAACTGCAAATATTCTCGACATACATGTATCAATTAAAACACACTGCTTACGGCCAATAAGATAGGGACTTATCCAATTAAGAAGGGAAGAATGAAAACCAATTGCGCGTAATTTCCTTATTAATAGTGCAATATCGACACGGTCAAAAGCTTTGACAAAATCCGTATAGATAACATCAACCTGCTTCCCTGTTCCATAGCATTAATTGTGTAGTTCTTAAACACTACCAGGTTAGTGGTAGTGGACTTCCCTTTCATAAAACGTGTTGTTCATCACATATACAATTGTTCACAACAAATTCAAGTCTGTGTTTTACCAGGCTTTCAAAACATTTAGGAACAGGTAATAACTTCGCAATACCTCTATAATTATTAATTTTATTACGACAACCCGATTTATAAAGCGGTTTAATATACGAAAATTTCCAAGAGTCAAGGAATAAACCAAACTTCAAGGACAGGTTAAACACTTTGGTAAGAACATAAGAGAGGCTAGAGTAACATTTCTTTAATAATAAGTTACACATTAAGTCAGGTCCATGAAAAATGTCATCACTTAAATCCTTTAGGCATAATTCAACTTCACCCTGCTCTAATTGAATAAGACCAAGATCGACAATTGAATCTAAACCAATACACTCAGAGCTAGGACCACTATTATGATTGGACATATAGACAAATTCAAAATAATCAGCAAAAGATCACAGCTTTCTTGCAAACTATTAGAATGTAGACTCTTGCCGGCATGGTAGACGAAACACGTTTTGATTTGATGTAAGTCCACAAAGCCCTGCAATCATTTTTTATATTATTTTCAATAGTTGTAATATATTGATTATATAAAAATCTATTGAAAAATTGGTATTCTCTATGAAGTCTTTTGTATTTGGCTAAATTGTAATCATTGCAATGAAGCCTTGAAATTTTGTGAGCTTTATTTTTAGCATTTTTAAGCCTCAACACACCTTTATTGAACCAAGGCGGATGATTAGAAGACACATGAACAACGATTGGAATGAAATGCTTAACACCAACATGAACCAATTCAAGGAACCTCGTATAGGAATTATCTAGATTAGAAGAAAAGCATTCAAGTTCCCTGTCCCAGTTCACAGATTGCAAATAACTATTCAGTCCATTATAATCACCTTTAATAAAATTATATTTAGATGAACTAACATTAATTGCAATTGAAGCAAATTTATAGGTGCAGATATCGAGTACAAAAGGTTTGTGAAAAATGTCAATCTTAGCTAAAGGCTGCAGTGCTTCAAATGCATTACAAATCAAATCTGGGCTAATAAAAGCTAAATCTAAAATCCTACCAATACAATTATAGAACCTGTTAACCTGATTTAAATTCAGAGATAAAGCAGTATCAAATTAGACATTCACTTCGAGATGAAAAGTTCAGCGGTGAAAGATTATTATCATCTTCGCAGTGAGACCAGTTTATGTTGGGTAGATTAAAATCTCCTAAAATGCATATAAATTCACCAGGTGGGAAGTCTGTAAACAGGGTGTTGAGATTTCTTGCATGCGCCTCATAAATCACAACAGAAGACACTGGCGGAATATAACTAACACAAATTTTTAAACTTCCCAGTCCCGGAATTAAAACACAAATAGCAAGTTGTTCAACTTCAGCATCCTCAACTTCAAGTGTTAGCAATCTAGAACGAAAATCAGCCTAACTGCAATAAGCACACCACCTCCACGTGATCTTCCAGTCGAAATAGGGCAGCGGTCTCTTCTATAAACAATGAACTTATTCTCATCGAATCCGTTTCCGTCAGAACAATAATATTAAAAAATCATTAGTTGTAGCATTTAAATAAATATCACGGGACTTAGAAGACATGCCCCGAATATTCTGATAATATAATGATATGAATTCACTACTGGATGATGACAGTTTAGCTATGTCACAGTTTGATCCAGCTTCGATGGAACGGAGTTTTTTGGAAGATTCACGAACTTACGGACTACAACTCCAACAGGCCACAATTCAGGATCTAAAATTTTTTCAAAAACATGCTCTGGAACACCCAGCTTGAAGGTCGTAAACCTCAGCGAGGTACGGTCAAGATCCGTCTTAACTAAACGTTTACATCGAAATCTAGCACGATCAATACATAAAGATGTACATACATATATAGTTAACAATATTATCTTCAGTCGTCAATGGATGCAACCTGGATAAATGAAGCCACTTTAATTCCACAATGGCAGAAATGTCCTTACAGTCCAATATGTATATCTTTGTGCGGGAACACTGTTGAACTTACTACCATTGCATTTGAGCTTGCAAAATCAATCAATCGACTACCATTGTCATTGGTAGCGTTGTGTAGGCTATGCTTTCCTATGAGTCCTAGGAACTCCTCTTCTTTTCCTACTTTGGCATTCATATCTCCAAGTACCATTTTAATATCGTTTGACGGTATTAACCTGATGGTGTTTGTTAGCTCTTGGTAGAATTCCTCTTTCTCCTAGTCCGTTTTTTCTTCTGTGGGCGCGTGGACGTTTATAAGACTAATGTTAGGTAGCCTTGTTTTAATGCGAAGTGTGCATATTCTATTGCTGACTGGTTTGAAGTCCAGAATCAGAGATTTCATTTCCTTTTCTATGATGAATGCTACTCCGAACTCTCTTCTTCCATTTGATGATCCGCTGGAGAGTACCGCATGGGTTTTTAGATCCATTATACCACTGTGGGTCTATTTTGTTTCTTGAAGGGCTGTGATCTTTATGTTATATTTTTTGAGAAGTAATAAAAGCGAATACAGAGCGCCCGTTCTGTTGAGCGTCCTGACGTTCCATGTTCCAAAATCGAATTCCATATTCCGTTGCCTGAGTCGTTGCCGTTGAGTCCGTCCTGTCCGAGGCCTGCCTTGAGGATTCGTGACGGGTAGGTTTTTACGGTGGAAGGTTGTCAGCCTGCCGCCCAACCCCCAACCTGGAGGACCAGTCCGGTATTTCCTTCGTTTTGAGGCGCGAAGCACTCGCCTTTCACCCTCCTCAGTCTGTTACTCTTGTGTAGACAAGAGCATCCAGGGGACACCCGATGTAAAATCTACATCTTCGTGGACGTTGAGGTAGGATTCGGTAGCATATCGGAAAATCTTAGATCGTGAAGACCTTAGATCGCAGGTGGCGTTACCCAGGATTTATCTCTTTGATGTACCGGCACCATCAAAGGTCCCTGAGACCATTGCTACCATTTGACCCCCTATCCTCTATTACAATGCAGAGTTAAATTCACGCAAACTTGAATAAGGACCCAGGGGTCAGAGGATATGTGCTAAGTTTTTGTGATTCGTGAGGAATAGACATCTTTAGTTTGAGGAATATAAACATTTTTGGGTTCCTGGGCCTGTACTCCCGAAGACGAAACGAGATGAAAATGAAACGATTTTGTCAAAATGCTACCTGGCAACACGATATCGTCTCGTTTTCGTCTAAACAGACGATGGCATATTTGTAATCGTCCTCGTTTAGACGTCAGTGCTTGTTGTTGTGTGTCAGCAGTTTTGAGGCCGGGTTCGGAAATTCTCACTCATGAGGAACTCGTGAGTGAGAAGTTATAAATTCCTCATTATAAAATCGCCTCACTCGTGAGTGAGTAAAAAGACTTTCACTTCGGCTTTTTCTCACTCACGAGTGAACATGTATGAGTAGCCTCCTCATGCTCATGAGTGAGGATTACGTGTTTTAGCTTTTTGCTCGTGAGCGCGAGTGAGCTGTAAATGAGTGAACTCACGTTGGATACCCAAAAAAACTTCGCCAAGAATTGTTAAATAGTAAAAGGCGGTGATAAAAGTTTTAAATATATGTATATTGAATTTTTTTTTTAATTAAAACATAGGCAAAATTTAAAAATAAATTTAATGAAAAGGAATTTGGAATTATAGGAAAAAAATAAATCGACATTAAATTAATGGAAAATTTAATCTTGTAATTACGATTAAATATTAGGAATTGTTTTATTCCACATTTTATTTTCCAAATTAGTCAGAAACAATGACAGAATTTGCTAATATGATATTTTTTGACATTTTAAATTTTGCTTATTCTTATTACTATAACATTACCAGTGGGTAATATAAAAACATGTTTTTACTCTATGACTTTACAAAAGTGTTTCCGCCGGTTCCAAAAGCGCGGATGAATTTTGCAATAGTGTCCTGATTGAGCTGAAAGTCAGTAAATTAGGGTTTTAAGGGTCGTAAATAACGAATTTGTGCTCAGAATTCGAGAATTCAAAATGGAGGATGAATTTTGTAATTGCTCCCTGATTGTACTGAAAATCGGTTCCTAAGGGTTTTGAGGGTCGCAAATAACGAATTTGTGCTCCGAATTTGTAAATTCAAAATGAAGGATGAATTTTGTAATTATGTCCTGATGGTGCTGAAAATCGTTACCTGGGGGTTTTGAAGGTTGCAAATTTCGAATTTGTGCTCAGAATTCGAGAATTCAAAATGAAGGATGAATTTTGTAATTGTGCCCTGATTGTGCTGAAAATCGGTTCCTAAGGGTTTTGAGGGTCGCAAATAACGAATTTGTGCTCCGAATTTGTAAATTCAAAATGGAGGATGAATTTTGTAGTTGCGTCCTGATTGTGCTGAAAATCAGTACCTCACTCATGAGTGAAGAAAAAACTTTCACTTCGGCTTCCACTCATTCACGAGTGAGCATGTATACACAACTTCCACATGATCATGAGTGAGGATTATTTGTTTTGATTTTTTGCTCGTGAGTGCGAGTGAGCTTTAAATGAGTAACCTCACGGCTCACACACGATATGTAAACAAAAAAAAAACGTCAAGAATTTTTAAATAGTAGATTGAAAAAATTATTAAATTAAAGAATTTTTGTTTTGAAATTATAGTAACTTTATTGCTCTAAAATAGACAAATTTACATTTTCAATTAATGGAAAATTTAATCTAGTAATTAATATATTATTAATTGTTTTATTTGACATTTTATTTCTTAATTTAGTTAAAACTAATGATAAGGCACTGAAAGCTCTTTCAACAGAGACTTGTGTTGCTGGAACTGCAAGTGCAACCTGCACTACCTTTTTAAGGTCATTATCATGATGACTTTTCCAATATTGCAAGATATTTGTATTGAGAGGCAATCTTTTATTATTAGACAATACAGCTAATCGTTGTCGAAGAATCCTCGTATGTGATGTTTGCGTTGGCATTTCAGCATTCATTACTATTAGCTTTTGGGCCAGTCTTGAATAAGCACTCTCGGATGACGTTGGACGATTTTCATTACCCAATGATGAACTAGACAAATTTGTATTGTCAACTTCATTTTCATTGTGTGAAGAATTTTGAGAAGATTCCAGTTGCTGAATTACTTCAAATGTTTTTAGAAGATGATCCTAAAAAATGTTATAATGTTAGATATTCAGTTATATCAAGGAAATTGTTAAAATACTCACAATTGCATTATTCTTTTGTTGATCTGTAAGGATCGCTGAGTTCTCGAAGTTGAATCTAGGATCTAAATATATCGCCGCAACGAAAGCATCGTTATTCAACAATACTTGTTTGCGTTTTGTCATTGCAGCATATAGCAGTTCAGCAAACGGATTTGATGAAAATAAATCTTCTAGAGATAATTCGCAGGTTAGCCAGTCACGATAAAAATCTCCAAGAATGTACTGCTCACTCTGAAGTTTTTTTGTGCATTCAGCCAAAGGCTCAAATGCTAACACAAAATTTGAAATAAAATTCCAATCGATAGCATCGTCGTAGCCAGCAAAATTTTCTTCATTTTCAACATTTTCTTTTAAAATCCACAGTGAATTAATCATATCGAATGTTGAATTCCAACGAGTCCCGTTATCTAATGTTGGCATTGCAGTATTAGTGTATCCTCCTCTGACTACTGTCCTTAACTTTTTCACAGTGTTTCTGCATTCATTTATTTTATTTTGAATTGTCTTAATAACATCATTCGCTGCCAGTTGGATTGTGTGTGCAGCACACCTAATAACTGAAAACACCGACGCTAATGTGGTGTGAATTGTTTCATCTCTATCGGATGTAATTTCACTTTCTTCATTCGAATTTTCTTCTTGTAATTCCTGAAGAATTTTCGAAGCTTTTAAAATGTTTGCTCCGTTATCTGTGGTATTGGAGTATATTTGTTTAATGTCGATGTTGTACTCCCTCAGACATTTTAGAATTTCATCTTTAAGCATGGCAGCAGTATGTTTTTTATAAAGCTGAATCATCCCTGAAACGGCAATTATGGGATTAATACATTAAAACAAAAAATAACAATGAAATAATAAATATAAAGGTTTGAACTTACCTATAGTGTCAATGCATATTTTTGAATCTTTTATATAATGTATATTTATTCCTAAGATGCTTTTGTACAAGCGAGTTGCTATGTCCATTTTCAATGAAATCATTTTTCTTTTAATAGTTTTTGATATAATTTCTTGAATTTGCTTTGCAGCGTTTTCTGTATATTCCACAATATTTTTAGAATTTAAATTCAAACCGAATTGCTTCTCATAAGGAGCAATCAAAACTTTAAAAAAATCCTGATCGTCAAATATTCTTAGTGGAATATTTTTCACAGTTATTAGTCCTAAACAACACTTTAGAAATTGGTCCTTTGTTAAATTTGATGAAAAATATCTCTTAACCCTTGATCTTGTTGAAGTTGATGCTGCACTATTTTCAACACTTTCTATGTTTTCACCAAGTTCATCACTTTCCATAATATTTCTTTTGTGAATTAATTTATAATGTCTTTTAATGTTATACACATTTTTCCCCGCCATTAGTTTTTCACACACTAAGCATGTCGATTTTTTAGATTCACTATCAAAAATAACAAATTTGTTTAAATCAATTTTTCTTTTTGACGACATTTTAACTGATTTAATTTTTTTTTTTTTCAATTTAAAAAAATGCAAGCCTATTCTTCGTGTTTCTTCATTAACAGAAAAATTTAAACTAAAAAACAAAAAATACAAAACTACCTCTTAATGAGTTTCCTCATGAGAATGTGCATCGCTCACGAGGAAGAGCATTTCCACGAATTTCAAGTGCACTCATTTAATGAGTGAGTTTGGGAGTTTCAGAACAAAATTCCTTATAAAGGCAACAAGACTCCCTAATGAATGAGGTATGAGTCATTCATAAGTAAGAATTTTCATACCCTGATATATATTAGGGTGGAGCGATAATATATGGAGAATTTTTTTTACTTGGCTTTTGTAATGGAATAGCAATAAAAAGTTGCCTTTGTATGAGTAAATGAAACTGACAAAATATTATTTTATTGTGATGACGTTTAGAGGTGCCCCAATGCAATCCAATTGCAAAAAAAATTGTGTGAATATACTGCTATTAGACTATCTGATACATCCATAAATTTTGAACAATCGTTGAAATAGTAATTTTGCATTGTTTATAATTTGTTTTAGGGTCAAATATGAAAGTTATAAACATATAGTGCCCCATTTATACTTAAAATATGAGGTTTTCTTAAAATTTGTAAAAATGGTAAAAATATCTTGTTTGTAGTTTACATGATAAGTTTTGTTCTAAAACTTGCGTGATAGTTTGGTTTGTGTTTAAAATGAGCCAAAATTAAGAATTTTAATGTTTATTTTGAGTACAACATAAATAAAAAAAGCCAATCTTCGAGGTGGGCAAAAGGCTGATTTTGTAATTTTTTTTAAATCTTTATACCATCTGGGGCACCTCTTAACATGCAATGAGGTGAATAATATTTTTTGTCTTCATTTGTAAGCTAAAATGACAACTTTCTGCAGGTATGCCCTAGCCGTTGTAAAAAAACAATTTTTTCACTCCACCCTAATATATATGTATGTAGGTATTATAACGTTATGAAATTCAAGCATAAAACTAAAAAAATATCCTCGTTCACGTTTTTATATAAATTATTACTCTAAGAGAATTAGATGTAAATTTTCAAGTGATGAAGTTTGCAATTTTTTTTATTCCACATTTTATTTTACTGTTTATTTAAACCCAATGAGTGGATTTGCTTATATCATTTTTTTGAGATTTTAAATTTTATTTATTGTTATTATTATTATTATTATTATTTTTTTTTTTGTTCAATTTCAAGAAAATACAAGATTATTTTGATTTTATTTCTTCAACAACAGAAAAATTCAATAAAAAACAGAAAAACCCCAAATCTACCTGTGAGTGAGTTTGCCTTACGAGAATGTGCATCGGTCACAAGGAAGAGCATTTCCACGAATTGAGAATGAGAATTTCGGTACCCTCAAATATCTGTTCCAAGTACTAGAATACTACAATATTTTTTAACTGTGTGATATTTTTCGCAGCAGATCCCTCTGTGAAGAGGAACAATGCACTGTTTGCAGATATAAATATATAGTTGTACTCCGTTTATTATTGTTACTACATACGCAGCTTTGCCTTTGTAGATGGCGTATTTTTCCACTTCTTTTATTTTTTTATAGTATGTTTTTTTATATCTTAATGATGGATAAAATCTTCCGCTTCTTCTTCAATTGTATCAGCTATCTACATATGTATATGCAACCTTTATAAAATTTAATAAGTACATATGTATATACGCGATACCAATCAAATAAACCACAATTTATAGCAAAAAGATATTCTATTAGTCCACTTGTTTGTTTTTCAGGAAATTAAAAAAAATTAAATACATTGTTTTACTCCAAAAGCTTTCATACATTTACGAGAATCAGCAACTGTCTTTTTTCAGGACCAAACCAGTGTCAGTAATGACGGCAGGATAAAAACATATCAAACGCTTTTTTTTCTTAATTCTGATCATAAATTCGTAATTTGCGACCCTCAAAACCCCCAGGTATCGATTTTCAGCACCATCAGGACACAATTACAAAATTCATCCTCCATTTTGAATTCTCGCATTCTGAGCACAAATTCGTAATTTGAGGCCCTCAAAACCCCCAGGTACCGATTTTTAGCACAATCAGGGCACAATTACAAAATTCATCCTCCATTTTGAAACTGCCATCTCGAATTTTTCAAAATTTTGATATCCGACTTATAACGAAATCAGAACTCTTCCCTGAAAATTTCATTAAGAAATATTTGATAATTTAAAAGTTATGACTTTTTATAAAATGCTACAACATAAAAAAAACTTTAAAATTTACCAGTTACAAGCGAAAGTTTGCACGAAAACACTCCAGACAGGAATGTGTTATTATTATTATTATATTATCATTTTTTTAATTCAACAAGATACAATATTATTTTTATTTTATTTTTTTTCGTAAACAGAAAATTACAATATAAAACAAAAAACAAATCTACCTTTGAGTGAGTTTGCCTCATGAGGAAGAGCATCACTCACGAGGAAGAGCATTTTCACGAATTTCAAGTGCACTCATACTCATGAGTGAGTTTGGGAATTCCAAATCAAAATGCCTCACTCACGAGTGAGGGCACTGTAAATCCAACAATCCTCACTCGTGAGTGAGGAATGAGTCTAAATGAGTCGCTCATGAGTGAGAATTTCCGAACCCTGTTTTGAGGTTAAAATGTAAGTTGGGATTGTTAATTAATTTGATGGTTTTAATTTATTTGGCTTAATAGGGCAAAAATTACAAATGCAAGGCAATATGAAATTATTGTTTCTCTCATGGAGGAGAACCCGGACTTGGCCAAGAACATTGTCAGAACGGCTGAAGGCAGAATAACAGATGAGAAGTTGTGGGATAAAATTGCGCTTGACTGCAATGCAGAAGGACCTCCTACAAGAGACGTTACCTCTTGGAAAAAAGTAAAAAAAACTACTAATTATCAAGAAAATAAATTAATCTTTATTGAATTAGGTATGGAGTGACTACAATTTTTTTAAAAAAGAAGCTAAGAACCAACAGGAAACATCTGCAAGGAACACGAGGCGGTGGTTATAAGCAATTTATCATTTCTTTAAATAAATTATCATTTCTTTAAATGAAAAACACAACTTTTCTCAATTGAAATGCCACCGTAACTGTCAAATTTGTTTATTTTTTTGTAACTTCAATGTTGGTAGTATCACTGAATTTATAGTGCATATGGCAATTCTGTTCGTACTTGACAATCGTCTTCAAGAGTAGGGAATTTATTCTCGTCTCGTTATTTCGTTTCGTTTCGTTTATCGTTTCGTCTTCGGGAGTACAGCCCCTGTTTCGCGAAAGTTTTAATAAATTATAAACAATTTGAGATTAAAGATGTTAAATTCTTGTTGTGGTTTAGTAGTTCGGAAGATGAAGATAGCAAACGAAGAATTAAAAATGTTATGTTATTACAACCCCTTAGTAGAATATTTCGCCCATCAGAGTCCGCCCAACTTCGATTTAATAAGCTATGTTTACATTTGATTATGTTCGCTACGGCATCGCTAATTCTTATCTTTGAAATTGTTTGCCCAAAGACAAACTCTTTGACGGGGCGCCAGAAGAAGATGCTATTAGACTTCTCGAAAAAACATTTAAACTGGACACCTAGGCAGTGGCATTCCATTATATGGAGCGACGAGTCTAGGTTTGAACTGCAATTCGATAGCATATCCTCTCGCGTTGTCAGGAAATCCGATGAAGCTTACAGGTCTGACTGTTTGCGCCGGAAAACCAAATACCCTTCATCAGTAATGGTGTGGGGATGTATGTCCGCAAGAGGTACAGGAGAGTTTCACATTATTGATGGTACTGTCAATGCTGTGAAATATCAGAATATCTTAGAAAATGCACTACTACCCTCAATTGCAGCTTTGCAATCTCCTGAAGAGGAGCATATTTTCCATCAGGATGGTGCCTCCTGTCACACAGCCAAGAGTACCAAGGCTTAGCTTGCTGCCAAAAATATCTCCACGATGAACTGGCCTTCCAACAGTCCAGATTTGTCAACCATAGAATCCTTATGGAGAAAAATGAAAATTCTTAAGAAGGAACCCGTTAGGATTATGGAAAGCCTGAAAACCACTCTAAGGGACACCTGGATTTCCATCACACCACAGGAATGCGAAAATTTTGTCGCCACGATGCCACGAAGGATGTCCGATGTTTTCAAGTCCAAGAGCGCCGTTATAAAGTCGCTAAAACTGCAGTGGGCGAACTATTTTGATACGAAAAACCGTTGGGCGAACTATATTATGATATGGAAATTAATTTTTGTTTTGTTTATTATTTTACTATTGTTAAACATATTCGAACCGAATAAAGAATATTTCATTTGTTATACAATAAATATTATTTTTCATTCATAAAACTATCTAATCACCCCTTCAGGTAACGATCTAATTCTTTCAGAATTATATTTACTATCATTCAAAAACGTTTGGGCGAACTATTCTGGTAAGGGGTTGTATTTCTTCCCAAACATTTGTGTAATTTGTCAACATATCTCGGCAGTCAACCTACATATGGATGGTTTTCTAAAATTCGCAATGATGCTTCGAATTGTTTTCTATTTGTAATATTTATTCTCAAATTATTAAAAACTAAACACTTCAAAATAACAAATATGTATTTTCTTTCAAATTCTCCTACTTTGTCAATAACGTAAACAGCCCGACTAAAAGTGACAACAAAACTACAATAAAAACGACTGTCAGCACACCAAATAAGCTGTCGTTTACGCTAGCAGATTTTACACGACAAGAATCGACTACACTGTAGGACAAATGACAAACTATTTTTTCTCACATGGAAAAAAATTTGATATTCATTGAGATATGAATTTTTAGAACAAGACTGTTTTGGTCGTTTGTAAAGATCAACTCTTTTTCAAAAGTTATTAACTTTTGAATGTTATGTTAAATGCAAGCAATATGAAAACAAATAATTTTGTTTTTGGCAACAGAAAATGTATACAAAAGTACTATATATGTATACTATAAATATAAAAAGTTTTTGTTTTGAACATTTTTCAAACAGTTTTACGTAAAATTTCTGGGGCCGTATTTGGTTTCTCGATTCGATGGATCGACTCGACAAAAAAAGCTTCTCGATTTTCTTTAAGTTTCGTATTTGGTTTCACGACCAAATCGACAGCTAAGCGCAGCCATACAAAACCATCAAATTGGGTGGTATTACTTCAAGTCAGTAAACCACGTATATTTAATTATAATAGAAATTGTTAAAAGTTTATTGTATGCATAAATTAGGCTTTTTAATAATCGTCAAATGTCTTTATCGACACGAAAAGAGACGATATCGTGAAGCCAAATGCCAATTTTTATTTATCGACAGACGATAATGTCGACTCGAGAAACCAAATACGGCCCCTGATCCGACCAAGTTGATAACTTTTGAAAAAGAGGTGATCTTTACAAACGACTAAAACAGTCGAGTTCCAAAAATTGAGATCTCAATGAATATCAAATTTTTTTCCATGTGAGAAAATTCGTGTTTCATAGTGCTGTCAGCACTTCAACGACTTTTAGCACAGGGGCCACTATGTTAACATACGTCGAGATTATTTCATAGCATGTGTGCAAACCACAAATTTTCTAATTTGGCCGCGTATGAAGTAAAAATTAAATTGGTTTGATTTTTCCGTCGCACCTGCTTCATTTTATGTGTAAATGACCCCGCTCTTTTTCTATGGAAAATGGCTTTAGGCTAATTTTTTTGACCTGCGAGGTCGATAGTTCTCAACATGTAGATCAAAAGTCTCAACCGACACAAAGCCCCATCAACACACCTTCACTCCCAGGGGGCTACTGATTTCTGAATGTAAAACAATTATTTTTGTAGTCCAGCCAACTGGTACCCCAAACAACCCCTACCCCCCGTGACCCTTCAGATGCGACCATCCAACCAAGTACTGTCTCATCTCCAATAAAACTTGCACCGAACCGCTTTTTATTTCAGTGGACAACGAGACCGTAACGGCAGAACCCTCTCTAAACATCCTAGGCGTAACATTAGCTGAAGATCTGCTCTAGAATAACCACATATTCCAAAGTGCTAAACAAGCATCCCAGTGTCTAGGATTCCTCAAAAGGTGCAAATTTCTCCTTCAGCCGTCTGCCAGGGCTATAATTTACAAGTCCTACATTCGTCCCCGTCTTGAATACAACTCGTATATCTGGGCCGGGGCCCCAAGAACCATCTTAGCTTGGCTGGACAAGGTGCAAAACCGCGCTCTCAAACTTATTGGTGACAGCGCCATTTGCTCTTCAATTGACTCATTAAGCCACCGTAGGAATGTAGCAGCTCTTGCAAAATTTTATCGCTTTGTTCATAATGACTGGTCCACTGAAATAAGTAACGTCATGCACGTCATCCACGGCAACATTTTTCCCGCAACACAAGACTTGCCCGCTCGGCTCACCTCCACCTGGGCTGTAAACTCCATATCTTCGCGCACACTCCGATCTAGAAATTTGTTTATAACAAGAACAACTCGTCTGTGGAACAACCTTCCAAAGACAGTATTCCCGAACTCATACAACATCCAAGAGTTCAAACGCAAGGTTCATCGCCACTTTCTGCAACACCCCCTTTACCCCCCTAAACTAATATGGTCTTCTCTCTATCTTTCGAGCTAAGCTTACTACTGGACATTGCACCATGACCTAAATGACATGTCGTACTAGTAGTACAAAGGGTGACACCTGAGCTTAGACTATCACATAAAAAAATTCAACTCCTCAATATCCCCCAGCCCACCACGGCCCATACTATGTATTTTTCTGATTACTGAAATACGACGTTGGCAACCAATGACACTTCCAACCTTAGACCAAAATCTAGAAATAACGAAGTCTTTCATCTTCATACAAAATCAATCATTTCACTTGGGGCCGTATTTGGTTTCTCGAGTCGACATTGTCGTCTGTCGATAAATAAAAATTGGCATTTGGCGACACGATAGTCTCTTTACGTGTCGATAAAGACGTTTGGCGATTATTAAAAAGCTCAATTTATTCATGCAATAGACTTTTAACAATTTCTATTTTGCCATCCAATTTGATGGTTTTGTATGGCTGCAGCTGTCGATTTGGTCGTGAAACCAAATATGAAACTTAAAGAAAATCGAGAAGCTTTTTTTGTCGAGTCGATCTATCGACTCGAAAAACCAAATACGGCCCCTGGTTAGTTGTGTGCGTGCATATATGAACATCACTGCTGAGCACAACTCAACGCATGTGTCGTATAGTCCAATCAATCTACGGAATCACCATGTTAATTTCCAGACAATTGAAGGCAGGAAAAAAAATATATGCGTGTAGAACACTTCATTTGAAGAAAGATAGCATGTTTTTTTACGGAACTGCATCGGCGAACTTCACCTAAAAAATTCGCAAAAGACAAAAAAACGGGTTTTCGCCAATAAAACAAAAAGTAAAGCTCGGATCCGAAAAAGTTAAATGAGAAAGTTATAGGTATTAAAATTATCTTTCAATTGATGTGGTACAAAATATTGGTTAGTGTCTTATACCTACATGGAGAAAAATGCTAAAAATCGCGTCTTTTTCATTTATTTTTTGCTTTTTATTGATGCGACCTAGAAACTTTTTACTTGGCAAAAATGTTGCTTTTGGCAATCTGAAAACTCATTTTTTTTGGCTTGAAATTTTGCAAAATATGGGTGAAATTTCAATTTTTGTAAAAAAGGCGTTTTCGTAAAATCCTTCGTCTACAGCTCCTCGACCTCGTAGGACATTTTTTCGAAGCTCTTTTTCTTCGTTAAGAGTTGTACTATTATGCACTATAAGTTAAAATTTGAGTTTTTCAATTTTATATACAAAAAACTCCACCGCAAAAAAGACAAGTTTTTTATTTCATTATTTTTCGACTCTAAACTACTATTTAATAAAAGTTTATATTCTTTTTAGAGAATATATAGGTAATGTGGTCATGTTGCATGTTGAATTTTGAACTGTTGGGTTTATTTAAATGGTTTAACGTTCGTGGTTTTTAGAGAATAAATAGGTAATTTGGTCATACATTATATAAATGATAATAAAAGCTGGTTTTTTGGCATGGCTTTTTCCAACTATAAAAAATTTCTTTCATTTTTCAATTTATTTTTATTGTTCTCGAAAAATTTTGTTATTGCAGACTTCTAGATTTAAATTAAAAGAAGCTATAGAAAATGGCCCTCGAATTTCGAGTGCTGGATGCGGCTATTTGCATTAATTTTAAATATTTTAACGTTCATTGTTTTAACAGAAAACACAGGCAATTTTGGTCATAGTTCAAATAAATGTATTTTGAATCTAATGACTCCAACTTTTATAGGAATAGTTAGTTTTTCATTCATTGATAAACGTTGAATTTAGAAGCTTTGAATTGATTTTAAACGTTAGCTGCAGCGAGGCGCACCGGGTACTATGTAGCTATCCAAAATACAGAAAATAAGCAGTTCATTGCGACACTGCATCTGTGTATGAAAATTCATATCTCGAAAAATGATATTACAATGGATGGTTTTTATTGTCGTGATCAACATGTCAGATCCCTAATAGTTGCACATTTTGTTATTTGGAATCAAAAATACCAAAAAATTGCCTTTTTCAAACTCCCTTACGGTACCTATATTAAAATGTTTCACCTGATTACTACTATTGGCTTATGGGTGCAGCATAGGTGCCCCGGGTCCCAGCTAGTTTATATAATAAAAATTGATTCGAACAGCCAGAAATTACTACAGCGCGAAAAGTTAGAAGTGGCCGCTCACCAAGTAAACATTCTACGTAAAAGATGAAACTGCACATGATCCGTGCTGTTGAGACGTCAATAACAACTTGTATGTATGTAGTACAGTAAGTATTGAACAACAATATATCTCAAATTCACAGGTATTTAACGAAGGAAAAAGGCTCCGTAATTTAAAAAAATGTCTTCGCTGTTGACGATCGTACGGTCAATTTTTTTATTTTTAAATTAGTAAAAAGAATATAAACTTTTATTAAATAGTAGTTTAGAGTCGAAAAATAATGAAATAAAAAACTTGTCTTTTTTGCGGCAAAAAAACTTGTCTTTTTTGCGGTGGAGTTTTTTGTATATAAAATTGAAAAACTCAAATTTTAAATAATAGTGCATAATAGTACAACTCTTAACGAAGAAAAAGAGCTTCGAAAAAATGTCCTACGAGGTCGAGGAGCTGTAGACGAAGGATTTTACGAATTTTTTTTTAAAAAAATCGAAATTTCACCCATATTTTGCAAAATTTCAAGCCAAAAAAAATATGAGTTTTCAGATTGCCAAAAGCAACATTTTTACCAAGTAAAAAGTTTCTAGGTCGCATCAATACAAAGCAAAAAATAAATGAAAAAGACGCGATTTTTAACGGTTTTTAGCATTTTTCTCCATACATACATGTATAAGACACTAACCAATATTTTGTACCACATCAATTGAAAGATAATTTTAATACCTATAACTTCCTCATTTAACTTTTTCGGATCTCAGCTCAACTTTAAGTTCGCCAATCGTAAAAAAACATGCTATCTTTCTTCAAATGAAGTGTTCTACACGCCCATATTTTTTTTCCTGCCTTCTTCAATTGTCTGGAAATTAACATGGTGATTCCGCAGATTGATTGGACTAGTAGTACGATACAGTATGAAGAACATAAAGGAAAGAGAATTGAATCAGCTGTTTTTTTTCGTAAATGAGCAAATATGCACCAACACCTCAAGTATATGCCCATATAAAATCATAAAATCTTCCAGCGGATAGTTGTGTGCGAGCGGGTATAAAAATGTTGTATTTCCTCTCTGATAGTCTGACATCGTCATTTGAAGAATTTGTGCGGTTCGCCTTTCATCCATTAACCATATGCAGATGAAAGACTTGTTAATTTCGAGACTGCCTTAGACCATCTTACGTTCATGTCATAACCTTCTATATAGAAAGCCACAGTGGCGGCTCGTCCTTAGCCCCACCAGAAATCGGCTTAGCCCCACCAGAAATCGATGAAATCATAAGCATACATTTTTAATTATTTTCATTTTTGCAAAAAAGCAACGCATTTTTTTTTGCAATTTATTACAATTTTTAAAAGAAATCTCAAAATAATACCCCACAAAAAAATTTGAAGTAGAGCTTCATAAAAAGGTATCAAAAACAAACCAAATAAAAAAACTAGTTGGGATGTGGGTTTGACCCCTTCGGTCCACACGATTAACTTCCCAGTATGATGAACGAGGATGGAATAAACTGACTTCTTACAAACGTTTAGCACTAGTGGAAAATTGGCTAGTATCAGAACTGATGACAAAGCAATCCCGAGAGAAGCTAGTTCAAATAACTATAATAGTAGTATATCCAAAGGATTTTTCTAGAGAATTTGTTTTTCCTGAACGTTAGCAAACAAACATTTCCTCCGTATTTCGTTCGCTGCACTAAAGCGGGTGTTCAAATTCGTATTGAGCGGGCTGAAGCGCCATTGACAAACTGAGAAGTGAATGACTTCATTTGGAAATTCCAAAGCTTTCCGGAGATGTTAGCAAAACTGTAACTGTTAAGTACTTGTCAGACTCAACCAAAAAGAACAAATTTTGCGGTAACTACTGGAAATCCCGGGATGAACCGCAATTTTCTGAAACTGTATCACGCATAGAAAACAATTCCCCGTCAAAAAGTGCTAATCCAAGGTTGGAAAAATTCGTGCTGTTTGTAAAGGGTAACGAAATTTTTGCACGATTTTGAAAGATTGTCGGATTTTGACAACTAATGTTTTGTTCGAAGGCTATCGCTGTGCAGAACCCAAAAAAGATCACTTCGTTTAGAACGGGCCTCATTCCATCGAGTTTATTAGATATTAGCAAAACTTGTCAATTTAAGGTCTTTCTGACAATTAGCCGAAGTTTTTCTATTTAAACAAAAAAGGCCCGACCGATTATTATGAAATTTTTTTCTGAGCATTTGTTCTCCATACAAACAACGTATTTCTCCATACAAACAACATAGATATTGCATTGATTTCTGAAACGCACTTCTCTGACAAAAGTTATATCAAAATAAATGGATTCGATTCCTATTGGACAACCCATCCAAGTGGAAGAGCTAGGGGTGGATCAGCTGTACTAATTAAAAATAATATCAAACATTACCAACAAGAAAACATTCGTGAAAATTACATTCAAGCGACGGTTATTTCAATTAAATATAATGGTGCAGATCTAAATATTGCGGCAGCATACTGTCCTCCACGAGATACCCCAACGAAATCTCAATTTACCAACGTCTTCAATAAACTTGGTCCAAGATTCATTATTGGCGGAGACTACAATATAAAGCATACGGCATGGGGTTCCAGACTAATTTCACCCGGAAAAGGAAATGAACTTCTAAGTGCTATTAACGAAAACAAGTGTGATTATCTGTCTTCACGGATGCAGCAAAGATTCCAGATCTTCTTGATTTCTTCATCATAAAAGGTATTTCTTCCAGCTATACTCAAGCAGAAGGGATTCATGACTTAACATCTGATCATACACCCGTTCTGCTGTCAATAAGCGCGACAATCATCAAGAAAAAGAAAAGGCAGAATCTCACAAATAAGTATACAGATTGGGATCTCTTCAGAGAAACACTGGAAGAGCTGGTCAGCTTAAAAGTGAGGCTTAAAAGTAATGAAGAATTGGAACAACAAACAAATAACTTCATTGAACACATTCGAATGGCAGCCAGCATAGCAACTCCTGAATTAGAAGACAAAGAAGAGTGTGAAATCAAATACCCGGCCGAAATCAGAGAACAAATCAAGCAAAGAAGAAAGGCAAGGAGAATATGGCATCTTACCAGAAATCCTGCTGATAAAACAGCGTTCAATAGAGTAAGTAATTATGCAATAAACTAATTAAAAATTACAAACAGGAATGCTTTGACAACTACCTGAGCGGACTGAGTCCAGAAATGGATAAAGACTACTCATTGTGGAAAGCAACAAGAAAATTTAAACGACCCGTAACTCGAATACCACCGCTAAGAATTGCTCAAGGCAGATGGATTCGACAAGACAATGAAAAAGCTGAACTCTTTGCCCAACACCTTGCAACAGTGTTCCAACCTCATAACATACAATCCAATATTGACATAAGACCTACTTATCAACCAAATCAAGTTTTTAAAAGGTTCACGCCAATGGAGGTTGCCGAAGTGATCGACAGAAATCTTAATCCAAGAAAAGCAGCAGGAATCGATGGAATATCACCCGGTCTATTCAAGGAACTTCCACGAAAAGCCATCATCATGATCACATACTTATTTAATGCCTGCATACGCTTAAAATATGTGCCCAACTGTTTTAAAACGGCCCAAATAATCATGCTGAAGAAACCAGACAAACCTGATGAAGAAGTAACATCATATAGACCAATTTCATTGCTTCCCATCATTTCTAAATTGTTTGAAAAATTGTTACTAAAACGTCTGAAACCGTTAGTAAACATTCCTGATTTCCAATTTGGATTCAGGAATAACCATTCCACAATAGATCAAATCCATCGAATCACTGCTGTCATCGAGCAAGCGTTAGAAGAAAAGAAATATTGCCCTGCCGTATTTCTGGATGTAGCTCAAGCCTTTGACAGGGTTTGGCACGAAGGATTGATATACAAGATGAGCAAACTCCTACCACAAAATTACTGCCAACTGCTTGAGTCATACCTCTCTAATCGCAAGTTCAGGGTCATCCATGAAGAAGCATATTCTGACTTTTGTCCGATATTAGCGGGAGTTCCGCAGGGAAGCGTATTGGGACCCTTCCTATACCTGCTTTTTACTGCGGATATTCCAACAACAGATAACACATTTATCGGAACATTCGCTGATGATACTGTAATTATGTCAACAGACGTATCCCAACCAAAAGCGGTGGAAAAACTCCAACGAGCCTTGAATCATGTTAGCAAATGGACAACAGATTGGAAAATCAAGCTTAATGAGGTTAAATCAGTCCAAGTGACATTTACGCTGCGTCGCAAAAACAACAGCTTACACACGTACCTCAATGGGGTGCAAGTACCCCAGGCAGAATCTGCAAAATATCTTGGTCTACATTTAGACTCAAGACTGAACTGGAAACATCACGTGAGACAAAAAACTGAACAGATTCGATTAAAACAGCGTCAAATGTACTGGCTAATTGGACATCACTCCAAAATGAACCTGTATTGCAAAAGACTAATATACCAGTCTATGTTCAAGCCGATATGGATGTATGGTGTGCAGCTCTGGGGTTGTACTCATAAATCTAATCGAGACGTAATTCAACGCAGCCAAAACAAATTTCTTCGAATGATCACCAACGCTTACCGCTATGTGACTAATAAAGAAATACATGATGATTTGGATATAAAATGGATAGAGGAGGTCATCCGCGAATATGCCATTAAACACGAGAAGAGACTTCTGGCCCACACCAACGTTGAGGCTATACAATTATTGGATACCACCAACGAAATAAGACGACTCAAAAGAGTAAAACCTCACGAACTGATGCATAATTGACGAATACTACATACTACGGGAACTGGACACTGGTACAGAAATCCCATACAAGTGTATGCTTACTTTAAGACATGCTTAATTTAAGTACTATTGTTAACTATACTAATAAATTAATATTAATTAAGATTGTAGTAACCATACCAATAAAGGTGTTTTTTTAAAAAAAAAAATTTGTTCGTTAATATTCTTTTTTCGGCACCTCAATGAAGTCGATATAGTTTTTAGTTCGCGCGATATCGTGCAGGTACAAAAATCACTTATGTCACTTAAACCAAAAAACCGCTCGACCGAATATTATAAAAATCGTTTCAGATTATATTGTCGCTAATACGCTTCAAACGGCATCTCAAGTAAGTCAATATCTTTCGTGGTTCGGGCGATATTGTGCAGGTACAAAAATCACTTACGCCGCTTAAACAAAAAACGGCTCGACCGAATTTTATGAAAATCTTTTCAGATATAAAACTTAGAAACTCCTGTAAAGTCACCATCAGGAATGTCAAAACTTCATTTGACAGCAAGTTGAGAAGTAAACTCCTTAACGCACATTCTGGTAGCAAAAACTTCTGGTCCTTGGTAAGCTCCATTAAGAAGAATTTCACTTCATCCACAATTCCTCCACTTATCCACAATGAGAAGGTGATAACAAACAGCAAATCCAAGGCCGATCTACTAGCATCTCTGTTTGCATCAAATTCTTCTCTACCCGAAACTGATACGCTACCCCCGGTTCTCGAGCTCAATTCTCATTTAATGCCCAGGGTTTTCTTCAGGACTCGCGAGGTGTACAGGTGTCCCAAAGAGCTCGACGCCAATAAATCCCGATAATATACCCCCCATCGTCTTAAAACCATGCGCCTCACCTTTGGCTAAACCTCTGCGTAAACTTTTTGCCCTATCATACTTCTCCGGAGTTTATTCAGATTCTTGGAAAATTGCCCATGTTCAGCCCATACCGAAAAAAGGTGACTCCAGCGATCCCTCCAACTATCGCCCAATAGCAAAACCATGGAGACGATAATCAACAAAACGCTAATGGGATATCTAGAATCCAACCAACTTATCAACGACAAACAATACGGCTTCCGACAAAAAAGATCCACTGGTGATCTTTTAGTTTGCCTTACGGAGCACCTCCATCAAAGTTTGCATGGATCTGGTGAATCCAGTTTGGTTGCTTTGGATATCTCCAAGGCTTTTGATAGAGTATGGCACTCATCCTTGTTAGCTAAACTCAAAGCTATTGGAATTGACTCGCTTCTGTATAAGTGGGTTGAGAGTTTCCTTTCCGGCCGTTCAATTAAGGTAGTATGGCGTCAAATCTGAATCTCACTCCATCTCTGCGGGAGTCCCCCAGGGGTAAATTTTATCACCGGCCCTATTTCTCATTTTTATAAATGACCTACTTTCATTCCCTTCCAACCCACTTCGCAGCTTCGCTGACGACGGTACTCTACGTTACTCGTACAGATTCGATACAAGACAGACTCATGCCAGATCCTGTCTTGATGATCGCGAACTAATGTCCAAGTCGATTAATAACGACATTAAGCTGATTCTAGAGTGGGAAAAGAAGAATCGTGTTGAATTCAACTCCGACAAAACCAAGTACTGTCTTATCTCCAAAAAGAAGTTCAACACCTTACCATCTTTGAAAGTGGAAGACGTGGTACTAAAGGCCGACCCATCCCTACACATCTTAGGCGTGACTTTAGCCAAAGACTTGCGATGAAATGGCCACATATTCCAAATCGCCAAACAAGGATCTCGGTGCTTGGGATTTCTTAAGAGGTGCAAGTTCCTCCTCCAGCCATCGGCCCGTGCTGTTATTTATAAATCCTACATTCGGCCTCTTGTCGAATATAACTCCATCGTTTGGGGCGGCGCTCCAATAACCACCTTGGCATGGTTAGATAAGGTCCAAAAAAGGGCCCTTAAACTAATTGATGGCGACACCATTTGCTCCACCATCGACCCCTTGAGCCACCGTAGGAATGTAGCTGCACTGACAAAATTTTATCGCTACTTTCATAGTGACTGTTCCTCCGAGCTAAAAGCTCTCCTGCCTCCACGGGAATCGTATACCCGCAACACCAGATTAGCCCACTCGTCTCATTCCCTCCACCTGCAACTCCCCCTTTCACGCACTCAACAAGATATGAATTCGTGTGTAAATAGAACAACTCGACTGTGGAATAATCTCCCTCGCTCTCCCGAGCTCCTACAACATCCAAGAGTTCAAACGCAGGGCTCATCACCCCCGTACCTTTATAATCCTTAACCTATTCCCCCTCCCTCCCCCTCGTACTAAGCTTACTGCTAGACATTGCACCATGACATGAAAAATGACATGACGGACTAGTAGTACAAAGGGTGACTCCTGAGCTTGGCACTGCCACATAAAACATAACAAAAATCATATTTCGGTTAATACGCTTCGAACGACACCTCAACGAAGTCGACATCTTTTTTGGTTCGCGCGATATCGTGCAGGAAAAAATGACCGATGACAGGCCATGAAGTTCTCTCTTCAACTAATACAACCATAGCTGAAGTCAGTCCACAAATCTGACATTTGGTTAGAATAAACATCGCGCGGAATAGGCTCGGGATGTTTTCGTTTATTTTTGTGGTAAAAAGTGGAAAATCATTGTAAGTTATTACTTTAAACTATACATGGATTTATCAGTGATTAGTTCTTTAGTGATTTAATAAGAACAAAAAAAAATAGTGATTTAGTGAGTTTTAAGTATGTTAATTGCTGAGGTGATTAATTTATTTTACTTTCGCGGTGTTTTTTTCGTGTTTATTAAGGAAAAATATGCTGATTATTTAATTAAAAGTGATTTTAAAGTCATTAAATAATTTATTATGGAATTATTAAACATATAAGTACAGAAAAGTGTGAAAGGAAAAGTGAATAAGAAAAGTTTTTTTCTACACCTATATTTTTAATACTAATTACATAATATATGTATTAATCACTTTAAAATCACTTGTAATCCCATAACTAAACAAAACATTAAATTTTCAACATTTTTTTCGTAAATAAACATGAAAAAACACCGTGAATGTAAAAACAGTTGTTCTCCTTAACAATTAAAACACTTAAAAGACACTTAATCACTAAATTATTTTTATTTTTTTTTTAATTAAATCACTAATAAACTATTCACTGGTAAATCCAAGTGCAGTTAAAAGTGTTAAAATACAATATTTTATCACTTTTTACTGCAAAACTATAACCAAAACGGTCCCGAACTTATTCCATTTCATTTTTTTTTCATTGTGCTCTTTTAATCCCTCATGGGACATAGGGCGGAAACAGTTGCCCTCCAGCGGACTCTGTTTTGCGCGACAGCTCTCAGCTCCGACCAGGATCTCCCAGTTGTTGCGGCTTCTGCTAATAGGGTTCTCCTTCATGTTGTCCTAGGTCTTCCGACTCGACGGGATCCTTGCGGATTCCAGTCGAGGGCCTGTTTGGCTAGATTTTCATTTTCGCGTCGCAAGGTGTGGCCAACCCAATTCCATTTCCTTCGTCTGATTTGGTCGTCTATCCTTTCTTGGCCGGCACGGCGCCATAGTTCTTCGTTTGAAATTCTATCCTGCCAGCGGATTTTTAGGATACGACGCAAGCATCTGTTGACGAAGACTTGTAGGCGCCCTGTGATGAGTTGGGTGACTTTCCATGTTTCGCAACCGTACAAAAGTACTGCCTTCACGTTGTAGTTGAACAGCCGCAATTTGGTGTTAGTTGAGGCATGCATATGCGCCTCATGCTTTATTTATTCTGGAACTGACATCTTCTTCTGCACCGCCATTTTCGGTAATAATACTACCGAGGTAGCAGAATTTATCGACCAGTTCCACGTCACGGTTATTCAGCGCAGTCCGTTCAATGGTGTTTGCATTTATCCGCATTTCTTTAGTTTTAGTTGGATTGAGCCTTAAGCCTGCTGGACTACTTTCTGTTGCCAAATTGTTAATCATGTTTTTGAGGTCCTGGTGTCTGTGGGCCAGTAAACAGATATCATCTGCGTAGTCGAGATCCTTAAGGCGGTCTAACAAACCCCATTGTATGCCGCCTGTTCTACTATCTAGAGCGCCGACAAGAATGTCATTTATTACTATAAGAAATAGTAAAGGCGAGAGTAGGCATCCTTGTCGTACTCCTGAGCTCACCTCGAAGCTGTCGGATAATTTTCCATTATGGAGAACTCTGCATTTGGAATTGTTATATAGGGCTTTTATCAATTCTATTATTTTATCAGGCAGTCCCCGTCGCCGTAGTGCCTGCCATATAAAGCTCCTATTGACCGAGTCGAACGCTTTCTCATAATCTACGAAAGCAAGGTAAAGGGGGGATCGGAATTCAGTAGACTGCTCCACTATTATTCGTAAGGTGTTGATATGATCAATACATGAGCGGCCCTTCCTGAATCCGGCCTGCTGCCTCCTAAGCGTTCGGTCTTCTGCCTCACTTATCCTAGATAGTAATATATGGGACAAAATTTTTCCCACTGTAGATAGTAAACAGATGCCTCTCCAATTGTCGCATATTGTTAGGTCCCCCTTTTTTGGTATTTTGACTATGATACCTTCCGTCCAATCCTCCGGAAAGGTACAGGTGTTTCATGCTATTTCCAGGATTGGCTGAAGCGCATCTGCTATGAGGCTTGAATCGGCTTTCAACAATTCTGGCGGGATGCCATCTTTCCCAGCTGCTTTACCATTGGCCATCGCATGAATTACGGTTACTATTTCCATCTTGGATGGGGCTCGGGTGGTGATTCTTATAGGCTGTGCATTGTTGCTGGTTTCCTGAGGTTCCTGTGTAAATGAACCATTCAGGGCGGCGAAGAAGTAATCTCTCCATCTTTGGAGCTGCTCCTCGTCGCTGCACAGCAGCCTTCCATCCGCACTCTTAACGGCATGCTTTTTAGTAGAGTGCTTTCCCGTGAGCTGTTTAGTAATTTAGTACAGCACCTTACTGTTGCCTGTGTTTTCCGCGTTTTCCGCGAGCTCATTTATCTGCTGCCTTTTATCACGCCGGACACTTCTCTTTACCTCCCGGTGTAATTGGGAGTACTCCCGTTCCAATTGGTAACGTCTTTCGGGGTCGCTTGTAGAGTTTACGTTATTTTTTAGGGCTCTCCTGTGTTCTATTTTTTGCCAGGTTGTGTCCGAGATCCAGTGTTGCTGGTTTCTTGGGACATAACCGATACTCATTTCCGCAGCCGTCAATATTGCGCCCTTTGTCCTACTCCACAGCTCTTCAATATTTGTGTCCTCAGAAACGTTGTGCTGGTTTAATATTTGTTGTAGGTTTCCAGCAAATTCCCGCTTTTTACCGCTCTCCCGCAGAAGATCTACGTTGAACCGTCTACGGTTTATAGCATCGCGTTGTACGTTTCTGATTGCGGCGATTTTAAGGCGAATAGTTGCTACTACCAAATGGTGGTCGCTTCCAGTGTCTGCTCCCCTGAAACCCCTGACATCCTCAAGGATAGTTCTCCATCTGCGGCTGACGGCCACATGATCTATCTGATTTCTCGTTCTACCATCGGGCGATACCCAGGTCTCTTTGTGTATCTTCTTGTGACAAAAGTAAGTTCCACCTACCATGAGTTGGTGGGAGCTACAGAAGTCAACGAAAAGCTCATCATTTACCTAGTTTATAGCTACTCCAAAAATAATTCGAATTATGGATCATCCAAAAAATTTTGCCCTATAAACGAGGTAATTCGAATTATGGTTTAAACCGAAATGTTTTGGCTTAAGCCATAGTTATAAGAATGCATTTGGGGGAACCGTATTGTATTTAATACCCGTTTATACGCTAATTCGAAATTTTGACGTAACTTTGGGTTAAATCGATTTAATTTTTCTGCTATAAACTAGGTAATTGTTATTGGTAACTTGGCTTAGACCTTGATTTCCAATTGTTTGTTCAAGGCCGGTGTTGTCATGGCCGATCTGTGCGTTTAAGTCACCCATTAATACAATGATGTCTCCCCTTGGAATATAGCGAAAAACCTCATTCAGCCGCAAATAGAACTCGTCTTTGATGTCATCTTCAGCGTCTTCAGTTGGAGCATAGCATTGGACTACCGTAGTACTTCTTAGTCTGGTACGCAGGCGCACGGTAATAATCCTCTCAGAAACTGGTGACCAGCTAATGAGGCTGGACCTGGCTTCTTTGGTGAGTATTACACCAACGCCACTCCTACGGCTTTCAGTTTCGTTTCTCCCAGAATACAAAAAGGACTCACCATTTGGGCAGATACGTTCCCCCGCATCGGGCCATCTGGTCTCGCTAAGTCCCATGATCTGGATTTTATATCGATTCATCTCGTTGAGGACTTCATCCAGCCGTCCCTCAGCCAGCAGTGTTCTCACATTCCATGATCCGATTCGTGTCCTTGTTCGAAAAGCCAAGGTCGTCGTCGTGTTGTCCATCCGGTTCCGAGGCTTTGTTTGCGGATTCGTAGCAATGGTGTTTTTTATGGGAGCGGGTTGCTAACCCTCAGCCCAACCGACTTAAAGCTCTGTTTTGTGGCGTAGAGAGCTCGCCATTCGCCCGTCTCCCGTTAGCTCCTTCCGAAGACGTACCCCAGGGGCACCGTGGGGAGGTGGGATTAGGACTTGCTAACAGGTCTGCTAGGTGTTCGTCTGCAGTGACTTTTCTCGGGTTTTGGCAGAGGTGGCAAATCGGGTACCACCACTTTCCGAGGTCTTTGTTAGCCGTTTGCCCCCCAGAGTGTCTTGCCACATCCGTACGCACACACACACACACACACATACTTCCTCCCAATTTTTTGCTTAAAATGCTCCTGGGACCTTGAAAGATGATGTCGAAAATTTCGATTTCGATCTTCGGACCGATTACAATAACTTCCTATACTGGGAAGTTAACAAAGAAAAACTCTGAGCTCTCTTCTCCCTGTCAAAATAATCTGGTCGAATCATAATGCCATTCTTAGAGGAAAAATATATTTACATGTAATTCTCTACCCTCAGGGGCTATCGTTGAGTCAGCCCGAAGAATTTTTTTTATATATGAAAAAACCAAGTTTAGGTGTAATCCTTTATACTACCAGTCCGTCATGTCGTTCAGTTCATGGTGCAATGTCTAGTAGTAAGCTTGGTTTGAAGAATAGAGTAGAATAGGACCGTATTGTGCGCGAAGGGGGGGGGGCGGCTGTAGGGTATGGAGGTGAGCCGAGCGGGCTTTTCTTGTGTTGCGGGCTAGTTTTGTGTACTAAATTTCTTGACTGAGCCGCTAGATTCATGCACTTTTGTTCTACCAAGCGGGGCTAAAATTTTTTAGCCCCGAGCGATTCATTGAGATTCTCTCACTGGCATGTATGGATTCTCTTGCTTTGCTGGGTTTACTCACGCACATAGAGTGCCAGTGCTGTCGATTCGTTCTTTTAGTTCTGTTTATTATATTTCTAAAGGAATTGGCCTACATTCAGGGCCGTCTTTAAGGCAGGGCACACTGGGCCCAGGCCCAGGGCCTCCTGCTAAAGGGGGGCCTCTTCGTAGAAAATCGTTAAGATTTTTATATTTTTTTTAAAAAAGGTTACTTTACTGTCAAAACATAGTTTTTGAAGAAAAAGTCATAGAAAATGGGTCTTATTTGGATAAGTCCAATTTTTCTCATTTTTGCAACAGAACATCAAATTCTTTCCGCTATAATCAGCGGTGTTCCACAAATCGAGTGAAATGCAATCGAAATCGGAATTCAATTTCACTCGAATTCAAAATTGATGTTTTGAATTCCGAGTGAATTTCGTTTGTTCGAAATCACTTTCGAAAATATATAATTTGGTTGACACTTAAAATTTTTATTTATTTTGAGCATAGTTTGTATCCGAGTTAAAAAAAATTAAAAAACTTTGTGCCCCGAACAATGGATTTTGTGTTAATAGCTGCAGTAATTGAAGAAGGAGAGCTTCAAAGGAGGGACAAAATTAAAAAAGATTGTTAAGGGATAAATCAAATCCTTTGAATCTTCTTGATTCCTTTTGAATTATTTATATATGCACACTATAAGCTGTACAAATAGTCCACATTTGTATTGCACTTCATAATATCTGCAGGCATCTTAAACTAGATTATGAAGTAACATCCATCACAAATGCAGATATAGAAGTTATCGACCCAGAAAATGTTGAAGAACAGAGAAGTGATGCTGTTAGGGTCAGAGATGAAATAGCTAATAGTTTCTAAACTAAATTTGTTACACGAAAAGTTAAATATAAATTTAAAAAAAAAATTTGTTGTCTGTAAAGAGGGTTTACGGACGATAGTTTAACGTGACAACGTCATGAGAAAACATTGATGAAATGATTGCATACTTTTATGAATAAAATTGAATCATTTATATTAAACTAGCAAAAACCCGCGTGCGTTGCAACGCCTTTCAATAAAATAAGATTATGAGGACACAGTCTGCGATAGGAAAAAGCTATAGTGAAAAAAGAACAAATCTGGGAAAATTGATTTCGGGAGATGACCGCCATGGACCAAATGATATATTGAGTATACTATATTGCCTATGGTGTTCTACTTATCATACTCTTTCATTTGATACCCATGTCGAAGGGGTTGTGAAGAAAATATTAATCCGCACTCTTGAGGTGGCCGCTATGGACCAAACGATATTTTGAGTATACTATATTGCATATGGTGTTCTACTTATCATACTCTCTCATTTGATACCCATCTCGAAGGGGTTGTGAAGAAAATGGTAATCCGCCCTCTTGAGATGGCCGCTATGGACCAAACAATATATTGAGTATACTATATTGCTTATGGTGTTCTACTTTTCATAGCCTTTCATTTGATACCCATGTCTCGGGTGTTGTGAAGAAAATGGCAATCCGCCCTCTTGAGATGGCCGCCATGAATCTAAAGACATAGTCTATGGCATTCTTCTTATAATGCCCTTTCATTTGATACCAATGTCGAGGGGTTAGTGAAGAAAATGATCATCCTCCCTCTTGAGATGACCGCCATGGACCAAACGATATATTGAGTATACTATATTGCTTATGGTGTTCTACTTATCACACCCTTTCATTTGAAATCCATATCGAGAGGTGTGAAGATAATGGTAATCCAACCTCTGGAGATGGCCGCTATGGACCAACCGATATATATTGAGTATACTATATTGCTTATGTCCTCTACTTATCATACTCTCTCATTTGATACCCATCTCGAAGGGGTTGTGAAGAAAATGGTAATCCGCCCGCTTGAGATGATCGCCATGGACCAAACGATATATTGAGTATACTTTATTGCCTATGGTGTTCTACTTATCATACTCTTTCATTCGATATCCATGTCGAAGGTGTTGTGAAGAAAATGGTAATCCGCATTCTTGAGGTGGCCGCTATGGACCAAGCGACATATTGAGTATACTATATTGCTTATATTGTTCTACTTATCATACTCTTTCATTGGATACCCATTTCGAATGGGTTGTGAAGAAAATGGTCATCTGCTCTCTTGTGATGACTGCCATGGACCAAACGATATATTGAGTATACTATATTGCTTTTGGTGTTCTACTTACCATAACCTTTCATTTGATATCCATGTCGAGGGGTTGTAAAGAAATGGTAATCCGCCCTCTTGAGATGGCTGCTATGGACCAAACGCCTGCTTTTCTGTTGAAATTTTTTTGCTATAAACCTCACGGAGCCCGAGACCTTTCCAACGAATGCAAAACCGTGGAAATCGGATCGTGCGTTCTCTAATTATAGCGTCTGGAAGGAAAACCCGACTTATTTTTATATTATAGATAATAACAGTAAACGTCCCACCTTGCGACTTGTGAATGGTAATAGCACAAGCAGGAACGCAAGGAAACTGTTTTCGTTTGCATTTCACAGTTTTCGTCAGTGTAATGTTCACTATTTTCTTATACACCGGCACCCAGTTAGGAGACAGAGTGTTTGGCTTGCTTTGCTTATTGTTGACAATTTGACAAATTTAATCTAATTAATATTGACAATTTTAATCAAATTTTTAAGATTACTACGATCAAATTTTTAAAATTACTTCGGGAGATAACGGGACATAACGGGACATAACGGGACAATGAGTCATCATTTTTCGTGCATGCATCCGGCGTTCATCGTTTTAATAGACGTTGTCACGTCAAAAACTTTATTCAGTTTTTTAAAAACATAAAAGAACCCTCTGCATTAAGTTTTTGGGCTAACTCTTTCCAAAGGGCCTTGTTGATATCTGCACAACTTCAACAATTTGGAGCGGTTTGACTTGATGAATAAGAAATAAAACTGAATGTGTGGTTATTGACGTATTTATTGTCACTGAGACTTAATGCTCGTATCTTCTACATATTTATACAATTATTTATTGCTTAATTAGCAATAACAAAGTTATTGCACCTGAATGCGTGAGTCAAGAGTTCATTCACCAATTTTTAATTTTCGTTGGTTATTGCTGACATTGCAGAGTGAATCGACCCGTGCAGGTGAATGAGCTTTTGATTCAGTATTTTAATTTATTAATTGTTTTTCATAATATAATAACAGAAATTAGTTATTGGCCTAAATCTTAATATTATATGATGTTTTATATGTGCTGCGCACAGTCCTCAACAATTAATTTGTCTTTTTTTGTATGTACATATATCCTCTTGCTATTTCGGGATTATTTCTTGCAAATTCACACACCATGTTCTCCTGTCTGTTATTTTTATCCTTGCCCCTTTGAATTGATACATTCATATTAAAATATTTTCTTAAATAAATTGTTACCTTTGTAAATAAATTACAAATATTTACATTTTAAAATAAATCACAGCGCTTCTCTTGCTATTCCACTTTCAAATCACAAACAACAACTGAAACGGTTTTATTTCGATTGACATTTCGATTTAATCGAAATGTGGAACATCTAATTTCGATTTGGAATTTCTATTTCACATACATGGAATTAATCGAAATGTAGAACACCTAATTTCGATTTCGAGTATCAATTTCATAAAAATCGAAATGTGGAGCACCGCTGAATGAAAGTAAACCTCTGATATATACAGTAGTGCTGCAAAAATTCCCGATCCAATAAGCCCAAGATCAGTATCGTACTACAATTATTGTAGAAGTTATAGCGATTTGCTTAAAAGTGTTATTAAAAAAATTATAATTTAGTACAAAATAAAATTGTTAATAATGGTGGGGGTAGGGTTTGATCCAAATATATAGTTGGGAAAATTCCTGATCTAAAGAGCCCAAGATCATTATCATACCGCTAAAATGGTTGGTTTGAAAGTGTTTTTAAAAAAATTCTTAACAACAAATTCGTAACAAATGTAATGTTGAAAAGTTTACTTCATCCAAAATATATAGTTTCTTCGCGAAAAATTCTTAAAATAACCCAAATTTTAAGATTTTCGCTGAAATGGAAAGCAAAAACATTTGGGACATTCCATGTCAAATCGGACAAAATTTGTCGACCCCCTCTCCGTTTTGGCTGAAAATTTTCAGGGACTTTGGGCAACTATTTAAGACTACAAATAAATTTTGTTTTTGAATTTTATCAGCAATCTATTAACAGTAAAAATTAAATGCTGAAAAATATAAACATATTTTCGAATTCAATGTCAAAAGGTCAAAAAATAGTAAAAAACTCAATTTCTCAAATACCCCATCACGAAAATGGACGTTTTTGGTGTCAAAATCTTCGGGAGAAGTCACTCTAACACCTCGATCAAAAATCTCGATGGGATCTTAAGGATTTCGAAAGTTAGGAGTATTTGTTTATAATCATTAATTTTTACGATATTTATTGAACCCTTTGACCTAGATTTTTTTCGAAACGTCATCTATTTTCACCAAAAATTGGATAAAGGGGTTTTTTTGGCCGATGATTACGAATCTGCGGTCGGATTATCAAAAAATTAACCTCTTTCCATGAAATGAATTTTGGTCCGCCATCTTGGCTGCCATTTTGAATGTGGAAAATACTTAGCGTTTAGAATAGTGAACGGAGAAAAAATTCAATATGTAGAAAAAGTGAAAATTCAGATAGTACTTATTTTAAAGAAAAATCATAATGATCAATGTTAGAGTGCTTTTTAAAAAAATAAAAGATATTACGTCTCCTTAAGTGGGCCTCCACTCTAAGTAGGCCCAGGGCCTTCAAGCAATGAAAGACGGCCCTGCCTACATTTGATACTAATTGGCCGAACCTTTCTTACACTTGTGGGTTTTATATACGTGAAGGGCCTATTTTATTTAGCCCGTAGCAAATATTTGGATATAAATTTAGTTAAAAGTAGTAAAAGAGATATTCTTATTGGAAAAATTGCTAATTGGAGATTGAATTTTAACTGAAAGTTTCAAGTTTATTTTTAAGTGAAAAATGTGTGCTTGCAAAATTATGGTAGATATACATATATTGAATTATTCGCCAATAAATAGTATTAAATTATTAGTTATTACCTGTATATGTATATATTTTTCTTAGATTAGATTTATATTGATTCAATTTTTGTTTTTGCTTCAAATGAATCATGTAGATAATTTATTGAAGAAAAATTTTTCTCTTTTGTTATTAGAAGAAAAATTAGAAATTAAACGTTTAGGGCCGCATCAACCATTTGATTTTAAATTAATTTGCACTGCAAAATACCAAAGTAGAAAATTTTCGTCGGATTGGTCTTCCAAAAAAGAAATGGTTTACGATTAGAAGAGAAAAAATTCATCGTTTTGTTTTTATTGCGATTTGTTTAGAGGAGAATCGGCTTGGACAGAAATTGGTATCCGGGATTTAAAACATGTATCGGAAAAATTAAAATCCATGACAAGCGCGACGAATTTAAAAAGAGCTTTAAATTACCAAACCTTCTGGCAGGTCAATATTATCGCACAGATCGATGCAGGATACGCGAATTCCATCCATTCCAGCGAAATATAAATAATCGTCAAGTATTGAGTCATTTTTTAGATATATTAAAGTTTTGCGGTGGTCACATTTTAGCTCTTAGTCCAGTCAAATTAGAGATTTGACTGAAGATAATTCCGAAGTTGCTGAAAATTGGAACAGCCGTTAAAAACATTATTATACGTAAGCTGTAGAGACTGCCACGCGATTGGGCGGCTGCAAACTTTTTTATTCAAGGTCAAAGGGTCAAAATATCAGTTTTTTGCAAATATCTGCTAAACCGTACGTCTTATCAGAAAATTGTGTTTACAAAGTTTGTAGATTAGGCGATTATCTACAAAAAAATATATTATACATTTTCTCGTAGGAATTGCCATTTCTGAGATATTGTCATTTTAATAAGTTAAAATACTCATATTCTATCATTCCCGACTTGTAAAGGTCATCAGAAATTTAATAAATCCTTTGTTGGAGTACGCGGCTAATATTTTCAGGGGTGATTCCTGGATATATTTGGAGAAAAAAATTGTTCTACAGAGGGCGGCTATCTCCACTATCCACTAAGATACAGGGTGATTAGGGAAAAAATTTGGTTTTTTTTTTAAATTTACTGAAATTTGAATAACTCCTAAAGTAATTATGATAGAGTAGCCTAATTAGGCTCATCTTTTAGGTAAATGTGTATTCTTTAATTTGGTGTAAAACATAGCAGCCTGAGTGACTCCGTTCAAAAAATATGTAGGCTCAAACCAATGCTATTATGCCGCAGTTGAAAGACGAGTAACTTTTTATTTGTTCACGATAAAACACGATAAAACTACTACTACTACTACTACCTACAAAACTACCCAAAATAAACACTTATTGTATATGGAAATATTGTAGGTAATAGTTTGGTGCATCAGAAAAGCAAAAAAAAATGTACTGTTAGTAACGAATTTTCTGAGAAAAACGAAGAAATCTGCCAGGTCTAGATTCTAAGCATTGTTTGAGCCTATATATTTTTTGAACGGAGTCACTTAGGTTGCTGTGCTTTATACCAAATAAAAGAATACACATTTACCTAAAAAAGATGAGCCTAATTAGGCTACTCTATCATAATTACTTTAGGAGTTATTCAAATTTCAGTAAATTTAAAAAAAAAACCAAATTTTTTCCCTAATCACCCTGTATCTTAGTGGATAGTGGAGATAGCCGCCCTCTGTAGAACAATTTTTTTCTCCAAATATATCCAGGAATCACCCCTGAAAATATTAGCCGCGTACTCCAACAAAGGATTTATTAAATTTCTGATGACCTTTACAAGTCGGGAATGATAGAATATGAGTATTTTAACTTATTAAAACGACAATATCTCAGAAATGGCAATTCCTACGAGAAAATGTATAATATATTTTTTGGTAGATAATCGCCTAATCTACAAACTTTGTAAACACAATTTTCTGATAAGACGTACGGTTTAGCAGATATTTGCAAAAAACTGATATTTTGACCCTTTGACCTTGAATAAAAAAGTTTGCAGCCGCCCAATCGCGTGGCAGTCTCTACAGCTTACGTATAATAATGTTTTTAACGGCTGTTCCAATTTTCAGCAACTTCGGAATTATCTTCCAATTATGGCGTTTTTTCGTCTATTTTGACTGGACTATCTTAGTGGCCACGACGAATGAGAATCAAGCAGTAATCGAGGAATATTTACTGATATGGTTACATAAGACAGATCAATAGATATCACATCACGAAAAATAATATCGTAAAAACGTTTCAAGAACTGTACAAAATTAGTTACTTGAATGCTGTTTACAGGTTTATCTAGATAAACTGAAATCTGAATTTCACGCAAAAATTTTGTATATGTTCAATCTGATGAAACGGAAATGGTTTTAAGTTTACGTTTCGTTAAAAATAATAATAATTTGATCTAGATGAAAATGGTATAGTTGATATGATTCAGAATGCGCTGAAATGCTACAATTTAGAGAAAACATATGATGGGGCCGCTGTAATGAGTGGGAGTACAGCCGGGGTTAAAACTTTAATAAAAAAAAAACAAAGAGGTGTCAAGGGACACCCGGATGGAACGAAGTTCTTTTCGATTAATTAGTGAAGGAATTGTAATAAAAATTTTGTTTTTAAGTTATAATACTATTTTTTTATTATTAATAAATATAATGTAATATAAACTTAATCAGTAAGCCCAATTTTAGTAATAATTGGCTTGTGGTAACTGAAGTAGGAAACATATGTTTGGGATTCTATTTTATTTAAATATGTTGAAAAAACTGCATCAATGGTAGTATTATATTTTGTTGTTGATTCTGCTGGATTATTGTTTATTCTCAAATCAAATTCTTCCTCTAGAAACTGTAGTAATGGTTTTGATTTTTCATTACTGCAGTTGATGTTAAAATCACCGGCCAGAATGAGTGGAACTTTATCTAAATTTTTGTTGTATCTGCTAAGCGTTCGAGATACATCTTTAGAATACTCTAGCAGTGCTCGATGAATAAACTCCTGAATATGTATTAATTTGTTATTTGGTGAGACATATATGACTGCCATGATTAAGGTAACGCCGTTTTCCATTACACACTCGGCTGCACATAAATCTGCAACACTTGTACTTGCAACAAAAACAACAAAAACAAAAAAACAACAAAAGTAACAAAAACAACAAAAACATCAAAAACAACAAAAACAACAAAAATAACAAAAACAACAAAAATAATAAAAACAACAAAAACAACAAAAACAACAAAAATAACAAAAACAACAAAAACAACAAAAGCAACAAAAACAACAAAAACAACAGAAACAACAGAAAGAACAGAAACAACAAAAACATCAAAAACAACAAAAACAACAAAAATAACAAAAACAACAAAAATAATAAAAACAACAAAAACGACAAAAGCAACAAAAGCAACAAAAACAGCAAAAACAACAAAAACAACAAAAACAATAAAAACAACAGAAATAACAAAAACAACAAAACAACAAAAACAACAAAAACAGCAAAAACAACAAAAACGACAAAAGCAACAAAAACAACAGAAACAACAAAAACAGCAAAAACAACAAAAATAACAAAAACAACAAAAACAACAAAAATAACAAAAACAACAAAAGCAACAAAAACAACAAAAATAGCAAAAACAACAAAAACAACTAAAATAACAAAAACAACAAAAATAACAAAAACAACAAAAACAACAAAAGCAACAGAAACAACAAAAACGTCAAAAACAACAAAAACAACAAAAATAACAAAACAAAAACAACCTGTATACACTCAAAAAAATAATCGTCGCGACACTACACTGTACAATGCGAAATAGAAAGACGAAACGAAAATAACTGGCTTGCTTTCTATGAGAGAGAGAGAAACAGACAGGGAAACATGCGCACGCTGCACGGCACAACTATACCAAAAAGTGTCGTTACAACTTTTGGTCTTAATTTTTTCCGTCTAGTCCCCTTTCGCAACGCGCGATAAGGAACTTCGTTCCAAAAATTGTATTCATTAGCACACTTTGTGCATTGTTATCCTCATCACCTAATATTCAAATATTTAGTTTTAAAGCAGGCATGCTCAAATATCAAAGAAGGAAGTATATTTTTCGCAAATATTTCTGCTTTCACATCATTTTTTTTCATGCTATCCCAAGGAAAAAGAGTTAATAATCGAAGTTTGCAACAAACGTGGTCTATACTCGAAAATAATAAAGAAAATCCCGTTCATTGTTTTGAATTGATCCAGGGTGAAGTTTGACACGCGAATACAGTTAGTGAAGCAACTGGTTTATTAAAACTTCTGAGACGAGGAGTTTATATTTTGGAACGAAGTTCCTTATCGCGCGTTGCGAAAGGGGACTAGACGGAAAAAATTAAGACCAAAAGTTGTAACGACACTTTTTGGTATAGTTGTGCCGTGCAGCGTGCGCATGTTTCCCTGTCTGTTTCTCTCTCTCTCATAGAAAGCAAGCCAGTTATTTTCGTTTCGTCTTTCTATTTCGCATTGTACAGTGTAGTGTCGCGACGATTATTTTTTTGAGTGTATACAGGTTGTTTTTGTTTTGTTATTTTTGTTGTTTTTGTTGTTTTTGACGTTTTTGTTGTTTCTGTTGCTTTTGTTGTTTTTGTTGTTTTTGTTTTTTTTGTTGTTTTTGTTGTTTTTGTTATTTTAGTTGTTTTTGTTGTTTTTGCTATTTTTGTTGTTTTTGTTGCTTTTGTTGTTTTTGTTATTTTTGTTGTTTTTGTTGTTTTTGTTATTTTTGTTGTTTTTGCTGTTTTTGTTGTTTCTGTTGTTTTTGTTGCTTTTGTCGTTTTTGTTGTTTTTGCTGTTTTTGTTGTTTTTGTTGTTTTGTTGTTTTTGTTATTTCTGTTGTTTTTATTGTTTTTGTTATTTTTGTTGTTTTTGCTGTTTTTGTTGCTTTTGTTGCTTTTGTCGTTTTTGTTGTTTTTATTATTTTTGTTGTTTTTGTTATTTTTGTTGTTTTTGTTGTTTTTGATGTTTTTGTTGTTTCTGTTCTTTCTGTTGTTTCTGTTGTTTTTGTTGTTTTTGTTGCTTTTGTTGTTTTTGTTGTTTTTGTTATTTTTGTTGTTTTTGTTGTTTTTGTTGTTTTTATTATTTTTGTTGTTTTTGTTATTTTTGTTGTTTTTGTTGTTTTTGATGTTTTTGTTGTTTTTGTTACTTTTGTTGTTTTTTTGTTTTTGTTGTTTTTGTTGCAAGTACAAGTGTTGCAGATTTATGTGCAGCCGAGTGTGTAATGGAAAACGGCGTTACCTTAATCATGGCAGTCATATATGTCTCACCAAATAACAAATTAATACATATTCAGGAGTTTATTCATCGAGCACTGCTAGAGTATTCTAAAGATGTATCTCGAACGCTTAGCAGATACAACAAAAATTTAGATAAAGTTCCACTCATTCTGGCCGGTGATTTTAACATCAACTGCAGTAATGAAAAATCAAAACCATTACTACAGTTTCTAGAGGAAGAATTTGATTTGAGAATAAACAATAATCCAGCAGAATCAACAACAAAATATAATACTACCATTGATGCAGTTTTTTCAACATATTTAAATAAAATAGAATCCCAAACATATGTTTCCTACTTCAGTTACCACAAGCCAATTATTACTAAAATTGGGCTTACTGATTAAGTTTATATTACATTATATTTATTAATAATAAAAAAATAGTATTATAACTTAAAAACAAAATTTTTATTACAATTCCTTCACTAATTAATCGAAAAGAACTTCGTTCCATCCGGGTGTCCCTTGACACCTCTTTGTTTTTTTTTTTATTAGAATTTTTCAATAAAATTTATTATAATATTGATATTTTGATCGCAATAATACTAACGGTGCTTCACTTAGTAGAAGTCTGGACATTTTCTGCAAATCAATTAATAAATTAGGGATTTTTGATCTCTCACCTCAATGTTCTCAGTCCCATAGAATTTTTAAAACTGAAAGACAATGGGCCTGATTGTTGAATCCGGCGGATTGGAAGTGAGTGCGGATTTGATACTTTGCCGATTCTAAAATCCGCATTCGCGGGTTGAATGCGAATTTTATTACCGAAAAATTTATGACCTGGATTCCCTCATCATTTTTTCGGCAATCAAATTCGCATTGAATCCGTGAACGCGGATTTTAGAATTGGCAAAGTGTCAAATCCGATCCGTCGGATTCAAAAATCAGGCCCAATATTCCTTTAGATAAAACATCAATTTTGATCAAATAGATTTCATTCCTAGGTGAAGAAGTTCTGAAAAATGAGTTGGGAACCTATGTATGAAAATTCAATGTTACAAAAAATGACTTCTATTTAGAAGTTATATTCATTTTTGAAAGAAAATAATATAGATGAGGCTTTTAAGAAAATTTATATTTTAATTAGAAATAATATTAACTACACACGTTTTTACAGCCGAATCTGAATGAAATGGGTCAGACTTTTTTTTATGTGACAGACTAGAGGCTTAGGGAAAGTCCTTTTATACTGTCGGCAATCTATTTTTTCGCATAGAGTGAATGTCTAACAGCAGCTCTAGCCGGAAGATAGAGAGAAGAACTGGAAGTAGCTGTCACAACCTAGCCGCAATATTTTATTCCACCTACTCACAACCATTTCGCGACTCTGACATCGGGGCGTCGAGAACAACTCGCTGGAGTGTTATGCCTCCTGAAACGAGTTGAATTTCATCAATAAACCGATGGCATGCGTTTGGTGGAGCGGGGAAGGACTAGGGAAGGCCATGACAGGGGAATCAGGAGTGTAAAGAGGGAAGAAGAAAGAAGGAAAGTTAGGTGGGAAAGGCGAAGGACCGTGGCGCCGCCGGGATTCGAACCCGAGACCTCTGGGGATAGCAGTCAGGCGCCTTACCTCTAGACTACCGAGGCTCCCCCGACTTATTTTTATTCCTCCATTGTCTTCCCTCATTTCATTACAATATAAATTTTAGTATATTGCCAATAATTATCTTTTAAAGTGTTTTTTATTAAACTTAAAACTTTTATTTAATAACGATACTTTTAATTAAACGATAGATATTTTTTTTAATTAACCGTTATTTTAAATTACATAACTGTTATAATAAAAACTTTTATAAGCAACTTCCTATGTGTCTGAAATTCTAACTAATACTCTTACAATTATTCAAAATTATTTTAATATCACAATATTTGTATGGCTATGTTTTTTAAATTCTTTTATTTAACTTGCACTGTTTGTCGTCAAATCTTGGAAGTTAAATTTGACCCACTTCCCGGTTTCGGATAGAGCTGAAATTTTGCATACACGTTTAGTTTGGATGACAATGCAATCTGGCCATTTTGTAAAAATATCAAGATAGCGGTTCCAAAATGGCGCCCGCTTTTATTTTACTTACACTGTTTGTCGTCAAATCTTGGAAGTTAAATTTGACCCACTTCCCGGTTTCGGATAGAGCTGAAATTTTGCATACACGTTTAGTTTGGATAACAATGCAATCTGGCCATTTTGTAAAAATATCAAGATGGCGGTTCCAAAATGGCGCCCGATTTTTGAAATTGTGCTCCGCGGCCCTTTGAAATGGGTATCAAATGAAAGGATATGACAGGTAGAACACAATAAACTATGTGGCGTCATTCCAAATTCAAAATGGCGGACAACACTTACACTGTTTGTCGTCAAATCTTGGAAGTTAAATTTGACCCACTTCCCGGTTTCGGATAGAGCTGAAATTTTGCATACACGTTTAGTTTGGATGACAATGCAATCTGGCCATTTTGTAAAAATATCAAGATGGCGGTTCCAAAATGGCGCCCGATTTTTGAAATTGTGCTCCGCGTCCCTCTGACATGGGTATTAAATGAAAGGATATGACAGGTAGAACACAATAAGCTATGTGGCGTCATTCCAAATTCAAAATGGCGGCCAACACTAAATTGCGGAAAGCTTATAATAGACTAAAAAGTAGAAAATATAACCGATCAACTTCCAATTTTGCACACACTCGTAGTTCGGGTGGTTAATGTGTATGAATGATGAGATGAATAGTTGAGTTAAGGGTGAGTTGATAATAAAGAAGCAATACACGTTACAAAAAATCACAAACAAACACAGAGATGCTGCTGTCAACTAAATTCAACTACTCAAATACTGAACTCATGTCCGTATGCATAATTTCAACTAAACCCAGGTAGCAGAGCTGAGTCGAGTTCAGTCAACCATAACCCAACTCGACTCCCGTTTACATGTAGTTAGACTTGGGTTCAACTTGAGTTCAACTCATCATGTATAAGTACTAAATGCAATTTGACCTTTTTGTAAAAAAATCAAGAAGACGATTCCGAGATGGCGGCCGTTTTTGCAATTATGTTCCACCGAGCCCACGACATGGGTATCAAATGAATACAGTAAACTGTGTGACGTAATTTTAAATCTAATAGAATTGCCATCATAAAATGGCGGAATACATATAATAAACTAAAAAGTAGAAAATAAAATAAATGGTTAAAAAATTTTTTTAAAAAAAATTCTTTTCATTAACTAAAAAATGTACTGAAAAGTAAAAAATAAACAATATTTTAAAGAAAGCGTGAAATTTAAATTTTACTGAAAAAGTTAATTAAAAGAATGGCGCATTTTTCATCAAAAAATTTTGTTAGAATTTGAAATTAACAAAGCAAAAAATTGAGGGTTATTGTAAATCTCACGCGATTTACAGTTATATTTTCAATTTTTGATGAAAAATGCGCCATTCTTTTAATTAACTTTTTCATTAAAATTGAAATTTCACGCTTTCTTTAAAATATTGTTTATTTTTTACTTTTCAGTACATTTTTTAGTTAATGAAAAGATTTTTTTTTAAAAAATTTTTTTAACCATTTATTTTATTTAAAATTGTTTCTGTGTACAGTGTATACATACGTGATATGACAATCTAAATTCCCCAAGTGTATTTCATAGTAGAAGTTAGAATCCAAATTATGACGTAACCAAAAACACTGTACTCGAAATTATTACAGTACAGAAACTGAATTGAGGGGGCGAACGGCTAACAAAGGCCTCGGAAAGTGGTGGCACCCGATTTGTCACTTCTGTCAAGACCCGAGAACAGTCACTGCAGACGAACACCTAGCAGACCTGTTAGTAAGTCCTAATCCCACCTCCCCGCGGTGCCCCCTGGGGTACTTCTTCGGAAGGAGCTAACGGGAGACGGGCGAATGGCGAGCTCTCTGCGCCACAAAACAGAGTTTTAAGTCGGTTGGGCTGAGGGTTAGCAACCCGCTCCCATAAAAAACACCATTGCTACGAATCGGCAAACAATGCCTTGGAACCGGGTGGACAACTCGACGACGACCTTTTCTTTTCGAACAAGGACACGAATCGGATCATGTAATGTGAGAACATTGCTTGCTGAGGGACGGCTGGATGAAGTACTCAACGAGATGAATCGATATAAAATCAAGATCATGGAACTTAGCGAGACCAGATGGCCCGATGCGGGGAACATATCTGCCCAAACGGTGAGTCCTTATATTCTGGTAGAAACGAAACTGAAAGCCGTAGGAGTGGCGTTGGCGTAATACTCACCAAAGAAGCCAGGTCCAGCCTCATTAGCTGGTCACCAGTTTCTGAGAGGATTATTACCGTGCGCTTGCGTACCAGACTAAGAAGTACTACGGTAGTCCACTCAATTGGAAACCAAGGCCTAAGCCAAGTTACCAATAACAATGGTGAGATTTTCGTTGACTTTTGTAGTTCCCACCAACACATGGTAGGTTTTTTTCATGTGGCAGTGCTAAGCTCAGGAATCACCCTTTGTACTACTAGTCCGTCATGTCATTTGTCACGTCATGGTGCAATGTCTAGCAGTAAGCTTAGTACGGGGGGGGGGGGGGTTGGAGGGGTTATAAAGGAACGGGAGGGAATTGAAGAAGGTGGTGATGAACCCTGCGTTTGAATTCTTGGATGTTGTAGGAGCTCGGAAATACTGACTGCGAGCGATTATTCCACAGCCGAGTTGTTCTATTAACAAACGAATTCATATCTTGTTGAGTGCGTGAAAGAGGGAGTTGCAGGTGGAGGGAATGAGACGAGTGGGCTAATCTGGTGTTGCGGGTATAAGAATGCCGTGGAGGCAGGAGAGCGTTTAGCTCGGAGGAACAGTCACTATGATAGTAGCGATAAAATTTTGTCAGTGCAGCTACATTCCTACGGTGGCTGAGGGGGTCGATGGTGGAGCAAGCGGTATCGTCATCAATTAATTTAAGGGCCTTTTTTTGGACCTTATCTAACCATGCCAAGGTGGTTATTGGAGCGCCGCCCCAAACGAGGGAGTTATCTTCGAGAAGAGGCCGAATGTAGGATTTGTAAATAACAGCACGGGCCGATGGCTGGAGGAGGAACTTACACCTCTTAAGAAATCCCAAGCACTGAGATCCTTGTTTGGCGATTTGGAATATGTGATCATTCCATCGCAAGTCCTTGGCTAATGTCACGCCTAAGATGTGTAAGGATGGCCTTCATTCACTTTCAAGGGTGGAGGGGTGTTGAACTTCCTTTTGGAGATAAGACAATACTTGGTTTTGGCGGGGTTGAATTCAGCACGATTCTTCTCTCCCCACTTTAGAATCAGTTCAATGTCGTTATTAATAGAGTTGGGCATACGTTCGCGATCATCAAGACAGGATCTGGCATGAGTCTGCCTTGTATCGAAGCTGTACGAGTACCGTAAAGTACCGTCGTCAGCGAAGCTGAGAAGTGGGTTGGAGGGGATTGAAAGAAGGTCATTTATAAAGATAAGGAATAGGGCCGGAGATAAGATTGACCCCTGGGGGACGCCCGCCGAGATCGGGTGGGATGCGGATTTGACGCCATCCAATATTACTTTGATTGAACGGCCGAAAAGGAAATTCTTGATCCACTTCTGTAGAAGTGAGTCGACTCCAATAGCTTTGAGGCTGAGTGCCAAACTCTATTGAACGCCTTGGAGATATCCAGAGCAACCAGACTAGACTCGCCAGATCCCTGCAGGCTACGGCTGAGGTGTTCTGTAAGACAGACTAAAAGATCGCCAGTGGATCTTTTCTGGCGGAAGCCATATTGCCAGTCGTTTAAGAGTAGGTTGGATTCTAGATATCCCATTAGCTTTTTGTTGATGATCGTCTCCATGGTTTTGGAGAGAATAGAAGTAATTGCTATTGGGCGGTAGTTTAAGGGCTTCACCTTTTTTCGGAATTGGCTGAACATGGGCAAGTTTCCAAGAGTCTGGATAAACTCCGGAGGAGTATGATAGGGCAAAAAGTTTGCGCAGAGGTTTAGCCAAAGGTGACGCGCATTGTTTTAAGACGATAGAGGGTATATTATCGGGTCCAGTGGATTTGTTGACATCGAGCTCCTTGAGGCACCTGTACACCTCGCGAGTCCTGAAGAAAACCCTGTCCATTAAATGAGCATTGTGCTCGAGAACTGGGGGTAGCGCATCAGTTTCGGATAGGGAAGAATTTAAAGCAAACAGAGATGCTAATAAATCGGCCTTGGCTTTTGTGTCTGTTATCACCTTCTTATCGTGAATGAATGAAGGATTTGAAGATGCAGTGAAATTCTTCTTTATGGAACTTACCAAGGACCAGAAGTTTTTGCTACCAGAGGTTGCATTAAAGAGTTTACTTCTCAACTTACTGTCAAATGAATTTTTGACGTTCCTGATGGTGACTTTACAGGAATTTCTTAGTTTTATATACTCTTCACGGAGCGATTCACTCGGGGAGCTCTTGAAAGCTCGAAAGGCGGCTTCTTTGTTTCTGATTGCATGCATACACTCCTGATTAAACCATCTGTTAGGCCTAGCCTTCACAGATTTAGTAGAATGAGGAATGTACAAATGCATTCCTGCCTGTATGATTCTAGTGATACGGATAGTGGCAGAGTTGACGTTTTTGGTTCGGAAACACTGATTCCAGTCAGTAGCTCGGAAGAAATTAATTAGCCCCAGCCAATTGGCCTTCCCATAATGACATACAGTTCTCCTAGCTGGTTTGGGAGGGATGGGAAATTCGAATGGGAAGCTAGCGCTAATTAAGCACTGGTCCGAATTGCCGAGAGGTGAATCAACTTCGACGGAGTATCGCTCTGGATGGGAAGTGAGAAAAAGATCAAGGAGATAGTTTCCTTGATCGGCAACATCAGGGACTCTCGTGGGATGATCCACAATTTGATGTAAATTATTGGTGTCTGCAAAGAGCTCGACGTCCTTGCCAGAAACACTGGTGCCATTTGAGTAAGTCAGCCAGTTTGCATTATGAACATTGAAATCACCCGCAACGATAATTTCACACAGGATTGGATGACAAAAATCCCGAGATTTGTTCGGAAATGGTATCAAAAGATGAAGTGGAGGCTTCGTTACTTATGTTAGGACTTTTGTATAGGAAGCAGAAGAATATGACGTGGCTTTTGAAAATGATTTTAATCCAAAGATAATTAAAATATAATATGAAGTCGAGCTTGAAAATATTTTATAATAAGCCACGTCCTCCCTAACATAGATGGCAGTACCCCTATGGGGGAGAGATTGTGCACTAAAGTGTATCCCGACACCTGGTAATGACCTAAGTTATTATCGAGTGATATTTGGGTTTCACTCAGTGCGAAGATTGGGGGTTTATAATTAGATAAGTGGCACTCAACAAAAGAGAAATTCGCATGAAGTCCACGAATATTACAAAAGTCAATAACAAAAAATAACGTGTCAAGCCGGGCCTTGATGGACTGGACGTCATCGGCTAGCATTTGAAAATGCGAGATGTTGCTGGAGAAGGAGTTAAGACGATCCATGACTCTTTCGTGATCACCGAGAAAAGCGTCAGAGATGTCTTTCATCATTCTCAGCACATGACAGGGTTTGATGTCAGAGCAATCGCCACAAGTGGGCCCTCTAGGAGCCGAAGATTTGCTACTGACCTTGAGGCAAGAAGGATGGAAAACGCCTCCACAAACCCCATCACAGGAAATCCCGTCACGGGCGATTTCCGAAGAACACCTCTTACATAGTTGATCCACCATGACGAAAACAAGGATATATATTGATAGGTATGATATTATTTTGAAATGAAAATACTATTAAGAATAGCTTTGTTCGTTGATCAGAACAGAATAGAAGAGAAATTGGACAACAAGCAATTAAACGTCAAACCTTTTAGAACAACTTTGAATAGAAAATCTAATGAACGCTTTCTTGTACTTATTTGTTCTGACAATTTCCGTTGTCAAAATTTCATAAACACATTTGTCAAAACTACACCTTTTCCAGTTGTAATTCAGAAAGCCTCAACTGTAATTCAGATTAGTCAATTGTAATTCAGAAAGCGTCAATTGTAATTCAGATTTGTCAATTGTAAATCAGAAAGCGTCAATTGTAATTCAGATTTGTCAATTGTAATTCAGAAAATATCAATTGTAATTCAGAAAATATCAATTGTAATTCAGAAAGTATCAATTGTAATTCAGAAAATTTCAACTTTCATCTCATTGATGCAATAAATTGACCAAATAATTTCAATTGAATCTTTCATTACATAATAAATATTCTCCTAGTAACATCATGCATGATATCGTCCCATTATTACTGTTTCAATGCTAAGTTGTGTTATCTGACGCAATCTCTAATAATCTCCCAGTTGATAACCCATTTCGTGTAAATGATGTAAAGCGAATGTTTAAGCTAACTGTTAAACAAATTTAAATCTTCTGCGTTCCATACATAAGACTCCTGTTGCAGAAATTGCTGCAATTAGAAGATTTTGAATTTTTCTGAATTACAATTGACACTTTCTGAATTACAATTGACACTTTCTGAATTACAATTGATACTTTCTGAATTTCAATTGACGCTTTCTGATTTACAATTGACAAATCTGAACTACAATTGATACTATCTGAATTACAATTGACTAATCTGAATTACAATTGATACTTTCTGAATTATAGTTGATACTTTCTGAATTACAATTGGAAAAGGTGTAGAAAAAAGAGCAACAACAAAAAAAATCTTGTCCAAAACAGTCCCTAAAAAAATCAAAACACTTCCATAAGATGCGCACAGCCGCACTCTCGCGCATTCGATTTGCGTGCACTAGCACCCTGTGATCAATTGCATGTAAAAAAAAATTTTAATTTGAGTAAATTATTTATGTAGTTGTATTTTTACACACGAAATACGGTGTAAAACATTTTTCTCTAAATTTTTTTTTTTTTCAAATCTGGCAATTCACGACGATCTTATTCGACTACAATTAAATGATCATATATAGAAAACACACTTCCTGCGTTTGGTGTAGTGAACTGCACTGAATTGTATGGAATTTGGAAACTTTTTGACGTTTCAGAAACCATGAACGGAAATGCAATTAAAAATACACAGATTTAACTTAATTACAATTAACCAGATTTGACCACCTCACATTACAGAATTTAATTATGTGTTTAGTTAATTTTTTAATCATTAATTAACACGACACAGCTGATCCGCTTTCCTGCGATACGAGACACGATACCGGACGATAACTGCAACCTTTTGCTGAGCCTCCGAGATGGAGAAGAAAATAAAAACTTTTAGCAAAAGAAAACAGAACTCCAAAATTAATACACTTAAAATCAAGCAAAATTAAAAACAAAAACAGAAATAAAGCACTAAAATTTAAAAACCACTAATAACACTAAGAAAAAAAAACGAATAGACAACAGCACGGACTAGACCCAGCATGCATCGAGCCGAAACACAAACAAAACTCTTTTGAGACGGGACAAATTTCATCGACCGACAGATTTCGGGCGCGACACTTGCAGGTCCGGGATTCGGGTTTCGGTAGGGGGAGCAAGGGTACTTACTTCTGCTGTTCGTCGGTCGCGTGTCTTGTCTGTTGAAGGGTGAAGGCTTTTGACTGCGGCGCGAGAATTTCTATTGAAAACTTGAGTGAGTGGAACTTACTTTTGTCACAAGAAGATACACAAAGAGACCTGGGTATCGCCCGATGGTAGAACGAGAAATCAGATAGATCACGTGGCCGTCAGCTGCAGATGGAGAACTATTCTTGAGGATAACAGGAGTTTCAGGGGAGCGGATACTGGAAGCGACCACCATTTGGTTGTAGCAACTATTCGCCTTAAAATCGCCGCAATCAGAAACGTGCAACATGATGCTATAACCCGTAGACGGTTTAACGTAGACCTTCTGCGGGAGAGCGTTAAAAAGCGGGAATTTGCTGGAAACCTACAAGAATTATTAAACCAGCAAACCGTTTCTGACGGCGCAAATATTGAAGAATTGCAGAGTATGACAAAGGGCGCGATATTGACGGCTGCGGAAACGAGCATTGGTTATGTCCAAAGAAACCAGTAACACTGGATCTCGGACACAACTTGGCAAAAATAAAACGCAGAAGGGCCCTAAAAAATAACGTAAACTCTACAAACGACCCGGAAAGACGTCACCAACTAGAACGGGAATACTCCCAATTACATCGGGAGGTTAAGAGAAGTGTCCGGCGTGATAAAAGGCGGGAGATAAATGAGCTCGCAGAAAAAGCGGAAAACGCGGCAAACACAGGCAACAGTAAGGTGCTGTACCAAAAATCACTAAACAGCTCTCGGGAAAGCACTCTACTAAAAAGCATGCCGTTAAGAGTGCGGATGGAAGGCTGCTGTGCAGCGACGAAGAGCAACTCCAAAGATGGAGAGATTACTTCTTCGCCGCCCTGAATGGTACACTTACACAGGAACCTCAGGAAAACAGCAACAATGCACAGCCAATAAGAATCACCACCCGGGCCCCATCCAAGGCGGAAATAGTAACCGCAATTCATGCGATGGCCAATGGTAAAGCAGCTGGGAAAGATGGCATCCCGCAAGAATTGTTGGAAACCGACTCAAGCCTCATAGCAGATGCGCTTCAGCCAATCATAGATACAGCATGGAACACCTGTACCTTTCCGGAGGATTGGACGGAAGGTATCATAGTCAAAATACCAAAAAAGGGGGACCTAACAATATGCGACAATTGGAGAGGCATCTGTTTACTATCTTCAGTGGGAAAAATTTTGTCCCATATATTACTATCTAGGATAAGTGAGGCAGTAGACCGAACGCTTAGGAGGCAGCAGGCCGGATTCAGGAAGGGCCGCTCATGTATTGATCATATCAACACCTTACGAATAATAGTGGAGCAGTCTACTGAATTCCGATCCCCCCTTTACCTTGCTTTCGTAGATTATGAGAAAGCGTTCGACTCGGTCAATAGGAGCTTTATATGGCAGGCACTACGGCGACGGGGATTGCCTGATAAAATAATAGAATTGATAAAAGCCCTATATAACAATTCCAAATGCAGAGTTCTTCAAAATGGAAAATTATCCGACAGCTTTGAGGTGAGCTCAGGAGTACGACAAGGATGCCTACTTTCGCATTACTATTTCTTATAGTAATAAATGACATCCGTGTCGGCGCTCTAGATAGTAGAACAGGCGGCATACAATGGGGTTTGGTAGACCGCCTTAAGGATCTCGACTATGCCGATGATATCTGTTTGCTGGCCCACAGACACCAGAACCTCAAAAACATGTAAACAATTGGGCAACAGAAAGTAGTCCAGCAGGCTTAAGGCTAAATCCGACTAAAACTAAAGAAATGCGGATAAATGCAAACACCATTGAACAGACAGCGGTGAATAACTGTGACGTGGAACTGGTCGATAAATTCTGCTACCTCGGTAGCATTATTACTGAAAATGGTGGGACAGAAGAAGACGTCAGTTCCAGAATAAATAAAGCACGAGGCGCATATGCATGCCTGTCTCGCATATGGAAATCAACGGAGATCTCAACTAACACCAAATTGCGGCTGTTCAACTCCAACGTTAAGGCAGTTCTTTTATACGGTTGCGAAACATGGAAAGTCACCCAATTCATCACAAGGCGCCGCCTTCATCAACAGATGCCTTCGTCGTATCCTAAAAATCCGCTGGCAAGATAGAATTTGAACCGAAGAACTATGGCGCCGTGCCGGCCAAGAAAGGATAGACGGCCAAATCAGGCGAAGGAAATGGAATTGGGTTGGCCACACCTTGCGACGCAAAAACGAAAATCTAGCCAAACAGGCCCTTGACTGGAATCCGCAAGGCTCCCGTCGAGTAGGAAGACCTAGAAAAACGTGGAGGAGAACCCTACTAGAAGAAGCCGCAACAACTGGGAGACCCTGGTCGGAGCTAAGAGCTGTCGCGCAAAACAGAGTCCGCTGGAGGGCAACTGTTTCCGCCCTATGGCCCATGAGGGATTAAAGGAGTTTAAAAAAGAAAGAAAAAGAATTGCATCCGGTGGAAGGATTCATATATTTGTTAACCGTAGTGGATCGATTCACCAGGTGGCCGGAAGTATACCCGCTAAAGAGTATCACAGCCAGCATAGTGGTCAAGACATTGTATGAGCAATATTGTGCGAGATTTGGGATTCCATTGACAGTTACTACGGACCAAGGAGGTCAATTTGAAGGAAAGCTATTTGAGGAATTTTCAAAATTATTAGGAACCCATAGCATTCGAACAACAGCATATCATCTACAATCAAACGGAATGGTGGAGAAACTACACAAACCGTTAAAAGCATCTCTTTGGAGTTGGAGTTTACGTTATTTATGAGGGCCCTTCTGCGTTCTATTTTTTGCCAGGTTGTGTCCGAGATCCAGTGTTGCTGGTTTCTTTGGACATAACCTATGCTCATTTCCGCAGCCGCAATATCGCGCCCTTCGTCGTACTCCACAATTCTTCAATATTTGTGTCGTCAGAAACGATTTGCTGGTTTAATAAGTCTTGTAGGTTTCCAGCAAATTCTCGCTTTTTAACGCTATCCCGCAGGAGGTCTACATTAACCCATCTACGGGTTCTAGCAGTTTGTTGCACGTTTCTGATTGCGGCGATTTTAAGGCGAATAGTTGCTACAACCAAATGGTGGTTGCTTCCAGTATTCGCTCCCCTGAAACTCCTGACATCCTCAAGAATAGTTCTCCATCTGCGTCTGACGGCCACGTGATTTATCTGATTTCTCGTTCTACCATCGGGCGATACCCAGGTCTCTTTTTGAATCTTCTTGTGACAAAAGTAAGTTCCACCTACCATGTGTTGGTGGAAACTACAAAAGTCAACGAAAAGCTCACCATTGTTATTGGTAACTTGGCTTAGGCCTTGGTTTCCAATTGTGTGTTCAAGGCCGGTGTTGTCACGGCCGATCTGTGCGTTTAAGTCACCCATTAAAACAATGATGTCTCCCCTTGGAATAGAGCGAAAAACCTCATTCAGTCGCATATAGAACTCGTCCTTGATGTCATCTTCTGCGTCTTCAGTTGGAGCATAGCATTGGACTACCGTAGTACTTCTTAGTCTGGTACGCAGGTGCACGGTAATAATCCTCTCAGAAACTGGTGACCAGCTAATGAGGCTGGACCTGGCTTCTTTGGTGAGTATTACGCCAACGCCACTCCTACGGCTTTCAGTTTCGTTTCTACCAGAATATAAGGACTCACCGTTTGGGCAGATATGTTCCCCCGCATCGGGCCATCTGGTCTCGCTAAGTCCCATGATCTTGATTTTATATCGATTCATCTCGTTGAGGACTTCGTCCAGCCGTCCCTCAGCAAGCAGTGTTCTCACATTACATGATCCGATTCGCGTCCTTGTTCGAAAAGCAAAGGTCGTCGTCGTGTTGTCCACCCGGTTCCAAGGCATTGTTTGCCGATTCGTAGCAATGGTGTTTTTTATGGGAGCGGGTTGCTAACCCTCAGCCCAACCGACTTAAAACTCTGTTTTGTGGCGCAGAGAGCTCGCCATTCGCCCGTCTCCCGTTAGCTCCTTCCGAAGAAGTACCCCAGGGGGTACCGCGGGGAGGTGGGATTAGGACTTACTAACAGGTCTGCTAGGTGTTCGTCTGCAGTGACTTTTCTCGGGTCTTGACAGAAGTGACAAATCGGGTGCCACCACTTTCCGAGGTCTTTGTTAGCCGTTCGCCCCCCCATCTACATGGATGTGTTCAAACCTTCCCACAGGTATCTGAAATTTTTGTATCGGAGATTTTGTATGTCTATGAATTTTCGCTTTCTGACATGTTATACACGACTTCGCCCATAAATTAATATCAGTATTCATCCTCGGCCAAAAATATCTACTTGTAATTAATTTCCTAGTACCTCGTATTCCTGGATGTGATAAGTTATGGATTTTGTCAAACATGCTTCTTCGTAATACCTTTGGTGCGAATGGACGATCTCTACTAGTGGAATACTCTAACCACATTTTACTTTCTGAGAAAGGTACATCTGTTTCCACTAAAATGAATTTCGAACTCTTGTTTGGATTTTCAATCAATTGTTTTAACTCGGTATCATCCTTTTGTGCAACTGCGATAATGCTTAAATCTATTTGTTTTTTGCTAACCGCGTCACAGTTGCTATTCTCCATAGTTACTCGTGACAAAGTATCTGCTACTACATTAGATTCTCCTTTGATGTATCTTATATCGGAGATGAATTGGGTAACATAGTCTAACTGTCTTGCTTGTCTTGGACTCCTCTCCGCTTTGATCCAAATTGTAGATGTTAAAGGTCTGTGGTCCGTAAATACTGTAAATTCACGACCTTCCAAAATATGCCTAAAATGTTTAATACTTGAGTACATGGCCAAAAGTTCTCTATCAATTGTAGAATACTTCATTTCTGCATTGCTTAATTTCTTGGAATAAAACGCTAAAGGCTCACTTTTATTGTTGTTAATTTGTTCTAACAATGCTCCAATGGCAATGTTTGATGCATCAACCGTCAACTTCAAAGTAGGATTTTCCGGTGGATGCCCTAACAAAGTTGCCGAAATAAAAGCCTTTTTCACCTTGATGAACGCGTCTTCGCATTCTTCCGTCCAGTCAAAATTTTTCAAACTTTTAGGTTTCTTAAGCTCCCTAACTAAATGTATATGAATGAGGCTTAACAACTCTGCTAATCGTGGAATGAATCTGTGAAAGTAATTTACCATTCCTATGAATTGTTGAACCTGTTTAATGGAAGTTGGTGAAGGAAAATTCTGGATGAATTTAATTCTACTTTCAGAAGGAAGAATCCCATCCTTCGAAATTTTGTGACTTAAAAATTCAATTTCATGTACACCAAAGAGACACTTCCCAGGACAGGGGCGGATCCACAGGGGGGGCGATGGGGGCGATCGCCCCCCTAAAATAAAACTTTTAGCATTTACAGCCTTAACCTCTTTTTCATTTCACTCAGATTTCATTTTATTTCTTAGACATATCCCGAAGTAGAAGCATTCAAACAGTATATTTTTAAATACATATTCACAAGTTCATTAACATATAAACACTACAAATAATAAATATCCTTAAATTTTTTTATTACTCAGATCGCCCCCCTAAAAAACTTTTCTAGATCCGCCCTTGTCCCAGGATTATTATTTATTCCGTATTCTTCTAAACGGCCGAACGCCTGGTCCAAGTGTTTCTTGTGTTCCTCCTTATTTTTGCTTGCAACCAGAATATCATCAATGTAGACAAAAACGAATTCCAAACCAGTTAAAACTCTGTCCATACATCGTTGGAAAGTTTGAGCAGCATTTCTAAGCCCAAAGGGCATTCGAATAAACCGAAAGGTGTAGTTATCGCTGTCTTATAGATATCTTCTTCTGGCATAGGTATGTGATGATAAGCTCTCACTAAATCAATCTTCGAAAATATGGTGACACCATTCAAATTTAACGTAAAATTTTGAATGTGAGGAATCGGGTACCTGTCTGGAATTGTTATTGAGTTTAGTCTCCGGTAATCTCTGCATGGTCGCAAATCAGTGGCACCCTTTTTTGGAACCATGTGTAGTGCTGATGAGACCCCAACTAACACAAAAGGTTTTAAAAATATTGTAAGAATCTTTACACAACTTTTTAACAAGTGCAGTGGCATTTCTGCATTAATAGCGAAAAGATTTATTATCGAAGGATTAATTAAGTGGAAAAGGCTACGCTAATGGTGTACTTGTAAATTCCTTTATTTTGTGCTTCTCTTGTGTTAGTTTCAATACAGATGTTCAGTGTTTCCAATTAAGCGTAGTGAACTAGAAAATTGTGTGATATTTTAAATTTTTCCCATTTTTATAATATATTGGATAAATCTGTGTATTCATGGCGGATCTTTGCAAGAGGTGTTCTTCGGAAATCTCCCGTGACGGGATTTCCTGTGATGGGGTTTGTGGAGGCGTTTTCCATCCTTCTTGCCTCACTTCGAAGGTCAGCAGCAAATCTTCGGCTCCTAGAGGGCCTACGTGTAGTGAATGCTCTGACATCAAACCCTGTCATGTGCTGAGATTGATGAAAGACATCTCTGACGCTTTTCTCGCTGATCGTGAAAGTCATGGATCGTCTTAACTCCTTCTCAAGTAACATCTGCCATTTTCAAATTTTATCTGATGACGTCCAGTCTATTAATGTCCCATGTCCGGCTTGACACGTTGTCTGACACCCTGAACTCTGCTGTGGCCAATACGGGTTCCTTGATTGAGAAATTTGAAAAAATTTCTTCCCGAATTGCAACAGCATTAGAGTCGTTAGACGACATACATTCGGCGATACTTAACCCGGTCACCACTTCTCCCTCCTGCACTTATAGCTCCTTGGCTTCTGTCCATCCTATATTGGACGATATAAAAAGGAATACCAAGCGTGTTAGGGCTGATATAGAATCGCTATCATCAGCAGTGATTCAAAATCACAACGCCCTGAGCTCCCTGTCCTTAAGTTTGGAGAGCGTCGCTGTTACAAATAAGACCTCCTCAGCGACGGCAGCATCTGATGACGCTCTGCAGGTTGAGGTGCAGCCTCTGCCTTCACCCTGCCCCGCGGCTACTTCCCGTTCGGAGAACGTCCTTTTGCCACAGGAGGCCGTCAGCTCGATTGCACCTGTTACTAAGGTGCGTCGCAAAAGTCGCAGGAAAAATCGAAATCGCCAAGCCATCATTGGGGACGGTGTCACTTTGAGTTCCTTGCCCCGTGTTCCGGAGATGGAGTCGACTTCTAGGCCAGTCTCAGTATCAACCTCTTCGCCCTTAATAGTGGCCAACCCCCTGGTCACGGCAGCTACAGTTCCCCTACAGCCGTGCACCCCTCTGGTTACGATACCGAGACCTTTAGATATCTTTATATCACGATTCTCTCCTGAAACTATGACGGAGTCTGTCTGTGAATATTTAAGGAAGAAATCTATAGACCCTGGAACTGTCTCCTGCAGAAAAGTCAGCAAGACTTCCAAGCCTGTTGCTTCTTTTGTTTTGTCAGCACCGCCCGTTATTGCCGAGACTCTTTTAGATCCCGGTTTCTGGCCTGCTGGTGCCCTTACCAAGCTTTTTGTTCCGCGTACCCGTACTCAAGCGCATCGTGCAAACGCTTCTACTCCGAGCACTATACAGATGCCAAAAAACTCGAGACGCTTTCCCTCTACTACCAGAATGTAAGAGGGACTAGGTCAAAAACTAACGACATCCTTCAGGCATCGATGGCTAGCGGGTTCGATGTCATAGCATTTACTGAAACCTGGCTTCATGAAGGTATTCTTAATGCGGAACTCTTTGATTCCTCTTACCAAGTGTTTCGGAGGGATCGTTACACTGACTCGGATGCTCGTGGAGGTGGCGTACTTCTTGCTTGTAGTAGCCATCTGTCTTGTAATCCAATTTCTCTTCCTAGTTTTTCTATCCACCTTGACATTGAGCTTGTCGCTCTTAAAATTACCTTATCAAAAATTAATCTCTTTCTGCTGTGCTGCTATATCCCACCAGATATGTTAAGCACTCTTGACGATAGAGGTAAAAATCTCTATGATATTCTCATCTCTGGTGTTGATTATATCTCGAGTATGATGGACACTGGCCATGAATTACTTCTCCTTGGAGACTTTAATTTACCCAATATTCAGTGGGTAACGGATGTAGATGACGATAACTACCTTCCTGAAGGCAACCTGAATTCTAAGGAATCCTGTTTTCTTAATTGCTTATTCTCACTTGGCTTGAATCAAATGAGCGGTGTATCTAACGTTTTGGGGAGGCAGTTAGATCTTGTATTCTTTACTGACGCAGTCAATATGACTGTCGAACTCAGTCCAACAGTCATGACGTCTGTTGACAGTTACCATCCTCCGCTTCTGCTTAATTATTGCTTCAATTCAGAGAATAAGCCTTGTCCGGAGGAGGTAACCCATTCCTTTAACTTTAGAAAGGCTAACTTTGGGGAGCTGTCATCTAAGCTTGCCTCGATCGATTTTAACAGTTTGCTTTCCGCAAATGAGCTAGATGACGACGTGGCACTGTTTTATAACGTACTATACGAGGCCCTCGTTTCTTGCGTACCTTATGAGCCCCAAAAACTGCCCAGTTCTTCTCCACCTTGGTTTAATAATGAACTCAGGCATTTAAAAAATCAGAAGAATAGACTTTGGAAAACCTATTTAAAGAGAAAGGACTCTCCTAGTCGCAATTCATTTATCAATTGCTATAACAGATTTCGTTCACTCTCTTTTACTCTGTATCGTGAACATCTTAGCAGCATGAGTGATAAAGTGTTTACTGATCCTAGGAACTTCTTTAAATTTGTCAACTCTAAGAAAAAAGTTGATAACTACCCTAATACTATGCAGCACACGAACTGGTCTAGTTCTGAGTCGCTTGCGATTTGCAACATGTTTGCATCATTCTTTCATCAATCTTTTTTACCTTCTGACTTTCAGCCTAATGACAATAATTTTCGTCACATTACCCCTAACCGAGAGCCTCATTTTTTACCTCTCTCAATTACCCTTGCTGATATCGTGAAGCATATTGATGAACTCCCTTTCGACTTCACTTCGGGCCCTGACGGTATTCCACCTGCTGTCCTGAAGTCCTGTGCGGAGGTTCTCCAGTCTCCACTGAAAACCCTGTTTCAGAAATCCCTGGATAAAGGGTGCTTCCCTACGCTTTGGAAGAATTCGTTTATAATTCCTATTCACAAAAGTGGTAGCAAAAATGAAATATCGAATTATAGACCAATTGCGAAGTTGTCTGTTATACCGAAGCTTTTCGAATCAATTATCTACTCTGCGATCGCTCCGATCTGCAAGAGGCTTGTCTCAACGAATCAACATGGTTTTCTTGCAGGTCGTTCCACTACCACCAATCTTCTTGAGTTCACTTCTCATGCTGTCGAGGGCTTCGTTTCTGGTTGTCAAACTGATTGCGTTTACACTGATTTTAGCAAGGCATTTGACAAGCTCTCCCATTCTATTATAATTCTAAAATTAAGAAGGCTTGGCTTTCCGCAAGCACTTCTGGTGTGGTTCCAGTCTTACTTAGCTGACCGGACCTACCAAGTTCTTTTTCGAGGATATAAATCAGTACCCATTGAAGCATCATCCGGTGTCCCTCAAGGAAGTCATCTTGGCCCTCTTCTCTTCATTTTATTAATTGATGACATTGTTTACTTGTTAAGACACTGTAGAATATTGATTTACGCTGATGACATCAAGTTATACCGTCACATTAAGAGTATTGAGGATTGCAAACTTTTGCAAGCTGATCTTGACACCTTTTACTCTTGGTGTACTTATAACAACTTGGTTCTTAATATTAGTAAATGTGAAGTCATGACTTTCAGTAGGAAACGTGATCCTATAATTTTTAACTACACCTTTCTTAATGAAGGTGTCCCTCGTGTAAACTTTGTTAAAGATCTCGGGATTAGATTTGATAGTAAGCTGGATTTTTCCACTCACATCAACTATATCTCTTCTAGAGGTAGTTTAGTCCTGGGTTTTATAAAAAGGTGGTCCAAAGAATTTAACAACCCCTTGATTACTAAACACCTTTATATTTCTCTTGTCAGACCATTACTCGAATATGCGTCCCAGGTTTGGTCTCCTCATTACTCTGTGCATGTTAGAACTATTGAATCGGTCCAACGAAGGTTCGTTCGATTCGCACTGAATCATCTTCCTTGGGAAAACCCATTAGTTCTTCCATCTTATGAATCTCGGCTTAAGTTACTTAACTTAAGCTCTCTACACAAGCGCCGTGAGGTGGCCGATGTTGTTTTTGTTCATCAGCTCCTTAATGGAAAGGTTGACTCAGGTTTTCTAGATCACCGTGCATCGTTTAGAGTGAGTCGTTACAATCTAAGAGGACCACCTCTCTTACAAATCAACTCTTCTAATACGAATTACGGCAGATTCGAACCTGTCAATCGCATGTTCATTAACGTGAACAACAATATTCATGTGTTTGACGTGAGTATTGGTAAAGATGCCCCTAAAAAGAGTCTTTTCAATCTGACGTGATTGCGTACATTTTATGTTGTCTGGTGGGTTACATGTTGGATGCCCTTACTTTTTATTTTAATCTATGTTCAATCTCTACTAATATTTACTAATATTTTATGTTTGCATGTCTCAGCTGAGCCACGGCAGTGGTAAATATTTCTCAGCCCTGCTGGGAAGTGTGCCTTCTGTGTTAGAAGGGAAACTCTATATATGTATATATATATATGTATATATATATATGTATGTATGTGTATGCATATATAGATTTTCATGCTTAGCTGAAAAGTGCGCCTTCTGTGCTAGAAGGGTTAACTCTTGCTTGCTATATAATTTAGTGTTGGAAACGTTTTACCAATATGTATTAAAAAACATTTATATACCCCAAATAAGCACAGGTTTATACAGCAAAATTGCTCTGCAAGTGTCGTACGTAAGGGTCGTTTAATCGCTTGTTCAGCAAATGATATCACTTTTACACAGTAACTGATAAAGCTGTTTTAAAACTGTTGAATGAAGACATTATACAGAAATTCTCTGCGTATAAGTGGCTATATGACTTTTAAAAAACATTTTTATAAAACCTTATATCCTTACATTTTAGAGCAGTGGTCGGCAGACCATCGATCGCGATCGACCGGTCGATCTTTAAGGTTTTCTTGGTCGATCGGGAAAATTTTTCTATAACATACTAGCTGGAACCCGGTGCGCCTCGCTGCACCCATCAATGTGCTTGGACGGTGGTCATTCAGCCCTTCCCGCACTAATGTCCGTTGTAAAATATATATGCTGACCATTTTCGAGATGACCTTCCAAATGAACCACAGTTGGATATCTTTTATGAATAACAAATTTGATTTTTCTACTTGCAAATAGATTACAGGTCAAAACTATTTGTCGGTAGAAAAATCTGCTGGGTTGAGAAAATAATAAGAAGTATAATTGAGACAAAATCCATATTTGAAAAAAATTCCCATTAGGTTTGAATTAAAAATTAAGTGATATATCCTGGGTTATGGACTTGGCATTGTTAACAGACATTACTGCAAAATTAAATGAATTGAATTTAGAATTACAAGGTAAAAATAAGACAATAATGCAGTTGATTAGTGCAGTAAGTAGTTTTTGTCAAAAACTAAAATTATGGAAATCAAATCTAACCCAAAACATTTTCCGAATTTGCTAATGAAAATAGCTAAAAGTTCATCGAATTATTCTTACGAAATACATGTAGAAATTTTGACAAATTTCATCAAAGAGTTTGAGATTCGTTTTTCAGATTTCAATGAAATTGAGCCAATAGTAAAGTTTGTTATGTACCCCTTTATTGATACTAATTTAGAAGCAACTTCAGAAAAATAAATTGTTGAAAAATGTGGCTTTAAAAAGGTGGTCGATTTTAAGACTAACTAATTTAATCTGAGGTGATCTTACTACGGAAAAGTTTGCCGACCACTGTTTTAGAGGGTTGCTGCAACCATTTTGTTGTACAGCTATTTTCATTAGATATTATTAAAAAACATTATGGTAATATAATTGCTGTTGACTGACTTGGTATTTGACTAATTTTAATATTTTTCGCACTGTTACTTTCTGCATATTATGATTATGATGACATCACTAAGGTCATTTTATAATAATAGGGGTACTCATGATCTGTGTTATTTGTGTTATTCATGTTATTTATGTTAAACAAATGTCATTTACTATGTGTTTTATTTTCGATTTAATATAAATAACACGAATAACACAAATAACACAGATCATGAGTACCCATATTATGATAATTTTAAATTCGAATACATATTGGCTTTGGCGGAGTGAAAATTACTTGCAAAGCTCACTTTACTGTGGAAAGTCTAGTAGGTACATTGCGCCATTAAAATAATGAAAATTTAACAAAAGTTTATTTTAAACTCATTTATGAATTTTAATTATTTTAGAATATTATTCAAAAGGTACAATTTTTTTTTTATTCCATCTTAATATAGTATCTACTACGAAGATATTTCAAACCATTTAAGCAGTGCAGTGGAGAAGAAAAAAAAATTGTTTTTTTATAAACGATTTTTGTAATATGGCGGCTTCCCTTTGCTTACCATTTTCAAAACCAAAATGTCTTCTCTTGCAGTAAGACTATTTTACTTTTACTGAAACTATTAGAAAGTAATTTAGAACAGACTTATAATTTGTACCAAAGTGGATAATCACTAAATAGTTGTAAGAGAGTGTTGTAGATGCCTATTGCACTTTTTGGTTGAAAGAGAGTTCTTTAAATGTTAATTTTATTTACTTAAAAGAGCTTTAATAAAGCATCTCTATATAAGCTTATACACCAGCCTTTAAGCTTATAAAGGGCATTTTCGTTTATTAACCATGGTGCTTACCGAACGCACCAAATAAAATTCACCATTTTCGGATATTCACCATATGTACCAACGGAACCAAAACAATTATTCGAAAATTAACCATCAAAGCTTTGGTTATGCACCAAAGTAACCACAGAATTTTGTTGGTTAGTTGAGTGACATTAAGTGATGAGTTGATTATTGTTTATGAAAAAATGGAGGCTAGTAATATCGGTATGTATAAAAAATAATAATAATTCATGTAATTCACTTTTTATATAATTACCTAAATACCTAACACCTTTTTGGATTTTTTTTTTAATTTTAGATATTGAAAGTTCTATTTCGGAAATGATGCCAAATGGAATCAATTAAATAACCATAATCGTTTAAAATAACCATAAATGTATTACTCCGTTGACATACAATACACCTCATAACCAGGATCTGTTCGGTTAATAAATACGTTAACCATGTACCATAAATACACCTCAACCGCTTTGTACCGGAAACATAATTCACCACTAATCGACCATAAATTATTGGTTACTCAACCGCGGTTAAAAACCGAAAATGGCCAAAGCAATAATGTTTTGTAACGTAGTTGTGTGAACCTTTAAATTGCTATTATATTCAGTTTTTATACAGAAATCACTTGTTTTATAATTACGTTATAGATTGGTTTTTAAAGCATTAATTATTAATTTTAATAATTACAAATGTAAAAACAAATCTGGATATCTTTAAGTTCATAATTGGTTTGAAGATACCATTTATATAAACACTATACAATATATTATAAACCAGTTTTAAAATTTTGTCGTAAAAGTATTCTCACAACTTTATTTTACAGCTAAATGGCATTTGAGTGAAAATACAATTTATAAAACATTAATTCAGCCAAAAGTATTAACACATGCAATTAAAAAACATATATAAAACAATTTATGTAGTTGTGAAGAGAAATATTTGTGCTAGTTGGGACTGATGATGAAGATGTTCTGCATAAGCCTAATTTTACCATGTGCTCGAATTATAATTTAGCGATCTTAAATTTATTCGTGTCGAGTCTTCTAGGTCTTGAAAATGGTAGTTGACCTTTAACTTTAAATTTATTTTCTTTTTCAAAAATAAAAAGTCTATTAGATTTGTTTGGAATATTACTTTTAAAACACGCTGAAGGGATATTTTTTTTTTGATTATTATAATTGCAAGGTTTTATACATCTTTTAGCTTTGTCGGCGAATTTAAAATGAAACCAACAAAATGGTTTATTATTATTATTGTATTTAGATCTATCACGGCTTCTACTTCTAGACCTTGATCTATGATGAAATTCATTATTCCTATTAAATGTAAGCTTCTTAATACAATCTGTTAAATTTTCGAATTTATTTTCTAAATCATTAACCTTCTTAGCGAAATCAATGTTATTTACATCAATACATTTTTGGCTTACAAAAGGATTTAAAGAACAATCATTGATGGATGAAATACACTGAAATTTGGAACATTCGAAAATTGTATCTGCTAACATTAGAATATCTTGGATGTTTTGTTTACCATAGGACATCAATGCGATGTTAATACCAGACGGTAATTTTCGCATCCAAAGCTTTCTAATCAGATCCTTTCCTAAATTCGACGATGTTCCCGCAAGTATCTCCATTGATCTATAAAATTCTGATGGTTTTCTATCTCTCATCTCAGAATTGCACAATAATTGTTCCAACTTTTTTCTTCAGATTCTGTAAATCGTTGAGTTAATGATGTTTTCAATGCTTCATACATGTTTTCGGGTGGTGGATTTTGAATGAAATCCAATATATTCATTATGATCTCTAAAGGAAGAGCTTGGATGTCATGTTCCTATTTAGTCTCATCCAGTCTAATTTCTTTAGAGTTAAATTGGCTTTCTGTTAAAATAAACCATGCTTCTGGGCATGGAGACCAGAAAGTTGGTAGTTTTACAGCAGATGCACTGATACTCTCACTATTAACGTGCATTCTCTCACTTTCGCCACCTTGGACACTCATATTAATCAAAACTTTTTAAATAAAACTCACGTAAAAAGAAGTTCAATAAAATTTCGACTTGACTTAAAAACTTCGCGATACTTTAAAATAACAACCGTGGACGTTCGCGTAAAGAGTCGATTAACATTCAAACTTAAATAAATTCCCGAAATTTTATTCAAGTTTTCACTTCCTGAAAAAGAAAAAATATTGGCAGAAAGAAAGAAATTGAATTGTCACCACTACTAAATTATGTAAGTGTAATGTTGAAATTTTGTACAATTTAAAGTTTAAAATTAAAGAAAAGGAATTGTTTAAAATAAATTCTTGATTTCCTCAATTAAATTGAACCTCTTCTTTCTTCTTTAAATTTTTCACAACAAGATTTCTTTCCTGATTTTTCTTCTTTTCTTCGTCAGTTTTCTAAATTTTCTTAATTATTTCTTTCTTAAAAAAATTTTTTTTTTCTTAAATGGAAATTTTTCTTTCTTCTTTCTTCATAAATTCTTGTTTCTTCTCAGTGGGGTCACCAGAATGAAATGGGTCAGACTTATTTTTATTCCTCCATTCTCTTCCCTCATTTCATTGCAATATAAATTTTAGTATATTGCCAATAATTATCTTTTAGCATGTTTTTGACGTGACAACGTCTATTAAAACGATGTCCCGTTATGTCCCGTAGTAATTTTAAAAATTTGATTGTAGTAATCTTAAAAATTTGATTAAAATTGTCAATATTTAATTAGATTAAATTTGTCAAATTGTCAACAATAAGCAAAGCAAGCCAAACACTCTGTCTCCTAACTGGGTGCCTGTGTATAAGAAAATAGTGAACATTACACTGACGAAAACTGTGAAATGCAAACGAAAACAGTTTCCTTGCGTTCCTGCTTGTGCTATTACCATGCACAAGTCGCAAGGTGGGACGTTTACTGTTATTGTTTATAAATACTCCTCGGAGCAACCACAACAGTTGGTGTACTTGGCGCTGAGTCGGGTAACGAATATAGACGGCTTGCACATCATCACGGAAAAAGATGCGCCTTTTATCTTCAAACACGGACGGGATGGGAACGACTCACAGACTACGAGAGATGTCCGTAACGAATACATTCGACTCCGTGGACACGCCCTTAAACAATCACTTCGAAAGCAGTGAAATTTTGTGATGACGGCAACAACGCTGGGCAAACTGTAGTGACAAACCTTAATGTTCAGAGTTTGTCTGCGCACTTCGCCGATATTGAAACGGATCCCGTGATACCAAGATCGGATTATTTGGTATTGACTGAAACGTGGATGCGTGACAATTTTGATCCAGTTCCATTCAATAATTATGAATGTATAACCAGGCAGAATAATCGATCGGATTCTGATACAAACGCAGCTGGTGGAGTGGCAATCTATCGAAAATTAACATCAACATCCACGGCCAAAGTTCTCCACGTTGAATTGTCGGACACAACTCATCTCATCAGAAACACAGGCGAGGTCTACTTGGCTGAAATTACATGCTTCACTGCTGATACAACGTTTAAAATTGTACTTGGCCCAGTGTATATTCAACCTGGAGCAAGTGTCTCAAACATTAGTGTATGTATTGCTGCACCAAGCACTGTTTCCGTACGTGCATAACAGGCAGTATGTCCATCCGATCATGCAAGTTGATACCAATGTACCAATTCTTCTTTGTGGCAACTTCAACACAAACGTGAAAAATGATGATACATTCCTCAAATTCATGAAGGATATGTACAATCTCGAATGCACATCAGATGTTACTAAGTCAACAACGCTGAGTGGAACAACCCTCGATTTGACTTTTTCAAGGCACATTACACTTGAAACACTCCCATTCATTTCATACTTTCTTTCATCGACCTATCCTTAACAGAATAACACAGTTTGCAAGAAGTTAAATATCAGACATGTATAAAAGCTGTAAATGAATTTGTTACTACACATTGTTACTTGTAAATAATCTGTTCATTAAAGTAATAAACATATTTGAATTCATTAGTGCAAATAAAAGCTAATTTATCAATCAAAATGAATATTTCATTTCACTCCTTTTTGTATCCATACAAAATAATGATAATTTAATATAAATGATTCAATTTTATTCATAAAAGTATGCAATCATTTTATCAATGTTTTCTCATGACGTTGTCACATTAAACTATCGTCCGTAAACCCTCTTTACAGACAACAAATTTTTTTTATTTTTGAAGTTATACTTCTTTAGGCGCGTTTTGAAAAATATTATGAGAGTGAATTTTGACGAATTCGCAACGCAACGCAACTTGAGGATAAGGGCGAAGGGGTGGAGGCAATGGAGGGCAAGCACTTCAACTTCCATTCTTCATGCGCACTGGGATTATCATTATTATGCACGGTATACAGCAAACGAAGGTAATGTAAAAGCGACGCCAGCTTCGAATACCGTAAAAAATGGGCGCCTGGTGACGTCAGCCGTAATGCTGAAACAACAACAACAGCTTCGATTTTATATGGGAAGTGTCCCCCACGTGACATCAGCACTAAAATACCGTATACGGTATACAGTCTTTTACATTACCTTGTTTCTGAAAACCGTGATTACTATGGGCATATGAAAACTCGCAGCCGATGCCGGTTCACGATGTCGATGGGTGAGGGGGTTTTTATGCTGAGGCTATGGAGGGAAATAAATTTCATGTTCGAGTCATCAGCTAAGCGTATGTTTGTTTTTTCGTGGGCATAGGAAAGGAAGATTCGTAGTGTTTATTGTGTGCTGTTTGTGGGTGAGGGGTTTTACTTAATGGAAGGAAATTTCTCTAACTCTTAGTGTAATATCATAGACTCGCCAAGTTTTTAACTCGTAAAAAGTGGCAAAATATTGTATTTTAACATTTTTTACTGCACGTGTATTAACGGTGATAAGTTGGTTAGTGATCCGAGTGAATAAATTGAATGAAATTGATAAGGTGACCAGTTTTGTTTACATTCATGGTGGTTTTTTCGGGTTAATTTAGGGAAAAAATGTTGGATTTATGTGGTAATGAAATTAAAAGTGAATTTAAAATGGTTAAAAATTATTACGGAATAGTTATTAAAACATAAGTGCCAGTACCACCACACAACATGAATAACAAAAATTTTGAACTTTTTCCTACACAGTTTTCTGCTTTAATATTTTTAAAAATTATTCTTCAACAAGCTTTAATCTTTTTAAATTCACTTTTAACTCAATAACCACACAAATTCAACATTTTTGCCCTAAAATAACTCGACAAAACCACAGCGAATGTAAACAAAGTTGGTCACCTTCACAATTAAACCATTAAAACATATTGGTTCACTAAATTTTTTGAAATTGTTTTAATTTAATCACTGAAACACTAATCACTGGTAATCCAGGTGCAGAAAAAAGTGATAAAATACAATATTTTACAACTTTTTATTGAAAATGTTGAGCCCCGTTGGCCGGCAATCAGGAATGTGTAAAAATGTGTAAAATAAAAGACGAACTTCACTATTTTAATTTTATTAAACTTCATTCAAAAGACTTCTAGAAATTTTATTTAAACTTGATAGCAAAAGTACAATAGAAATACTTCCCGACTTAATTGGCGGCTCAACGAGAACTGATTCTTTTAAATCAGTTCGCAGTTTGTGTCACCTAAACCACGGCTCGCATGATCAGGAAAAAGTCGCCTAGTCAGCGCTTTTCATGTGAAAAGTAGATAAGAAAATATCGTTGCGATACATTGCATGAGAAATGTTTACGTTGCTCATGAAATGCATTGCATGAAAATGTTTATGTTTCAATTTTATTAATTGAATTTGTTTACGTTGCATATGAAAGGAAGTATTGTTTGAAAAAAGATATTTGATACTTTCCTGATCATGGGGGCCGTTTACAATATATAATGCTACAATGTAGGGAATGTATGCTACAATGTAGGGAGGATACAACATTCCTCCCCCCTTATGAAGATCGGCGTAGTCGATCTTTAGAAATCATGCATTGGAAAGAAAAATTATTATTTTTTTCCCTTAACTGCTAATAGAATTTGGTAAACATATAAGTTTGTGCAATTGCAAAAATTGTTTTATATAATAAAAAATTTAAAAGTTTGTAGCGACTTAAGGTCAGCAATTTGCTTATATAATTTGTTATGTAATAGTCAAAATTTATAACTTATTAGAAAGAAGTGTTTTATTTATTATTTCTTTGTTTATTAATACTTACTTTACTAAACATTTTTATAGGATTTTATGGTTCATATTTATTATATATATAATATAAAATTTGTGAGTACTTCAGTACTTTATATATGTGTGTAAGTCTATACTAAGGAGATTTTATTATTATTTATTTATTGTGTGGGTGCAAAATTACATGTTCATAATCTATAACGTAAGATACTTTTGGAACAAATATAGATATAGTACAATTATAAGTGCGAGTAATATGGTGGAATATGGTGAAATATGGTGTAGGTGTGTATAGGTAAAACTCTTAGTTTTCCATCAAGGAGATCGCGCGCGAACAACAACAGAGGCTAAAGAGGTACGATCATAGTGGGTTTATTCGCTGGGTTCAATTGGGCCAACCTGGCGGTCTGGACATATCGTTATACGGCATTTAAAATATCTTTTATATATTAAATAAAATAAAGAAATTGAAAGGATAATTGTGAATATAGAAAATGATATGTTGATTATTTTGCTGGAATCGAATGGTGTGTAACTTAGGATATAAGTGTCTAAAGTTTCGCTAGAATCAACTATCGCGTTTAATTTTACGCTTAGATTATCTAGATCTCGACTGTCAAAAATCATTTGAGGGATTTTCTTTGTCGGTATAGCAGAGAGGTTTAGATTTAGATTATTAAGAGGTGTGTTATCTAATTGATAAAAAACGGCTTCAGCCCGAGAGATGGTTGTATGAGTTTGTAAAGAGACTTCTTTAGTTTTTGCCGTGCAACCGGCTTGGAGTTCTAGAATTCCGCTGCCTTGAATGAAAGTGGAATAGGCACTACTGTTGCAACTTATTCGAACTGTAGTCTTTTTAGGTACCAAATAGATCCAGGTGTTTGTTTTTAACAACACGTTCCATATTTCATGGGTTAAGTTAAAGAGTCTAAACTCACAATATGTGGGGGATATTCCTCCTTGATTTAAGCTAATTATGCAATTTTCCTTATTGAAACTATATAAAATGAAGTTTTGAGTGCAGATGAATTCTGTTTGTTGAAATTGCCGACAATTGCCGAGATCGTTTTCCTTAAAAAACGCATATTGTTCACGAGTTTCGTCGATAAGAACATATTGGGAATCAGGTTTGACATAGTAATAAGTGTTGTTTTTGAATCTGGTAGGCACCCTAGTGAGTTTGAATAAGGAGAAGGAGTTTTTAATAAGAGGAACTTCTATTTTAAAGACCAAACTATTTGTTGTGCGGACTGGTGAGATAGTAGATACCTTAGCAATTAGTGGTATACTACTTTCAGAAGGTTTTATGGGAAGCTTTAAATGGTCTAAAGTTTCAAGTTGTATGTCCTGTAGGGCTTTGAGAAATGTTTCAGATTTGACAAGGTGTTTGTCTAATCGTCCCAGCCTTGCTTCTTGCAGTATATCTAAGTATTCTGCTTGCCTTGCTATGATATTGTTAGCTGCAAGGGTTAATATATTAGCAGCTTCATCAAATAGGTGAAAGTTTCTTTGCTTTATCTTTTGATCTTCAAGTTCCGTTTCTATGGTGTTGAGGCTATTAGAGATTTTAGAAAAGGTATCATTTAAGGAAGACAGTGAATGTTGCATGGTGTCGACTATAACAGATACTTTTTCTGTGAAAGAGTGGTGTATGTTAGCTTGGTTAGCTTGAAGTTTTTGGATTGTTCCATCTATTTTCTTGGAATCGTCATTATCCATAACTCCGAAAAGAAATTTTTGTGCCTTGCCGACTATATCTAATAAACCACGCTTTTGCCGGTTAGATGCGGTAAGTGTTAGATTGGCGAAATACTTGTTAACCTGTTCTATTTCCAGTAAAGTTTTACTTATGAGCTTTATCGTGACCATACAATTATCCTCAGGGGTTTTACTCTTGGCTGCTATACAAAACTTCTCCATGTTGCGATAATGTTCTCCTAACTGAAGGGAGTCGGTTTCCATGGCTGTGGTATTTACGTACAATAAGAATTTCCAATCAGCAGTTGATTTATATACTGTTCCCATATTTTCGAAGTAAACTCCAGTGTTTGCCGTAAATGGGGTAACTGTATGCCCCTGACCCAATATTGTAAGAATAAGAGGGCAAAAGAATCTGGAATGGAATTGGAAAATAACATTATTTAGCGGAGGGCTTTAAGGAGATTATTATGTACGATTTTTAATTTGTTCCCTATTTTAATTGTAGAGTTTTCTTTTGAATTAATTTTAACTATCTCGTAAGGGCCTTCGAATAGAGGGCTCAGCTTCTTATTAGATTTCACCTTTGATTCTATGAGTACGAAGTCTCCGACATTGAGTTGCAATGGTTTAGCTCCGCGGTCGTAGTATTCTTTGGCCTTGAGTTTTGCCTTAATTTGGTTCTCTCTGATAGTGTGGTACCCACTTTGCAATCTGGCTTTTAATTCAAGGACGTAGTCGTCATAATTATAAACTGGTTCTGGAGGTCTTGTCAATGAAGAAGGTATTTCGGGTTTGTGTCCGAATAAAGCTTCAAACGGCGTATAATTGGTTAGAGAGTGCGGGGTAGTGTTATAACAGAAGGTTGCATAATCCATCCATAAGTCCCAGTTGGAAGGGTCCTTGCTCGCATAGCATCGGAGATAGTCACCTAAGGTGCGGTGGCTACGTTCTAGAGAACCGTTAGATTGAGGATGATATGCAGTGGTTTGGAGTTTTTGGATTTTTAAAAGACGACATGTACGTTTAAATACGTCACTAAGGAAATTTGTTCCTTGATCGGTAAGAAGTGATTTCGGTATACCAAAGATACAGATTATTTTCCGAACATAGTTTTCGGCTACTGTGTGGGCTTCCTGATTAGGGATTGGGATGGCCATGATAAATTTGGTGAGATCATCTTGAAAAGTTAATATATATTTGTTTTGATTTTCGGATGTAGGAAGAGGGCCAACTATATCTAATGCAACTTTTTCGAATGGGATTTTAGACGTGGAGGTTACTTTCATAGGTATCTTGGTCTTGGTGCTTATTTTGTTCTTTTTGCATATTTCGCAAGATTTGATGTAGTTTTTCACATCTTTAGTAATAGTTTTCCAGGTGAACTTTTCTCTGATTCTGTGAAGAGTGCGTTTAATTCCTTGATGTCCTCCGATTGGGGTATCGTGATACTCCTTTAACACTCTAGAGATTTCTTCTGGGTCAGTTAATTCAATAATACGTAACTTATCGTTTGGCTTATGGATTTCCTGTATTGTTGGACAGGGTTGATCATTGAGACAGTTTTGGGACCGTGTTACTACTAATGCTGGGGCCACTGGTAATCGAGATAGGGCATCTGCGTTAGTGTTTAATTTACCTTTCTTATGAATGACATCGAAATCATACTCTTCCAGTTTTATTCTCCATCTCATTATTCGTGAGCTCGGGTCCTTAAGATTGAATATCCAAACCAAAGGTTTGTGATCAGTGATGATCGTTATTTTCCTTCCGTATACGTAAGGGCGAAAACGATTCACCGCCCAAACGACTGCTAATGCTTCCTTCTCAATCGTGGAGTAATTTTTCTCCGCTTTATTAAGGGTCCGACTAGCGTAAGCTATTGGAAGATCATCATTGTTGTCATTAAATTGCTGGGAGAGGACAGCACCTATAGCTGTATTGCTTGCATCGGTCGTGATAAAAAATCTTTTCTGGAAATCGGGGTATTGAAGGATTGGGGATTCAGTTATAGCCTTTTTAAGTAATTCGAAGGATTCGTCACACAGTGCGTCCCATACAAAGGGTACATCCTTTTTTAAAAGGTTAGTAAGAGGTTTTGCTAATCCTGCGAAGTTAGGAACGAATTTTCTATAGTATCCCACGAGTCCTAGAAAGGACTTGACCTGTTTATTGTTTTGTGGGGCTTTTATAGACTGAATAGAGGAAATCTTTTCAGGATTTGGTTTAATACCTTTATCGGTAATGGTGTGACCTAGATACATGACTTCTTTATGTAAGAATCTGCATTTAGCTGGTTGCAACTTTAGATTATATCTTTTGAGACAATCGAATACATCGCTGAGTTTTCTATTATGATCTGTAAGATTATGACCATATACCACGATGTCGTCAAGGTAGACGAAACATCGAGTACCTTGAAGTCCTGCCAAAACTACATTCATCAGCCGTTGAAAGGTAGCTGGTGCGTTACGCAATCCGAAGGGCATTCGATTAAACTCGAAATGACCACTCGGGGTGCTAAACGCGGTTTTTGGCTTATCATTTTCTGCTAAACTAATTTGATAAAAGCCATTGGCTAGATCCAATGTAGTAAAATAACGAGAATTTCCAAGTTGGTCTAGAATTTCCTCTATGTTAGGAAGTGGGTAGGCGTCAGGTATAGTCAATTCGTTTAATTTACGAAAATCGACCACCATTCTCCATTTCTTAAGACCATCTGGGCCCGCCTTTTTGGGGACTACCAAGAGAGGTGAATTCCACGGACTCGAGCTAGGTCGTATTATCTCTTCTTGTAATAGACCTTTTGTTTGCTTATCGATTTCCGCTTTGTGGATTTCAGGAAGTCGATAAGGCTTAGTATTAACTGGAGATTTCCCAGGAAGTATAGGGAGAGAGTGTTCTGCAGCGTCGGTGAAGGTTAGTTTATCGCCTTCAATATAGAATAATTGGTTATATTCTCGACAGAGATTTAAAATAGAGTCCCGTTCTTCGCTGTTTAGATGAGAGAGTTCTAGCGAAGAAGAGAGGGTTTCCAAGCGTTTCTGAATACTGTCTTTGACCGTCAAAGTGGAAGGATTTAACACATGATAATCCGACAAGGGTTCGTAGTGGAGATTTCCAGTGTTTTTTAAGGAGATTAATTTATCATTAGTATTAAGGACAGCTACATTAATATAGCCATTGACTGGTTGGGCGATCGTCCCTGATATATATACGAGTGGCATTATCTCTTGTGGATGACAGATGACTGTATCTTTGAAACAAATTGGTCCTAATTTAATTATTTTTTCACATCGTGGGGGAATGTCTACACCATTAAACGTACAGGTGAATTTGGAAGAGTGCATTTTCCCTTGATGATAGAAACTAAAAGTGAAGTCTTTGTAGTTGATATCTGCCTCGGTTTTGAGGAAGAAGTCTTGGCCTAAAATACCGTCATTGGTAATAGGGAAATCTGATGCAACTACATGGAATGGGTGAATCAAAGATTTGCTGTTAGCTAACTCTATGTTTAAAAGGACAGTTCCTTTTGTAGGAATAGTTTGTTGTGTTATCCCCTTGATATGTATGATATCGTTGGTATCTACCTTGACTTCGTCTTGAAGTGCACTGACTTTTATAAGGCTTATCGAAGCACCAGTATCGAGGAGTAACGAATTGGAATCAGAAATGGATTCAGATAGAGAGATTAAAACTTCGTTTTTGAAAGAGTCCTCTAAAGTTAAGACTACATATCGTTTTCTAGGGGTGCTCGAGGGTTTTGAAGTATGCCACTTGGAAGTAGTGGGAAGCTTGGGACCAATGTGTGTTCTGGATATAACGTCAGAACTAAGATTGGAAGTAGAAGTCGCAGATTTAAGAGAGGATTTAGTAATCGATTTCGAATTGGCGCTATGTGCCTTGGATTTAGGAGAGTTGGAATAGTAAGTTAAGACTTGAGGTTTGGAATTTAAATTGTTGACGTAGACCTCGGATTTGGAATAATTGGATTTAGAATTTGATTTGTTCGATGAGGCCTTGGTATCGGAGATAGAACTGTTGATAGGGCGGTTGCTTATTTTATATCGCGGATCCTGGGCTCCGAACCGCTTGGGCCAGGCATTGACTCGTTTCCCGTTTGTGGAAAAGAATTTGGCTTTCGTTCGCCTTCGGGTTTAACTACCTTGTTTCTAGAGTTGTTGTACTCTCTTTTTCTGCACTGATCGATGGAGTGACCAGGATTTTTACAATAACGACAAACAGGGTCGGACGTTGATCGGCTGATCCTGTTGACAGTTCCACGAAAAGAAGGAAATGATTTAGCAGGATGCTGTTGTCGGTTGAGAGCGTTATATTTTCGGCACTCATTAATATCATGCCCAAGATTCTTGCAGAATCGGCATTGTTTCGGGTTACGGATAAAAGTTGTCGCCGGTTTCGAGTCGCTTTCGAGTAACTTTTCTTCTTCCAGGGCGAGGTCAATTGCTTCCTTGAGAGAATCATGGTGAGAAGCCTTAACTATGAGTTTTAGAGGATGCCTCAGTCCTCTTTTGAAATTGTTTAATACCATTTGCTCGTTCAGAGCACGTATAGCTTCATTGCCTTCATTAGAATCGCTTTTGGTACTAGAAATATTTAATTCTTCCATGAGTTTCTCGATTTTTTCTGCATACTCTATAACTGTTTCCTTGGGACCTTGACGTGCATTAAATAATTCAGACTGCACGACCTGAAGAGAACGCTGTTTGGAGAACTGTTTTTCCAAACATGCTCGCAAATCGTCCCAGCTGTCATAGTCATGGTATCGTAGGACATTATTGTATGCTCTACCGGAGAGTTTCGATTTTATCAAGTTCAAAAACTCTAGCTTGTGAGGTACTGTTGTTGCCAAACTGTACTGAATTTTGGCGATCTGCAGAAATCGATGGAGTGTTTTGGGGTCGCCATCAAATTCGGGAATTAATTTTATGGCATGTGAAAGATTAAAGGTGGACATTTCGTCTTCAAAGTTTTGGCGAGAGCTTCCGGCAAAATCTTTAGGCTCGGGCAATGGCTTATTGCTAGACTCTGCGGGGTCAAAATTTTCTTCTTCTTCCTCAGAAAGAGGTGGAAGATCAACTAGGTTTGGGTCCTTTTTACTTCGGCTTCGCAGGGAGAGAAGAACAGTACCGAGTGTAGCAGGCTCTTTGCCTTTCTGTTTCTTACTCATGTATCCTTAGGGATACAGTTAGGGGCACAAATCGGTAAAACAAAATCAGTGATGGAGTTAGTGATGAAAGAGCAATCGACTCTAGTTGTATGTAGTAGTCGATGTTGTTCACAAGACAAATGGAAGAATGCTAGTTAAAAGTGATATTTAATTGAGTAACTAATCTTTTGGGTTTCTTTAAACATTTTAGATCAAAAGCAGTATTTCAAATCAATATTCAATGTAATTTTCTTAAAAATTGCCGAATCATAATGATAATTTATAGATAATAATCACTACGAATTAATTATTAATTATTTTATCGATAATAATTAATTACGAATTACGAAAAGGTGGATTGCAAAATTTTTTTTTGAAAGCTCCAACAAATAAAACTTTGGGAATTATATAATTATTATTAATTTTTAATTAATTTGAATAACAAATTTTTCCGAGTTCGGAGGTATGCGACACAATTACACCACTTTTCACCACATGTATATAAATTAAAAGAATATATTTTAAAAGCAGAAAAGAATATTTTTTTTTTGGCTACACTATCACACCAAATTCTAATTATATAAAATTGTATTTTAATTAAGCTACTTACAAAATTATTAACATTATGAGCCGATGTTGGATGACTCCTTGAAAAGTAGATGATTGCACAGCAGTGTTGGTGAGCACGATGTTTAAGGTGAAAAAACGTTGATTGATGCAAAGGTTTTCAAAGTAAGATGATCGTCAACGCATCAAACTGATGAACATAAATTCCAGGTATTGGATGATGTAGGATCACTAATGTATTAAAGATGTAGATTCCAAAAGTATTGGATGTTGTTGTATCACTAAATATGATAAGATGTAGATTCCAAAAGTATTGGATGTTGTATCACTAAATATGATTAAAGATGCACATGCACAGAATGAATTAAAAGTTGACTGGCTGGATAAAACGTTGACTGTGCTGATGCGTGTGTTGAAAGAGATGAGTAAAGATGAGTAAAGAATTTCGTATTGTGCAGCGAAATTTAGAAGAAATTTACTGGGTCCACCGCGTGGAATCCCAGCTTGCTGCCACCAAAAATGTTGAGCCCCGTTGGCCGGCAATCAGGAATGTGTAAAAATGTGTAAAATAAAAGACGAACTTCACTATTTTAATTTTATTAAACTTCATTCAAAAGACTTCTAGAAATTTTATTTAAACTTGATAGCAAAAGTACAATAGAAATACTTCCCGACTTAATTGGCGGCTCAACGAGAACTGATTCTTTTAAATCAGTTCGCAGTTTGTGTCACCTAAACCACGGCTCGCATGATCAGGAAAAAGTCGCCTAGTCAGCGCTTTTCATGTGAAAAGTAGATAAGAAAATATCGTTGCGATACATTGCATGAGAAATGTTTACGTTGCTCATGAAATGCATTGCATGAAAATGTTTATGTTTCAATTTTATTAATTGAATTTGTTTACGTTGCATATGAAAGGAAGTATTGTTTGAAAAAAGATATTTGATACTTTCCTGATCATGGGGGCCGTTTACAATATATAATGCTACAATGTAGGGAATGTATGCTACAATGTAGGGAGGATACAACAAAAAAATGAACTAAAAAACTTGGCTCCACTATGTTATTACACGAGAAATGTCCTCCATTCAAGCAAATGTAGGATCGGCACCGGCTGCTTCCAGGCCTGTAGCTACGATGAGTTTGCTTGAGGCCCTATCAGAATCTGAAATATGCAGCGTACTGCAAATTTAAGACATGATATGAACATGCAGCACGCTGCTTTGCTTGTCATTTTACCAGCCTGAGCCAATTGAAATACTTTTGATTGCAGCGTGCTGCATTTTTATCTCATGCCCTAATTTACTGCACGCTGCCAATTTTGATGTTCTGATACGGCCTGCGAACGATATAGGCGAAGGGGTAGAGGAGGGAAGCATTGCAACTCCAATCCTTTACTATTAAGTTTATTATTATATGGGCATATGAAAATTCGTAGCCAAAGTCCGTTCACGATGTCCATGGGTGAGGTTTTTACCCAGAGGCTATGGAGGGAAATAAATTACATATCCTAGTTTTCAGCTAAAGCCGGCTCTAAACGATGCTATGAGCACTTTCCAACGTTGGACGTTTGATGGTAGAACGCATCGTGTGGCCGCTACTCGAACTACGAATGTCCAATGTCAAGCGTCCAACGATGGTGTTTGGACAGGTTCGGAGTGTTGTCACTCAAACTTTGGAAGCGTTGATGCTGTATTTGCCGATACATTAATGTCCTTAGTATGAAACTCTTCGTATCATATTTCAATTACCCTAACCCACTCAATTTAATTGAGTAACAACTAAAAGAAGAAGCTGGGGAAGTGAACAGAATTTGGAAGTGACGTAATGAATCTACCCAAGGTCGATGAAACCACAGGTGAGTTACAAGAGCATACCGGCAAAATGAGTCTACGCAACGCCTGGAATTCCTCATTGTGACAGAGGACACAGACGATGTCCTTTTGGATTGCCGGAGATTAGCCGAGCAAATTGCTGCACTGTAACCTACAGCTAAAGGCACGACTAAGAGCAACGAACGTCTTAGACTATAATGGTACGATCGTTTGATCTACTGACTAAAGTGGAGGAGAAGCTAAATTCCTCAATCAGAAGCTAAGGCGGAAATGAACAAAAGAGAAGTGAGTTGGGCTTAGAAGTACCAGTAGTATTATCAGGTAAATAAATGCTGATCCAGCTTTGCGACGCATTTTAAGCTTAACATTCATTACGTTTTGGTAGAAAATTAGTCAGCCTTAAAAGAATTTCATGAGGCATCTTAAGCCCATCTTAAGACAATTGTAATTAGGCCTAATGACCCAACTAGTTGGTGATTTTAGTTAGGATTAGAATACGGTATAACCGACAGCCTTGAACGTGTCGGCATCATAATGCTTGCACCTTCCAACGAACGAAAATAGAAAGAATCCAATAAAATATTTGTGTAGAAATTAAAATCACGCCAAAGAAGTATAACTTCTAATGCGTGTACATAAGTACACACACCCATTGTTTTTTTTTTGTTTTTGATGGAACTTCCTCTCAGCCTTTGAACGCAGGTTTTGTGAATAAATGCGGTCCACATTATTCATATTTGTTCACTTTGATGTGCTTATTCCTAATCTAACTTTGTTAATTATTGTTATTTATTCATTCCTTTATTATTAATTCATTTTTGAAGTTATACTTCTTTAGGCGCGTTTTGAAAAATATTATGAGAGTGAATTTTGACGAATTCGCAACGCAACGCAACTTGAGGATATGGGCGAAGGGGTGGAGGCAATGGAGGGCAAGCATTTCAATTTCCATTCTTCATGCGCACTGGGATTATCATTATTATGCACGGTATACAGAAGCGACGGCAGCTTCGAATACCGTAAAAAATGGGCGCCTGGTGACGTCAGCCGTAATGCTGAAACAACAACAACAGCTTCGATTTTATATGGGAAGTGTCCCCCACGTGACATCAGCACTAAAATACCGTATACGGTATAGTCTTTTACATTACCTTGTTTCTGAATACCGTGACTATGGGCATATGAAAACTCGCAGCCGATGCCGGTTCACGATGTCGATAGGTGGGGGGTTTTTATGCTGAGGCTATGGAGGGAAATAAATTTCATGTTCGAGTCATCAGCTAAGCGTATGTTTGGTTTTTCGTGCGCATAGGAAAATTCGTAGTGTTTATTGTGTGCTGTTTGTGGGTGAGGGGTTTTACTAGATGGAAGGCAATTTCTCTAACTCGTAGTGTAATATCATAGACTCGCCAAGTTTTTAACTTGTAAGAAGTGGCAAAATATTAAGGGTATTCACGATTCGTAGGAAATGTTTCCCAGGATTAGTTTTCCAAGAGCTGTTTTTTTCATATCGTGAACGCCCCTTGACAAATTAAAATTCTTCTCATCAGCTGATTGTTAAGAACTGTCAAGTTTTTTAAGTGAAAATATAGAGAGATGCCGCGATATTCAGCAAAAAAATGGTTAATGGATATTTCAATATATAATGCTTTACATGAAATGCTACAGGAAGATATTGGTAAGAATAATATATGTTTGCAGAAAGCTATATACAACAAGCCTCTTTTTTCTTTTTATATGAAGATGGGGAAGATGAAATCCTGGACAATTTGGTAGAAGATCTTGGTGTTGTTTTAGCGTACCGTCGCGGCGTAGCAAATTTCGTCCCGAAATCTAGTGTATGGCATGAAGATATTCTCACCCAACTAGATGACGATAGGTTTAAAGCGATGATGAGAACAAACCGACAACAGTTTTTTCATTTAGTTCACGTAATATCTGAGAGCACTGAATTCCAGAAACCGCATAGTTGTAAACAGTTCTCAATTGAATTGGAACTAGCGATAGTGCTGTACAGATTAGGATCGTACGGAGACAGTGCATCGATCAAAAAAATTGCTTCGATTTTTGGAATTGGGGACGGTGGAACAATAACCAAAATTACAAGAAGAGTTTTCAGTGCCTTTTTACAATTAGAAAATAAATACATTTCTTGGCCTAGTAAAGAAGAGAGAGCGGCTATTGTGTCTAAAACATTTCACCAGCTCCCTTTCTGTATAGGTTATGTTGACGGCACGGAAATAAAGTTGGCAGAGACGCCTGTTATAAATCCAGTGTAGTATTTTTCACGAAAACACGTATATTCTATAAAGGCGCAGATTACGTGCGATTATAGACTTAAAATTAGACATGTTGTTACTGGATATCCTGGTAGTGTGCATGACGCAAGGATGTTTTCAAATTGCCCTCTATCTACTAGAAGCGAAGAATTATTCTCTTCACAACAATGGGTTGCAGGCGATTCGGCTTACTCTCTGTCGAACACTGTAATAACGCCTTACAGAAATAATTCAAAGTTTATGACATCTGCAAAGAGGATAAAGTTCAATTTGAGACATAGCCAATATAGAGTACGAGTAGAACACTGTATAGGATTACTGAAAGAACGGTTTGGTAGTTTGAAGGAGCTAAGACAAATAATACATACCAAGTCAAGTCATGCAATATGTAGTGCATGGATTGTCGTGTGTTGCATAATCCACAATATCTTGTTATCTGACGGGGACATTGATTGCGAAAATATTTTAGAATGTGCTTCTAACGATAACGACAACAGAGAAGAGGAATACGACGATAAAAAATATGAAATAAAACGACAAGCTTTATACTCATTAATGTTTGAATAACAATAAATAAAATTTAATTCATAATACTTTTAATTCTTTTTTCTTTAAATTTAATTCAGTCAATTCATAAACTTTAATTCTTTTTTTGTTTACATTTAATTCAGTTAATTCATAATACTGTTAATTCTTTTTTTCTTTAATTTAATTCAGTCAATTCATAATACTTTAATTTTTTTTCGTTTACATTTAGGTCTTTTTTTATTTACATTTAGACGACCAGACACCGAACAGAAAAAAGGAATGAACAAACTGGGTTTATAGAGAAGAGGGTAAGAGGGGACGGGCCCTTCCCATCGTGTTCTCTCACCCTCTTATCCATAAACCCAGTTTGTTCGTTGCTTTGTCTGTCTGGTGTCCGGTCGTGTAAAAGGGCCCATACCTGACATATTTTCTAATGGTACTTATATTTCATCTCTATCTCATATTTTGCCAACCTCTCTTGTTTTTCCAATTCTAACACCTTTAATCTTTCTTCTTTTGCTATGTCTAGTCTCCGTAACTCCATTTCTTCATTTATTTTCCTCTCTTCTAATTTCAATTTCTTTTCTTCAATATAGAATCTTTCTCGGCTTCTTTCTATCTCTTCATTTATCCTCCTTTCTTCCAACTTTAATTTCTTTTCTTCAATTTCAAAATCTTTAGAATTTTTCTCTTTTTCTAAACTTATCTTTTGTTTTTGCATTTCGTTTCTTTCACTATAGATTACAGTGAGTTGATCTAGTGAATTTTTAGGCGCAATTTTTTTTAATTTATCGGTGAATTGGCGTACTTTCGATTCATCTTTTTTAGAAGTAGAAGAAGAAGGGCTCGGAGTTGCCACTGCATCATCTGTAGGAGGTATTGCGCGGGTAACAGAATCGTCGGAAGTAGGCAGATCGAGGAATTCAATCTCGATATTATCGAGAGAAGCAGCTTCAGAAAAATTATAGGATATCTCCGGCGACAGAAGACTAGTGCAACATGATTCCATAGCATCGTGTGTTTCGTAAGATGAGTGCGCCTTTTCTCCGAAAACCTCCTGCAACTGGAAGTAATACGGGCGCAGATTCTTCAGCTTGTCTGAAATTCGCGTATACGTTGAACACATAATGGTATAAAAAAACTTTTACCTTTAACACCAGAAATTCCTTTATCTGCTTCCAGCAATCCGGCTCCCGTTGAATTCCGCCAGTCTTCTGCCTTTTTGTAGGTCATCTTTAAGTACCTGACTTTCCACCTCACCATGTCCCATGTGGCATTTATTTTGACTTTGTCAATAAATTTTTTATAATAAATCTGTGCAGTTGGCTTCTAAAACGAAATAAAATTAATTAAAATATGACTACAAATCGTAATCAGAAACTAACCTCAAAATCTATTTCCTCTTTGATATATTCAATTATGTCACCAATCTCGCCTTCCGTCCACTTTTTATTTGGTTTCAATCTACTTTTCGTTTTCTTTATATTTTCGTTAGCCATTGTTCTAAAATAAATAAACACCACAAACTCCTTCGCCAGCGCTAGAAAAAAAATCGCCACTTGTCACTTGAATACTTTAGGCCCATTCAGAACCAGCATTAGCAGCGGCAGCAAGTTTAGTTTTAGTAGCAATCGCTGCTGCTTTTGCTGTCATATGACTACCATTGGCCAATAGGAACAGTTTGCTGCCGCCGTTTCTGAATGGGCCTTTTCTCGTTGCCATAGGAAAACTTTACACTTGCTCTGGGGTATAGAAAATTTTTGCAGTGTTGGAAAGTGTGATTCTGTACAATTGTTGTTGCATCGTTGGAAAGTTTTTCTACGTTGCACCCAAACCTACGAAGCTAGACCTGTTTCCACCGAATCGTGAATACCCATAATAAAATAAAAGAGGGTTCTTTCATTAACACTACGATTTATTATTTATTAACTTGAATATAAATTAAGTACCGAACAACTTGAGTATACAATGAGTACTGAACATATTATAAATTAAATCTAGGTGCAAGTATTCTTACATAAATTCGCTTAATTAGCAATTATCAATTGATTTGCGCGTGCATGGGCTGCGCGTGTACGGTGTCCATTTTCACCCGCAAGTTTCCATTAATCTATAAATTCCGTTTGGCGGATATCCGCCGCATGCAGGTGTCAAATATTAATATGCAGCAATATTTGCTTTGGAAAAAATATGAATTTAATATTGTTGTTCTTGAACATGCTCCCCGCAAGAGATTGGTTTAGGAAAGGGTTAGCGTCTTGGGGTAGGTTGTGGATGCATGGCTCTGGAAATTGTAGGATTGGTGCTGTGGGCGTGTAGGAAGATCTTATGCTACCTCCGAATATATGGTATGAGGTGATCACCATGGAATCTTGTTTGAGTGTGCAGCCCGGCTGCAATTCTAATATTCCCGAGCCATTGAGTGTGTATGGATGTACTACACTGCCGCAGATCACATCGAAATTGTAATCATCCTTGAGGCAGTAGATCCACCGATTTGAGGACTGCATCGAGATCCACAGATTTACTTGGTCCATCGTGTCAATTTTGCAATATTCGGATAAAGTTTGTTGCCGTGTTAGAATACTCATTTCACATCGGCCAACTACAGATTTGTGGTGGTATAAGAGAAAGGACTGTTGGCAAAGTCTTCGGTTATTCTCTGTTGGAACACAGGATTCAACCTGTGCTTTACTCAATGGGTCATAGTAATCCCTGTGCAAGCTAGTCACTAGATACTCCGCTACTGAGTGTACGTATATGTATTTACCGTTGTCTAGAATTGGAGTAGGAATCAATTTGAATAGCTGGAGGAGTTCAATGTTAGGAAGAGGTAGAGAAATGTCAAATAATATATAGCGCTCCGTGACCTTAGATCTTATTTTCATTAAATTGTAGGTCTGTAAGATACCCTTCTGGTCTGTGCTGCCAAGAATCGTTACTGTTTCTGGTATGTTTTCTCGAATAAGTGCTAATTGGGATCTGAGTTGTTCGGGGGTAAGTATGAGCGGGCTGACTTTCTCGTGCTGAGTATCTGGGGGCCTACTATGTATTCGGATCAGAAAGTTTTATTTTTCCGAAACTCACTTCCGATTGGAAAGTTAATTGGTACCATGTAAAATTTTCGGATCTGAACAAAGTGTTACCATTGATATTCGGATTTGAAATCTGAATTTGGTTGTCATATCTATAAATTTAAATTTTTGAAGTATGAAGTATTGGCCTTTTTATAATTAAAAGTTTGTTTTAATTAATTTTAATTATATACAGGGTGCTTTAGACTTAAATTTTAACCCATTAACGGCTGATTATAGGGTATATTTGAAGAAAAAAATTGTCCACTGAGATAGAGAGTGTTTACGAAAATACCTTGTGAAAAGTTTTTAATTTACTTAAACTTTAATAACTCCTATACCGATTATCGTAGAGCAACATATTCAGGCTTTTTGGGTAATTGTGAATTCTTCAATTCGGCATAAAGAAGAGAAACTGGCTTCGTTTGGAAGTTATGTAGGTGTTTAAAATCGTTATTTTGCATCTGAACCACCCAAAATTGTTTGTTTTCAGCACATGTCTCAGAAAAATGCATCATTAATGCATCAAAGAATTACTTAAAAAAGTTATATACACAAGAATGACCTAGATCGTATACGAACGTAGTAAGTTTTAACGGGTTTTATTTACTTTAGTTATCTTCTTTACGCTCCTTTAGTCCCTAATGGGACATAGGGCGGAAACAGTCGCCCTCCAGCGGACTCTGTTTTGCGCGACTAGGACCTCCCAGTTGTTGTAACTTCTGCTAGTACGGTAGTACAGCAAAGCAAGCCAAACACTCTGTCTCCTAACTGGGTGCCTGTGTATAAGAAAATAGTGAACATTACACTGACGAAAACTGTGAAATGCAAACGAAAACAGTTTCCTTGCGTTCCTGCTTGTGCTATTACCATGCCCAAGTCGCAAGGTGGGACGTTTACTGTTATTGTTTATAAATACTCCTCGGAGCAACCACAACAGTTGGTGTACTTGGCGCTGAGTCGGGTAACGAATATAGACGGCTTGCACATCATCACGGAAAAAGATGCGCCTTTTATCTTCAAACACGGACGGGATGGGAACGACTCACAGACTACGAGAGATGTCCGTAACGAATACATTCGACTCCGTGGACACGCCCTTAAACAATCACTTCGAAAGCAGTGAAATTTTGTGATGACGGTAACAACGCTGGGCAAACTGTAGTGACAAACCTTAATGTTCAGAGTTTGTCTGCGCACTTCGCCGATATTGAAACGGATCCCGTGATACCAAGATCGGATTATTTGGTATTGACTGAAACGTGGATGCGTGACAATTTTGATCCAGTTCCATTCAATAATTATGAATGTATAACCAGGCAGAATAATCGATCGGATTCTGATACAAACGCAGCTGGTGGAGTGGCAATCTATCGAAAATTAACATCAACATCCACGGCCAAAGTTCTCCACGTTGAATTGTCGGACACAACTCATCTCATCAGAAACACAGGCGAGGTCTACTTGGCTGAAATTACATGCTTCACTGCTGATACAACGTTTAAAATTGTACTTGGCCCAGTGTATATTCAACCTGGAGCAAGTGTCTCAAACATTAGTGTATGTATTGCTGCACCAAGCACTGTTTCCGTACGTGCATAACAGGCAGTATGTCCATCCGATCATGCAAGTTGATACCAATGTACCAATTCTTCTTTGTGGCAACTTCAACACAAACGTGAAAAATGATGATACATTCCTCAAATTCATGAAGGATATGTACAATCTCGAATGCACATCAGATGTTACTAAGTCAACAACGCTGAGAGGAACAACCCTCGATTTGACTTTTTCAAGGCACATTACACTTGAAACACTCCCATTCATTTCATACTTTCTTTCATCGACCTATCCTTAACAGAATAACACAGTTTGCAAGAAGTTAAATATCAGACATGTATAAAAGCTGTAAATGAATTTGTTACTACACATTGTTACTTGTAAATAATCTGTTCATTAAAGTAATAAACATATTTGAATTCATTAGTGCAAATAAAAGCTAATTTATCAATCAAAATGAATATTTCATTTCACTCCTTTTTGTATCCATACAAAATAATGATAATTTAATATAAATGATTCAATTTTATTCATAAAAGTATGCAATCATTTTATCAATGTTTTCTCATGACGTTGTCACATTAAACTATCGTCCGTAAACCCTCTTTACAGACAACAAATTTTTTTTATTTTTGAAGTTATACTTCTTTAGGCGCGTTTTGAAAAATATTATGAGAGTGAATTTTGACGAATTCGCAACGCAACGCAACTTGAGGATAAGGGCGAAGGGGTGGAGGCAATGGAGGGCAAGCACTTCAACTTCCATTCTTCATGCGCACTGGGATTATCATTATTATGCACGGTATACAGCAAACGAAGGTAATGTAAAAGCGACGCCAGCTTCGAATACCGTAAAAAATGGGCGCCTGGTGACGTCAGCCGTAATGCTGAAACAACAACAACAGCTTCGATTTTATATGGGAAGTGTCCCCCACGTGACATCAGCACTAAAATACCGTATACGGTATACAGTCTTTTACATTACCTTGTTTCTGAAAACCGTGATTACTATGGGCATATGAAAACTCGCAGCCGATGCCGGTTCACGATGTCGATGGGTGAGGGGGTTTTTATGCTGAGGCTATGGAGGGAAATAAATTTCATGTTCGAGTCATCAGCTAAGCGTATGTTTGTTTTTTCGTGGGCATAGGAAAGGAAGATTCGTAGTGTTTATTGTGTGCTGTTTGTGGGTGAGGGGTTTTACTTAATGGAAGGAAATTTCTCTAACTCTTAGTGTAATATCATAGACTCGCCAAGTTTTTAACTCGTAAAAAGTGGCAAAATATTGTATTTTAACATTTTTTACTGCACGTGTATTAACGGTGATAAGTTGGTTAGTGATCCGAGTGAATAAATTGAATGAAATTGATAAGGTGACCAGTTTTGTTTACATTCATGGTGGTTTTTTCGGGTTAATTTAGGGAAAAAATGTTGGATTTATGTGGTAATGAAATTAAAAGTGAATTTAAAATGGTTAAAAATTATTACGGAATAGTTATTAAAACATAAGTGCCAGTACCACCACACAACATGAATAACAAAAATTTTGAACTTTTTCCTACACAGTTTTCTGCTTTAATATTTTTAAAAATTATTCTTCAACAAGCTTTAATCTTTTTAAATTCACTTTTAACTCAATAACCACACAAATTCAACATTTTTGCCCTAAAATAACTCGACAAAACCACAGCGAATGTAAACAAAGTTGGTCACCTTCACAATTAAACCATTAAAACATATTGGTTCACTAAATTTTTTGAAATTGTTTTAATTTAATCACTGAAACACTAATCACTGGTAATCCAGGTGCAGAAAAAAGTGATAAAATACAATATTTTACAACTTTTTATTGAAAAAATGAACTAAAAAACTTGGCTCCACTATGTTATTACACGAGAAATGTCCTCCATTCAAGCAAATGTAGGATCGGCACCGGCTGCTTCCAGGCCTGTAGCTACGATGAGTTTGCTTGAGGCCCTATCAGAATCTGAAATATGCAGCGTACTGCAAATTTAAGACATGATATGAACATGCAGCACGCTGCTTTGCTTGTCATTTTACCAGCCTGAGCCAATTGAAATACTTTTGATTGCAGCGTGCTGCATTTTTATCTCATGCCCTAATTTACTGCACGCTGCCAATTTTGATGTTCTGATACGGCCTGCGAACGATATAGGCGAAGGGGTAGAGGAGGGAAGCATTGCAACTCCAATCCTTTACTATTAAGTTTATTATTATATGGGCATATGAAAATTCGTAGCCAAAGTCCGTTCACGATGTCCATGGGTGAGGTTTTTACCCAGAGGCTATGGAGGGAAATAAATTACATATCCTAGTTTTCAGCTAAAGCCGGCTCTAAACGATGCTATGAGCACTTTCCAACGTTGGACGTTTGATGGTAGAACGCATCGTGTGGCCGCTACTCGAACTACGAATGTCCAATGTCAAGCGTCCAACGATGGTGTTTGGACAGGTTCGGAGTGTTGTCACTCAAACTTTGGAAGCGTTGATGCTGTATTTGCCGATACATTAATGTCCTTAGTATGAAACTCTTCGTATCATATTTCAATTACCCTAACCCACTCAATTTAATTGAGTAACAACTAAAAGAAGAAGCTGGGGAAGTGAACAGAATTTGGAAGTGACGTAATGAATCTACCCAAGGTCGATGAAACCACAGGTGAGTTACAAGAGCATACCGGCAAAATGAGTTTACGCAACGCCTGGAATTCCTCATTGTGACAGAGGACACAGACGATGTCCTTTTGGATTGCCGGAGATTAGCCGAGCAAATTGCTGCACTGTAACCTACAGCTAAAGGCACGACTAAGAGCAACGAACGTCTTAGACTATAATGGTACGATCGTTTGATCTACTGACTAAAGTGGAGGAGAAGCTAAATTCCTCAATCAGAAGCTAAGGCGGAAATGAACAAAAGAGAAGTGAGTTGGGCTTAGAAGTACCAGTAGTATTATCAGGTAAATAAATGCTGATCCAGCTTTGCGACGCATTTTAAGCTTAACATTCATTACGTTTTGGTAGAAAATTAGTCAGCCTTAAAAGAATTTCATGAGGCATCTTAAGCCCATCTTAAGACAATTGTAATTAGGCCTAATGACCCAACTAGTTGGTGATTTTAGTTAGGATTAGAATACGGTATAACCGACAGCCTTGAACGTGTCGGCATCATAATGCTTGCACCTTCCAACGAACGAAAATAGAAAGAATCCAATAAAATATTTGTGTAGAAATTAAAATCACGCCAAAGAAGTATAACTTCTAATGCGTGTACATAAGTACACACACCCATTGTTTTTTTTTGTTTTTGATGGAACTTCCTCTCAGCCTTTGAACGCAGGTTTTGTGAATAAATGCGGTCCACATTATTCATATTTGTTCACTTTGATGTGCTTATTCCTAATCTAACTTTGTTAATTATTGTTATTTATTCATTCCTTTATTATTAATTCATTTTTGAAGTTATACTTCTTTAGGCGCGTTTTGAAAAATATTATGAGAGTGAATTTTGACGAATTCGCAACGCAACGCAACTTGAGGATATGGGCGAAGGGGTGGAGGCAATGGAGGGCAAGCATTTCAATTTCCATTCTTCATGCGCACTGGGATTATCATTATTATGCACGGTATACAGAAGCGACGGCAGCTTCGAATACCGTAAAAAATGGGCGCCTGGTGACGTCAGTAGTAATGCTGAAACAACAACAACAGCTTCGATTTTATATGGGAAGTGTCCCCCACGTGACATCAGCACTAAAATACCGTATACGGTATAGTCTTTTACATTACCTTGTTTCTGAATACCGTGACTATGGGCATATGAAAACTCGCAGCCGATGCCGGTTCACGATGTCGATAGGTGGGGGGTTTTTATGCTGAGGCTATGGAGGGAAATAAATTTCATGTTCGAGTCATCAGCTAAGCGTATGTTTGGTTTTTCGTGCGCATAGGAAGATTCGTAGTGTTTATTGTGTGCTGTTTGTGGGTGAGGGGTTTTACTAGATGGAAGGCAATTTCTCTAACTCGTAGTGTAATATCATAGACTCGCCAAGTTTTTAACTTGTAAGAAGTGGCAAAATATTAAGGGTATTCACGATTCGTAGGAAATGTTTCCCAGGATTAGTTTTCCAAGAGCTGTTTTTTTCATATCGTGAACGCCCCTTGACAAATTAAAATTCTTCTCATCAGCTGATTGTTAAGAACTGTCAAGTTTTTTAAGTGAAAATATAGAGAGATGCCGCGATATTCAGCAAAAAAATGGTTAATGGATATTTCAATATATAATGCTTTACATGAAATGCTACAGGAAGATATTGGTAAGAATAATATATGTTTGCAGAAAGCTATATACAACAAGCCTCTTTTTTCTTTTTATATGAAGATGGGGAAGATGAAATCCTGGACAATTTGGTAGAAGATCTTGGTGTTGTTTTAGCGTACCGTCGCGGCGTAGCAAATTTCGTCCCGAAATCTAGTGTATGGCATGAAGATATTCTCACCCAACTAGATGACGATAGGTTTAAAGCGATGATGAGAACAAACCGACAACAGTTTTTTCATTTAGTTCACGTAATATCTGAGAGCACTGAATTCCAGAAACCGCATAGTTGTAAACAGTTCTCAATTGAATTGGAACTAGCGATAGTGCTGTACAGATTAGGATCGTACGGAGACAGTGCATCGATCAAAAAAATTGCTTCGATTTTTGGAATTGGGGACGGTGGAACAATAACCAAAATTACAAGAAGAGTTTTCAGTGCCTTTTTACAATTAGAAAATAAATACATTTCTTGGCCTAGTAAAGAAGAGAGAGCGGCTATTGTGTCTAAAACATTTCACCAGCTCCCTTTCTGTATAGGTTATGTTGACGGCACGGAAATAAAGTTGGCAGAGACGCCTGTTATAAATCCAGTGTAGTATTTTTCACGAAAACACGTATATTCTATAAAGGCGCAGATTACGTGCGATTATAGACTTAAAATTAGACATGTTGTTACTGGATATCCTGGTAGTGTGCATGACGCAAGGATGTTTTCAAATTGCCCTCTATCTACTAGAAGCGAAGAATTATTCTCTTCACAACAATGGGTTGCAGGCGATTCGGCTTACTCTCTGTCGAACACTGTAATAACGCCTTACAGAAATAATTCAAAGTTTATGACATCTGCAAAGAGGATAAAGTTCAATTTGAGACATAGCCAATATAGAGTACGAGTAGAACACTGTATAGGATTACTGAAAGAACGGTTTGGTAGTTTGAAGGAGCTAAGACAAAGAATACATACCAAGTCAAGTCATGCAATATGTAGTGCATGGATTGTCGTGTGTTGCATAATCCACAATATCTTGTTATCTGACGGGGACATTGATTGCGAAAATATTTTAGAATGTGCTTCTAACGATAACGACAACAGAGAAGAGGAATACGACGATAAAAAATATGAAATAAAACGACAAGCTTTATACTCATTAATGTTTGAATAACAATAAATAAAATTTAATTCATAATACTTTTAATTCTTTTTTCTTTAAATTTAATTCAGTCAATTCATAAACTTTAATTCTTTTTTTGTTTACATTTAATTCAGTTAATTCATAATACTGTTAATTCTTTTTTTCTTTAATTTAATTCAGTCAATTCATAATACTTTAATTTTTTTTCGTTTACATTTAGGTCTTTTTTTATTTACATTTAGACGACCAGACACCGAACAGAAAAAAGGAACGAACAAACTGGGTTTATAGAGAAGAGGGTAAGAGGGGACGGGCCCTTCCCATCGTGTTCTCTCACCCTCTTATCCATAAACCCAGTTTGTTCGTTGCTTTGTCTGTCTGGTGTCCGGTCGTGTAAAAGGGCCCATACCTGACATATTTTCTAATGGTACTTATATTTCATCTCTATCTCATATTTTGCCAACCTCTCTTGTTTTTCCAATTCTAACACCTTTAATCTTTCTTCTTTTGCTATGTCTAGTCTCCGTAACTCCATTTCTTCATTTATTTTCCTCTCTTCTAATTTCAATTTCTTTTCTTCAATATAGAATCTTTCTCGGCTTCTTTCTATCTCTTCATTTATCCTCCTTTCTTCCAACTTTAATTTCTTTTCTTCAATTTCAAAATCTTTAGAATTTTTCTCTTTTTCTAAACTTATCTTTTGTTTTTGCATTTCGTTTCTTTCACTATAGATTACAGTGAGTTGATCTAGTGAATTTTTAGGCGCAATTTTTTTTAATTTATCGGTGAATTGGCGTACTTTCGATTCATCTTTTTTAGAAGTAGAAGAAGAAGGGCTCGGAGTTGCCACTGCATCATCTGTAGGAGGTATTGCGCGGGTAACAGAATCGTCGGAAGTAGGCAGATCGAGGAATTCAATCTCGATATTATCGAGAGAAGCAGCTTCAGAAAAATTATAGGATATCTCCGGCGACAGAAGACTAGTGCAACATGATTCCATAGCATCGTGTGTTTCGTAAGATGAGTGCGCCTTTTCTCCGAAAACCTCCTGCAACTGGAAGTAATACGGGCGCAGATTCTTCAGCTTGTCTGAAATTCGCGTATACGTTGAACACATAATGGTATAAAAAAACTTTTACCTTTAACACCAGAAATTCCTTTATCTGCTTCCAGCAATCCGGCTCTCGTTGAATTCCGCCAGTCTTCTGCCTTTTTGTAGGTCATCTTTAAGTACCTGACTTTCCACCTCACCATGTCCCATGTGGCATTTATTTTGACTTTGTCAATAAATTTTTTATAATAAATCTGTGCAGTTGGCTTCTAAAACGAAATAAAATTAATTAAAATATGACTACAAATCGTAATCAGAAACTAACCTCAAAATCTATTTCCTCTTTGATATATTCAATTATGTCACCAATCTCGCCTTCCGTCCACTTTTTATTTGGTTTCAATCTACTTTTCGTTTTCTTTATATTTTCGTTAGCCATTGTTCTAAAATAAATAAACACCACAAACTCCTTCGCCAGCGCTAGAAAAAAAATCGCCACTTGTCACTTGAATACTTTAGGCCCATTCAGAACCAGCATTAGCAGCGGCAGCAAGTTTAGTTTTAGTAGCAATCGCTGCTGCTTTTGCTGTCATATGACTACCATTGGCCAATAGGAACAGTTTGCTGCCGCCGTTTCTGAATGGGCCTTTTCTCGTTGCCATAGGAAAACTTTACACTTGCTCTGGGGTATAGAAAATTTTTGCAGTGTTGGAAAGTGTGATTCTGTACAATTGTTGTTGCATCGTTGGAAAGTTTTTCTACGTTGCACCCAAACCTACGAAGCTAGACCTGTTTCCACCGAATCGTGAATACCCATAATAAAATAAAAGAGGGTTCTTTCATTAACACTACGATTTATTATTTATTAACTTGAATATAAATTAAGTACCGAACAACTTGAGTATACAATGAGTACTGAACATATTATAAATTAAATCTAGGTGCAAGTATTCTTACATAAATTCGCTTAATTAGCAATTATCAATTGATTTGCGCGTGCATGGGCTGCGCGTGTACGGTGTCCATTTTCACCCGCAAGTTTCCATTAATCTATAAATTCCGTTTGGCGGATATCCGCCGCATGCAGGTGTCAAATATTAATATGCAGCAATATTTGCTTTGGAAAAAATATGAATTTAATATTGTTGTTCTTGAACATGCTCCCCGCAAGAGATTGGTTTAGGAAAGGGTTAGCGTCTTGGGGTAGGTTGTGGATGCATGGCTCTGGAAATTGTAGGATTGGTGCTGTGGGCGTGTAGGAAGATCTTATGCTACCTCCGAATATATGGTATGAGGTGATCACCATGGAATCTTGTTTGAGTGTGCAGCCCGGCTGCAATTCTAATATTCCCGAGCCATTGAGTGTGTATGGATGTACTACACTGCCGCAGATCACATCGAAATTGTAATCATCCTTGAGGCAGTAGATCCACCGATTTGAGGACTGCATCGAGATCCACAGATTTACTTGGTCCATCGTGTCAATTTTGCAATATTCGGATAAAGTTTGTTGCCGTGTTAGAATACTCATTTCACATCGGCCAACTACAGATTTGTGGTGGTATAAGAGAAAGGACTGTTGGCAAAGTCTTCGGTTATTCTCTGTTGGAACACAGGATTCAACCTGTGCTTTACTCAATGGGTCATAGTAATCCCTGTGCAAGCTAGTCACTAGATACTCCGCTACTGAGTGTACGTATATGTATTTACCGTTGTCTAGAATTGGAGTAGGAATCAATTTGAATAGCTGGAGGAGTTCAATGTTAGGAAGAGGTAGAGAAATGTCAAATAATATATAGCGCTCCGTGACCTTAGATCTTATTTTCATTAAATTGTAGGTCTGTAAGATACCCTTCTGGTCTGTGCTGCCAAGAATCGTTACTGTTTCTGGTATGTTTTCTCGAATAAGTGCTAATTGGGATCTGAGTTGTTCGGGGGTAAGTATGAGCGGGCTGACTTTCTCGTGCTGAGTATCTGGGGGCCTACTATGTATTCGGATCAGAAAGTTTTATTTTTCCGAAACTCACTTCCGATTGGAAAGTTAATTGGTACCATGTAAAATTTTCGGATCTGAACAAAGTGTTACCATTGATATTCGGATTTGAAATCTGAATTTGGTTGTCATATCTATAAATTTAAATTTTTGAAGTATGAAGTATTGGCCTTTTTATAATTAAAAGTTTGTTTTAATTAATTTTAATTATATACAGGGTGCTTTAGACTTAAATTTTAACCCATTAACGGCTGATTATAGGGTATATTTGAAGAAAAAAATTGTCCACTGAGATAGAGAGTGTTTACGAAAATACCTTGTGAAAAGTTTTTAATTTACTTAAACTTTAATAACTCCTATACCGATTATCGTAGAGCAACATATTCAGGCTTTTTGGGTAATTGTGAATTCTTCAATTCGGCATAAAGAAGAGAAACTGGCTTCGTTTGGAAGTTATGTAGGTGTTTAAAATCGTTATTTTGCATCTGAACCACCCAAAATTGTTTGTTTTCAGCACATGTCTCAGAAAAATGCATCATTAATGCATCAAAGAATTACTTAAAAAAGTTATATACACAAGAATGACCTAGATCGTATACGAACGTAGTAAGTTTTAACGGGTTTTATTTACTTTAGTTATCTTCTTTACGCTCCTTTAGTCCCTAATGGGACATAGGGCGGAAACAGTCGCCCTCCAGCGGAGTCTGTTTTGCGCGACTAGGACCTCCCAGTTGTTGTAACTTCTGCTAGTACGGTTCTCCTCCACGTTGTTCTAGGTCTTCCGACTCGATGGGATCCTTGCGGATTCCAGACAAGGGCCTGTTTGAGCTTTCGTTTTCGTGTCGCAAGGTGTGGCCAAGCCAATTCCATTTCCTTCGCCTGATTTGACCGTCTATCCTTTCTTGGCCGGCACGGCGCCATAGTTCTTCGTTTGAAATTCTATCTTGCCAGCGGATTTTTAGGATTCAACGCAGGCATCTGTTGATGAAGACTTGTAGGCGCCCTTTGATGAATTGGGAGGCTTTCCATGTTTCGCAACCACACAAAAGAACTGCCTTAACGTTGGAATTGAACAGCCGCAATTTGGTGTTAGTTGAGATCTCCGTTGACTTCCATTTGCGGAACAGGCATGCATATGCCCCTCGTGCTTTATTTATTCTGGAGCTGGCATCTTCTTCTTCCATTTTCGGTAATAGTACTACCGAGGTAGCAGAATTAATCTACCAGTTCCGCGGTTATTCAACTTTAGTTATGAAATACGAATATTATTTATATGCTTCAAGTTTCATTAGTTTATTCAGACTTTCGAGAGAAGCTTTTGTTTGTGCTGGTTGAAATCAAGGAAAATTGTCTATTCCACGTCGATCAACAGCCATTTGACCAAATATTAATTGGGGCAACTCTGAGATTTTTTGCGCAGCTAATTTTTGTCGAAGATTTCTGCATCGGCTCACCTTATCAAATAGTGTCGGCTGTACTAGACGAAATAGGAAGTGCAATCGAAGAATCCTTAAGTTCAAAATAGATAACATTGTGGAAAGGACAGAACTAGAAAAGAAAGCCATTGATGGTGCACACATCCATATAATTAGGACTAAACAAGAATAACATCCTTCACCAAACAGCAAATTGAAACATAAGGAGTCTATTTTCTTATATGTATCTGATTGTAAAATGAATATTCCAGCAGTTTCAAATCGTTCTTGCTTAGGGCTCACTCATTTTTATTTATCTTTTTAAAGCTAAAATTATAATATTAAACAATATTATTGAATTTCGTATTATTTAACATGCTTAAATTTTATTTTAAATAAAGAAAGTACTTCCTTGATGCTCAAAAGTTTTTCATTCTTTGTTTCCGATAGCAAATTGCATTCCGACGACTGAAGCAACAGTATTCGGATTTTTTCTAAGTAAATCCCAATGCATAGTAGGCCTCCAGCAAATTTAATTCCGAATATAAATGTCATTGTACTTTCGGATGAGGTGAGTTTGGAAAAACAGAATACATAGTACGAAATTTCCGAATTCAGATCATTTTACTTTCTGATCCGAATACATAGTGTTATAAGTTGAAACAGAGCTTCTTGAGTATTTTGGCAGGCTAGCAACATCAAGGTTGTATGAAACATCACCGTAGTAAACGCTTCATACCTGTCACGTTTGGCCACTTCTTGATTTGTGTTATTGATAGTACGCTGAATCGCTGCCAACTGAGCCAGAAATTGGTCCGAGATTGCCAGAAATTGGTCCGAGATGCCAGAAATTGGTCCGAGATTGCCTTATTATTTTTCTTGATAATGTTGCTTGTTGAGTCCGCAATAGACGTTTGATTACGAATAAGTTGAAGGAGATGGTTCTCGTTATCCTTTACTAGGTTGATTTGCTCTTCGTATTTTCGGGCAAATTCGTCAAGAATCCCAAATAATTATTTATTTATTATAATCTATGGGCAACATTTCCGACAATATTGAGTGGTGATCGTCGATTCCTTAATTTATTGTTTAAATCCTTGCCTGTAATAAGTTCGTTTTTATGTTCTATCTCTTGTAATGAGTGTTGCAATTGCTCAAGTAGTACTGGACAGAAGTTTACCTCAGTCAAGTGTGAGCTACAGAGACCTTCAATTTGTTGGATGCTACCTTTTATCCCCGCGTATTCTTTCCAATAGCTCTCCAAGTCATAGTAAACGATTATTTTCCATGCATTATTTACTAAGTTAACGTATCCTAAATCTTCAAAATATACCCCTGCTCGTGCTGTCAAGGGATGAGTTACTAAGGATTTATTAAAGGCGTATGATGGACTTATTACTAGTAATAATACTAGTAGAGACTGTAACAAAAGTGGGGCTGAGTATCGACCCCGTGACCTCTTCGTTTCCGGTACTTGCTGATAATTTCTGTTGATCATTTGCGACTCTTCTGTCGGTAATTCTGTCGACGCTGCTGAGTCATCCTCGTCCTGCGAAACTGGTAGACGCGCCATTTTAGTGATTGGTCTTTTAAATTTGCCCTTACCGGTAGCTACTGTTGCGACTCGGACTTGGCTGTCTGGTCCAGGATAAGTTTCTACCACCCGGCCAATGTGTTGGAGGAGTTTGTTCATCGGTTAGTAGGACGATGTCTCCTATCTTGATATTCTCCTGGTTTGTCATCCATTTGGGACGTTGCTGCAACCTCGATAAATATTCATGCCTCCACTTGTTCCAGAAGGTTTGATGCATTTTTTCAATCACCTGCCATCGTTTCAAACGATTCATAGGTGCCTCAGACAAAGTCTGCATTGGAACAGACAGCAATGGCATCCCAACTAGAAAATGTCCTTAGAACATCTAGATCTTCGGAATCTGCTGAAAGAGGACATAAGGGCCTTGAATTCAAACAAGCCTCGATTTGTGTAAGGAGGGTATACATTTCTTCAAAATTGAGGATTGAGTTCCCAATCACTCGTTTTAAATGGTATTTGATTGAGCGTACTCCAGCCTCCCACAACCCCCCAAAGTGTGGTGCGGCTGGCGGTATGAAATGCCATTCAGTTTCTTGATTCAAAATTTCCCTTTGAAGAAGTACTTCGAAGAACTCAGTTTTTTCTTCCTTGCTATGGAACTTCAATATTTTGTTTTCCAGCACAAAGTTTGTACCGTTGTCGCTGTAAATGTGAGAGGCTCTGCCTCTTCTGGCGGCAAACCGTTTGTAGCCTGCGACGAATGCCTCGGCGGTGAGATCACTTACTAGTTCTATATGAATTGCTTTGGTTGCCGGTTTGCCTCTACCCTTCATTAATTTTAATGTGATAGGGCTCGCGTAGTCGATTCCGCAATGTGTAAACGGTTTGCTAACTGCGACTCGTGGTTTGGGCAAGTCCCCCATCAGTTGAGTTAATGGTTTGGCTACTAGCTTACGGCATGTTATGCATTTGTGTAACTGTTTCTTAACAGCGTTAGTTCCATTGAGTATCCAATATCGTTGACGAATGTGTGATAAGGTTAGTGTTGGTCCACCGTGTAAAGAGTGTAAATGTGCCTCTGAGATTATTAACGCAGAGAGTGGGCTCTGGGGCGATATAATGATGGGGAATTTCGCTTCATCACCGAGCGATGAATTCCTTAATCTTCCCCCTACCCTAAGAATGCCTTTTTTGTCTAAAAATGGATTTAATGAGAGGATCTTGCTTTTCTGTGACACTCTTCCAGTCGACTTGATGTCAGTTATTTCGCATGAGAACTCTTGTTCTTGAGCCAGTTTGATTATGAGGTTCCTAGCCTCTCTTAGCTCTTGTATATTTATGTAGTTTGTCCTTAAAAGTACCTTCCGCTCTTTGAGCTTACGGAAGCGTAGACAATACGCGATTATTCTCAATAACTTTTGGAAATCGTTTGTTTTTGAAAACAATTGTTCTAAAGTGCCATTGTTTTTCAAAGTAAATGTTACTTGGATGTAACTTTTTAATTCTTGATCGGTCGGTTCACTGTTGGTGATATATTCAATTTCCTTTTGTCTGAGCCACTCTGGTCCATTCCACCATAGCGTAAAGTTTATTAATTTTGATGGATCTAAACCACGAGAGGCGCAATCCGCAGGATTCTGTTTTGATTTGACATAATGCCATTGCGCCATTGGTATTAAATTGTTAATTTCCCGTGTCCTATTGGTCACGAAAGTACTGTATTTTTTGTTGTTATTTTTTATCCAGGCTAGTGTAACTTTGGAATCAGACCACGCGTGTACCTGCAATCCTTCAACATTAACGGCCTTCACTGTATGAGACAATAGTTTTGCCAACAGAACCGCTGCGCAAAGTTCTAAACGTGGTAGATTCACTTCTTTGCTTAGAGGAGCTACCTTTGTTTTTGCAGTAAGCAATTGGACATGTACTGACCCTTGATGGTCTATTGTTCTCGTATAGACAACAGCTGCATATGCCTTTGCGGAGGCATCGCAGAATCCCTGGAGTTCCAAAATCGAATTTGTTCGTGATACGTGAACCCACCTAGGAATTTCAATTTTTTCCAGATCAGCGAAGTGGTTTCTTAATGTTCTCCATTCTCCATGTATTGGATTTGGTAATTCTTCATCCCATGATAAGTTAGCTTTCCATAATGATTGATACATTAACTTGGCCTTAATGATGCAGGGAGCTAAACAACCTAGTGGATCAAACAATTGTGACCATTCTGATAATACTACTCTTTTGGTTGGAGTTATAGTCTGTTGACTTGTATTTACTTTAAATGTGAAGGTATCTCTGTGTGGACACCAATATATTCCTGAGGTTTTTACCTTAGTGTCACCTGATAAACTTAAAAGATTTTGTTCCTTGTCTGACTCATGAACGCCTTCCAAGATGTTCATGCTGTTACTAGCCCATTTTCTTAACTTAAACCCTCCCCTACTTAACTCATCCAATTGTATTCTCAATTCCTTGACCGATGCGATGGTGTCTGCACCTGTTAACAAGTCGTCAACATAGAAATCTTGTTTAAGCGCTGTTGCCGCTCTGACGAAGTTCTGTCCTTCATCGTTGGCAAATTGATACAAGGTACGTATCGCTAGGAATGCAGGTTTTGTGCCATAAGTTACCGTGGTAAGGTTGAATTGTTGCAAAGGGGCTTGGGGAGTTTCCCGCCAAAGGATTCTCTGGTATCCTGGTGAGCGTCTACAATTTTAATTTGTCTATACATCTTTTCTATGTCAGATGATATGACAAACTTATGTTTCCTCCACCTGATAAGTATCGACATTAAGTCTTGTTGTAGTTGTGGTCCTGGTAAGGAGTCATTGAGTCGTACTCCTGAAGTTGTAGGACACGACGCATCAAAGACCACTCTTAATTTTGTTGTGGTGCTGTCTGCTTTTAAAACAGCGTGATGGGGTAGATAGCATGCATCTTGTATGCCTAATGCTGGTCTCATATGACCAAGGTTTTGATATTCCTTAATGAACGCTTGATATTGGTCTTTAAATTTGTCATCTCGATGGAACTTTCGTTCCATCTGCACTAATCTGCTCATAGCCCTCCCCTTGGAGTATCCTAAATTGTTTATTTTTTCATTGAAGGGTAGATGAACTATGTATCTGCCTTCATGATCTCTAGCAACAGTTGCTGTGTAGATTTGTTCAGCAAGGATTTCTTCTTTCGAAGTTTCGCTCTTGGGTGTTAGCTCCTCGAGATCCCAGAATCTCTTTAGAGACTCGTCTATCTCTATTTGGGATACGTGGCATTTGATTACTGTATTTGGAACTGGAACCTTTCCTTATAATATCCATCCCAGTTCTGTTTTTTGGGCAAGTGGATATCCCCGGCTTCCCTTTCTTATACATTCCAGCGTAATTTCGTCATATACTTCCGCACCTAATATAATGTCAATACGTCCGGGACTAAATGCGTGAGGATCTGCCAGAGGCAGATTTTTCAGTGTGTCTATTTCTCTACTAATTATTTTAGTGTCGGGAATGGGTTTTGATACCGATTTGAGAACGAATGCGGACACCCATAATTGAAGACTACAGGGGAAAAACAAGGAATGTCAGCAAAATATCGAAATTTAACTAGTAATGCAATATTGTGGCATTTGTGTGTACCTATCATCCTGCAAAATAAACTAAAGCAATAAACGTCGTTATCGCCGGATATAACGGTTTTAGTGGTTATTTGAGGTTGGCAATATCATGAGGGTCCGCGCACAAAAATTTGATTTATGCAAATGTGCCTTTGCTTGACATTCCTTGTTTTTCCCCTGTAGTCTTCAATTGAAATGATGAGGGATATATGGAACTTATTTGAAATGATACCTTGCTTTTCGCAGTACCAATTTTGATGTCTGAAACAACTGTTATTTCAGCACAGACCTTAGACTTCTTCAATCTTAATCGCATCTTCCCTTATGAAACTACCTTGAGAACCTTGGTCGACTAGGGCTCTCAAAATTTCTTCTCTTCCTTCTGAGCTTCTTACTTTAACCATTGCTGTTACTAACATTACGCCAACTTCAGTAGAACTCGAGTTGTAGGTTTGAACGTTTATGGTATGGTTTGAGTCAGTACCTTCTTGGCCATGGCTGCTTGAAGGGCTAGGTTTCGGATAATTTATGATGCTCTTTTGTTTGTTTACTTCACCTCGATTTGGCCTATAGGTTGGTTTGTTTTTATTCGAATCTTCACCTTTCCTTAATTGGAAATTAAGTTGCTTGTTTTGACTTTCAAGATGTAATAGGGTGTTGTGCTTTGCACTATTACATATTTTGCACGTTTTCTTGCTATTGCAGTCAGACATGTGGTGAGGTCTTAAACATAATTTGCAAATATTGCAGTTATTTAAGAGCTCTTGTTTTTGGGTATAACTAGAATTTACGAACTTGGAACATTCGTAAAGTTTATGATTTCCCCCACAAGCTTCACATCGACTATATCCCTTTATATGATAGTTCTTAAGGTTCGACTTACTGTGTAGTTTGGCTTTTATACCTCCTTGTCTATTATTGGACTGCGCTGAAAAATCTCTATTTGATTTAATATTTTCCAATGCTTGAAATCTTAGCTCTAGGAAGGCCAAAAATTCTGATAATTTTGGTAAATCTCTGGGAGAGTTCATATAACTTTTGGGTATCTTTGTCTAATTACTTAGACAAAATATGTATTAAAATTGCATCCCAACTTTCCACTTCTAGGCCTAAATTTTTTAATGCGAATAAGCACTCATTAGTTGTATCATGCAAATTCTTAAGTGAATTTGCTGATTCATTCGCATCTGCCTGCGTTAGTAATGTATTTAATTGAGCTCGCACTAATAAACGTTTATTCTCGTACCTGTTAATTAGTAGCCCCCACGCTGTAATGTAATTGTCATTTATTATTGGTAGGTGGCCTACCAACTGCGCTGCTTCATCAATTAAATTTGCCTTTAGATACTGCATTTTTTGAACCGTACTTAGATTTTCGTTTGTATGGACTAGCTGTTCAAAAAGATTATGGAACTGTCTCCATGTGTTATAGTCTCCATTGAATCTTGGGATTGTTATTGGAGGAAGTTTAATCTTGGCCCCATTTGGCTTGTCCCTATTAGCTGTTTGATTTTCCATATTCTGGTTCTCCTGTCGTGTCCTGGCAGACAACTCTTGTAACTGTATTATTATTGTTTGGTATATGCCCTCTGTTTGTTCATATTTTTGCTGCTCGAAATATTCATGATTTATTTCATGTGGGCCGGCCAACTTGATTAACTCGTCGTGATTCCGTTCAATCTGATTCCAGTAATTTTGTAATGTCTGGATTTTTTGTTGATAATAAACTGTTGATTTTGTATTGTCCACCTCGTTCTCTATCACTTCTACTATTCTTAATAGAGCTGCCATTTTACTTATTTGTACCTTTAACGTGTTTTCGAGTGCTCTGTTGAAAGTTTCTCCTTCCTTGCCTTTAAAGTTAAATGTCACCGTTTTAACTCGAGGCTGTTGTGAATCTTCCTGATTCTGATTGGTTTGACTGCCACCTGGTTGGGCTTGATTATCCTGTGCCTCTATTTGTTCCTTATCTGAATTGTCGATTTCTTTGCATAGCATCTCATGATATTCCTTGATCTGGATTTGATATCTCTAGCTGATATGTATGCTGCGTGTACCTGTTCTGCAAATTTGTTCACAAAGTACTTGTTATTCGGATCTTTATTCCTGTATGTTTGGGGTTCAACGTCTTTTAAATGAAACTTTGTCCACAATTCTTCTAATTTGAAATATTTTTTTCTTCAAAATACTCTTTGCTTTTCCTTTTCGCGGAATCCTTTTCATAAATAATTTCCACCCTTTGAATTGACTCACCTAGCTCTTGTTGTTGCGCTAAATCTTGGGCAATATTCCTCATTTTGTCTTTTTTTTGAGAACCGTAGGCTTGATTAGTGACTCAAGTAAGTCTCTGGGAGAGCAGATGTTTGTTTAAAGACTTGCGTGCGAATTAAACTTGTACCGAATTTTATAACGCTTTAACTCGATAAACGGTTTTAAACTTAATAAATGAGAAACTATTTGGAACTTGCGCGATGTAAATGGACACTTTAGATTGTATTTTATTTGAGATTTACGTGTTGTTACTTTGCCAGTATACTATATTAATCGCAAACTTATTATCAGAAATCAATATTCTGAAGTAATATTATGGTTGGATTTTGAAATTTCTTTTGAATATTTATAAATTATTTGGGTTATTTATTTATTCAAAATAAAGACTAATAGACGTTGTGCTATTTCACTTTCAATGATTTAACGATTCAAAATAAATCAAATATAATTTCAAATATGGGTCGCGCCAAAACAGTTGATGCCGGAGCGCGCAGCTGGGGAAATTAAAGCTGCACACAAATAAATATTGCGCACATATCGATAAGAAATGCGCTTATGGATTTTCAAATTTCCCCTTCGAAATTTGTTGCGACTAGGCAAAAGGGACGGGAACGGCATGCGGGGATTCTACTGCGCATGGAAAACGCGACTTTCTCGGCATCAACTCTTTTGGCGCGACCCATAACTTAAAAAATGTACAATATGTTGTAAGGATGTGTATGTCTCAATATACTTAAATATTTATATTTATTTAATATTTCAAAAAAATTTATTTGATATTTTTATAAAATATGAATATATAAAAAAAAATATAAAAATATAATTTTTAATTTGGCTTTTGTTTTTGAATATGGAAATTATTGTTAGCCTTTTAAAATTTTAATAAAATGTTTGAGTACTTATCTTCTAATTGTTGTCGGTGCTTTTATTCAAATGATGTGCTGTTTAGGCTTCTTTGTTGTTTTTGACGTGACAACGTCTATTAAATCGGTTTAAGATAGGACGCGCGTATGAAAATATCCCGCACAATGTCCCGCACACAAAAAAAATCATATCTCCGCCCCCATACATGTTAGGGGGGTGGTTAATGGCTCAAAATTTTCGTTAATTTATCCTCTACACGGGAAAAATACATTCATTCACCTTATTAACGTGACAACGTCTATTAAATCGGTTTAAGATAGGACGCGCGTGTGATAATGTCCCGCACACAAAAAAAAATTGCTTCGAAATATATAATTTATTAATTGAGAAAATAATACAAAACGTAATAACAGACGTTGTCACGTTCAAATTAATAGACGTTGTCACGTTAATATACGGACGTGATACTTCACATCCAAGACCATTAATTTTTTGTAGACTGCTGGTGTCCTGTGCAGATTATTTGACTTCTTAGGTGGATTGGTATAATATCCTGTGTAGACTCTGTTAATTCCTGTGTGGATTGGTATAATGTCCTGTGTGGACTCGGTTAATTCCTGTGTGGATTGGTATAATGTCCTGTGTGGACTCTGGTTGGCAAGTTGATTAACTGTTGTTTTTAAACACTTGTTATTGGCACTTTGTTTGTTTGGCACAATTTATAAGGGAGGATGTTCCAAATTTATTATGGTAGATAAGCCGCACTTGCAGAAAAAGCTTTTTTTTAAACTTTTACTATTCCTCTCTTTATTTTTTTTTAAATTCACTGGTAAATTATTTGAAAGATTCACCAAACTATACAAATTTAGTTTTAATTCACTTTCTTCCGGCACTACTAACTCCGGTGTAATTTAATCAAAATCTAGTTCGCTGATTTTTATCTTAAAAAAAATGCTCGAAGGACCACTTTATGTTTAGAAGTAAAACATAATAAAATAAAAGAGGGTTCTTTCATTAACACTACGATTTATTATTTATTAACTTGAATATAAAGTAAGTACCGAACAACTTGAGTATACAATAAGTACTGAACATAATTATAAATTAAATCTAGCTGCAAGTATTCTTACATAAATTCGCTTAATTAGCAATTATCAATTGATTTGCGCGTGCATGGGTTGCGCGTGTACGGTGCCCATTTTCACCCGCAAGTTTCCATTAATCTATAAATTCCGTTTGGCGGATATCCGCCGCATGCAGGTGTCAAATATTAATATGCAGCAATATTTGCTTTGGAAAAAATATGAATTTAATATTGTTGTTCTTGAACAATGTGTATGCCGCTTTTTAACCTAGTAGGAATTCTAGGAAGGCCTTACCGATGGAGCACTGAAATAAGTACTCATCTGGTAAGGGGTACCCCTTATTTTCTTGGTGCTAAAGGAGCCCTTACAAACCCCATTACAAGAGAAGGCAGATGGTAAGGTGTAGTCCAGAATTATAACCAAACAAGTGAGAATCTGCCCGATGACTCAAGGGAGCTTTCCTGAAGTTTTCATAAATTTTACATATAGAAAAAAAGAAAACGGGCAATTATATTCGTCGACATAAAATGCGATATTGGCATACTCAATAGCCCGGCTCTCATTCGATACGGAGGACAAGCAGCTTTGGAGAAGTGGAGAATTTAGTTGGGGGACTGCTTAGGTAAAGCCACTCTCGGGCTTGGAAAGAAAACGCATTTGTAGGCAGGCGCCCATGAATATTTCGTTTGGCAATGTTCCATTTGCTGCCTTACTATACCCCTTACAGATGAGCAGTTCTATAAGTACTCTAAGGTAAGTACTAAAATAAGGCCTTACCTCCTATGACATCGTGTGTAAAAATAAGCACTTATGTAAGGGGTGTGGTAAGGACTTCCGCTTACCAGAAAGTGCTGATTTCAGTACTTCTGTAAGCTTACCGTCCTACTGGGAAGATACCCACACACATACAAAAAATTGTCAATTGACAACTTGCAAGAAATCGCAGGACCGAAAACCTCCGGCTAATTCCTGCACGAGAGGAAGTGAAAATTTCCCCGCTTTTTCTGTCATGAGAAAGTAAAGAAACACAAATTGGGTGAATTTTTGCTCCCGCCGGATCCCACATTCGAGTTCTGGAACAAAGCTAATGAGGGGAACGCTGGAGTTAGCAGTGAAATTTATACTGATTGGATTTAGCAGTTTTACTCATCAGATATTTTTCGATACTTATACTCTTAGATTGCACTAGCTGTTTTGCTTGGACGATGCGACATTTCTTTCTCTTTCGAACGGTATAAAAATGTCACATGTGATGAAAATGGATTTAGCAGGTTTACTCTCTAAGGCGACGATATGATTCTATTCTTCTTTTTTTTTCTTATCATTATCCGATACGCGTAAAATTCCATTGAAGTCACTTTTTCGTTCGTGTCTTTGTCTGTAATTGGGTCCACATGTTTTAGATTGAAGTGATATCCGTCTTCCCCTCGTATGAAAATCAACGGATATTGAAGCGCATCATACGACCGATGTGTTTCTGAGATACGCTTCAGTTTCTCACTTCTTCGTTGAATAATTATATCACGATTTGTGCACTCTTTGTCCACGATCACAACAGCGATTTCATTAACTTGAGGTGCATTGAAACGACGCTCATGTTCTCCAACTGGTCGTTTGTCCGGTCGAATGACAATTTTATATTCGTCAGTTATCATCCGTTCAAGAGCTGTTTTGAAAAGTTTGATCAGCTGATTGTACTTGTGCAGGATCCTTTGGAGGTCTTCGATGATTTCTCGCTGCAATCCATTAACGTTTGCACAACGTTGGTCGACTTCTTTCCGTTCGTCTCCAATAAAATATACTTGCGAAAATTTATGAGATTCATTTGGCGGTGGTAGCAATGATCCTACTTTATCATAAACTTGTCCTTTAATCGAAAACACAGGACTGAAGTGATGTTCACTATTACTTTCAAATGTTGCTCCGAAAGATGTCATTTGAAAGCAAGCATTGTAAGCCCTTTTTTTTAATGAAAAAACCAAGCTTAGGTGTAACCCTTTGTACTACCAGTCCGTCATGTCGTTCAGTTCATGGTGCAATGTCTAGTAGTAGCTTGGTTTGAAGAATAGAGGAGAATAGGAAAGGTTAGAGGGGGTCTGGAGGGTGTAGAAGAAAATGACGATGAACCTCACGTTTGAACTCTAAGATGTTGTACGAGTTCGGAAATACTGACTGCGGGAGATCATTCCACAATCGAGTTGATCTAATTCATAAACGAACTTCTAAACCGTATTGTGCGTGAACGAGGGGGCTGTAGGGTATGGGGGTGAGCCGAGCTGGCTAGTCTTGTGTTGCGGGAAAAGTATTGCCGTGCAGGCAGGAGGTCCTGAATTTCGATGGAACAGTCGCCATGGTAATAGCGATAAAGTATGGAGAGGGCTGCTACATTCCTACGGTGGCTCAAGGTGTCTATGGAGGCGCGAAAGGGGCCATCACCAATGAGTTTGAGGGCACGATTTTGCACCTTGTCGAGACAAGCCAAGGTGGTTTTTGGGGCGCCTGCCCAGATATGTGAGTTGTATTCGAGGCGCGGCCGAATGTAGGATTTGTATATTGTAGCCAATGCGGCTGGCTGGAGAAGGAACTTGCATCTCTTGAGAAATCCAAGGCATTGGAAGGCTTGTTTGGCGATTTGGAATATGTGATCGTTCCATCGCAGATGCTCCGTTAAAGTTACCCCTAGGATGTTGAGAGTTGAGTCAGCCGTTAGATTCTCTCCATCCACCGAGACAGGAGGAAGGTCGGTACAATTTTTGTTGGAGATCAGACAGTGCTTCGTTTTTGTGGCATTGAATTCGACGCGGTTCATTTCGCCCCAGTGAAGAATCGATTCGATATCCCGGTTGATCGAAGCCGACATCAGTTGACGGTGGTAAAGACAAGGTCTGGCACGTGCTTGCCTTATATTGTCGAAGGAGTAAGAGAAATTCAGAGTACCGTCATCAGCGAAGCAGTGAAGTGGGTTGGAGGGGATTGAGAGCAGATCATTAATGAAGATTAGAAAAAGTGCGGGTGAGAGAATTGACCCCTGGGGAACTCCTGCCGAGATGGCGTGGGTGTTGGATTCGACGCCATCCAATACTACCTTGATTGAACGGCCTGAAAGAAAGCTCTTAATCTAGTTCTTTAGAACTAAGTGTATACCAATAGCTTGGAGTTTATTCAACAGAGCTGGGTGCCATACTCTGTCAAAAGCCTTTGATATATCTAGAGCAACTAGGCTAGACTCACCAAAGCTGTGAATGCTTTGGTTGATACGCTCGGTTAAACACACAAGCAGATCGCCAGTAGACCGTTTAGATCTGAAGCCGTATTGCCTGTCGTGTATAATTTGGTTGGATTCTAGATATTTCATCAGCTTTTTATTGATTATTGTCTCCATGATTTTGGAGAAAACAGAAGTAATTGCTATTGGGCGGTAGTTTAAGGGGTCGCTGGCTTCACCTTTTTTTGGGATTGGCTGAACATGAGCTAGTTTCCAAGAGTCGGGATACACTCCGGAGAAGTAAGACAGGGCAAAAAGTTTGCGCAGAGGTTTAGCCAAAGGTGAGGCACATTTTTTAAGTACCATAGGGGGGATTTTGTCGGGACCAGTGGATTTATTGGCGTCGAGTTCCTTGAGACACCTAAACACCTCGCGAGTCCTGAAGTGAACTCCGTCCATTGAGTGGGTGGTATTCTCGAGAGTGAGGGGGTGACATAGCAGCATCGGGTAAAGAAGAATTTGCGGCGAACAGAGAAGCTAATAGGTCGGCCTTGGGTTTGCTTTCTGTTATCACTTCCTTGTTGTGAATAAAAGGAGGTGTTGAGGAGGAAGTAAAATTCTTCTTGGTGGCAGTTACCAAGGACCAGAAGTTTTTGCTGCCTGTAGTGGAGTTAAGAATCTTACTTCTCAATCTATCATCAAATGATGATTTGACTTTCCTGATGATGGAGTTACAGGAGTTTCTAAGTTTGACGTACTCACGACGAAGTGGCTCATTAGGCGAACGTCTGTATGCTCTATAGGCGGCTTCTTTAGCTTTGATTGCGTTCATACATTCCCCATTGAACCATTTGTTTGGCCTAGGCTTGACAGATTTGGTAGAGTGAGGGATGAACAAGCGCATACCCGCTCGAATAACTTTGGTGACACAGAGGGCCGCATAGTTCGCATTGGCACTACGGAAACACAAATCCCAGTCAGTGGCCTGGAAGAAGCGAATAAGACCCAACCAGTTGGCTTTCCCATAATGCCACACAGTTCTTTTAGGAGCTGTGGTGGTTGTGGTCGAGGATGGATATGGGAAATAAGCGCTAATTAGTTTATGGTCCGAGTTGCCAAGGGGTGAGCTAACTTTGATGGAGTACCGCGTCGGGTGGGAAGTAAGAAACAGGTCAAGGAGATGGGCTCCTTGACCTGGAATATCAGGGACTCTCGTCGGACATTTGACAATTTGGTGCAAGTTGTTGAGGCTCGCAAAGAGCTCGGCGTCTTTGCCAGGAACACTGGTGCCATTTGAGTAATTTAGCCAATGTACATTGTGAACGTTGAAATCACCCGCAACAATGATTTCGCTTTGCGGGTGGGAAAATAAAAATCCGGAAATCTGTTCGGAAATAGCATCGAAGGCTGAGGTGGTGGCCTCATTACTAATATGTATTAGGACTCCTATATAAAAAACAGAAAAATATGACGTGGCTATGGATAATTATTTTAATCCAAAGATAATTAAAATCAGAGGATGTACTACTGTACACCTTCTGAAAGGCCACGTCATTCCTAACATATATGGCTAATCCCCTATGGGCGGAAAAGTTGTCCCATACACATACACAAGTTATACCCTGTCACCTGAAATCGATCTAAATCAAGATCTGGTAACACTTGGGTTTCACTCAGTGCGAAAATAGCAGGGGTATGGAGGAGTAACTCGCACGTAACGGCCAGGAAGTTCGCATTCAGTCCCCGAATGTTACAAAAATTGATTATAAAATCATTGTCACTTTGGGGACTGTTTTGCGTGAGGTCCATGACCTCATTTGTAGCCGGCCGCACCGGCGATGCATCCATCGGAGCTAACGGGAGTAGCCTTGTTGCAGTGTTATGCCTACTAAAACAAGACGACTCCCATCAGCTGACCGATTAAGGCTGCAGCGCCGGAGCGACCGGCAGGAAGCGCGGGAAGCGGGTGGAAGAAACTTACGTGTTGTCCGTCGGTCCTTCGGTTATTGTTGTTGTTGTTGGTGGCCTTTGCTTGGTTTTTTGTTTATGTTTTATAATTATTTTTTTTTTATGTTATTGTTTGTTTTGTGATTTATGTTATTATTTTGGTGGTTTATTAATTTTTTTTTTTAAGTTTTTATGTGTTATAAGTTTGTTTTGTTTGTTGTGCTGTTTTTGTACGTTATATTTATTGTTTCGGTTTTTGCGTTACAATGGGACTGGCGACAACACACGCCCGCACTTCACCGAGGCTCAGTCCAGACTCCAGCCCTTATATTCTGAAGAAAATGTTTTGACTCGGAAGTCTCTCCGTTCACATAATGAAACAATTCTGGTGGTAGAGGTTCCAATGGCGGTAATCGAACTTTTCTCTTTGAGCAACACATTCCAGGTGTTTCATTTCTAAATTTTTTAGCACTACAGAACTGACACAATTGATCCATTTTGCCAATGATGACGTGTTTATGTTCGTTGTAATTTTTTCCGGGATCGTAATGAAACGCCTCGCAATCCAGAGTATTTTTTCTGTTACTTATCCCTCGCACTTCACGAACACTGATATTTTGATCATGGGCCTCCTTCGAACTTCACGCATTTCCTTTGGTTTTTGCACTAATTCAGATTTCTGTACTGTAGGAGTTTGTCTACGCCTTTTAGCTTGAAGCCGTATTCGGTTCGATTCTTTGATGTTTTCCTTCTGTTCATCTGACAACTTTTCTGTCCACTTTTTTTTGTTTTCACGATTCAAAGCTAATCGACGTTCTCTTTTGCTTTCAGACTCATCTTTCCGCTGTTGCTTAACTTTTTTTCTTTTCGAATCCGAAGAAGCAAGATCACCTCCTCTTTTGCGTTTAGGCATGCTGGCCAATTTGACTTAACTTAGTGGTTCTGAAACAAAAATATCAAACAAACGTTAAAGCAAAAGTGTATGCGTATATGTGTGTATGTGTATTATCACAACTTACCATTCGATTATCGTATGCACTCTGCTAATTACACAACAATGTCTAATTAGATCACTAAGTGCACAAATATGCTCTATCACTAATGCACTAATCACTAATATTGTTTAATCCCAGCACCTAAATCATTATCATACTTCAAATACTTAACACTGCGTGTGTACACTGGGTCTTTGAAGGAACAGTTAAAATTTGAAACTCAAATTTTCCTCTCATGAATAGAAGGCTTGCTTCAACTACCTCCCCAATGCTTTTAAGCATATGACTTTGGCAACTTGTTGGCTATATAGTAGACACTTCAATAAGTACCCCATATTTTTTTCAGATATTTTGATAGTCGAGAAAACTTTGAAAACCCGGCGGTTCCCTAAAAGACCCAGCGTTCACACCATGTCTCGGAAAATATAGTGTACACACGCAGGGTTAAAATACCTAAATTAAGAATCCACTAAAATTTAAAACAATTAATTCTTTCCCATGAAAAATAAATTATCAAATATCATACAATGGGGCCTATTCTGCAATTTTTCATAAAATATTATTTTATGTTATGTTATGATGATAAAATTTCTTCTTCATAAAATTAAAATAAAATATTTTCGAAATTCCTATTCTGTCATAGTTCAATAAAATTATTTTATGGAATCTTTTATGGGCACATAACATAAAAGATTTAGTATAATCCGCTCTGAGTTCTATTACGCTTTGAACAATTGAGGACCGTTTTTTCAAAACTCATCATTTGAAAAAACTTAATTTTTCAGGAGAAGCATTTTTTGTTATACAAA